>CAWUFW010002230.1:0-1200000 GCA_963921515.1 Calotriton arnoldi | reverse complement strand
CCAGCTCTACCCATGGGGGGCTGGATGCCTGTCACTACTGCCACCTCTACCCAGGGGGGTGCCAGGTGCCTACCACTACTACCACCTCTACCCATGGGGGTGCCAGGTGCCTACCACTACTACCACCTCTACCCAGGGGGTGCCAGGTGCCTCCCACCACTACCACCTCTACCCAGGGGGTGCCAGGTGCCTCCCACTACTACCACCTCTACCCAGGGGGGCTGGATGCCTGTCACTACTACCACTACTACCCAGGGGGTGCCAGGTGCCTACCACTACTACCACCCCTACCCAGGGGGGTGCCAGGTGCCTACCACTACTACCACCTCTACCCATGGGGGTGCCAGGTGCCTACCACTACTACCACCTCTACCCAGGGGGTGCCAGGTGCCTACCACTACTACCACCCCTACCCATGGGGGCTGGATGCCTGTCACTACTACCACCTCTACCCAGGGGGGGCTGGATGCCTACTACTACCACCCCCACTCACAGGATGGCAAATACATGCCACAAGAAGCACACACCAGCAGAAAGAATGCAACACAAAGACATCCCCACCAACACCATGACAAGCGTGTGTAGACTGTGTCAAATGCCTACAACACTGAACAGGACTGTGGACATACAATGTGACCCCCTATCACAAGTGCCACACATAAATGTGTGTGGCACCCACAATGCAAGCAGGCCATGACCATTGTGGCAATGGGGTCCAAAGCCCCATCATCACAGTGACCAAAATGTGAGTGTGGGTTCCATAGCTGAAGCACATATTGAACATTGTGGCAATGGGGTCCAAACCCCCATCATCACAGTGACCAAAATGTGAGTGTGGGGTCCATAGCTGAAGCACATATTGAACATTGTGGCAGTGGGGTCCAGACCCCCATCATCACAGTGACCAAAATGTGAGTGTGGGGTCCATAGCTGAAGCACATATTGAACATTGTGGCAATGGGGTCCAAACCCCCATCATCACAGTGACCAAAATGTGAGTGTGGGGTCCATAGCTGAAGCACATATTGAAAATTGTGGCAGTGGGGTCCAGACCCCCATCATCACAGTGACCAAAATGTATGTGTTGACAAAGAATAAGCTGCAACTGCCAAACTGCATGGATTATTCCTGGTCACAGAACAACAAACACATCAGTGGCAAAGTAGTGCTTGTGTCCCATAGCAACATAGAATGGGGAGGCAAACAGTGCAGTGCAAACAAGACATACCTTTGGCCATGTGCAGACAAACATCACCCATGGGGGCTGACACTGTCAACACTCATCAATGACTCAATGACAGAAGTGACCATCAGAATGCAGACCCACATATTTGCACCAATGGGCACACAAATTCAGATACCCAGTGGAGACTGTAGAAGGGAGGTGAACAGATACCATACCATGGCAGCAATGGGGGACACACACAATGATCATTGTGCTGACTGATGACCTAGGAGTCCCAGGGACAGCAGGGCAAACACACCAAACAACATACAGCCAATGGCACACTAAAGATATGCCAATGCAGTGGTGCAGATGCACAAACACAAACAGGCAGACCCACACTGCACATCAAACACAACAGGTGAGGGGGGTACCAGTGTCCCCAGGCAAACACACAACACATGAGGAGGCCTGAATACCAATTACACAGACGTGCATACAGTGCCACACAAAGGTAACTCATGGATCCAAATCCCCTATGTGGGCAATCAGGCATTGTCAGATGAGTGGGAGCACAAATCACACATGTCACACAAGCATGTAGGAACAGCAACTGACACAGCAAGACACACAGACACCACAGCACCACACCCAGGGCCCCCACAATGTGGTGACCCTGGGCTGCATTACAATCCCACTGTGATGACAAAGCTAGATGTCGTTCACACTGTGAACCACAGTCATGTGTCCTGAGCAACAAACTACCATCACACCTACACAAGCACAAATCAACCAGCACGGCCTGTCAGCCAAGGCCAACATGGAGGCAGGGGTCTAGCCGGGCAACAACTCTCATCTGCACACACTCAACACCACACACCTCGACCTCCAACAATGTGCAGCAGTGAAGCTCACATGCACTGGTGACATTGCACATGCACCCATGACAATCCCAGGGGGTGGTGGGAACCAAGGTGCAGGAACACATCACACATGGCCACTCTACCAGACTCCTGAATGTCTGACACACTGCACACTACGCTGTACATGGACATGACGGCAATACCACACCAACCAATGGGATCCCAGCCACAGTCACACACCTATGAAGAAGCCAAGGTCACCCACAAAGGACACACATAGACAACAACCAACATTGCAGCCCTGAGGAGTGCCAGCAGTCACACACACAACGTGTCACAACCAATGAAAGCTAACACAAACCAGAAATCACATGACAGGTGTCAACCACAAGTGCAAAGGGGAATCCGGACTGTGACACATCAGCGTCTGCCCACAAACTCAGCCCTGACAGCAAACACACCTATGGGTGACACCCTGATGACCAGTAATGTGCCATGCACCCACATCACAGAGAACCCAGGGAGAAGACTTTGGGGAACATAGCTCAACTCAGCAAGCATCACAAACAGGAACATCACTAGGGATCCCAGCATGCACAGCAACATGGAAGTGAACACACACACATGCTCATACAACACACACCTTGGGCGCACGAGATGTCACAGGAGTACACACTGCCATGAGGGGACTCCACTCCTGTGTGAGGAAAGCTGTGCCATATGTCGCATCAGTAGGGCTCCATCATGTCAGCAGAACACTTGGTCACACAGTCAACAATTAGCACCAAATGAAGGCTCCCGTCACATCAGCCTGGTCATGGGAATGTCAACGAAATCAACAGCACAGATCCAACACACATGTATAGCAAGTTGCACTGACAACACAGAAGAGTCCTTCCCCATTGATGCCCAAACCTGCATGTCCAGTGGATATGGCCACACGGTCAGGGAACTAGACTAATTGAACAATGGCAAACACAACAGATGTGCATGGGTGGAACCCACAGATGTGACATTGCTAATGTAAGTAGGAAATCCCATTGCCAAATATTGAATACATGACACCCTCAGATGCTGCTAAGGACGACATGGATTCACCACAGGATAGGACACTGTCCCCCTGGAACACATGGGTACATGCACAGTAACACTTCATTTTCATGAGTCCAAAAATCACCATCACTGCAGCAAGGGCACGGTTAGCATCATCAACATCATGTACATCAGAAGCAAAACCACTAGAGAACAGAAAGTTGCTTTATTCAGCATGTGGGTTCAAAACTTGGAAGAACTGCAAGGTATCAACAAAGGCCAATGGCCAGTCCATCAAGGAAGTCTATACAGGGTGACAGTGGCAGATGTCACCCTATGCATGCCTGCACTGATCACAACCGGGGACAATCCCCTAGGAGGGGCATACGGGGGGCAGGCCAGGCACCGCAGGGACAGGATCAGGGCTCACCAGGAGGAGGCAGGGAAGGGGTGGTGGGTGCTGGAGAGCCACTGACAACTGCAGTGGAGGTGTCTGACATGGTGTGTGCCGGCACAACTGGGGGCATGACTCAGATGTTGTGGGTGCCGGCACAACTGCAGTGGACCCTGCAGATGGAGTGGACAGGTCCGCCACTGCAGCGCCCAAGTCAGACAGGGTGATAGTGGACTCCACTGCAGTGCCCACCTCCAGGGGAGGAGAATGGGGATCAGGAAAGGTGGGCAGGACAGAGGGGGAGGACACCCTCACCACATCAGTGGTACAGACAAGCGCAGTGGGGGGTGTGGGGTTGGAAGAGCAAGTGGCAGGGGGAGAAGGCCTGACCCTTCTGGGGATGGTGTATCTGTGGGTGGGGGAACCTGGGGCAGGGTGTGGTGGGGCACCTGTGGAGTGGGGGCCTGAGGGATGGAGGAAGGAGACTTGGTGCCTGAGCTGCAGGGCGGCAGCGGGGTCTTGCTCTTCCGGGACCGGGGGACTTGCGGGTGGGGGCCTCAGTCGGTCCGCGCCTGGGGGATGGTGTCCGGGGGCCAGGGGCACTCCGCTCCGTGTGGGTGGGCTTCCTCTTCCCCCTGAATGCTGGATCAGCTGGGTCGGAGGGGAGAGGCCAAGGTCACAGAGGAAGAGCCGCTGTGTGTATGGGGTTGCAGGTGAGGCAAGGGAGGGGTCTTTGGAGGAGAGGCAACTGAGGACTGCGCAGTGCTTGTGGATGCATGTGTTTGTGCCTGTGCCCCATCCCCTGTGAGTGTGGTTGCAGTCCCCTGACGGTGCGTGCGTGTGCATCTTGTTTCTGGCGTGTGTGTCCGTGTGCTGCATGTGCCTGTGCTGGTGTGTGCCTGTGCCAGTGTGTGTGTGCTTGGGACGGGTAAGGTGCTGGGGAGTGTGGATGGGGCAGGGGCAGGAGGGGTGAGGGACTGTCGGAGGAGGGACACTGCTGCCGTCAGGGAGGAGTCCATGGACCTATTGCCCCTCTGTAGGTCAGACATGCCCGATGAGATGCCCTCCATGAATGACACCAGCTGAGTCAACAGACTGGTGTGTGCATGGAGGACACTCAGCATCGCTGTCTGTCCTACATGGAGCTGGCGGAGGAGGTACACAGACTCCTCACTCAGGGCAGCAGGGGGTGCGGTGCCTGGCCCGAAAGAGACACGCTCCCGAACATGGGAGCCTCCACGGACCTCGGGAATGGGAGCCAACGGGAGGGCGGTGGTGGTGGTGGTGGTGGCGGGGACAGCAACACTAGCTGGGGTGTGGTGGCTGCTGACACCCGCCTCCATAAGGGAGTCATCGTCCGAGTTGCTCTGGTCCTCAGCTGAGGTGGATGGTGCTGAGGACTCCTCGGTGTGGCTCCCCTCGCCCTCCGTGCCACTGGGTCCCTCTGACCACTCCTCGGCTGCTGACACAGTCTGGCTCTGCGGCTCCTCCTGGTCCGTGGAGCTGTCCCCTCCTGTGGCCGTGGATGTATCTGCAATCAATAGGGAAACAGACAGACATCAGCCACCTGCACCGAACGCACACACCACAGTAAGTACAGCACATTACAGAGCAAGCCCTGGCATCCTTAGTTGAACATTGCTAAAACTGCACAAACAGAACAGGAGAAGTCAATTGTCAGTCTGATGGTCAACCATGGCATTCACATCCCACCTGGCCTTGCACCCATCTGTATGGTGTCTGTGGGATGGCAATACCCCGGTGTGGACACATGCACTACCTACACAGTATTTGGACAGTGCAGAGAACCCGGTGAAGCATGTGGACATGCACACATCACAACTCTTGCCACTGAGTCAGTGCAGGTGTCCGGATGAAAGGGATGCCCAGAGTCAAATAGGAAATGCATGTGATGCATACCAGCGACAGATACCATGATGCACCCATGTCCTGATAGCCATTGCCACAATGGTGTGCATGTAGCAAATGTCACTCCCCTGCAGGATCACTAATAGGAAGTCACATGCCATGGCACAGCCATGCCTGCTAAGTCAGACATAACTGTCTCCAGTCACATGGGCAGGGCAGCCAGACAACAACACTCTGCACTGTGTCACAATAATAGATCATGGGGAATGCAAGTCCTGGAGCTGAACAAGTGCACATGTACATCCCCCACACACCACATCATCTGTACCCTCATCTGTCCAGGTTATACCCATTGTACATATGGGAGACCTGTAACACTACCCTCTGCACCTGAGCACATCACAATCTGCTGTGTATGGGAAACAGCTGCCTGAACCTCATATTCGCATACCCCAGTCTGCACGGTCAGGTGATCAAACACCTATGTGTCACACATGTATCATCTCCTATGGTCACATCTCCGGTGGCATGCGGAGCCCCAACCAAGGAACACCCCAGCAGACCTGACAACGAAGCCACAGCACACTGACACAGAGGCAGACACCTGAGGGGACGAATCACTGAGCAAAACGTGTCAGCTGATACACGGCAGTGGGAGTACAGAGTGTATTGTATGGCCTGGAGTAGGCATGACTGTCCTGTCCCACATGAATGAGGGATGAGCCCTGGACAGTAGGCAGCTGGCTAAGTATGTGTGACACACGTTATAAACACACTCCTGGGGCACAAACATTGTTACCACCCGCAGCATGGGTGTGTGCCAGATACCCCAGGCACATGTGGTGGATCAGCTCAGCAATTGGGCCACATATCAAAATCACACGCAGAACACATGTCAGAACACAGGCAATGTGTAAGCAATGGACCCACCCATGATGCCCACCACAGAGTCAGGGAAACAGATGCTGTCCCCCACCTTGAGTCAAGCAAACTGCAAGGACACAGTACCCAAGTGACACAATACCCTGACTGTAAGGGCCACACCTGGGTATCAGATGAGGAGTGGGCAGTGCACAATAGAGGGACATGGGTCCTGGACCACAAGACTGATGTACTGTGGAAGTTTAACCAGGCCAGAGGAGGGCACATAGCATGGCAGACATAGTTCACAATGCAGACATGGACTCACCCCCTCCTTGCTGCTCTCTGGCCTTCAGCTGCCCATCCAGATCAGGGAAGACCACCGCCAGGATCCTCAGCATGTGGGGGTCAGGGTCCGGTGTCCGCCCCTCCTGCGAGGAGGCGACAGCTTCAGCTGGACCCGTGCGATCCTCCGGGTCCAGCCCCGAAGGTCCTGCCACCTCTTCTGGCAGTTGCGGATCCGGCGCTTGTAGACCCCCACGGATCTCACTGCCCGGACGATGGTCAGCCATATCTTCTGCTTCTGGTGGGCATCAACCTGTGAGGATAACAAAGTGAGAATGCCATTACTACACATGCAACATATCCGTGCATTACACAGTTGGATATACATGTCTCAATCACAGGGGCACATGATGTACACAGGCAGTGCAACGATGGCTATGGACAGTATGCCAGCAGTTACTACATGGTATCATTGCCTGGGAAGTAAAACCTAGTTTAAATGCACTGTCACTGCACTATACCTGTCCAGTGCATGTAACTACACACTATGGGGGTGACAACTACTCAGTGAGCCTGCTAGCCAGTGGCGTGCAGACTGTTAGCCTTGCTAGTCAGACAACATGCACATTTAGAAAGGCAGTGGACAGAACACTCACCTGCTCCCTTGCTTTCCCATACAGCTTGCTCTACTGTGGAAGGAGGCCATCCAGCAGGGTCTGGTTCTCCTCAGTGCTGAAGGCTGGGGCTCTCTCCACAGTACATGCCATTGCAGGGTCCAGAGGGTGCAGATACAGCAGCAGTGTAGTGGCAGATGTCGTCCTGGAGCATGTAGTGCAGGCAAGTGAGCTCTCAGGGGAACAGCCAGCATTATATGTGTGCTGCAGAGGCAGATACTGTCCCATGTGTCCAAAGTGATAGGTCCAAGTCGTTTGCATCATCTGAATCTGGCCAATCCATGGAATTGCACCACTTACACACGCCCCCAGCATCCTTCAAATGTTCAACTTCGTGACACCCATGAAATTGCAACATTGTTGTGGATGACCAACTGAATTTCCAGCATCAGACTCGTTCAAATTTTGAAAACGCGTCCGTTGCCAGGCCAGGCCATAGCCAATGGGTGCGCACCGATGGGACCATTGCTGTTCAACGCGTACATGGGAAACAACGCGTACCCGCACACATTGAATGCAATGGGCCGGCCGGGCCCAGCGATCGGACCATTGCTGTTCAACGCGTACATAGGATACAACGCGTACCCGCACACATTGAATGCAATGGGCCAGCCGGGCACACCGATCGGACCATTGCTGTTCAACGCGTACATGGGAAACAACGCGTACCCGCACACATTGAATGCAATGGGCCGGCCGGGCACACCGATCGGACCATTGCTGTTCAACGCGTACATGGGAAACAACGCGTACCCGCACATTGAATGCAATGGGCCGGCCGGGCACACCGATCGGACCATTGCTGTTCAACGCGTACATGGGATACAACGCGTACCCGCACACATTGAATGCAATGGGCCGGCCGGGCACACCGATCGGACCATTGCTGTTCAACGCGTACATGGGAAACAACGCGTACCCGCACACATTGAATTCAATGGGCCGGCCGGGCACACCGATCGGACCATTGCTGTTCAACGCGTACATGGGATACAACGCGTACCCGCACACATTGAATGCAATGGCCAATGTGTGCGCACTGATCGGTCCATTGCTGTCCAAGGCGTATTGCCAATACAACGCGTACCAGCGCACATTGAATGCAATGGCCAATGTGTGCGCACTGATCGGTCCCTTGCTGTCCAACGCATCCCTGTACAAGTCACTGGCATATGTCACCATGCCTGTCACAGGTGAACATATGCCAGCCACATATACTTCCCAGGCAGTGAGGGGCACACCTACAACACCACAGCCTGTCCAAACTGTATCCTAGGGCATATAAGGCTGCATTACCTATTCCGTGTATGGGGGTGAACATGTTGTTCTGTGGGTGTCACTTGGGGGCAGCCACCCCCAGGCTGTGCACGTGTTAATGGGGACTGAATCCTTGGTGTTTCGTGTACATGACCACTGTGATGTGCAACTGTTCATATCTGAGCATGTGGCATGGTCACAGTTCACGGTGGTGTACGTGTATGTCATGTCACATACCCCCTGAGTCCCATGTGGGACGTTATGTTCAACCCAGGGTGACCCATTGGCACAATGTTGATGGTCCTCCACATTCTGTGTGCATGTTGTGATTACAATGTCTCTGATTTCATGTGCACAATGGGAGGCAGTCTCCACATCCACGTTGTTTGTGCATGGACTTTGATGTTGTGCGTGTGTGTGTCACAGACGTCCATGTCTGTCCTGCCGAGGCAACACGGACCACTACCTGTGGGGCTCATGGTTGTTTTGCTGTGGTGTATACATGATACACCATGTCATGCCAGTGTCCATGTGGCAATACAGGGTCCCTGGGAATCTACCTGTCGTTGAGCTGTGATGCCTGGGGCACATCAGTCCTCACATGTCACTGTGGCATGTGTTTGTTATTTGGCAGCAGGAGATGGGTACTGGGACACGGCCTCATGGTATCCGATGGCATGACCTGGGACTTCTTGATGCCACTTGTTGGACTGTGATGTTAGATATTGGCCATGTATGTGCCATACATATCCATACGGAACTGCACACATCATGTACTTGTGCCTCATTATGATGTATCATGTGATGTTGAGTGTGTTCAATGCCACATATGTGGGGTGACTGACAATCTTGCTTTCTTCACCTATGCACTGCAGGGCACCAGCTGTCCATAGACCATTCCCTGACCTGGCAACGATGGTGGAACGGGACAGCATCCGACGGTACCGCTTCACCAGGCAGCTGATTGAGGATTTGGCAGTGCGCTTGGCACCACATTTGCAACCTGGCCGTCCGTACCCTACAGCACTGACCCCCAAGGTGAAGGTGATGGCAGCCCTACACTTCTTTGCCACTGGTACCTTTCAACACACTCTGGCGACTGCTGGTGGGATGTCACAGACCATGTTCAGCCGTGTGCTCCGGGATGTTTTGGAGGCTATGTTGATATACCTGAACCAGTACATCTATTTCCCTAGACTCCAACGACTCACTGGCGTGAAGAGTGACTTCTATGCCCTGGGGAGGATGCCGTATGTCATTGGCTCCATTGATGGGACACATGTGGCGTTAGTACCACCACAGGCCCAAGAGCAGGCCTACCGTAACCGCAAACACTACCACTCGGTCAATGCACTGGTGGTCTGTCTTGCAGATATGAGCATCACACACGTGTGTGCCCGTTTCCCTGGTTCTGCACACGATGCGTACGTGATGAGGAGTAGTCGCATCCCTAGGATGATGGCACAGATGCGGAACCAGCGTGCCTGGCTTGTAGGTGTGTACTGACTTTGTACCATTGTGTGTGTTCTGCTATGTAGTGTTCCACCCTCTTTTCCAACTCTGCTAATGTGCAATTGTCTGTATGTAGGTGACTCCGGATACCCCAACATGCCGTGGTTGCTGACGCCCCTCAGGAACCCTGTGACACCAGCCCAGATGCGCTACAATGAGGCACATGGTCGGACCAGGAGAGTGATTGAGCGGACATTTGGTCTCCTGAAGAGCCGCTTCCGCTGCCTCGACAAGACAGGAGGGTCCCTCCCATATGCCCCAGCAAAGGTGTGCAAGATTATCATCGTCTGCTGCATGCTCCACAACCTGGCAGTGCGGAAGGAGTTGTCTCTCATCCTGGATGACGATGACCAACGTCCGCCACCTGTGGAGGATCCTGGCCTGGACCACGATGCCAGTGATGATGATGATGATGTTGAGGGTGATGTCCGCACACAGCTCATCACCAACTTCTTCAGCTGAATGTGAGTATCCAGAGATGGCATGTCAATGATGTGAGTTTGCATGATATGTGTTGGTGGTGCTCTGGTGCTGTTTGAGTGTGTCCATGGGCTACATGTCTGTATGCGTGTAGCGATGTGTCCTTGCAGGTAGTCTGTACTCCCCAACAGTGTTGACATGCTAACTTGGTTCTGGGTGGGTATCTTGTAACATGTATTGTGCATGAGTATTGCAGTTCTGTCCTGTTCTTCAGTACTTTTGACTGTGTGTCATTTCTGTCCTTCACAGGGTACTTTCAGAGTCGTTTGGTCAACTGTGATCCTCCCCCATATGTGTGAAGTCGCCATGACTCACATGCCGGTGTTGTACTTGCTGTAGCAGTTAGCATGCACAGTGTCATTTCCCCGATCATCATCGCAACTTCTGAGACAACATTGGAATCACAACAGAGGCAAGTATGGTGTATAAGTGAGTTTATTGACATACATGTGTGAGTATAGTGCACAGGTTGTTGGGTGCTGTACATTGTGATTGTGATCCACAGTTCCTAGATAATTTGGAAGTCCTGGTAGCAGAAATGTCCAGAGTAAAGTCCACAGTAATCAGAGACATTGGTCCAACTTGAGCTCCCCATGTCATGTGGGAGAGTTGTGTTGCAGTCAACAGGGTGAACAGTTTGCGCACAAAGGTTATTCTCCAGAACAGGTTTTGGCTTCCTGGGGGTTGCACATGGCCATCGGCCTCTCACTTGCCCCTCCTCGGACGGCCCCTCTTCTTTGGGGGAACCTCAAGTGCAGGCTGCTGCGGTGCAGGGGACTCTCCGCCAGAGTCATCCTGCCTCCCTGTGGCAGTTGCAGTTGTTTCAGCAGCAGATGTTGTGGGCACACAGGGAGGTGTTGACTGGTTGCTGCTCATCTGGCGGAGGCATTGTAATATGTCCCTATGCACCGCCGTCATCTCTTGCAGTGTGTCCCACTTGGACTCCACGCGGGACATGTGTGAGTCCAAGCGGGCATGATGGGCAGCCTGCTGCTGTTTGATGTCCCTGAGGAGCCCCACTACCTGGCTGAACTCTCCGGTGCTGGACTGGTACGCATCGGCTATGCGTGCCAGTTGTGGGTCATCATGCAGTCCAGACCCCTCTGTGAGCAGCGACCTATGTCTCCCACCCCTCCCACCACCCCTGGCGACACGTGCAGTACCTGAGGTGGCAGGCACAGGTGACCCTGGGCCACCTTGTGGGTTGTTGGTGGTGGTGGTGTCCATGGCCCCACGTTGGTCCAGGGTCCCTGTGCTGGTGGTGGTGGTGCTCCTTGGTCTGTCCGTGTCGGCAGGGGTGGTATGTGTGTTGACAGTCGTTGGAGGGGTGGGTGCAGGGGGTGCAGCTGGTGGTCCTGCTGGTGCTGCATGATGACTTGCTCCGGAGGTGCCAGGTAAGTCTTCGTCATCCGAGGAGGGCAGAGGCTGTTCCACACCAGTGAGCTCCGTATCCTCTTGAGCCTGGGACGAGGACTCCTCAGCATCTGCTGCTGTGTCCCCAACATCACCTGTTTTTGGGAGACACACACAATGTATGTTATGTTTCTGCAGGCATCAATGGTTGACACACCTGACAGTTGTGACTGTGCCTCTGGATGCGGGCCTGTACAATGCATTGTCCTAAGTTGTCACAGTCAGGGGTTGATATTGGTGTAGCACATTGTCCTGCATTATTTGGGCATTTCTATGTGAATGTTGGGGTGTGTACATGGTCTGCATTGGTTGTATTTGGTTGTCATCCGCTCCTCCTTCCCACCCAGCCAGATATCCCACCATGGACCGTGCTTCCATTGCAGGGAGTGCAAGTTGTCTTTCAGGATGTCAGTCAGTGGTGTCCTGCTGTTGGTTGTTGCACAGTTGCCAGCAGGGCCTTGTGCTCCCCACAGCAGTAGCCAGTGTCAGCCATCTTGTCAGTTGTTTTCCACTCCCTGTGATGTGCGCATGGTTCAGGGTGGTGTTGATGGGACAGTTGTGGGGGTGACCAATATCTGTGACTACCACTCCCATCATGCTATTGCCTCCACCCCACTTCCCAGCATGCCCATACTTACTTGCTTTTGGGTGGACTTCAGTGTGTGTGAGTGTGAGAGCAATGGCAAGATGGCTGGCAGTGGTGTCCTGCTGTTGGTTGTTGCACAGTTGCCAGCAGGGCCTTGTGCTCCCCACAGCAGTGCCCAGTGTCAGCCATCTTGTCAGTTGTTTTCCACTCCCTGTGATGTGCGCATGGTTCAGGGTGGTGTTGATGGGACAGTTGTGGGGGTGACCAATATCTGTGCCTACCACGCCCATCATGCTATTACCTCCACCCCACTTCCCAGCATGCCCATACTTCCTTCCTTTTGACTCTGCTTCCCTGTGGGGTGGGCTGCCTGTGCTGACAGGACGGCTGGGAGTGTTGTCCGGGCAGTTGTTTGGCTAAATGTTGCAGGAGTGTCCCTGTGCTTCACACAGCATGACCCAGGGTGGTGGTTCTTTGTGGGACCTTGAGTTAGGATGTGAGGCATTGCATTCCGCCAGGTGGCTTCTGTGGAGTATGTGTTGAGGGGGTGTGAGGGAGGTGCTTGTGACTATGGTCAGTGCTGTGAGTCCTCCTTCCCACCCAGCCAGATATCCCACCATGGACCGTGCTTCCATTGCAGGGAGTGCAAGTTGTCTTTCAGGATGTCAGTCAGTGGTGTCCTGCTGTTGGTTGTTGCACAGTTGCCAGCAGGGCCTTGTGCTCCCCACAGCAGTAGCCAGTGTCAGCCATCTTGTGAGTCCTTTTCCACTCCCTGTGATGTGAGCATGGTTCAGGGTGGTGTTGATGGAACAGTTGTGGTGGTGACCAATATCTGTGCCTACCACTCCCATCATGCTATTGCCTCCACCCCACTTCCCAGCATGCCCATACTTCCTTCCTTTTGACTCTGCTTCCCTGTGGGGTGGGCTGCCTGTGCTGACAGGATGGCTGGGAGTGTTGTCCGGGCAGTTGTTTGGCTAAATGTCCCAGGAGTGTCCCTGTGCTTCACACAGCATGACCCAGGGTGGTGGTTCTTTGTGGGACCTTGAGTTAGGATGTGAGGCATTGCATTCCGCCAGGTGGCTTCTGTGGAGTATGTGTTGAGGGGGTGTGAGGGGAGGTGCTTGTGACTATGGTCAGTGCTGTGAGTCCTCCTTCCCACCCAGCCAGATATCCCACCATGGACCGTGCTTCCATTGCAGGGAGTGCAGGTTGTCTTTCAGGATGTCAGTCAGTGGTGTCCTGCTGTTGGTTGTTGCACAGTTGCCAGCAGGGCCTTGTGCTCCCCACAGCAGTAGCCAGTGTCAGCCATCTTGTCAGTTGTTTTCCACTCCCTGTGATGTGTGCATGGTTCAGGGTGGTGTTGATGGGACAGTTGTGGGGGTGACCAATATCTGTGACTACCACTCCCATCATGCTATTGCCTCCACCCCACTTCCCAGCATGCCCATACTTACTTGCTTTTGGGTGGACTTCAGTGTGTGTGAGTGTGAGAGCAATGGCAAGATGGCTGGCAGTGGTGTCCTGCTGTTGGTTGTTACACAGTTGCCAGCAGGGCCTTGTGCTCCCCACAACAGAGCACTAGTGTCAGACATCTTTGATGGGGCTTTCCACTCTCTGTGGGGTGTGCATGCTTGAGTGTGAGCTTGCTGGGCCATGTGGGTGGGGGATGTTGAGCTGTGACTACCACTCCCATCATGCTATTGCCTCCACCCCACTTCCCAGCATGCCCATACTTACTTGCTTTTGGGTGGACTTCACTGTGTGTGAGTGTGAGAGCAATGGCAAGATGGCTGACAGTGGTGTCCTGCTGTTGGTTGGTGGCCAGTTCCCAGCATGGCCTTGTGATCACCACAACAGAGCACCAGTGTCAGACATCTTTGATGGGGCTTTCCACTCTCTGTGGGGTGTGCTTGCTTGAGGGTGAGCTTGCTGGGCCATGTGGGTGGGGGATGTTGAGCTGTGACTACCACTCCCATCATGCTATTGCCTCCACCCCCCTTCCAAGCATGCCCATGCTTCCTTCCCTTTGACTCTGCTTCCCTGTGGGGTTGTGTGCCTGTGCTGACAAGATGGCTGACAGTGTTATCCTGGGGTTAGTTTTGCTACAAGTCCCATGTGTGTCCCTGTGCTTCACTCAGCATGACCCAGGGTTGTGGTTCTTTGTGGGATATTTGATTGGAGTGTGAGGCAATGCATTCTCCCAGGTGAGTTTTGTGGAGTTTGTGTTAGGGGTGTGTGTGAGAAACGCTGCTGGTAACTATGGTCAGGGCTGTGAGTCCTCCTTCCCACCCAGCCAGATATTCCACCATGGAACGTGCTTCCATTGCAGGGAGTGCAAGTTGTCTTTCAGGATGTCAGTCAGTGGTGTCCTGCTGTTGGTTGGTGCACAGTTGCCAGCAGGACCTTGTGCTCCCCACAGCAGTAGCCAGTGTCAGCCATCTTGTAAGTTGTTTTCCACTCCCTGTGATGTGCGCATGGTTCAGGGTGGTGTTGATGGGACAGTTGTGGGGGTGAGCAATATCTGTGCCTACAACTCCCATCATGCTATTGGGTACACTGACTTGCCCAGCATACACATATTTCCTTTCTTTCAGTGGGCTTCACTGTGTGCTGGTGTTGTAGTGGTGGCTACTTGTCTGGATGTGTTTGTCAGTTATATGTGTGCCACTGCCTAGCTGTAGTTGTAGTTGTGTTTGTACATGTGATGACACAGTTAAATGTCACTTTGTGATGGCATGTGTTGTGTTTCTCTGAGTGACATACACATTTTGGGATGATTCTGTTCTGGTTGCTGTGTATTTGCTAAGAGTGCATGGTTTGACTCTCCCTTGACAGTGATGTGTGTGTGTAGTCGCAGAATATTGTGTACATTTGTTGTGTACTCACCAGGCTCTGGGATGTTTTCTAGTCCATAGACGCTCACTGGTGGTAGGATGGCCCGCACCTTCTCCTCCCAGGGCCTGAGGTATACTGGCTTGGCAGGAGGGCCACTGCCGGTGTATTGGCTCAAGATGTAGTCCTTCTTCAGCAGCTCCTTGACCCTCCTGCGCACGTCATACCACCTGTTCTGGATGTCTGTCTTTGTGCGCAAACATGGTGATTGTGCGTTCACCCTGTCGACGATCCTCTCCCACATCTTTGTTTTCTGTGACATGGGTGTCTGTTGGACCAGTGTACCAAAGAGCTGTGGCTCTACCCTGAGGATCTCATCTACCAGGACTTCCAATTCACTATCTAGGAACTTGTGATTCTTCTTTGGGGGCATGGTGATGGTGAGTGATGTGTGTGTTGGTGTGCAGGTGAAGGTGTGTGAGTGTGTGTTTTGCTAGGTGTATGTGAGGTTTCTATTTGTTGTGGTGCTGATGGTGTGTGGCTTGTGTGATGGATGAGCTGTGGGTGTGTGGTTGCTGTCTGTTGAGTGCTGGCAGGTAATTTGAATTTGCAAAGGATCATGGTAGGGATTTGTGTCCTTTATATGGGTGGAGTTGTGGGTGTGTCTTTGTTCCCTGCCCCTCCCCCAGTATTTATTGGCTTTGTAATTGCTTGTTTGGCCTTTTTTTGTGTATTTTCCCTTTGTACTTTTCGTGCATGTAGGAGACGTTCTTGTGACCGAGTCGGACCCTGCAGTTGTCTCGTACGGGCTCGTCCGTTTCGTTCACGCTGTGTTTGTGCTGTTTTCTATGCTGCGTACGCGTCGGTCACGGTGTTTTGGGTTGCTTCGGCTCGCAGTTTTGTATGCGTGTCGGTCGTACGGCTTGTCCTCCGTGCGACTCGGTCGTGTTTTCCACGCCTTGCATCGTACTTGGCGGGTGGGAGTCCGCGGGTACGTCTCGTTCTGTATTGTTCCGGCTGCGAGTCGGTCGGTTCGAATCGCGTGTTTTTCCGGCCGGATTGCTGTTTTCCGCGCGGCTCGGTCCTTCGGCTTGTGTTCCGTACGAGTCGGTCGGGTTTTGCTCGCTTCTCATCGTACTTGGCGGGTCGGGCTGCACCGGTACGTGTCGGTCGGAATTAATTCCGGCTCCGAGTCGGTCGGTACGTTTTCCGGCCGGAATCGGAATCGGCCCCTTAGTGCCTCTCTGGTGATGGAGACATTGTGACGTGTTTGATGAGGACACAATTGGCCCTGTGTGTGTGAATTTCCTATTGTTAACCCACTTTTTGGAAGAAGGTGGTTCATCATTTGATATACACTTCTATTACAACTTTTTAAGGATCTACATTTCATTTTAAAGATGTTCGAAAGTCAGCATAGTTGTGATGGGAGCTATAGGATGTCTGCCACTCTATTCTTCTTCATGGAAGTCCCTGTCCTTGCTCACAAATCCAGAGAGACAAACTGCATTTATTTAGCCTATCTCTTAGACTACAAATATTGCAATCAAGTGTAGCTCTCCTTGAGTCTAAGATAGAAACAGACCTTACATTTACTATTTAGAGACTATTCACTAGAAAATTAATATCTTGTCGCTCTAGATGTATTCCTGGTAAGTATGGTGCACCAGTATTTGGATTCATGTAAGTTACATGGTAGGAAAAGGAAGGCATGGCAATTAAATCATGCACATATTTGGCACATAATTCATAAGTAGTACACTGTCACCCTTTTTTAGTTTAAGCTTTTTAAAATTGATTATTTTCGTGGAACCTCATTAGAAATCCCATCTTTCAAAAGATTATTTATTATTAGTGGTTCCCCCGAATTCTTTCTGTTGAAATATAATTCCCCAGAGAACATGGTGGCAGCCCATATGTGAATTTGCGCTTTCACATAGCACTCTGTGTGCAGTGGCAGTGCCCTAATTAGAGCTCAATCACTACAGTTCATTGCTGTAGGAAGTGGCTAGTATCGGTTAGCCTTGGTGCTGACTGTGCCCTGCTGCCTTAGGCCATAAAGTCCTTGGCTCACCCATTGTGACACAAGTTGCTATGTATGAGGGATCCTGTAGGACTGAAGTCAGACCACTGCGTACCCTGCTGGTGTTGGCGAAGTTGGTAGCATTTTGAGAGTTGGGAGATTTTGAGCCATTTTTTTTTTGTTTAGAATGCTTTATTGAGATAATATTTAAAGTAAAGCATAAATATAAAATAAACATATAGGGGCCGATTCTGATGCGGGTTGGAAAAGCTTCCCGACCGAATCGGTTGGGAAATGGTGTCCGACCCACTCGGATCCGGAAAGTCCGACCGGCGGTGTAGGATGCATCCGGATGCTTCCAGATACGATTTGGCTGAACTCCCATTGACTTCAATGGGAACATTTGTTCCTAACCGCATCAGAATTGGGCCCTCGGTCGGGAAGACACGTTCCCGATCCGATTTGGAAGGAGAAAATGCCGTTAGGAGGCCTTCCTAACCGCATCAGAATCAGGCCCTCGGTCGGGAAGCTTTTCCAACCCGCATCAGAATCAGGCCCAGTGTCTGTGTTGTACTTGCCGTTCGGGAGGAAGTGTGAATTTTAGCCCATATGGAACCCCAAGTTTGGAAGGAGAATTTTTGTTGTAAATCTTTTTCCCATAAAATTTCTACCTTAGATTTAATTCTCAAATCAGTGGGATGAGACAAAATCTTGTAAATAGCAGATGCTTTAAACTGAGTGGAGAAATCCAAAGAGAGAGAGGGGGTCGGATTTTGTTGAACCAAGGAAGAATTTTGAGAAAGGAGATGAAGAATAGGTTCTAAGATGAAGGTAGTGAGAAACATGTTGAAAGGATATGTCGTATTTTTTCTGGATCTCTGAGTAGTACATAAGAGACCCATCAGTCATTATATGCCCAATGGTAATAATGCCTTTGTCGATCCATTCTTTCCACGAAAGAACTCTGTTATTTAATTTCAGGTGTTTATTATACCAAATAGGAGTCTGTATAATAATATCTGTATTAGAGTTATGGACGGTAACCAAAGAATTAGCTACAGCTGCATAATGGGTGAGAATAGGAGATAAAAATCTCCTAGGAGGCTGAGATAAAAGAATTGCCGCGTTTAACGAGAATGGTGTATATTGGGCCTGCTCTAATAGGTTCCATGCCGTTAATATTGCATGTGGGTTATCTGAAAGAAAAGTCCAGATTTGTTTTAATGTAAATGCAGGGTGGTAACGTCTAAGATTAGGGAAATTGACTCCTCCTAATTCTTTGGGTTGTTGAAGTCGATTTAATGAGATCCCAGTCTTGCGATTATTCCACAAGAATTTGATCAAGGAACGGTTGATTATTTTAAAGAAAGAGAGTAGAAGAGTAATAGGGAGCATGGACAGATACAAATTAATTATCGGAAGCAACATCAATTTAATTGTTGCTAATCTACCCCACCAAGACAAAAATAACAGGGACCAGCTATCTATTAACACAGAGAGTTTTGTAATTATCTCGGTAAGGTTGAATTTAATGGTTTCTTTAATGTTATTTGTATATAAAATACCTAAACATTTAAGACTTTTCTGGTTCCATTTGAACCCCATATGCATATGCAGTAAATTTAATGTCAACATTTTTAAGTTGGAAGCCGGTAAACTGTGGAGAACTGCAAATTTTTTCCAAAAAGGATTCTAGGGCAAGAATAAATAAAAGTGGAGATGAAGGGCAACCTTGTCTGGTTCCTCTGTGAAGTGAAAAGTAATTGGATTGACATCCGTTAACCCAAATGGAGGTGGAGGGTGCAGAATATAACAATTTATTATAACAAATGATGTGAGGACTAAAGTCATGCCATTTTAATGCTCCAAAAATGAATTCCCAATTTACTCTATCAAAAGCCTTTTCGGCGTCTAACGTTATGGCAGCAACAGGTGAATCAGCCTTGGAGGCTAAATCAATAATGTTAAGGAAGGTTCTAGAATTATCTGTAATTAAACATCCTTTTACAAACCCTGTTTGATATATATTAATTAAATCCTGCATGACCTGATAAATGCGAAGAGCTAATAATTTGGCAAAAATCTTACAGTCCGTGTTAATTAGAGACATAGGTCTATAATTAGCACAATAGGAAGGGTTTTTGTCCTTTTTGGGAATCAGACAGAGCATATCTTGAGTGAAGGATCCTTGCATCTTTCCAGTAGCTAAAAAATTATTTATGAGAAGTAGCAGACGAGGAACAAGTAATTGTTTGAAATGAAGAAAGAAACGTACAGAAAATCCATCCGGCCCAGGGGTTTTATCCTTTGGAAGTTGATTAATAGCGTTTGTAATTTCTTGTTCTAGGATTGGATTATCCAGAGATGTCAGGTCAACAGTGTTTTCTGAGGATTTGGGAATGGTTTGAAAATATGCATCTATCTAATCAGTTAAAGGGAAGGACTCAGGAGTATACAGAGTAGTGTAATAATCAGTAAAGCATTCTAATATCTTAGAGTCGCTAATATGCCTAACCCTTGTGTTGTCCGTAATAGGAACAATCTTGGATTTCTGTTTTTTAATTTTAAGGTAGTTAGCTAAGGTTTGCCAGCTTTATTCTGACCGCCGTAAATTTTAGCATTACATTTGAGCAGACTACCGCAGGCATTATCCCAGGACTTTTTATTGTATTGCAATTTAGCTTTAATGAGATTGGACAGAGTGTCAGCGCGATTTGAGGTAAAATATTCATGTTCTAAGGCCTTAGTTTGTTTTAAAATTGATGTTGCGTCTTTAAATGCCTTTTTGGGGGGGGGCGACAAAATCTATTATAAATCCCCTGGCAGTTGCTTTAAATGCATCCCAAATAAAGTTAATCTGTGAGTCCGAGGGAACATTGTTCTTGAAAAATTCTTGTAAATTAAGTGTATAACAAAAGGGCATTCTTAAATTGCCATCTGCGCAAGATAGGTGTGGAAGTGGGATAGTCAAGATCTACAATGACGGGGGCATGATCAGAGATAAGAATTGAGCCTATCTCAGCATGTGTCATGAACTGAAGAGATGATTGGTTGAAAAATATGTAATCTATTCTAGAATGAGACCTATGAACAGGGGAGAAGAAGGAGAATTCTAAGACATCAGGGTGAGAAATTCTCCAAACATCTATCAACCCTCTGGAAGTAATAGCTTTGTGGAAGGTCTTTTGCATTTTATTTGGGATAAATTTGTTTTGGGATTTCCGGTCTAGGAAAGGATCCATAAGTTGGTTACAATCACCACCCACTATAAGATTTTCTGAAACGTGAGAAGAAAGAAGAGTGGAAAACTCATTCCAAAATACTAAATCTATACCATTGGGACCGTAAACATTACATATAGAAAACTGAGTATTATTTACTTTAATGTTCAGTAAGAGCCATCTACCATTATTATCCTTAACCTCATTTAGCAAAAGAATATTTAACGATTTGTGAAATAATATTACTACACCATTCTTATTATTTACTGCTGGAGAATAGAAAACATTTCCAACCCATTGTCTACGTAAGGAGAGTATATCTTGTTCCTTAAGATGAGTTTCTTGTAGTAAAGCAACATGGCATTTCAATTAAGCAAGGTGAGACAACACTCTTTGTTTTTTAACAGAGTTACGAATGCCCTTAACATTCCATGAGATAATACGTAATCCACTCATCGAGGAAATATATAATAAGTTATAGAAAAACATACATGAAACCTACAATAAGTAAAGTATTTGATCAACAAAAACCGAAATGATAAGTGATAATGCAAGTCCAGATAGAAATGAATGCCAATAAGTAAAGAAACAATATTAAAACAAAGAAATTGAGAAAATATGAAGTTAAAGATAGAAATGGAGACAAAACAGTCAACATGTTTTCCAAAACCGATCAGGACGGATAGAAAATAGTAGAGAACCACGAGAACAAGTTTATATATAGAAAGAGTAGCTGTAATATACTGAAGGGAAAAGAAGAAAGAAATAGGGAGGAGAAATAAGATAGGAGGTGAGAAAGGGGCAAGAGGAACAAAAGGAGAACACAGTCTCCTCTGAAGCATATATGTAGAAAAGATTACAAAAAGCCAAGAGACTTTAGCCATAGTAGTCACAAACGGAAAGAACATTAATGTTGAAAGGGGTGAGCGAGAAGGACAGAAGCCGCTCCAAACAGGAACACCGAGAATAAATAGATGTAATGTCGACAAATAATGGAAGGACAATAATAACAAAAAAGAACATAGTCCACACAATGGAAGGGAACTTACCAAACATTAGGGAGACAACGCAACCGAGCAAAGCACGAACAATAAAACAGATGGACAACGCGAACAAAGACATCATCGTCAAACAAGATTCGATTAGGAACCTGTGGAGCAAAAGAGAGAGAACAATTAGGTTTGACTAAGTTCCATATCTTCTCCTTTGTGCACGTGTATAAATTTCTTGAGCTCTGCAGGATCTTCAAAGGTGAATGTTCTGTCTTTATATTTTACTCTGAAAAAGCAAGGATGGATAAGACCGTAGCGAACATTCATGGATCGCAGCGAAGGTCTGAGGTCTAGAAACTCTTTTCGGCGATTAGGTGTGGGCTTAGAAACATCTTGACTAAAGAAAATTTTTTGACCTGACGAGAGCATCTGTTTACGCTGTTTAGCTGCAGTAAGAATCGCCATTAAGTCAGAGTATAAAAGAAAGTAGGCAATGATTCCACGTGGTCTGCTTGAGGCTGATATGTTGAGAGGACCTATCCTGTGAGCCCTCTGAATATTTACGTTTACAGATTTCGACAAACCTACTATTTGTGGATTATGCGTCTTCAAGAAAGAAATCATGTCGGGACCCTCAGAACCTTCCAGAATACCAAAAATTCTTAGGTTTCTACGTCTATTTCGATTTTCCAAATCTTCTGATGCTTTCTCCAGTTGAGCAACCTCTTTAGATAAAATGTCCCCTCTACAACCTCTTGTGCGTCACTGATCTTTTGTTCTACATCTGTAAGTCTTAAGTCCAGACTAGACCATTTCTCTTCAATTCTTTGAAGCGTCGCAGTGGTATGCGCCATAAAAGGTTGTATATTTCTCAGTTCATCCACAATATCCTCTAAGGTCAAAGGAAGAGGTGATTTGTTTGGGGAGGAAGGATCTTTTTTGACCCTTTTATTAGTATTGCCGACAGAGTCCTTGCGTCTGTTAGCATTAGAGCCTGTAGACCCTTGAGTTGTATTTGATTGCGCTGAATCCATGTTTAAAGCATACTGAGGACATTTTAAATGTTCTCCAGAGGAAAAATATTGTGAGGAGGAGACACTGCCAAAGAGAACCAGTGTACTCCCACAAAACTGAATAGACTGTATGAAAAATAATTACTTCAATTTAGCAAGAATGAGCCTTAATACACAAAGAGGCAATATGGCGCGCTGCTTCCTGAAGTGGTGGTAAGCACCAAGCTCACAAAGTGGCAGTCGAAATAAAGAAAGTGCAAAGGGAGAGATTTACCCAACTGGCAATCAGATATAGTCAGGTGCTAAAAACTTGCTTCCTTGTTCCCAGGGGTCTCGGTCCTCATTACACTGCTTCAAAATTTGAAGATGCGCTGTTCATTCAGAATAAGGGCGAAAACCATATTTCCTGCTTTAGGCATATCCATCACCTTTCAAGGATTGGCTTAACAGCATGCAGTAGACAAATGTCCTTTAAAGACTGAGGAATTTATAAAAACGTGCATATTTCCATTATAAAGAGAAATACTAGTGGCCAAAAACGACCAACCAAGAGAGCATTTCAGGCGTGCTGACACCTGAGGTGAATGCGAGTACCGCGCTCGCAAAATGACGGCTGTAATGCGGAGCACCCCGGGAGCAGAGAGAAAAATGCAGCCAGCATCCAATTAGACCAGTTAGGGGTCTAAAAACTTGCATTTCCTCTCCCAAGTGCCTCCGACGACTTTTCCCATGCTCGGGCCGCCGCTCTGCCGCATAGAGGAGTCCCTTCGTGACCGGCCGTTCCTCGGTGTCACGAAGGAGCTCTAAGGAGCGGCCATTTTGTCTCGCAACCCGATCTCATTTTGAGCCGTTTTATTTCTAAAAAGAGTACACTTTGTACTTATTTATATTTAAAGCACAGAACGTGCTATCCCCTTAATTCAATCCATTGGACAGAACTTCATCTCATTGTCTGTCTGTTTGATGTACCCTTGGGTATATAGTTTCTTTTTTCTTTGGGCTCAGGGAATTTTAGCACCCGTTGTAACATAAAATTTATTTCCAAGCTTCCCCCCACACCCTCTTTGGGGTGAAGAACTGCAACTTTGAAGCTGGTGAGTTGCCCAATTATCTCATCAAGCGCCAGAAAAAATGGAGGCACCCAAGGTAATAGGTTGTTCAGTTATTTATTGGCTGAGTATTGTTTATTTATTGAACCCTTGAACGAGGTAACTGTACAGCAATCTGTACTCTACATTTTTAAAGGAATTCTGTTTGAGATGGTATGTAAATTTTTTAAATTATTATAATGCCTTCAGTTATTTTTGCCTATTGATATTTGTAGTAGTAGCATCAATAGCAGTAGTATAAAAGTATTGTGAAGTGTAATCATAAAAATCATGAAAATTATGTGATAATAATAATAAAAATAATCATTTTGGTAATTGGGGATCCTTGAGTTATTGTTCTTGGTTGTCTTATGCCTTGGACTTTTTGAAGATATTCTTGGTAGAAGTATTACCTAATTTTGCTGAATAATTTCACCAGTTGGGATTAATTTTAGACATTTTCTTAGACCTGTTGTTTTTATTACTAGATATCGTAAACACAATTTCAAATTTGTTTAATGGTAGAACAAAGTGAAAATAATTCAACAGGGTCTGGTTATTGTATTTCAATGTGCATTTCTCTTTTTGTGGTCAGAACGGAGCATGGTGTACCCAAAACTCCAACTCCTCACCTAAAACGTCAACAACAGCACACATATTTTTTTCAATAAGTGTAAGTGTGTACATGCATATTTATAACATCCCATACCCATACCAGCGGCAGCGATACTTTTAACAAAACAGGCAAAGCTGCTGTTGGCCAACAGTGATACGCAAACCATGAAAAACGTGTCATGGAAGCTGGGCATCAAAACTTTATAATAGTGGGTCTTTGCCACAATACTTGTCCACCCCCTTAAAACCAATTTTGAAACGCCAATTAATGAAATTGCGACTCGGATTGATTCCATTGTTGGCTTACAAATATGGGCAAGGGTGCAAAGAAACAGTTGCCACTCAGTGCCGAGCATGCGGAGCAGTAGAGGAATCCTTAATCCACATACTGTGCATCTGCGAGAAACTCTGCACACTGAGAATATACTGGCTTCGCCCCATTTGGCGCTCTTTAAATATACGGACATGTCAAGCTGCCCTGGTCGAGTGCATGACAGACAAATCAGTGCAGCTGGCGGCACCCTTTATGAAATACCTGACGGCAGTAAAGGCAGTTTTGGATTCAGACTATCATACAGAACTATAACTCATAATGCTGTGCCTAGCTTTTTAAGGTTTTCATGTCTATAGTTGCTTAATCAGTGCCTAAATCATTTTTAATATTTAAAAACAACAAACTGATATAATCCTTTTTATATGTTCTTTTTATAATATTTTGAACATGTGCACTTCACATTGTTTTTTATTCGGCCTTATTGCAATGATTTTAATTAATCGTGCAATAAAATTTATCTTATCTTATACTATTTATAACACCACACCTGGAACAATGTTCTCTTTCCTACCCATACCTCCTACTTAACTCACCTTTCCAATTATCTATTCATCCTCACACAACAGAATCCTCAGTGCATCCTACATTCTAATGCTGGAGTAAGAATTTTTAAAGATGTACAAAGCACAGCCACCTCCACAAAGCAAATTACAATAAGATTCAACTGCTATGCCTTTCTCAGTGATATAACACAACACAGTCCAAGACAGAATACAAAGTAAAGAATAAACAATTGTAAAGCTCAATCACATTGAACATAAAAGCCATTACAACTAACTCCATATCAACTCTAAAACACAACACACACAAGGCATGATAATCTCCCCAACCACACATGACGTCATGACTTATAGGCACCACAGCTACACTTCGTCTACACTTAGCACAACCATCTCATGGAGGGCTTCCTACACACACTCATGGCACGCCCATATATGTCACATCTACCGAGCATAAATCAGACTATGAAAACGCAAGCATGAATTCATACTCTTACCAAATCTTAGGACACACAAAATTGCATTAACCACTTACTCAGTAGAGGTCCTCTCTACACTGAAATTTGTGCACTCTAGACTTAATGTGAAGAGCAAACCATCAAATGTTGTAAGTCCATTTAATAATTTGCAAAAGGTTTTATGAATCATTAAATGGGTTCAGGAAACCACACAGAATCACTGCATTGGTATTTGAAAGAAGTGTGTTTAGGGCACCCCTACCAAGTACCAATTCATTCTCCTAAACTGTCGGTCAGCATCGAAGCACTCCACTGAAATAGCAGAAACCATCTTACTTCACAAAATCGACTTATCTTTTCCGACAGAAACTTGGCTAAATGACCAGTCATCCGCTATCTTGGATCTCCTCACCCCACCAGGTTTCTCAATCATCTATCGCAACCACAAAGATAGCTACAATGGTGGCCTAGCAATCATACACAAAAATGTCCTCCATCTTGCACCCCTCCATACAACTGAAAACTCAACCTTTGAATACCTATGAGTTACCCTACCCTCTAAAGGCCCAAACCCTTTAAAACTCCACATCATCTATCACCCTCCAGGTGATAAGCGTCTATTCTTAGAAGAATTAATGGACCTCATAACTCAAAACTCCTTGAAATACTCCACAGACATCATCCTAGGAGACCTAAACATACACCTGAATGATACCAATAACACTACGGTAGAAGCGCTAGACTTCCTCCTAGAATCAAAAGGTCTCCACAACACTGTAATAAGCAGACACAACAAAGGTGCGACCCTGGAAGCTACCATCTCCAACCAAGACGACCACCACTCCATCCTTCCCATGGACTGGTCCGACCGACACCTAATACTTTTCAACCTAAACGTCAAACAAACTAAGCTCCACACCCAAACCCACCTGCGGAAACATTGGACAGGAAACATGAACCAAATCCAACAAGCAGTGCTAGAATCCCTAATTATTCCCAAATCATTCCCCCACCTGAAATGTCAACCATTGATGAACTCACTTCACACTACAACACTAAAATGCTGAACTCCTTAACACAATAGCCCCTCTAAAACGCAAAAAAATCAAGAAGTGCCACCTCTAAATCATGGTTCTACACAGACCTTAACAATGAGAGGTGACAACTCAGAATGATGGAAAGAAAATGGAGAAACCAACCCTCTCTAGCTCATCTATCACTCCTCCGAATAGAACGTTTAAAATATAAAAAGCACATATACAATTAAAAATCTGCCTTCTTCAAAGCCCAGCTAGAACATTCCAGAAACCACCCCAAAGACATCTTTAAGATCATCAAAAACCAAACCTCCTCCATTCCACAACATCCTACAGTTGCCTCCACTAAATGATGTGAAGAGTTCACTAAATTTTTCGCAGACAAAATAACAAACATTGAACTCTCGTTAGAACCCCTCCCCCTGCTCCTACCTACAAAGACCCCACATTTAACACCAGCCTCGCACATACCGCCTCACCAAATGATGTCTATCTCTACAACTCCAACACCTCAAAACACCAGAACCACAGCATAAACCACCTCCATCCAAAAAACAATGCAAACTGATCCGAATTCACAACCATATCTAAAAAGGAAGTCAGGGAAATACTAGCATCTATAAAGCCGACCTCCCACCTCTCTGACCCACTCCCCTCAGCCCTTGTAAAAGAAACTCAGTCACATCATCGCTCCAACCTGGACAAAAAGCATCAACTCCTCCTAATCCAGCGGCTCCATGCCGGCCTCCCTTAAACTTGAACAAATCACCCCCATCATCAAGAAGTCTGACGCCGACCACGTCGACCTCAATAACTACAGACCCATCACCAACCTCCCTCTACTTGCTAATACCATTGAGAAATGCGGCATCTCCCAATTAAACAATTACATTGAGAAATTCAGTTCACGCAACAAATGCCAATCTGGATTTAGGAACGGCTGCAGTACAGAGACTGCAATCCTGAACATCACGGATGACCTACACAGATCCCTCAACAAGGGAAAAGCCTGTCTCCTCATCCTCTTGGACCTCTCAATAGCCTTTTATACCATCAACCACAACAATCTTCTCAACACTCTAGCACAATGGGCAGGCATCAGCGGCATCATCCTACAATAGTTATCATCATACCTGAACCAAAGATCTAACCTAATCAAAATAAACAAGATCACATCATCAGTAACAGCAGTCACCCAAGGAGTCCTCCAAGGATCAATCATATCCCCTACCCTCTCCTACCTCTACATGGAACCTCTTGAACAGATCCTGAAACAAACCAGAATTGCCTATCATCACTATGCAGATGACACCAAAATCTATATCAAAATCGCCTCACTCAAAGACATCCTACATCTCAACAACACTCTCTCCCTGATGCACACCTGGTTCAACAACAAGCACCTAAAATTAAACCCCCCAAAAAACAAACTCCTCATACAGCCTGCAAACAATCCCAACCCCATCCACCACTGGCTCGATAGTCTAACTGCTCTAAACTGTAGACTATCTGCAGCCAACTCCGTCAAGTCACTTGAGATTACTCTCAACAAAAACCTAAATATGAAAAAGCATATCAACGCGTCCAAAAAGTGCCTTCTACACCCTAAAACACATTAAAAAAATCAAACCATTTATCCCTTCTGAAGACTTGAAGACCGTAATACAAACCCTGGTCCTATCCAAGCTGTACTATGGCAACGCAACGATTACTGGCACTCCAAATGCCCACCTTCTGCCAATGAAGTCCACTCTCAACGCAGCGGCTAGACTGATCTCTGGAGAGAGACGATTTGACTACATCACTCCCACCCTAAATAAACTCAACTGGTTACGAAATGAAGCGAGGAGTATATTCATAACAGCCTGTATAATGCACAAAGCTCTTTACTCTGGAAACCCTACCTAACTCGCAAACAAACTCACTAAAGCAGGCCTACAAAGACCTCTACATAGCTCCAACACCCTTCTCCTCATCCCCCCCACATTCAAGAAAACCAAATCCCTCACCCGATCCTTCTCTGGAAACGGCCCGAGAATCTGGAACGCCCTTCCGAAAGAATTGCGTGACATCCAACCCTACCTTTCACTTCAAGAAAAACCTAAAACTGTCTCTTCTCAACAAATTCCCACACAAATTCCACCCCTATTACCTTGCTTGATCCACCTAGTATAGTACCCCATCCAATATACTCACTGATCACTCTGATTCTGACCTCGATCCCAACCCTCTCTGGTTACCCCTCCCCCACCCTGCGTGATATATTAGATTAACTTTTGCTCCCCACTTGTATCCATCTCCTATAATTGAGCCCTTGCCAAATTCTGTAACACTGTTGACCAGCACCAACCTGAACAATAATAATGGAGTTGCAGAAGATAGAACAAATGCAACAAATTAATTGTCTGTCAGAATAATATATACAGAAAAATCATCTAGCATAAATATAATGTCCTAAATATCCCTTAAGAAATAGTGTTACCAGTGTGATTAGATTTATGGTTATGGTTTATGGTTTAGGTTGATATTTTTGTAGATGATAATTAGGACACAATATTTATGTCAGACAATATTGTGACAATTATATTCTCGTACCACATCCAACAAACTAGAATATGCAGTGGACTCTTACATTAATGCTGGACAATACTAAGGACCAAATGTAGCCTCAAAGTTTAGCTAACGAATATCCTTTCTGCCATAAAACAAGATCCATAGGATATAATGCAATTGTAGTAAGTCAAACAGGATATCTGTCATGGTTATGATGGAGTGACCCACCCACCAAACTCTTGTTATCATTATTATGCTTTTCCTTGGAGGCATTCCCTTTCTTGAATTGTGCATGTTAGGTGTTAGATATAGGTGTTGAAATATAAAATGCACACTTATTAATGTTATTAATTCTAGCCACATGATAATCATGTCGGCTTGAGTATATTCATATTAGTTTGTATGAATCAAATCTTTTCTTTCAATAATTGTTTTGTATGATAGACATATTCTTGTGAAAAATTGGTCAGTTAGTTTCTTGTTTTATTAAAACAAAACCACTGTTTCCCAAAATGTAAAAAGTAAATTAAAGGGTGGCAAGGTCCTTTCTAATTGTTTAGTCTAAAAGATTTAACATCAAACAGACATGTTCCTTAAACTATAAACAGAGTGTAAAAAGATAGAGGATACTTTCTGCCAGAAACCATGCAGGATAATATAGTCTTCCTTTGCTAAAGGCTGAAGGGAGGCGCTCTTAGACTTCATTCTACGGGCTTATCGCTCTTCCTTTTACCACAGACGAAAACAGCAGACGTTGACATTTCACTGAACATTGCCTCTAAATTTCCTAATGAAGATTGACCCTTTTTAGAGATGTTGGTAGCTATGAATTTCGGACCTGGGCTCAGCCACCAGCCAGGGAAAACCAACCAAACCAAGAGATTTCTGAACACTAGACTGCCAGGGGAGTTCATGGTGGTGTAGATTGCAGATTGTGTGGATCCCGATACTTTTTCTTACTCATCGTGCTTGCAAACCACAAACTTTAGCTAAAATATTCTGTGAGAGAAAGCTAGAATTAACGGAGATCCACAAAATTCCTACCATCCAGCGTTCGCGTAGTTATCCTGATAAAACTGGTGCCAAGCTTATTCGGGCGGGCCTAGTCAAGAACCATCAAACCACCCCCAATCACAGCCCAGGGGGGAAAAAAGGTTGACTTTTTTTCTGGGGAAGCACTTTTCCATGCATGGAAGCCGACACCAAGACTTGACCCCTCAGGTCTGAAGTCAGCAGCTCTGACTGCTATACCACATCCTCTTCTTGTCTCTTCAGTGTGTTTTCTGGGACAGAGCCAAGAGCACATAGTTCCCTCCAGAAGCTCATCTAGCACCTGGCCTCTTCACTTGTGATGCTTGTTTGCATTTCCTAACAAGCACTCTTTACGAGTGCATCTGCAGGCTCTCTTCTCTCCATGACTTGCAGCCTCCGCCTGGGTCACACCCCTTTGCTTCGCCCCTCGTTTTATTTATTTATGTTTCCACAGATCCAGCTTCCATCTTTTTGACATCATTTGCCCAATCCAATAGACTAATCTCTGGGTCTTTTAAATAATTTCCCTTTAGACTACTGGGATGAACATTAAGTCCTCTGTGAAGAGAAACACAAGGGACTCCTGTGGCACGACTCAGCATTTATTGCTGTGATATGTCTTTCCAGTCAGAACATGGCGCAGTGACAGTGGCACAGTCTCACCTAATCTCGGTCTCTTGCCTCACCTGCATTCACACTAAGGAGCCAGGGGCTGACATGAGCTGCTGATTGATGGAGGAAACCGGTAATCACTGCCCTCTGTAATATGGAGAACCACTGGGTCTGGTAAATGCTGTGTAATGTCGGACAAACCAAGGGGACGCATATTTGGATAATTCCCAGAGCATGCAATACAACCAGGCTTCTGATTTTAAGTATTTTGTTTCATTTCTATTGTTTTAATTGTTTCTGTGTGCCATCAGTACAGCCAGACTGGTGCTTCAGAGTGCTCAGGGGAGAGCCATTAGCATTCTGAGATGTAAATTGCCAGACAAACAGCTATTAACATGCAGTGTTTTAAACGGGTTCTCTGTAGGGTTGTGTGGCGATATCCTGGCAAAGTTTGAAATCTGCTGTGTGCACTAGGAGAATTGACAAAATATTAGGATCGATATCTGTCAGATAAAAAAGGCCAGTTTTTCATTAAATCTGCATGTGCTGTAACAGCAGAGAAGTCTGATGCCACTCTTGGGTGGTTGACAAAGAACATGGAAGAGATGGTGCACTGACTCATTTGAAGACCATGGCCTCCGCTCCCCTTCCTTCCAAGATGGAAGTCAACTCTGTTGGCAGATTTGCTTTCAGCAGTGGTAGGGATCTTGCTCCTAGTGCCAAGAAAGGCTGCTTTACACCTTTATTATGCAGCGCTCCTTCGAATCACATCACACCTCTTTCAAACTGTTTACTCTTTACCCAGTCCACCCAAGTTGCTACACATGGCATAAAACAAAGAGGTACTGTGCAAAACTCCACAAACAGCCTGTCGTTGTTAAAAAAAACAATTTACAGCCTGCAGCAAATAGTCTGATTTCACCACGTTTTCTGTGGTTTGTCTTTTGAGCGAGGGGTAATTGTTATGTGTCTATAATGAGTTCAATTCTCATGCTTGCAGTTTAGTTAAATGTACTTTGTACTTTACCTGAGCACATTGCACATTCATTGTTTGTAGTCTGGGGGGGGGGGTAATTAAATGATTCACCCATAATCTCAGGATGTTGAGCCGACACCACAACTTGAACCGTGGTCCAAAGTCGACAGCGCTGTCTGCTACACCACATCCTCTTTTCATCTCTTTAGTGTGTCTTCTGGGACAGAGCCAAGAGCATAGAATTCCCTCCAGAAGCTCACCTAGCACTTCATTTATGTTGCTTGTTTACATTTCTTAACAAGCACTCCTTACAAGTGCATATGCATGCTGTCTCTCTCCTGCCTGTGTCTTGCAGTGTCTCCCGGGTCGCACCTTATTGCTTTCCCCCTTGTTTTATTTGTTTCTGTTTCCACAGATATAGCTCCTATCATTTTGACATAATTCTTCCCCGTTCAATAAACTAATCTCTGGGTCTTTTAAATAATTTCCCTTCAGACTACAGGGTTGAACATTAAATCCACTGTGCAGAGGCACACAAGGAACGCCGGTGGCACGACTAAGCATTTATCGCTGCAAGATGTCTTTCCAGTCAGAACAAGGCGCAGCCAGTGACACACGGCATAGTCTCACTTAATCTCAGTCCCCGGCCTCATCTGCATTCACACTGTACTTATCGGGTACACGTTTTTTTTCTTTGTCCTCCCCCATTTACCTAATCTCCTCGCTTTATAATACCGCCAGTAACAGCACAATATATTGTCTTTCTCAATATACAAGTCATAATACTTTAACAGAGTTTCAGTAACTTATACTCACCAAGCTACACCTTCCAACAAAAAACTGCTTATTTTTAATCACATAGGCAAAACCTATTGCATTCACCAATTCTTGTTTTTATTATCACCCATAGGAGCACTTTAAATGCTTGATTTCAGGATGTGTGCTGTACTTGCACTTCTTATGTTTGGTTTATAATATATAATGTTGCTCCATCTATGCAATAAGAATCTAGGCCATGTTTAGGGTTTACATGACTACTGACTTTATTGTGGTTGGGGGGTGAGCCATTTAGGTTCCTAAGTTCATGTTTAAAAACTATGGGGCATATTCTCAAGGACTCATCGCCGATTTATTGGCACTTTAGCGCCGCAAAAGTGGCGATAGATTTTTCGCCCTATTCACAAGCTGGTGCAAACTGCCGACATCGCCAGTTTTCCTGCGATAGCCACCGCAAAAAACATCGCCACGGATGAGTGCGACAACTAACGCTAATGATATGCAGAGTAGGCGTTCCCGTGCAGATACACACGAAAACACCACTTCGCGCGATTCTCAACGACCAGTCAGATCTGCGATGCGAACCAAGAACAGGCGATAAGGGGCGTTAGCTGCAGGGATTTAACACCTGCCTTTAGCTGGTGCTAAGCAGGACGACTACCTGCAGTATGAAAGGGAGCCCAGCCCAGAGCCACAACCGAAGACCCACAGATGCCATGGAGCCAATGAACATGCAGCTCGGAGACCCAAGAGGGCCACAACACCCACCGCCACCACCCCCAGGGGCCCCCCCTCCAGACCCCTCCACGGACTACCACCGAGGCAGCGTAGGACAAGAAGACAGGGGACTTTACGAAAACGGCATGGCCCCTCAGCCACACAAGTGCAGAATGGGGGGAGAGGTGGGAACCAAGTATGTGTGAAGGAGGCAACTCACCCATGAAGAAGAATGTACACAATGCCAAGTGTGGCGGTGATGTGCTGGACAGACCTCAGAATGCAGAGCACAGACATGTCCATGTGGACATATACTGCTGGGGTTTGTAGTGTTGTGGACAGTGGACGCAAACATGTTACCTCAGGCAGTGGGGAAGACCCTGTACATGTAGCTGTGCTTTTCCCCCCTGTAAGCGTAAGCGCAGTGGGCTGGGCCGGCGTACGCCACTCAAGCGTAGGAGTGCGGATAAAAAGGCCAGGGCTCTGGGCGTGGTTCTCTTCCGTGATGGGCAACGCGTCTGCCAGGGCGGTGCACCTCACCCTGCCACGAGTCCGCCGCTGTGCCCTCCAGATTTCGCGACACAGGCCCCCAGCGCATCCAGCGGCACAGCAACACGGAGTCATGTGTGTGCCGGATACTGCCTTAGTCCTACACTGCGGTCAGCAGGTCCCACAATTCAAATCGTGCCACATTTCTGTTAATGGAGGAAACCACTAGTCAACAGACATTGCCCCCAGTGCGGCCCGCCCGGACGACGCATCATCGTTGGCTGTGCACCTGCTGAGCGCTCCAGGTGCCACTGACCCTGTGCAACACAAGTCGAAGCCACGTGGCAATATTGAGGCAGAATTCAGTAGGCAAAAAGAACATTGCTCCCAGTGCGGCCCGCCCGGACGACGCATCATCGTTGGCTGTGCACCTGCTGAGCGCTGCTGGTGCCACTGACCCTGTGCAACACAAGTCAACACCACGTGGCAATATTGAGGCAGAATTCAGTAGACAAAAAGAACATTGCTCCCAGTGCGGCCCGCCCGGACGACGCATCATCGTTGGCTGTGCACCTGCTGAGCGCTCCAGGTGCCACTGACCCTGTGCAACACAAGTCGACGCCACGTGGCAATATTGAGGCAGAATTCAGTAGGCAAAAAGAACATTGCTCCCAGGGCAGCCCGCCCGGACGACGCATCATCACAGGCGGCGCACCAGCGCTTCCGGTGCCACGAACTCAGTGTAGCTAAAGTCATGGACCCTTTATGATGTAATCATATGTGTGTGAGTCCAGTTCTGGTGCCCCTACCTCAGTGCACTGCAAGTCATGGACCCTTCATGAGTGACTCTGTGTGTGTGATCCGATGATCACTGTTCTAGTTGTTGCCAGCACCAACCACTCCCTGAGGGCTGGCTTACACTCACCCCACACCCATCCAGCACAGGCGTCACTGGACATGTGACCCTGGTAATAAAAAGGGGCCTGGCGCACATGCCCATAGCCAGTTCCACTATCTATCTAAGTGTGTCCGTGTGGTCAATATGTATGCGTGATGGCCCCTGGCCCTACCACATCACATCGTGCTGTGGACAGCGGACGCAAGCATGTCACCTCAGGCAGTGGGTAAGACCTTGCACATGTAGCTTTGTCACCCCCCCCTGTAAGCTTAAACGGAGTGGGCTGGGCCGGCGTACGTCAGTCCAGCGCAGGGGTGTGTAGAATTAGCCCGGGGCTCAGGGCGTGGTTCAGTTCTGGCCTGGACAAGGAAGTCACCAATGCGTGTGTCTCTGTTGTAGTGTTGGCGCCACCCGGCCCGCAATTGACAATGTTGCAATGTAGCATGCACCCGGAGGGCGGTCTCGCCGAACGGAGAAATGAAGGAGCGCATGACCGCTCGGGGTCTTGGCTCATACATGCCAAGTGTTGTGTGTATCTGCATTGCCGCAGCATGACCCAAATGCCTAGCCTTAGTCGCAGCGTGAGTTCAGCCAGGCATGAACTCTACATCTGTGTCCGCACTAACCATACCATAGGTCTACACTCAAGTGACCGCCCACCTTCAACAGACAACATCACAGTGTCGTTGTCAGGCTTGTGGACATGCGCAGACAGGCATGACAATGGTGTGCCGTTGGAGTGCAAGTGATGCAACCGCGCGCACCGCGCAGCGCACACAAGTAAATAGGCTCGGGGGAGGGAGGAGCAGCTGAGAGGCAACGTAACACACAGTGATGCCGCTCATTTGCCACATGCAAGTCATGTCAAACATGGATCCCAAAGTCGCACACATCCCACCCCTCACCCAACAAGCCACATCACACTTCATGAATGCAAGCAGATGACAAACTGACATTAGGGATGAAAGCATTTGAGAAAAAGCAACCCTAGGCAATTAAATGGTCATATCTAATGTGCAGACCTATAGCTAACAAATTGATATAAACATAGACACAGTGTACTCTACATTTACGTTAAAAATTTCATTTTATTAATACAAATTCATAATAAAAAGTGATTGGTATCAGACATAGATTGTCTGAACATCATAAGACAAATAAGACATACTATACTTATCAAAACAACATACACATATATAATTAAACAGAAAAATAAAAAACTGTTCAATAGAAGTGTTTCAAACGTTAGTGCAACAACCAAACAAGAATGTAAAAGTTGGTTTCATGTTGAAACATCATGGCTTAATGATGGAAATTTCTTATTTTCTACGCGCGTTTCGGCGTGCTAAGCGCCTTCTTCAGGACAGCCACAGAAATTCCTAAACGAACAATGAAATAGACATATACATAACTGAATACAAATATACAAAGTACACTGAGTCTGGATAACAAACATATTTTGTCAGTTGCTATATAGCATACAATGTTGGCAAATAGATAACATAATCTCTGTGTGGAATAGGGAAAAAAAGAAAAAGAAAGAAAGGGAAAAAGATACAAGAAGGTATATTCAAGGAAAGATTGGCATTCAAGATAACATATATGCATACCGTATAATTGTGTAGTGAAAGTATAGACCCTACATCACCAAAGGGATAAGTGACAAATAGAAACCGAAAACAACATTTGTGCATACCGTCTAGGTGTGTAGTGGAAATATAGATCCTACATCACCACAGGGATAAGTGAAAAATAGAGACGGAAAACATGAAAACCGATAATTGTGGACCATACACTGATATAGCAGAACTGGGTCCAATAGATAGTGAAAGGAGCTTACCTAAACTATATTAGCGATGGAACCAAAATTGATGTTTTTTTAATATATTTGTCGTGCAGTGATTATCTCTTGCCACTCCGGTGAGATGGTTTCCCGGGTGTGAAAACTACAGCTACATATAGGATTATTGGAAATATAAATACAATAAGGTAAATATCTAGACAGATTTTATCTGCCAAGCACATTCTTATATACCTTTCCTGAACAGCAATATAACGTGATGCTGTTTTTATTGTAGCTCTACACACCAATTCGGTAGATTCTCTTTCTGGAAACTTAGGTTCAAGTACCAGTACTTCATTGATCGATTTACATTACGATCAAGTATAGATATGATTTTAATGTGATTAATTCTTCTATTAATTAGTTAATAAGTGTTTTCTTTTTGTTTAGGAACCCTAAACAGGTTTCAGTATTTTTCTTTGTATTATATCATTTACAGAAAATTTTATTACAAAGAAGTTGTCATTCAAATCAGTACCGGGTTCATCATCTATCGCCAAGCGGAGGTAATATTATCCATTAGACTAGATTAAGTACCTAAGCAATGTTAGACCTATTCTATAAATACTTACATTGTGAAACTGGTATATCTTTTTTTTAAATTATTTTTAGAATAGGTAATCATTATACCTTAACCTCTTTGGCTCCAAACATCAATTTTGGTTCCATCGCTAATATAGTTTAGGTAAGCTCCTTTCACTATCTATTGGACCCAGTTCTGCTATATCAGTGTATGGTCCACAATTATCGGTTTTCATGTTTTCGGTCTCTATTTTTCACTTATCCCTGTGGTGATGTAGGATCTATATTTCCACTACACACCTAGACGGTATGCACAAATGTTGTTTTCGGTTTCTATTTGTCACTTATCCCTTTGGTGATGTAGGGTCTATACTTTCACTACACAATTATAAGGTATGCATATATGTTATCTTGAATGCCAATCTTTCCTTGAATATACCTTCTTGTATCTTTTTCCTTTTCTTTCTTTTTTCTTTTTTTCCCTATTCCACACAGAGATTATGTTATCTATTTGCCAACATTGTATGCTATATAGCAACTGACAAAATATGTTTGCTATCCAGACTCAGTGTACTTTGTATATTTGTATTCAGTTATGTATATGTCTATTTCATTGTTCGTTTAGGAATTTCTGTGGCTGTCCTGAAGAAGGCGCTTAGCATGCCGAAACGCGCGTAGAAAACAAGAAATTTCCATCATTTAGCCACGATGTTTCAACATGAAACCAACTTTTACATTCTTGTTTGGTTGCTGCACTAACGTTTGAAACACTTCTATTGAACAGTTTTTTATTTTTCTGTTTAATATATATATGTGTATGTTGTTTTGATAAGTATAGTATGTCTTATTTGTCTTATTATGTTCAGACAATCTATGTCTGATACCAATCACTTTTTATTATGAATTTGTATTAATAAAATGAAGTTTTTAACGTAAATGTAGAGTACACTGAGTCTATGTTTATATCAATTTGTTAGATATAGGTCTGCACATTGGATATGACCATTTAATTGCCTAGGGTTGCTTTTTTCTCAAATGTATTTTCCCTGACCTAGGATTTAGTATTCTTTGCAGGGGGTCCCATTTATTCAATTGATTAGGGATGAAAGCTCCTTTGTCTGAACTATCAGGCGGAAGCACATCTGCACATCCGACCTCGGAATTTCATCTGCCCGGCACCCCTTGACAGATACGATAGCAGTTGAGGATGACTCCCACACTATGCACAGCCCGACGACAGACCAACGTATACACACCCCACACACAGAAGTCCTTGCTCGGAGTTATCTTGCATGGAATGGCCTTCACACTTACTCCCACACCATCCCAGGCGTACAACCGTTGCACACTTAAACAACTCATTGATCCGAGCTGTGGCATTTCATCCACAGAACTGGCGCAGGTCAGAACAGTGCCGCTTCAACCAGAGCCACTAACGCAATGGCAGACCATCCCGGACACATGCACAACCCCTGTCACGTGGAACTGTACCGTGCACGTATGCTGCATTTACTGGGGGCACTGCCATTGGTAGTGCTGCGGATCAGTTACCGGCTGAGCTTCCGCCTTGCCAACGTCACCTGCGTGCAGCCTGTGTTGCATTGTCGCTCGTGCATATTCGAGTGGTCCATGGATGTCTGCCTATCCAACAGGACGGTAGCCGAACTGGATTTCGACATGTGTGTGTGCCCCCTGTTGGCCCACGACCATGAGTGTCACCGTGACACCCGTCTATGGGATGCCTGGATACTTGGCATACATGCTGGCAGCTGGACCTGGGAGATTGCAGAACTCCTCGTGTGCAGTGACCACATTGAGCCGCTCCCCTATTGGGCTGTAGTGCTAATTGGTGAAAGGGGGTGGACGCAGCACATCTGTCCGGACCTGCTAATGGTTAGCCTCGCCGTCCTGTTCGATGAAGTCGACAACGACCTCATGTTGGAAATGATTGCCTACGAAGCTGCACTCGCTTTCATGGACGTGTAACTACGTACCTGCAGACACAACAGTTTGGAACACATTGCACATGTCCCGACACCTTGTTGGGACTTGGGGTTCTGGTCACATCTCCCACGACGACAGTGGACATGGCTGCATTCGCCTGGACTCCGAATACATGAGCGGACAACAACGCGGGTAAACACACACCTGTGAATGGTGCGGCATTCCCCCGGAGTGGACAGCGGTGCTTGGCAACGTTCCACGTTCTGACATACTGCTGCATTGGTCTGCCTGTTGTGGCACTTATCTTGGCCGTACTGACACGCATATGCTAATTAAGTCTACGCATCTTCACTTGTATTCAACTGTGATGAGTGTTGATTTGTATGACAATGTGTGTCTCACTGCCTATCTGGGTCACGGCCATACATGCATTACTACACCATCAGGGATGTGGGGTTGTACTAGTACATCATCATCTCACAGTTTCCAGCTATGCCACATGCAAATGGCCATTTTCCACACACAAGCGGCAGCAGTTGTGTCCTCTGTTCTGTTGTGCTGGTGTTGCTGTTTGTTCAACATTGTTGTAAATGTTGCGGTGCTCTGGATCTTATGTGTGTGTGCTGCATTGTAGGTGAGTTGCCCCTTCAGCTCTGATTTGGCTGGCCCTTATCCCTTTCAGGCGGTGTGGCTTTCACTTCTGTGCTTATGCAGTGCTGTGATGTTGCAGACTTGGGTAAATTGGGCTCTTGGTTGGAGTTGTGACTCTTGGCCATGGTTTGTCCGCAGATGTGCTCTACTTAATTGTGCATGTGTGCCATTGTGCCCATCTCCCCCGTCCCCCAGTCCCTGGTGGTTACTCACCCTGTTGCTGTTGTGTCGGGTCATGTTGAGCAGTGTCCGGTCCCCCAACTCCTGCCACCGTCTCCCCACTGATGACTGTGGTCACCATTTCCTCCATCTCATCCAGCTCCTCCTGTGGCGCTGGACTCCCACCTCCAGTCTGCATTGCTGCCTTCTGGTTGTCTGCGAGTTTCTGCTTGGTCTTGCGCTCCACATCATTCCAGCGCCTCTTGACCTCGTCCATTGTCCTCCTCAGCACTCCGACTGCATTCGCCTTGTCCACGATGGACTGCCATATTCCATTTTTTGTTGCCAATGACACAGTGGAGGTGACGAACAGTTGTTGATGGTGTTCTATCACCTCCGTGATCAGGATCCTGTTTTCCTGCGGACTGAACCGCGTCTTCCTCTTCTTCTTGTCCTTGCCCTTCCCTGACCCCGAGGTCCCAGGCTGGTCCTCCGGGGGGCTTGTGGGGTTCTGGTCGTCCTCTGTACCTGCTCCGGCTGCCTCCATTGTGCTTCGCTGTAGTTTGGTTTTTGTTTGTGGTTTTTTTTTCTGCTTTTGTAGTGGTTTTTCACGCCTGACGTGTGTGAATTGCAGGCCTGGCGCTGCTTTTCGCTGTTTGTCTTATCGCGGTTGGGCCCATCGCAACTTTTTTCGCGTTCGGGTTTGGATTTTTTTTGCCGTCCCGGTACTGTTATCGCGGACATTTGCCGCTTTATCGGGGTACTATCGCATGTTACCGCCGTGTTGAGAATGCCACGTTGACACAGAGTTATTTTCCCGCGATAGACGGCGATAGGGAAACTTGCGTTAACCTATTGTGGCGATGTTTATCGCGCGTTCTTGAGAATATCCCCCTATCACTTTTAATAAATGTCTGTTTATGCAGTGATATAATACAATGTCCTAAGGGGAAAAACTTCCATATGTTAAAGAACTGCAATTTTGTTTTAACTTTGAAGAGACTCTCATATTTCTACATTATGCTTGTTGCACAATATACATGCCAAACGTTTTCATGGTTTGGTTTGTGCATGGACTCTTAGAGCCAGCTAGAGTTTGGCTTGGTTCTGACTCGGCTCGCCCTATGAATTTGCTAGCACGCCCACCTCTAAATCAAACTTAGACTTAGTACATGGGAAGGTCAGTCACTTGATAAAATGATTTGTAAATGGTTTGTAGTGGAAATGTGGAGCCCAGCCTAAACGCACCAATTTGAAAACTCGGCTTTCAAGGCTTAACGTAGCAGATATGAAGAGGAGAGCACGCAGTGAAAATAAATTTTAAGTAATCCCAGAGAAGGGACTCCAGGATGTTGTGTTGATATAACCGTAGTCATGAGCTCCCAGGGTGTACTACCAGGCCCAAGTGGGATGGGCACAGTTGTTAGAAACTGGGTTCCTGGTTGGCTTGGGTCAAGCAGTAACCACAAGCCTAGCCAGGGTAAGGCACAAGCACATCCTAAATTAACCTGTGTTTACCCTCTGGTAGCTTGGCACAGAGTAGCCAGGCTTAACGGCAATGAGTAAAGTATTTGTAGAACTCTTCAAACAGTGAAATAGTGAAAATTCCACACAAAAAGATTCCACACCAGGTTAAGAAAATAGACTTTGATTTATTAACTAAAACAAGACCAAAACAAGTAAGTGCTGCAGGTCCACTAGTACCATTTAATTGACAGGCCCTGGGCACATGTATTGCCCATTTACTAGGGGCTTATAAGTAAATTAAATATGCCAATTGGATATGAGCCATTGTTACCATGTTTAGAGGAGAGAGCACATGCACATTAGTACTGGTTAGCAGTGGTAAAGTGCTCAGAGTCCTATGGCCAACAAAAACGAATACAGCAAAAAAGTGGAGGGTAAAGGCAAAATGTTTGGGGGTGGTCCTGCAGAGAGGGCCACGTTCCAGCAACGGGCATAGATTCAGGGGAGGTATTTAGAATGTGACACCCCCTAAGTGCATTCTTGGCTGGGTAGTTAGGTCTGGGGTCCCTGAGTTGGGTTTGGTATGCCTGTGTTGATTTTTCTCGTTGTTCCCATTTCATTAAGAACTTTTGACTTGTTCCTTTTTTGGAGTGGAAGCTTAAATGTATATAGGAACTGGTTTACCCAATAAAATAGTACATTTGCATGCATTGAAGTAGTCCTTGAAGGGATGCAAATTTACTACTTTTTGAAATATACAAATATTGACAACAGTAGGCCTGGATAGCCACGTCAGTCTCAGGTTTCCAAGCATACTATAGAGAATCAAACACCCAAAAGGTGATGAGATAAATTCTTGCTAATAGGGTAATCAGTGGCAATCGGTTGGGTAGCATTAAAACCATTGTTTTTTACCCACTGTGCCACTTTAGACAGATGCCCACATGACGCGATTCAGTACTCACCCTTTTTCTCATTGACACAGTCTATCACAAGCTTTGATCATCTCATACCTTCAATCCTTCAGCCCACTGTTATTTTAGTTGGGAAATTTGGGATTCACAACCTCCAAATCTCATTGACTGAGAATGTGTTAATGTGCACAACTACAGGACTTGCTGCAAACATTTTTATGAAAAAATGCTGGCTCTGTGCTGTGCATTGCACTCACAGTACTAGTAATGTACAGTACTCTGCACACACATTCCTTTGTTGATGGTATGCATTGGAGCTGTGCTTTGTGACGGTCACAAGTGGTGGTGCACAAAAGAACACTACGACTGTTATTATCATCAAGTTGTTAGAAATGGGGGTCTCTAGTTGGCAGTTATTTGCACTCTGTCCAAGTAGGGACCCTGCTTTCTGGTCAAGATAAGGTGATTACACATCTAAGATAACCCCTGCTCACCCCCCTGGGTAGCTTGGCACAAGCAGTCAGGCTTATCTCAGAGGTAATATGTAAAGTATTTGTACATAATACACAGAGTAACACTGTGAAAACATTACAAATGGACACCACATCAGTTTTGAAAAATAAAGTATCTTTATCTAAACCAAACAAGACCAAAATGACAAAATTCCAACATACACAACTCAAAATATGAATATTAAAAGGTTTCAAGCAATTCTGTCCATAGAAATCTATGGATGCATGATTTTTACACAAAGCACCTCAAAATGCGTGAAGATCCACAAGTCAAAACAGCTGCAGAGGAGAGAAGCATTGAAAAACACAGCAATGTGTCAGTTCCTGAGTCCTTGGAGAGGCGATGCAATAGTTCTGCTGCACACAGGAGAAGTGATGCATCGAATCCAGACTATAAGGGGAAGTGAGACATCAGTTTCCCAGACGATTCTGGTCTGTGGGTATTGCATTGGAAAAAGTGCCGCACAGGTGCGATGTGTGAGAAAATTCAGGTGCTAAAGGTGCTGCGTGGATCTCCATAGCTGCTGACCGGTGATGCGTCGATTCTTTTAGCCGCGCAGCGGGACCTGCATTGGAGTCGATGTGCTGCGGTTTCTCGGGCCGTGGGCAGGCACTGCGTTGATTTCTTTGGCCACATGGGGCTGCGCATCAGGAATTTCTCCTGCACAGAGGTGCTGCGTCTGAAAATTCAGCTGCAAGAAGAGCGAAGTATTGATTTTGTAGATGTCATCAGTTCTTCACAGCTTTCTGTAGCAGGAACAACCTCCAGGGCCCAGAACTGGAATAGGCACCCACAGGCAGGTCGGAATTCCCAGCAGTGGAGTTCCCGAAGGCTGAAGGTGAAGTCTTTGTGTCCCTGAGACTTCAGAACAGGAGGCCAGCTCACACAAGCCCTTGGATATTCTTCTCAAGCAGGTTTCACAACAAAGTACAGTCTTTGTCCTCTCCTTGGCAGAAGCAGCAACTTCAGGCCAACCCAGCAAAGCAACACACAGCAAAGTGGCAGTCTCCTCCTCACAGCACTTTAACACTTCTCTTTGACAGAAATTCGTCTTGATACCAGAAGTAATCTAAAGTTCTGGGGTTTTAGGTCTAATACTTATACCCCTTTTTCCCTTTGAAGTCTTTGTAAGAGAGTCTCTCTTGCTCAGTAAAAAACAGTTCTGTCCTCCCTGGTCCAGCCATACTACAGGGGGTAGAGACAGCTTTGTGCAAGGCAGCCACAGCCTAATCAGGTGTTGGTGACAACTCCTTCCACCACTCTAGCCGAGGAAGGCCTCTCAGCATATGTAGGGCACACCTCAACTCCCTTTGTGTGAGTATCTGAAGTGGATGCATAAAACCAGATGTTGATTCCACAGCCAGGTAGAGGCACATGATGGTTAAACAAGAAAATGCACACTTTCTAAAAGTGGCATTTTAAAACACACAATCCAAAAACCACCTTCACTACAAGGTGTGTTATTAGATTCTGAACTCAGGGAGCCCAAACTCCAAATTTCTAGCTGTTCCCAATTGAAACTTACACTTGAAAAATGTTACAAGGCAGCTCCAATGTAGCCTATGGGAGAGCTAGTCCTTGCAATAGTGAAAAATGAATTTAGCAATATTTCACTATCAGGACATGTAAACACACCAGCACATGTCCTACCTTTCACATACACTGTACCCTGCCCACAGGGGTACCTTGGGCCTACCTTAGGGGTGCCTTACATGTAGTAAAAGTAAAAGTTAGGGCCTGGCAAGTGTGTGCACTTGCCAGGTCGACATGGTAGTTTAAAAACGCACTCACAGACACTGCAATGGCAAGCTTGAGACATGTTTACAGGGCTAATCATGTGGGTTGCACAACTAGTGCTGCAGGCCCACTAGTAGCATTTGATTTACAGGCCCTGGGCACACACAGTGCGGTTGTATGATAAAGGCATGCATGGTTAAACCACTCGTGCCTCTACCACGCAGCCTGAACCACGATTGCGTCTTAACCACGCATTCCTTTACCACACATGCCTTTACATGCAATTTCATGGTAACGGCATGAATGGTAAAGGGGTATGCTAAGGTCGCCACTACTCCGACCCCCTCCCCTGCCCTAAGCTACAGTCCCCCTACCTGCCCAAACCGTTCCCTCCGCCATGATGCCCAAAACATGAAAACTACCCTGTCCTCCCGTAAGTCCTAAAAACTACCCCAAATAGCCATTCCCCTCCTCCTGCCCTGAGGCCAAAAACCCTGCCCCTTAACATACACTACCCCTCCCCCCTCCCACCCCTGCTCTGTCCCTAACCCTTAACATACACTACCCCGACCCAATCACACCCCGCGCTGTCCCTAAAACGACCCCAACCCCTTCCACTGCCCTTAGGCCTAAAACCCTAACCCCTAATTTAAAAACCTACCCCAACACCCCCTGAGCCCTAAAAACTACCCGACCCCCCCAGCCCTGAAAACTTCCCCGGCCCTCCTCCAGCCCCGAAAACTACCCGACCCCCCAAGCCCTGAAAACTACCACCCCAGCCCCACCCCGCTTATCTCACTGTGTCCTCTGGCTCTCTTCCTGGCGAGGTCTTCAAGCTTCCACCTTGCAGCAGACAGCAACTAAACCTCACACTGCCTTAATCGTGCATATGCATGGTTAAGGCATATGCATGGTTAAGGCAAGCGTGATTACGCTTGCGATGTTGGAACACGAGTGGCTGAGCCACGGTGTTCCCCACACAGTGCATTTTTCTAGGGACTTCCCAGTAAATCAAATATGCCCATCATGGATAACCAATCATGATCACAATTTACACAGAGAGCATATGCACTTTAGCACTGGTAAAGTGCCCAGAGTCCTACAGCCAACAAAAACAGGGTCAGAAAACTAGGAGGCAAAAGGCAAAAAGCAATTCCGAAGCTTTGGGAGCAAAGCTTAAAGTGAGATGAAAAGGTGGAGGAACTATTGAAGGGTTATGGCCAAGGAAATGTAACTATGAGCCTGATTTATATATTGGTGGTAAGCATAATACTTTGAGTTCCCCATTGAGCAGCAATGTTGATTGGGGCTACTGGCATACAATGCGGGATCAGGTAAGGCAACCATGAAGCGAGGTGGTGCCAGCTGTGAGAGATGGCAAACGAACTGAGGCCTGGTGAGAGTACCCGCCCCCCAAGCTGATGGTGTTGACCCTTGGAGGAAAGGGCCACTCGCTGGGCAGTGTGTAGTGGGGGCCCCTGGCTGTGGGAAATGGGCCTCTGAAAACTTCTACAACAGTTTTGATACTGCTGTGAGCATTACTACTGAATGAATAGAGGCTGTGTTTGTGAGGAGTTGATGTAAGGAAGGATATTAGTGGGTGCCATCGAGAATGACTCAAAGAGAAGTCACAATGTAGCAACTTACCCTTCCCTTGCTTTTGAATTGAGTAATGGCAAAAGTCTATATACAACTTTTGGTGGTGCATAATGAAACAAGAAATAAAACCTGCACATTAATGATGCTGGGGCTGAAGCTTGGCACTTGACGTTAACTGTGCTATACCTACATTGGAAAATCTCATCATACAGCACTGACAGGGCGATAGCGATGAGAGTACTCTCACCCAGAGAAAGTGCAAATCCGTCGACTCTTGTTTGAGGTCTTGTGACACTGTAGGTGCAAGGGACACTTTGCTCAAGAGCTGAATGGCCCTAGTAAATCAAGGCAGACACCCGCTCCTTTCACTGAGGAAACGGTGGCGCACCTCCCCACCCTGCTGGCGAAGTGAATAGGAAACTCACAACGCACAAGTAGATGGGAGGAGGTGCCTCCCTGAAGAACGCTTAGGCCAGCAGGGTGATGGGAAAAACCAAGGAACGCAGCAGTAACACCCTAAAGGCTTGGAGAATTGGCCATAGAGGAGGAGATGATGGAGGGGCAGGTCCCTCTAGCAACTTTCAAAAAGTAAAGCTACTTCAGCATTGGAAGGGCTGCCAGACAAATTTAATGCCAAACTAGAGGTAATCATGGTCTCCAGGCAAGCCTCAATGCTAAAATAGAGGGAGTGGCCATAGACCTGATGGTGTGCAGACATAATATCGATTTTTTAATTTCGACTTGCACAAATATCGAGTCAGAAATACAGTGAGTCAGAAATATCGACAGCAAGAATATCGTGGTCAAGAATATCGACTTTAGGTAAGTAATATCGATTTTAAAAATATCAAAGTGTTTAATATCGTTTGCAAAAATATAGTTGTTAAAAATATCGATTTTTTAATTAATGTTATGTATTTTAGTATATATTCTAAATGTATGTGATGTGTTTTTTGTATAAGACTCCTGGTGGCCGACATCACTGGGAACAGCCCCGACACCCACCGACCACGCACTCAACCTAGGGGTCATCCTCGACCCCACCCTCTCCATGACTAAGCAGGTCAACGCCGTTTCCTCATCCTGCTTCAACACCCTCCGAATGCTCCGCAGGATCTTCAAGTGGATCCCCACCGAAACAAGAAAAACAGTCACCCAGGCCCTCGTCACCAGCAGGCTGGACTACGGAAATGCCCTCTACGCAGGAACGACGGCTAAGCTCCTGAGACGGCTGCAACGCATCCAGAACGCCTCTGCATGTCTTATCCTCGACATCCCCCGCCACAGCCACATCACACCCCACCTGAGAGACCTGCACTGGCACCCTGTCAACAAGAGGATAACCTTCAAGCTCCTTACCCACGCACACAAAGCAATCCACAACTCCGGACCAGCCTACCTCAGCAGACGACTCAGCTTCTACACCCCCACCCGCCAGCTCCGCTCCACCAGCCTCGCCCTCGCCACAGTCCCCCGCATCCGGAAAACGACCGCCGGAGGCAGATCCTTCTCCCACCTAGCCGCCAAGACCTGGAACACCCTCCCCACCAACCTTCAGCAGACCCAAGACCTACTGGCCTTCAGAACACTCCTCAAGACCTGGCTCTTCAATCAGTAGCAGCACCCCCCCCCCTCTTCCCCCAGCGCCTTGAGACCCTCGCGGGTATGTAGTGCGCTTTATAAGTGACCTGATTGATTGATTGATATTTTTAATATATGTGTTAAATTTTTAGTAGTTATTATTTTTTTTAATTTGAAGTTTGTGTTTTTAGTTCTGTAGCGGTTTGTGGGTTTATAGGGGAATAGGGTGGGAAGTAATTTAATAATATTAAATTAATTGATTATTTTATATGTATTCATATTTATTTAATTGAGATGTTGTAGTGTTAAATGTGTAAAGTAATTTATTTTTAATTGACAAATTAATAATTGTTTGTTAATATAAATGAATTAATTGGTAATTAATTATGGTAATTGTGTAATTAATTTTAGGTGTGTGTTTTGGTGTTTATAGGTGTAAAGGGTGGGAAGTCATTTATTTTTAATTGACAAATTAATTGTTAATTAATATTAATGAATTGATTGGTAATTAATTATGGTAATTGTGTAATTAATTTTAGGTGTGTGTTTTGGGGTTTATATGGGTAAAGGGTGGCAAGTAATTTATTTATTTTTTATTAATAATTATTTGTTAATTGATATTAATTAATTTAATTGAAAAGTTATGGCAATTGTGTAATTAATTTTAGGTGTGTGTTGTGGTGTTAATAGAGGTAAAGGGCGGGAAGTAATTTGTGTTTAACTAATTAATACATAGTTGTTAATTAATGTTAATTATATTTATTTTGGGTAGTTTATTTTTTGTGTGTTGTTTTTACTTTTAAAGGGGTAAAGGGTGGGTATTAAATACATTTTAATTACTTTATAATTAGCTGTAAATAGTAATAGGTTTTAATTTTAAAATATGTTTTAATTGTGTTTTATTATTTTACAGTTTAATTTAAGTGTGAGTTGGGAGGTTATAGCGTTAAAGTGTGGGTAGTTAATTAATTTTTATTCGTTTTATTTTTTCTAATACTAATATTTTTTAAATGAGAATTAATTATGTTAATTATGGAAGTACATTTTTGGAAAAAATGTGAAGTGTGTTGTGATTTGTGTAGTCTTATAGGGTAGGAAATAAAATAAATACATTTATGTAATAATTAATGTTTTTGTTTGTAAATATTTTCTAGTTTAAAATATTAATTTTTTTAAAATTAATTTTATTTGATTGTATTTAATATTTGTAGGTATTTGTTATATGTAATTATTATAATATGTTTTCTTTTTATATGTTAAATATATTGATATTTTAATGTTTATTATATTTATATATTTATTTATTTTTATAATTTTTGGGGGTTTTCAAATATTGTTTAGTTTTTATTTTTGAACTGACTGGATTGTGAATAGTACATTTTATCCCTCCGCTATCCAAAACTTTCCCTACTGTTGCATTCACTGGAGTGGGAATAGTAATTTTACTCCTTCGCTATCCAACACTTTCCCTACTGTTGCACTCACTGGAGTGGGAATAGTAATTTTTACCCCTTTGCTATCCAACACTTTCCCTACAGTTGCACTCACCAGAGTGGGAATAGTAATTTTTACTTCTACGCTATCCAACACTTTCCCTACTGTTGCGCTTACTGGAGTGGGAATAGTAAATTTTATCCTTCCGCCATCCAACACTTTCCCTACTGTTGCACTCACTGGAGTGGGAATAGTAATATTTTATTCTTTGCTATCCAACACTTTCCCTACTGTTGCACTTATTGGAGTGGGAATAGTAATTTTTACCCCTCCACTATCCAACACTTTCCCTACTGTTACACTCACTGGAGTGGGAATAGTAATTTTTACTCCTCGGCTCCCAACACTTTCGCTACTGTTGCACTCACTGGAGTTGGAAGAGTAAATTTAATCCCTCCTCTATCCAACACTTACCCTACTCTTACACTCACTGGAGTGGGAATAGTAATTTGTACCCCTTCGCTATCCAGCACTTTCCCTACTGCTGTACTCATTGGAGTGGGTATAGTAATATTTTCTCCTCCGCTACCCAACACTTTCCCTACTGTTGCACTTATTGGAGTGGGAATAGTAATTTTTACCCCTCCGCTATCCAACACTTTCCCTACTGTTACACTCACTGGAGTGGAAAAAGTAATTTTTACCCCTCCGCTATCCAACACTTTCCCTGCTGTTGCACTCACTGGAGTTGGAATAGTAAATTTAATCCCTCCGCTATCCAACACTTACCCTACTGTTGCACTCACTGGAGTGGGAATAGTAATTTTACCCCTCCGCTATCCAACACTTTCCCTGCTGTTGCACTCACTGGAGTTGGAATAGTAAATTTAATCCCTCCGCTATCCAACACTTACCCTACTGTTGCACTCACTGGAGTGGGAATAGTCATTTTTACCCCTCCGCTATCCAACACTTTCCCTACTGTTGTACTCATTGGAGTGGGAATAGTAAGTTTTACCCTTCTGCTATCCAACACTTCCCCTACTGTTGCCCTCACTGGTGTGGAAATAGTAATTTGTACCCCTTTGCTATCCAACAGTTTCTCTACTGTTGCACTCGCTGGAGTGGGAATAATAAATGTTACCCCTCCGCTATCCAACACTTTCCCTACTGTTCCACTGATCGGAGTTGGAATAGTAAATGTAATCCCTCCGCTATCCAATACTTACCCTACAGTTGCACTCATTGGATTTGGAATAGTCATTTTTACCCTTTCGCTATCCAACACTTTCCCTACTGTTATACTTATTGGAGTGGGAATAATAATTTTTCCCTCTCTGCTAGCCAACACTTTCTCTACTGTTGCACTGACTGTATTGGGAAATTTAAGTTGAAATATTTTGTAATAGTTTAATGTTTTAATTTATTATAGAATGTTTTTTTTCTTATATTTTAAATTTTTGATACATATTTTATTATGATATAATTTTAAACTTTTAGAATAAATAAAAAATAATAATTTATTAATTGTTTTAAAGTAAAATATATATATATATATATATATATATGTATAAATTATGTTTGTATGTTTCTCTTTTTTATTTAAGTTTATTTGTAATATTTTGTTAAAATTAATTTTAATTTTTAATATATTTAATATATTTTATTTTATATATATATATATAAATCAATATTTGGTACATCTATATTTTTTACATCGATATTTTTTAGTCAATATTTTTGTACTTACCTGTTGAAGTATAGGGACTCCATATTTTAGTAGTCTATATTTTTTCATCGATATTTTTTACATCGCTATTTGTGACATCGATGTTGTATCAGTGAACTGACCAGACTCTGCTGTGAGCAGACCAATCTAAATTATTGGATAGAGTGATAGAAATTGAATCAACCCTCGCAGTGACACATTCAATGGTGGTGGATCTACAAGAGCAGGTTGCAGACCTCAAGTCCAGGATGGAAGTGATATAAATGATAGCGGAAAATGTCGAGAGCACTCCCGAAGAAACAATGTGAGTGTCATGGTATTGCCGGCAAAAACTGAAGGTCCCTCCTTGGAACTATTCCTGGAGCAGTGGATCATTGATCTTTTGACCCCCAAATGGGCTGTCAATCAATCAATCAGGGATCCTGTTAAGCGCGCTACTCACCCGTGAGGGTCTCAAGGCACTGGGTGGGGTAGGGGGGCAGCCGCTCCGGTCAGTTGAAGAGCCAGGTCTTGAGGGTCTTCCTGAAGATGTGCAGGGTGGGGGCGCGTCTGATGTCGATCAAGAGTTCGATCCAGGTCTTGGCCGCGATGTAGGAGAAGGTTCTGCCGCCCGTTCTTGCTCTGCGGATGCGTGGGGATCCGGCGAGGGCAAGGTCGGCCGATCGGAGATTCCTCTTGGGTACGTGGAAGGAGATTCTGTCGTTGAGATATTGGGGTCCTGTGTTGTGGAGGCATTTGTAGGCGTGGGTGAGTATATTGGAAGTTACTCTCTTCTCAACGGGGAGCCAGTGGAGGTTGCGCAGGTGTTGGGTGATGTGTTCGTGTCGTGGGATACCGAGGACGAGTCTGGCTGCCGTGTTCTGGATGGTCTGGAGTTTGCGAAGCAGAGAATTGTTGATCCCGGCGTAGAGGGCGTTTCCATAGTCCAGTATGCTGGTTATGAGTGCGTGGGTGACGGTCTTCCTTGATTCAGGGGGGATCCATTTGAAGGTCTTTCGGAGGGTGTTGAAGCATGCGGAGGCGACGGCGTTGACCTGTCGGGTCATGGAGAGGGAGGAGTCGAGTACAATGCTGAGGTTCCGGGCATGGTCCGTGGGGGTGGGGGGCTGCACCAGGTGCTGTCCCATGCAGAGGGGGAGGGTCCGAGGACGAGGACCTCCGTCTTCTCCAAGTTGAGCTTCAGGCAGCTGCTGTTCATCCAGGATGCGACGTCCTCCCCGATAAACCCACATTGACTTTCAGACGAGCACCATCTATGCAAAATTATTTGGTCAGCAGCAGCCCTGAATTAGGTTCCAGCCTGAATTGGCTGTCCCCCAAAAATGGATTTTTTAAATGTAGCTCATGTTGAGCATGCAAATTCGGTGTCAAACCAGCATTTGCGGAGAAACCAGTCAATATCAGGGGTCAATATACATGTAGAACTGAGTATGCTGTTTACGTGCTTGAGTGCCCGTGTGGTTTAAAATCCGTGGGAAGCACAAAGCTACAGGTGTATAGCAGAATATTACAGCACCTCAGGGCCATAGCGAACTCCGATCCATCCTACCCTGTTGCACAACACTTTAAATTGGTCCACAACAACAATTTGAATAATCTCAAATATTTTGTGATAGGGGCAGTACCGAATTTAAAAAGAGGGGGCAACAGTGAATTTTTTTTAAGACAAATGGAATCTAAATTTATTTTAGAGCTGGATTCAAAGATACCTAATGTGCTCAACACATAATTTTTTATGATCATAACTATGGGGGAACAAACTAAACATTACATGGCAGAAACTGAATCAGCCTTTATTATAGTCAATTCCAACAATGTATTGTGTCTAACTGTGCCATAAGAATTCAGAAGAAAGTTCACAGTTTAAGGTTTTTTATGATGCCATTAGGCACGAGTCACTTTATCTATTCTATTCATGCATTAGCACTTTAAACCAAGCACGGGTAATCAGACAAATCATAGGGGTATTATCGTAATGAATCAGATTGAGAATAAATAACATATATTTGTGTCCAAACTGGTACATGCCATCTGACAACAGAATCAGCACTTAATCAGCAATAAGTGGAGGAGTAAATGTATTTATGCTATACTGTGAATGATTAATGAGCTATGCTGCTATCAGGCTTCTGTATTTGAGCACTTTAGCACACTGTTTGCACTTTGTTAGCACACTGCACTTTATTAGCTATATTTTTGATCATAAGGCTTCAGGACGTAATGTATTTAAAATTGTTTACATATACCTAATAGAGATGATATTACTCCATGAGTAGTCTCTATTAACAATATATTTATAACATTTAACACTAATAATATTTTACCATAAGCATTGACATAGTACATACCCATAGGTGAAACAGTGTCTGAGGTGATTAATTGTAACCAAAATTGGTCCAACATAACTGATAGCTATAGGCAATATGCAGCACCATTTACGCACACAATAATGAGGAATTGTTCTGGCAACCCCATGTGAAACGGTATATTGGTCTGGTTACGTATGTTACAATGTTTCACAGGATGGTTAATGAGATGCCATTATGGCAATAGGATACAGGATTCACTTAGGTAAATTAATGGGCAAATATTGAAAAATATAGATAAGAACAATACATTTTTTATTAATTGTCAAATGTTGTAAAAGTCAATAGAGAAATATATTTATGATTTATCAATTAATTTAATCAGCACTATTATGATTTATCATCTATCGGATATCTATTAAGAGACAACATTTGTGTATGATGAAAAAGTGGAAATGACAATCCATCAAAGTCTGTTGCCTATATCTATCAATAGGAAGCACACGTATTTAAACTGTTTAAAGGTTGAGAGTTTTCCCAGCGCGTTTATGTGATCAAGACCGTGTGTAGGCGGTCGAAAAGCGCCATGGACAAGGCATTGGCCATTAAATTTGAAGGGAAAAAGTAAATAAAAGCAAATTTCGCACCTTGAAGGAGTCTGTGCCTGCGAAGTTACCGAAGTGTGTTGTACGAAAGGATTGGAGTTTTGATTGATATATATATATATATATATTTATATATATAATCAGCATACATCCTGTTCAGTCGACTGTAATCAAACCTGGGCACAGACTTCAAATTCTTTCTGCAAACTGTTTAATGCAACCTGTTCACCATGACGCCTTTCGGCCAAGCCTGGCCTTGCTCACATATGCGCTGCAATTCCAACACCTCTTTTTATAATACCCACATGATCAAATCGTAATAGTGGTAACTGACAACAGACTATATGACTCTGAATGCAATTGTGAACAGAGAACAGACTAGCAATCTAAATGTTGGCCCAGTTTGCAACTGCTTACATCAATGCAATGAGCACTTGTATATACAGATAAATACACAGTAAAATCCACAAATAGATAATTAGGCTACTATAAATAATTCTGATCATACGCAATTACGTATATTTCATAAATAAATATATATAAAAATAATAGACAGTTCAGCATTGATAGGCTGGCTTATATATTCGTCATTATTAAGTCATATGCCATTTATTTGTCATATGGACCGAAAATTGCGCCCTTGGTGGGCTTAATAAATATAACTAGGAACACTTTATTTAATTTGTAGCCACCCTTATTTTTTGCTACCTAAGTCTGAATTTTATATTTAAAACTCCAAAATATTCATTTTTATTTCAAATAAAAAAATGGATTGTAGTCTAATAAATGTACTATGCAAATGTATGCAAACCCACAAGCTCTTTGTTCTCTATACTGTCCGTTATTACCATCAGTACCCCTTAAAAAAATGTGCAAAATGTGCAAAAAGTGCAAAAGTGTTTGATAGCTGCCCACATTACCTAAATGTTGATTACAATCACCCAGAAATATATATCATTACGTCTTGATTATCAATGTCAAATGTATACAGTAATTTGATCACACTACCCAGTTTCATAAAACGTTATGAGGTCCTCTCTGACATTCAAGCCATTTGGCGACATGGTATCAAGATTTATTATATACGTGTCTCCAACCGTCTGAGCAACATTTCTCAATTGCCTCCCGCCTCAATTTAAGCACTGCATCAATTACAAAATATTTCAGACAGTTGAGGTTATTATCATGATGTTTGAAATGTCGGGCTACAGGGTAGGTGGAATCAGAGTTGACAATGGTTCTAAGGTGTTGTAATAGCCTAACATGGACCTGTAATTTTGTACTTCCAATGTACCGCAATTTGTAAGTACATTCCAAAGCATAAACCACAAATTCGGTTTTGAATGTATACAGGATATCTATTTTCACAGGTCTGTCACTGAATGAGTGTGATATTGGAACGTGTTGACCCCAAAATGACATGCTCTGCAAGAGCTGCATGTATAGAATCCTTTTCTATATGAGAGCCAGCTGGTTGTTTGAATTTTTTCAGGACTACTACTGACAAGTGCATTGCTCATTGATGGAGCTCTCCTGAAAGTTATAGGAGGTTTTTTAGGGAGTACAGGCCCTATAGTAGGATCAGTGAAAATTATGGGCCACTGTTTCATGAGGATGGTGTCAGTGCTTTTTAGCCCAACATACCGCAGTAGAGAGAACAGTATTTTGCTGTCAGCGTGTCTATGCAGCCAAGCATGGAATGTGTGAGGTCAAAGATGTCCATGATGGTTTTGGGTCCTGTTGACAATGGAAAATCATGTGGAAACAGGGCCCCTAGAGGCATGCAACTCGTCTGGCTGTTGATCACGCCCTGCTATGGCCATTTTGTCTTTTAGGAGGGAACGGGTATGCTGTACAAATTTACCAAAGTTGGCCATATCTTTCACAATGTCCAAGGTGTAAATCTGGCGAACAGCTTAATTTACTGTACAAGTGCCCTGGTGGAGGAAGATAGGCCTGAGATGGATTCGGCGGGACTGTCGCAATGCCAGGCAGCATACATGTGATTCCCTTTTGTATTTACACAGTCTGCACTCTATGATGCGTATGAGCGGCTTCCAGGTTGGATACAGTTCTCTTAAGGGAAGCGGGGACAGCCTTGCTGCTAAGATCTGATTTAGGGCCCTTCTCACCACGGCCTGATTGAGATGGGGATTTGTTGTTGAGAATATTTGTAGCAGTTTCATGGTTTCGTGGAGATCCCTTGCCTGGAGAGATTCCAAATCTGAAGTACAAGACCGAAGGCGCAGTTGTTTTTTTATCGTTGTTTTAACGGTTGCATAATCAATAATATTTGGATTCCAGTTCTCCATTACCTGTTGCAAGGATTCCTTTGCTGCCGTGAGTTTTGCAGACCAGGGGTTGTTTGGTCTGGTGAGAATAGTTTTTATGAGGGTCTTCATAGAGTTGTCTGGGGCCGCGGTTGCCAGCTAAAAATATTTTGCCAGAGCGGCCAGCCCTTCTAGTTTTTGTTGGATAAGATCGAATTTTAGGCAGATCAAGGTGTTTCTTGTGCAGGAGGCAGATGGAATAGTTTTTTACAAGCTGAGCATTGTATTTTTTCCAGATCCTCAGCTAGCATGCTGGGGAATGCCTGCTGCGTGCAGTTGACTGACGGAAGCAATTTGGCCCGTATTACCCTTCGTATAGCCGTTGTTGTAGTACTGTTGAGGGCGGCATTTAGCTTGCAAAGGGTGTACATGACCGTCTTCCCTTTCAACCTCATTTTTTGTAGATGGAGCGAGGGATGGCCTGTTTCGCAGAACCAATCGCCCAGGTAGTTGTAGCATTGTACACAGTCCAGGCGAAGTGTTTCCCAGCCTCCATTTAGTGAGCCTTTTTTTTGGGTGGCCGCCAAAGATCACTATTTTAGATTTAATTGCATGGGAAACCAGCTCGTTCTGGAGGTTGTATTTAGCCAGTGCATTGAGAGCTTTTTGAAGGCCTACTTTGGTGTGGTCCAGAAGGACTAGATCGTCTGAGTATTACATGAAATGGATTTGTTTGTTTCCAATTTTTGGTGTGGCAAGAGAGGCTCCACATAGCGCCGGGCCCAGATCTGCGGTGTATGGGTTAAATAATAATGTGCCAGCACGCACCCTTGTTTTAGCCCTTGGTATGTGGCAATTTTTTCTGTGGCAGATTCCCCGTTGAGTTTGATCCCTACCCAGGTTGTGGAGTACAGGGTCCTAAGAGCTCGCAGTAATTTTGGGCAGATGTTCCACCCCTCCAGTTTCCGCCAGAGGATGTTACGGACTATCCAATCAAAGGCTGCTGAGTAGTCGATGAACCAGGCGAAAACTGGGGGGGAAATGCGGGATACTGCTTGCTGGGCTAGGTACGAGAGGACTGTGATGTTGTCAACTGTTGAGCCCCCTGATCAAAATCCTGTCTGGTAAAATGGTAGGAGACCTTCGGTGTGTGCCCGGTCTGCTAATTCCAGCAAGAGAGTGCTGGCATAAGCCTTTCCCTCAATGTCCAGTAGGGCAATCATGCGGTTATTTTTTGGGTCAGTGTTTGCCCCTATTCTTAAATATAGGCTGTAGAAGAGAGCCTCTCCATGAGTCTGGCACTTCCTCCAGTAGCCTACATTCTGCGTACAACTGTGTAAGGGATGTGACCCAAAAGTTTGTGTCCTCACTGAATAGGGAGCCTGGCAGGCTTTTGGACCCGGGGGACCATCTTTTCTGATTCTTTTTAGGACCATAAGTACTGCTGCTTCGCTTGGGCCCGCATATACTGCAGGAAACATGGGCGCCTCAGCTCCCGTTTCTTCTCATGCTCTAAGCGGGATATATTGGTTTATGGCAGGTGTTTTCCTGGTCTCTAGTGTAGAGTGACTTCACGTGTGCAACCCATGTCTCGGCTGAAACAAAGTTTCCTCTGTTTGAAGCCCCATAGGTTAGATTATTCAAGTATTGCCAGAATTGTTGGGTTTTACTGGGACCAGCAGTTCAAAAAGTTTTATCCACATTTCCTCATGTGATTTCAGTTTGATTTTCCAGATGAGTTGTTTATCTTGCTTTGCTGCTGAGTTTAACTGCTTTTTTGAGGTTTTGCTTTTTATTTTCCTATGTGCTCTTTGTTTTGTCTTTAGCTATAACGTGCTTTGTTTGATCCCCGGGGCTATACCAAGGGTGTGAGTTAACATATTTGTTTTTGTTCTCCGCCTTTTTCCTTGGAGCAGCATGCCCAATTCTAGTGCAAGCTTTTCCCAGGCCTCTATGGTGTCCAGCTTGTTCGTCACTGACGGCCAGCTTTCCCAGGTGGATTTCAACCTATCAAATGTATTGGTGGTCATTTGTGACCATTTTACTCTCTGCAGAAGTCTGTGCTGTTCCTCACCATTAGCCCTCCCGAGAGGGGAGAGGATGTAGCATGTTCCATATGTTACATCCAGGCAGAGCAGCAAGGCTGCATGATCTCTTTCGTCCCGTGGAGCACTTTCATAACTTTGCCTATGCGCTGGCTCAGGAAGATGTAATCAATAGTTGTTTGATTGTTGAAAGTAGGTGGCAAAACGGACCCGGGTCCGGCCTGTGTTGTTGTGAATTGTGCTGATTCTAAATTGTGAGTCTGAAGGAGGGTGTTAAATCTCGCTGTGTCGCCGACGACCCTGCCATGAGTGTTCCGTTCTCCTAGCCGGTGCATATTAAAGTATCTGAGAATAATGATTTCCAGGGATGCATGCTGTGCTATTAATGTTTCAATTTGCTCAATTAGTTGGTCCAGCTTATTGGTGGGCCCTGAGGGTTGTGGTATACATTAATTATTAGTATGGGTAGGGGGCCTGCACTGCTTTTTAAACCTTTTAAAATGCCAGCTAGGAGCATATCGGAGTTTTTTTTTTAATTCAGCAAAACTCAACTTTAAAGACTGTTTAATGTATATGGAGATGCCTCCCAAAGGTCTCCCAAATATGTTGGTTTTCCTGGCGGGTTTATAAAATTCTGTGTATCCTGTTAGTGGGGTTGGTGTTAGTGCCCATGTTTCTTGTACACAGATGACGTCTGCCCACTCATGAAATGTTGTCGCAGGCAAGATGTGGAGAGTCTTGTAGATGCCTGCAACATTCCATGTCATGATGTTAAAGGGTTGTTTTCTACATTCCATACTGTTGGAGCATACTAGGGGCGTGACTGCAATTTTTCAGTCAGGTTGGAGGAGAGCTAGCCCCAGTAGGCTGAATTGGGGGAGGGGGTGGGCTAGAGAATGCACTGCGTGTGGTAGTTGTGGTTACTTGCCTACCCCCGTTCTGGCCGTCCAGCCTACACCTGATATTAATGTACTCATGTTCAATTAGAGTCCCGGTTCGGCTGGTCCCCTTCAATATGCACGCCATGAAAGTGATTTTGGGGGGTGCTTGCAGGATGAATTGGGTACTTTTCCTTGTCAATCATCCAAATATAATCCCCCAATCAGCAAATTGCCCTTTTTCATTGTATACTCTTGCTGATGTGCTGGCTTCTCGCCATGTTATGATTGTCGGCTCCCTCCCTATGTCTGGGGCCGGGGAGTCAAACTGCACCCTGATGATGTCCCTGCTAGTGATGTGGAACAACGGTTGGATGTATTGCAGGATTTTTAGAATATTTGCTCTATTTAAGGTGTCCATTTTGCCTTTGGATGTGTACAACTGAGTCATTCTCATTTTTGACGAATGCCTGTTTCCTGGGGTGTGGTTGCTTGGCCATAGGCAAATGTCACTGTGGGGAGCCATTTGTGTTGATTGAATTATAGGGACATATGATTGGGTGCAATTTGAATCTTGTGCGTGTCCTTGAAGATGAGATTCTATCCCTTGTACTATTCCTGGGAGTTCTGTTAGCCTGGGATCTGTCAGGGGCCTGCGAAGCTGTTCCGTTGTTCTGTCATTATTGCACAGGCTTCCTTGGTGTGTTATTTGCTGTACTGGGTCATTTTGTACCCACGTTGTTATTGGCATTGGCTCCGTATTTATGGGCATCTCTTATTGATGGGGATCCTCCATGTGTCGCCTGTGGCAAAAACGTTTTTTGTGGCCTCCAGGTGTGGCTAGGTTGGAAATGGGTTGAAGTGTATCAGAGTGCTGGCCTTGCGGAATTGAGCTCAAGTCGTTGTCAGGGGTGCAAAATGTGTTGCCTTGAGTGGAGCATCCCTGCATTTTGTGCCTTGATGGAACGCTTTCTCTGTTGTCTATAAGGGGCATTTCTTTCCAGGTCTGTTGTATTTTGTTCCTTTGTGGGGCTATGGTCAACTGGCTGATGGTAGCCCCTTGAGCGGCCTGGGCGTATGATTGTGTATTTGGTATTTTTGTGGTTGTGTGACCCTGTATTGGTGGGTCCAGGCGTTGCACGCTCATTTGAAATTTAGGATAAAGTGCTGTGGTGGGAGCGTTGTTTCTTGCCGGGATTGTTTGTTTTACTGAATCCTTTTTATCTGTCATGTTACGTGATTTGGTGAGTGCTGTTTTTGTAGACTGTTGTTTTGAGTGCTTCCGTTGTTTCTTGAGATGTTTCTTTTCTCTCCGGGTAAATGGTGGTAGAGGGTGGGAGGTATCCCCATCCCAATGCCCCCCTGTAGTTGTCCTCGGGACCCACAGTTTGATTGCTGGGTGCTGCAGTGGGGGTGGATTGTGATGGCAAGATTTCTTTTGGTCTCATTTGTGAGAAAGTCTGACTGTTTGGAAGATCTATTTCCCGGCTTGGTTCGGTGGTTGCCCTTGATCCGTTATTTGTAGTTGGGTTGGGAATCTGAGTGCCTGGGCGGTTTTTATTTATGGGTTACAATTCCACCACCAGTGAGGTAAATACAGTCGGAAGCGAGGCCAGTTTCTCCACTATCTCTTGGCACAGGCAGTCCAGTGTAGGGGTCACGCTGTTACAGACCTCGCTGACCTTGTCAACTTTTCTAGCTATGTCGGCCATTGTGAGTGCCATTGCTTGGAGAGTTTCCATCTGCAGTTCCAATTTTTCTAATTGCCATGTTAAGGCATTTATGGCTGCCACCAGGGAAGAGTTGACTGACCTTAGCAGGTTGTCCTGTGCGTATGAAAGTTCTAGTGGCAGGAGTGAGGGCGACCTCTGCAACAAGTAACTTAATTCAGGCTCAAAGGGGGAGTCTAGGATGATGCTTGTTCCCTCATTGCCCTTACGTGTGTTTGTTTCTTGGTGCCGCCGGGCCCTGGCTGCTTTACTTTGTGTAGCCGGAATTTCCGGGGAAGCTGTTAAATTGTCAGGCGGGCCCTTGCTGCCCTCTGATGTAACTTGGGGAATAGCTTCAGGGTCTAGTGAGGTTGAGGAAAGCTCGATGATTGAATCACAGCAATCCCCCAAGTTAATACAAGAGTGGTTACTTTTTTCCCCCCAGGATTGACTAGCTTCCTTTCAATGGCTGGGTACTGATTGTGTGAGTCTTGGATGGAATGACTCTGTTGTCGGTGCTACGAAGTCTGTGCCTGGATGCGGACTTTGATCACTTTTTAAAAATTATGCCTTGATCCCTGCGCCTTGGGCGCCTTGGACATCCCGGTTGTTCGGGCAGATTATGTGGCCTGGCTTTGTTCTACTCCCTCTGGAGGTGGGCCTCAGAATCCGTGCCTAACTCCGCAAGTCGTACACCGTGGGTTATTTATCAGGGTTTCTGTTGTCCCCGTTTACATTTGCTGGCATGTTTTCCGGTGTGAGATTTGTATCCTGCTTCAGCCTAGCTGCTGCCTGCCGCATCCTTTTCTTTGGCATCATGGCGATTTCCCTGCTGGTGAGGAGTCTGCTTCCACGGAGACTGTTGGGAAGTTTCCATACCCCAAAGCTGTGGATCTTAGCTGTTGTGGTAGGTCTGCCGGTTTCTGCCACCCTGTCCTCCTCTTCCCCAATTCCCTTCTCCTTCTTGGTCTCCTTGCTGCTTGGCCACTCATCCAGATGTTACGTTAAAGTAGTTGGACCAGCAGCTTATTTTTTGCTGTTAGGTTGTTGGTTGCTAGTTTGTTGGTTGCTGCTGCACCGGGCTGTATGTTGGGGGAGAAGCCCCCTGGCTCTGGTGGTGGGTAATCTTGCACGGTTACTGCATGGTGGCGTGTGGCCCATAGGCAGTGGCAACGGCGGCAGCAGACCCAGTGTGTGGGCTCAAGTGGGAGCTTCTCAGGGACTAGGCTTGGGCCGGAGCAAGCCCAACCGAAAAGCTGATGGGCTCCTGGGTCTTTCTTTTTCTTTTGTTCTTATTTAATCGCACAGGTGCGACTAGCGCATTGGTATTTGCGGGATTCCCAGATGCGGCGAGCAGGGCTCTCCAGGCACCCCTACAAGCCGCACCCAGCTCTAGCCGGGCTGCCTCCGCAGGGGGCCTGGGGCTCGCACTTGGAGCAGCCTCTGCAGCCACTGCCACTTGCCTTCTCCTGCTGCTCACCTCCGAAGGCGCGATTGATCAGCTTGTGCCTGTGTCCCCAAGCCGCTTAGGTGCCCCAATCTCTGCGGGCTGTCTGCAGGGGCCAAACAGAGGTCTGCCGAGTCCAGCACACAAGGTGCGCCTCACCCGCAGATGCCACCTCCCGCCAATGACAGTGGCGGCAGTAGCAGTCGTGGCGCACAGGGTCTGTGGCAAACTCTGTGTCTCCTGTGTTTCTGAGGATGGATCTAATTTGTTGTTCCTGTTTATTAAATGTTAAGATTAATCTCACATTGGCCTCAACTGTCTTTTTGTCATCTTTTTTATTTTTGTTTTTGTTCTTACTAGTCGAACCATCCCTGAATAGAATGGACTCCCTACCCAACTGATTAGCTCTTGCAATAGCTCGATCAAGAGTCTTGGCTGAGTAACCACGAGCCAAGAATCTCTGTTTGGATCCCTCTTGACATCTGTTTAGATCACTGTCCCGACTGCAATCTTTTCGCAGCCTTAACATTTCACCGTACGGGATGCTATCTTTAAGGTGTCGAGTGTGGAAACTGTGTAGCATGCAATTTTGAGTTGCTAGCTGTTATTTTTTCCTATGCAATTGAGACTCAATTCTGTTATTTTCTATATATACTTGCACATCTAAAAAATCGATTTTCTGATTGCTTATATGTGCTGTAAATTGCAGATTCACAGAATTGACATTGATCCTTTCCACATATTTTTCGGCACTAACTTAAGACCCTTTCCATGTGATGAGCACATCATCTATATAGCAAATCCAACAGATAACATGACTATCCCAATCTTCCCCATGGTCTACCATGAGTACCTGCTCATATATATTACCTACTGGCGGTAGTTATAGTTAGGACCAAAATTTCCATAGGAAAAGTGTTTTCGGTTTTGCCAATAATTTTCAGGCCGCTTTACGGATCTTCACGATATTTTCACACAACTTCCCCTTTTTGGTCAGTTGCTGTGTTGAAAGTTTCAGGGTGATCCGTCAAGCAGGGGCCAAGAAAAAATGGGGGTCCCAGAACACGTTTTCCCCATGTTATGTCTATCGGGATTTTTTATTTTTTTAACTCGACTACAGCCCAAACCGCTGAACGGAATTACACCAAAGTTGGTAGAAAGCTCGAAGAGAAAGCGTGCTTTTTGTGATTTGGTGTAAATTCATTCAGTAGTTTCAGAGATATTTAAGTTAAAAAAAAAGATATATATCTGGGAGCCCAGCAGCCTACTGTAACCCTACTGAAATTTGATTGGCTGCCAACACTTCAACTAGGAAGTGTTGGCAGCCATCTTGGGACCAATATACATGATAGCACCCTATTGAAATGCATTGTAGTGAATGGCAGGGTTTGAGGGTCACAAAAAGGAGAACGTATAAAAGGTGATAAAAGATTTTCATTATAATATAAATCATTTGCTGATTGTGCCATACTAATTTTAGGAGTTGTGGTGTGTTCTTAGGGTGATCTTACCCTGTTGAAAAACCTTCTGCTGGGAATTCAAGAATCATGTTTGAGAGAAAACTGTTTTCTCATGATTTCCCCATAGAGGTTATGGAAGCTGCTCCAAAAGCTAAAATGAGACCATATTTTCTGTAAATTCACACTATCTTTCTCAGCCATATGAAAATGAAGTATGACAGTAAATTCCCTTGTGTTCTACAGCAGCCTCCCAGAGTGTTCTAAAGAACAACTAGAGCGCTAACGGTGTTACTTATGACAAAAGTATGGCACTCCTGAAGCCATGTTGATTGAATCAAACTGGTAAAACTTAAAACATTTAATTTAGAAAGAAACAAAATGAGGGGGTTCAGTTTGCCATAGACATTATAGTTAGTGATGTAGAAAGAAAAAGTAGTTCATGTTTTTAAGTGAGTTCTCAAATATCTTCCTCTCTATTTCATTAAAACATTCTGACATGCAGACTGAAACATGCACTTTCAACACATGCACACATACACACTGAAACATGCACTTTCAACAACAGTAGCAGACTGCCAGTTAACTCCCTGGTGATCAGCAGTTTTACTACAGTGTTCTAATGAGCAACTAGAGTGCTAACATTCTGAATTTATGCCAAAGGTGTGGCACATATAAACGCCATCTTAATGGAATCAAAGTAGAAAACCGAAAGCATTTTCTACTGAAGATACAGCAATAAATGATTAAATTAGGGAGCTTCATAACAAATAAGTCTCCCAAGATGGCCAATGGAGAAAAAAGAGCCCAAATATAGCACAAATATCACCCAAATCCAGCCCAAGTGTAGCCCAATGACAGGAGGGTCCGCAGATCCCACCGAGAATTTTTAAAAAATGAAGCGCAGGCTCCTGTGCTACGTTAAATATCGGCCCCCGGGTGGTCCAGGTCCCGGGGCCATTTTTTTAATAAGGGAGGGGGGCACACGGGTCCCCCGTCCTGGGGCTTAATATTGCCCTGGGGACCACCACCTACCCGGGGCTTCTTAATAAATGAATGCGAGGGATGCTTGTACGGCCACTCCGGGGCTTATTTACTTGTTAAATGTGGGGGGCCTCTTGGTCCCCTCTGGCCCCAGGGACTGCCACCTCCCTGGGCATTACCTGAAAAAATGTGGGGGGCAGGGTCATGCGGACCCCCCTGCGGCCCTAGGGGCCACCACCTCCCTAGGGTTTTACTTTCAAATAATGCGGGGCCACGTGGACCCCCCCCCATGCAGCCCCAGGGACCACCACCTCCCCGGGGCATAATTCAATAAAGGAAGGGGGCCGTGCAGGACCTCTTCATGGAGCCAATATTGGCCCTGGGGACCACCACCTCACAGGGTTGTCTTGGGGTGCCCACCCCTGGGACATAGGTATTTGCTATGACTTGGCTGGAGCTTTAACAGCTCCCACCAAGACAGAGCAAACACTCTTCTGTCAGCAAGCAGGAACTGTGTTCCTGCTTGCTGAGAGCTGAGGTGTCCTCTGTTTCCCTGCCAGCAGGGATGCAGGCAGGGAAACAGAGGACAATTGCTTTGACACACATGGAGATGCATGTTTAGCAGCTCCCTCTGTGTAAAGCAATGCCGGCTCCCATAGGAGGCAGGGACCGCGGGGGCCTTGAGGCTCCCCTGCTTCTGCAACAGTGGTGAATGAGTGCCCTGGGTGGGTCCATGGCACCCTTAATAGGGGTCAGGCCCCTGGGGATGAAGACCCCGGGGCTGAAATCAGCCCGGTGGGGGCAGTGCAGCCCCCCTCCCTTTATTTGTTTTAAAATAAAAAAAAAAGGCTAGGCCCCAGGGGATGGGGTCCCGGGGGGCCGAAATCAGCCCATGAAGGGGGCCGCTTGGCCTCCCTCTCTTAAATAATTTTTTTTTATTTTTTAAAAAGGCCGAGCCACAGGTGATGGGGTCCTTGGGGCCGAAATTGGCCCAGGGGAGGAGGGCCATGTGGCCCTCTTCCTGTAATTAATTATAAAAAAATGCAGAAAAATGCCGGACCAGTAAGTCGCTGGAGGCCTGCCCCCTGTTAGAGGGCACTCACCTGCTCTCCAGATTGTTTCACCTTGGCGACGATAATTCCCCAAACCCTTTGGAAACTAGCAGCGTGACAGTAATGATCTGAATACACACCGTCAATCTGAAAGCTCCCAGGGGGAAAAGGGGATGGGACAAGAAGAGAAACAAGAGAAACGAAGATTCCAGATGTCTTCGCTTGGGACAGGAGTTCTTCAGGGAGTATCAGTGTGCAGGGAACAGGAATTCTTCAGGGAACACCAGAATACTTTGAACCTCCCACCATTGGTTGGGACATGGAAACTTGAATCCAAGACTAGAGTCTCCTAAATACATAAGAGAGTAAACAATATATAAATATACTTGACTTCTCCTAATCGTAGATTGTTATATGCATTGCTTATCCACACATGCTCTGTTATTTCTTACCTAATGGTTTCTTAGGTTGCGCACGAAAGACTGACTCTGGATTGATCTATGCACAGATATGAAGATGCAACTTTACCTTTGATTGATAATCTAGAATAAACAATTCAATTGTTACATTACTGAATTACATTCAGGAATGAAATAACCTTTTTCCTTTATCAAGCGTAGAATACATACACAGAGTAAATACCTGAATCTGCAATTGGAATTCTTTAAAAATGGTACTGCGACTTCTTCTGTTGTTACGCAGTACTGTAGCACCAAAAGGAGAAAAAGAAATAAAGAACAGCAAACAATAATAGTGCTATCTCAAACATTCATAAAGTCTCTTATTGTTCAGAGCCTTTGAGCCTTCTTTTCTTAGTGTCCTTTATGCAAGCAATTACGGTTAAACGTCACCGTAATGACTAGTGATCTTCGAAGAGCTTTGATTAAGTTCAGAGTCTTGAGTGCTCAATTCCTGTATGTCTTTAATATTAAATGTTGTCAAATGCGCAGTTCTAGGAATTAAGGCATGAATAAACTCACAGCGGTTGTTAATTTGTTTGAAATACCTTGATTCATGATTTTGTCTTGCTTGTCTTTTCCAGGGAATATGGTGCAGCGGATCCAGACAGCTGAGGCGGATGACCGGCCAACCGGAGACCGACGAGGGAATTCAGGAGGAAGAGGAACCCAAAGTAAACCCCCGAAGTCCGAGGACCGGCTGCAGGAAGGATCTGGAGACAGGTAAGTGTTGAGGAAACGAGGCAAAGCAACGAGCGTTGATGGAAGCGGTTTAAATACGCTCGCTTGTTGCAGTTCATTAGAATACACGTTGTTCACACGCGTCTGCCGATTGTCAGTTAGCGCATGTCTGTCTAATTTACATTTACTGATTAGCATGAGGTTTCTGCAGGCGCTTGCTTTAGGACATTAAAATACACGTTGTATGCACGTGTCTGCCATTTGTTAGTTAATGTGCACCTGAACAATTCACGTTTATCGGCTAGCATCAATTTCTGTAGAATTACACGTGAAACAAAAAAAAAGGCCATGGTACAAGTTTGATATGTTTCCCTATAAATTTGAGTACATAGGTATTCAATACTTTAAGAACCCACATAAATTTGTATAATATATCTGTGAAAGATTCTACATTATGATTATAACACTGATAAGATAGTTCATGTCATTTGACATTCAAGGGATGTTTTCAGATTGGATGATGTTGAGTAAGGCGGGCATGGGTGAGCATACCTGTAACAGTTCCCCCCCACAAAGGTCGCCTTAAGGGACGAGGTTTGTCAGGGTGCAGAGCATGAAATCGTCTCAATAGTCGAGCAGCATGTACATTTGAAGCTGGTTCCCAAGATCGTTCAGAAGCATCATAGCCCTTCCAATCAAGGAGATAATGTAATTTGCCCTGTATTCTTTTAGAATCAAGAATGCGTTGTATTTCATATTCAGGGTGATTGTTCACTAAGACTGGAGGGGGAGGTGTATCTTTTCGGGTCATGGGATAATATTGCTTAATGAGAGACACATGAAAGGTAAGATGTATTGTATATTCTTCTGGAAGCAGTAATTGAACTGTGACTGGATTTAGGATCTGTTTTATTGGAAATGGACCAATAAATCGTGGCTGTAATTTTCTGGGACCTTCCAATTGAATATTTCATGTAGATAACCAGACCAAATCTCCATCCTTATATGTAGGTTCTGGTGACCTATGTTTGTCTGCTTGTATTTTGGTCAGATATTTTATTTTTGTCAAACTTAGTCAGGCTTTTTCCTGAATTTCTTGTAACTGATGGAGACTCTCTGAAACTGATGGCATGGGAGTTGTAGAGGATAAGGGTAGTGTTGGAAGGGAACGTGGATGATAACCAGTGAGAAAATAAAATGGGGAGCATCCGAGTGTAGCATGAACACTATTATTATAAGAAAACTCCGCTAAAGGAAGTGCTTCATCCCAATGTGAAGTCAACGTAGAAGTCAAACAGAGTAAACTTTGTTCCAAATACTGGTTACCTTTCTCGGTTTGTCCATCTGATTGCGGATGGAAAGCAGAACTTAATGCTACATCTATGCCTAATTGTGCACATAAGGTCTTCCAAAATTTGGAATTAAATTAGGGGCCACGATTGGAAATTATTTTACTAGGAAAACCATGTAATTTGACAATGTGAGTCAAAAATATATCACTAAATTCGACAGCAGTGGGAAGTTTTTTTAGAGGGATGAAATGGCTCATTTTGGAGAGTAAGACCACGACTACAAGGACAGTAGTAAAATTATTAGATTTGGGCAAATCGGTGATAAAATCTACACTGATAGTATGCCAAGGTGCAGAAGGAACCGGTAAGGGATTTAACAAACCAGTCGGTGCTATGTGTAGGGATTTATTACGGGCACAAATTGGACAAGTTTTAATATATTCTCGTACATCGTTCTGAATATTTTCCCACCAGAAATTTCTTGTACACAAGTCTAAAGTTTTATGTGTACCTGGATGACCTGCTAAACCTGAATCATGGTGCCAGGCTATGATTTGTTGTTGTAAGGTTTCTTGTGGAACGAATAACTTATTTTTGTGAAACAAGTATCCATCTTTTTCGGAATTCTTGTTATTTTGCAGCCATTTTTGAACATCAACAGTCTGGGATGCTGATTTAATATCTTGAAAGAAAGAATCAACTTGTGTTACTGCAACAATTTTGTTTTGAGGTATTAAACTAGGTGCAGGAGTCTGCTGTTCTTTGTTTTCTTTTTCATCAATTCTGGATAAGGTTGCTTTTGACCTGGACGATAAGTTATCAGAAAGTCAAATTCACTAAAGAAAAGCAACCATCTCATCTGTCTTGGAATCAGGGCCTCACAGACGTAAAAACTGAAGAGTTTTATGATCAGTAAAGATCGTGATGGTATGTTTTGCCCCCAAAAGATGATGTCTCCATTCACTGAAAACTGCCTTTTTAGCAAGTACTTCCCGCTCAGCTACAGTATAATTTTGTTCTGCTTGTAGTAGTTTTTCGGGAATGATAAGCTAACGGATATAAATGTCCTGTCTTGGGATTTTTCTGTAATAGAACTCCTCCTAGCGCTGTCTGAGAAGCATCTGCTTCCACAAAGAATGGATTATCAGGATCTGGATGACAGAGAATGGGAGCTGTAATAAAAGCGGTTTTTAATTTCTGAAATGCCTTTTCTGCATCTTCAGTCCAATGAAATGATTTGCCCTTTTTTAACAAATGTGTAATGGGGAAAACTATGTCAGAAAAATTGGCGATAAACCTTCTATAAAAATTGGCGAATCCCAAAACTCGCTGAATTTCCTTTACTGATTTTGGGGATGGCCAATTCAGGATGGCTTCCACCTTCTTGGGATCCATCGTAATGCCTTCTGGGGACAAAAAGTACCCTAAAAATTCCACTGATTTAGTGTGAAAAATGCACTTTTCTAGTTTTGCATATAAAGAATGTTCTTTTAATCTTTGGAGAATAGAACGGACATGTTGGATGTGTTCTTGCTCATTTTTTTGAGAAAATCAAAATATCGTCTATGTAGACGATGGCACAGATGTCAAGAAACTCGTGAAGGACTTTGTTTATAAAGTATTGGAATGCCGCTGGGGCATTACACAACCCGAACGCTTGCTTTAGGACATTAAAATACACGGTGTATGCATGTGTCTGCCATTTGTTAGTTAACGTGCACCTGAACAATTCACATTTACCGGCTAGCATGCGATTTCTGTAGAATTACACGTGAAACAAAAAAAAAGGCCATGGTGCAAGTTTGATATGTTTCCCACTAAATTTGAGGACATAAGTATTCAATACTTTAAGAACCCACATAACTTTGTTTAATATATCTGTGAAAGATTCTACATCATGATTATAACACTGATAAGATAGTTCATGTCATTTGACATTCAAGGGATGTTTTCAGATTGGATGATGTTGAGTAAGGCGGGCATGGGTGAGCATACCTGTAATTCCCCTTTCTCCACCACTCTGCAAACGTGCCTCCTGGCACACAGCTGGTTGGGGGATGATGTCCTCTTGGCAGCTGAGGGTCCTTGGGGGTCAACAAGCCCTCCTGTTACCTCCAGGAATCCCCAATCAGCAGGATTGCTGAGAGGACTTTGGAGACCACTCCCCCTTTCTCCACCACTCTGCAAATGCATTTCCTGGTGCACTGTTGGTTGTGGGATGAAGTCCACTTGGCTCCAGAGGGTCCTTGGGGGCTAACAAGCTATGGTCTTCGGAGGACATGCCTCCTTTTTCCACCACTCTGCAAACGCGCCTCCTGGTGCACTGCTGGTTGGGGAATAAAGTACTCTTGGATGATGAGAGTTCTTGGGGGCCCAGAAGCCCTCCTGTTACCTCCAGTGAGTCCGACAGAGCAGGATTCCTGAGAGCTGTTCGGAGGCCCGCCCCTTTTATTCACCACTCTGCAAACATGACTACTAGTTTAAAAAAATAGTAATTCACTAAAAAACCAAAGGTTACAGGGATGTTATAGTTAGGAAATAGAATTTAAAAAACCTTAGAAATTCACTGAAAAAAACAAAGGTTACAATGACGTTATAGTTAGGCTCAGATTACACTCGTACAAAACCAGTGAAATTCGGCAGTTATAGTTACCTGAGCTAACTATAACTTCGCCCCGCAATGCACTGCTTATGACCTCACATATTACATCACTCATGGCATGGTCAGTGACATCACTGAAGACATCACTGATGACATCATCCACAGAACCACTCACACACCCACTCACACCCCCATACAACCTCTCGTACGCCCAATCACACACCCACACAAGCACTCACAGACCCATACCATTACTCACACACCCACTCATTCCTCCATAGAGCCACTCACATACTCACTCACTCACTTGCACAGCCACCCACACAACCATTCCCTCACCCATACAGCCATTTATACAATGAATCACTCATCCCTACAGCCAGTCACATACTCACCCATAAAACGACTCACACATCCACTCATTTACCTACAGTCACTAACACACCCACTCACTTACCCACCCTCTGAACTCACCCATACAAGCACTCACTCACACACCCACACAACCACTTACATATCTATTCAGACATCCATAGAAGTACTCACATATCCACTCACTCACCCGTACAGCCATTCACACAGAAATTTACTCTCCAATACAGCCACTCACACACCAGCTCACTTAACCAAACACTCACTCAGCCATTCACTCACCCATACAGCCACTTACACACCCAGTCACTCACTCATACAGCCATTCATACATTCACTCACTCACCCATGCAGTCACTACATACCCACTTACCCACCCACAGAGCCACTCACACTGGGACTCACGTACCCATACAGCCACTGACACACCCACTCATTCACCAATACAGCTCCTCACAAAGCATCTCACTCAGCCACCCACACGGCCACTCACACATTCACTTATATAACCACATAGCCACTCACACACCCATACACAAAAGGATACATACAGTCACACAGCCACTCACATAATATGTTAGAAGTAGTATCACTCAGTAGTAGTGCACATAGTATACTAAATGAACTTTTGTAGTTGGTTAGTATAACACCCATAAACTCTTAAAAACACTTACACTCACTTGATGATGTCATCAATAATGTAATTTGAGATTTCATCAGGGATGTCACTGACCATGTCATGAGTGATGTATTATGTGAGGTCATAAGCAGTGCATTGCCGCAGCGTAAGATATAGTTCAGGTAACTATAACTGTCGAATTTCACTGGTTTCGTACGTTTGAAGCATGACCCTAACTATAATATCCATGTAACTTTTTTTTTTCAGTGAATTTCTAAGGTTTTTTAAATTCTATCTTCTAACTATAACGTCCCTGTTACCTTTGGTTTTTCCAGTGAATTTCTAAGGTTTTTTTTAACGTGAAGTGAGATGTCCATCACAATGCACAGTTGGGAGGGGTTGAATTCAGGGCCTGGCCTGACATTGTGCTGCACCACCCAAGCTTGCTGCTCCTGCCCCCCTCCTCCTTGCCATCCATTGTCCCTGTCCATGACCCTGCTCCCTTATTACAGCCATGTGTGGACATTGTTCTGCCACTGCCCTTCCTGGCTGCCCTAAACAGTTAGCTTGCTGCTCCATTCACCGCCTCCCTACCCTCTGTTGTCCAAGTCCATGCACCAGCCCCTTCCTCCTGCCCTGCATAGTCCCATGTGCTGCCACTGCCTTCCATTTAGCTCAATGTCCTTGCCCACTCCTCCTGCACTCCGTTCCCCAATTCTATGCAGCATCATTGTCCTCCATCTTAGCCTCTGTGCTCAGCTTGCTGTCCCAACTCTCCTTCGCCCTGCCCTCCGATGTCTATGTGCATGGCCCTGCTGCTCCCTCCTTTCTGCCCACCATATTCCATGGACCTGCCACCCTCCTATCTACTCTGAGTGTTCTGTTGAGCTGTCACTGCCCCTCCCACCTGCCTAGCATGGTTAGATGGCTGCCACCTGCCCCTACCACCTCCTACCTCCAACCTCCACCCTGCCTGTCCAAGTTCCTTGCGCCTATCCCCTCCCAGCTGTGCTCCATGGTCCATTTTGCTGCCACTCCCTTCTGCCCTCCATGCTCTGTTATGTTGCAACTGCTCCTCCTGTCTGCCCTGCATGGTCTGTTGTGAAGTCCCATCCCCTGCCCTCTTCTGTCTGTGTCCAGCCTCTGCCCCTCTCTTCTATTCTCCATGGTCTTTTGTGCGTGCCCCTGCCCCTTCCCTCTTGCCCACCATGGCCGTTGTGCTGCCACTAACCCCTCCCGTCTGCATTGTGTAGTCAGCTTGCTGCCCCTGAACCCCTCCCACCTTCTCTCTGCTGTCTCTGTATATCATTGTAGTCTCACTGTTGCCCTCAATGGTGTGTTGTGCTTCCAGTGCCAATCCCACCTGCCCTCCATGGTCAGCTTGCTGCTCCTGCCCTGCCCTCTGCCCTCCGTTTTCCATGTGCAGACTCCTATTCCCTCCCTCCTGCCTTGTTTGGTCCGCTATCATTCCGCTGCCCTCTCCCTCCTGCCCTTCATGGTCTGTTATGCGTCAACTGTCCCTCCTGTCTGTCCGCTATGGTCAGCTTGCTGCCCTTGCCTCTTTCCCCTCTGCTCTCTGTTGTCCATGTGTACGGCCCTGTTCCCTCCCTATTGCTTTCCATGGTCCATTTGATGCACTGCCGTCCCGCTTGACTGTGTGATGTATTGTGCTGCTGCAACCCCTGACACCTGCCCTGTAAGGTCAGTTAGGTGCCCCTGCCCTCTCTTATCCGAGTCTGTGTCCCCACCCCATTCCTCCTGCCCTCCGTGATCCAATGTACCGAACTTGCCAACATTTTGAACCTGGTAAGAGGAGATTTTGAAAAAAAACTTGACAAATTGCTTTTCCCCATTGACTTATATTGAAAAAGAGGAGATTTTAGGCAGGAGACAACTAAAATAAAGGCCTTGGGCTTAAATGATTTTTCTGGGACTCGGATCAAGCCAAGTCCCAAGATGGCTGCCAACACTTCCTCGTTTGAAGTGTTGGCAGTCATCAGATCTCAGCACGAGATCAGAAGAGGTTGCAGTTCCTCCGTGTCCCTAGATAAACAACTGGAAATTTCTTAAATAACTCCGCAACTACTGAACGTATTACACCAAATCACAAAAAGGCACTACCATGAACCAACATCTACCTTTCTGCAAAATTTGTTGTAATTCCGTTCAGCAGTTCGGCCTGTAGCCGTGTCTAAAGTTCCTATGGAAATTAACATGGGGAAAATGCGTTTTAGGTCTCCCCTTTTTCTCTGCCTCCGCTTGACAGATCACCCTGAAACTTTAGAGACATCAGCTGAAGGGAGCATCAAACTAGTTTTGAAAACGTTGTGAGGATTCTTCAAACGACGCCAACGTTATTGGCAAATGAAAAAATGCTCTTCCTATTAGAACTACATCCTAACTATAACAACCTACTGGCGACCGCCCGTAGGTAATAAAACTGTTGTAGCGTCCACTGGGCCCAACTTTATCTTGGGCTATAGTTTTATTTATTTTTATCTTTAAGCTCTTGCTACCTATGACACTCACTTGGTCCTCCGATGGATCTTGTTCTGTGCTGAAAGGGACTGGATATTCGGAGGATGGGCAATTATACAATGAGGACTAGGAATAGGATAATTGATATCTTCAAATCTTACTTCTTACAGTCAGAATACTCCATAGTAACTATAAATGACTCAAAACCAAATGATTTACCCACAATAATGAGTCAGAATCAGCAGATTTCAGTTTAAATTTCAAGTTCAGTTATTCATTTAGCATTAAAATAAGAACAGACAGCCCTGCTATAAAATTTTGTTAAGGATTTAATGATTAATACCAAGCCTCTGATATTCAAGGAGAGTAGAATGATCAGGGAAAATATTCCTAAGCCGAGGCAGATTTTTGTCTCATATAGCATATGTATCAATATGAGATAGGAAATCAGGTGAGCCTTACACAGACCCTCAGGAAAGTTCAGCAAAGTTCCAAGCGAACAGTTCTAGTTTGTCAAGACAGCAATCTGTCTCAGTCTGTTGCTGCAACAGCAAAGTCACAGCAGCATGACGTGAACCCTTCAGCCAAAAGGGTTCAATCTGTGGTAGCACACCGGTCGGCAGCAAATCACAGTGTTCCGTCACAAGTTGTTTCTATCTTCGAGTGTACAAAACTCCAGCCGCACTGAATCTCCAAAATTTGAACAATTATATTCCACAAGTTTCCGGGGTGATGATCCCTGGCATCACCAAAAATGTCAGACCACTCAGTTCCATTGATCAGTCCAAAATGAGATGAGGGTGATGTAGCAGGAAAGAAGATACAATCCAGCAAATTAAGTAAATCGATTACGCAGCTTCCTTAAGTCATGTAGGCATAGGATACGTCAAACAAAGCGACATTTTAGAAAGAATACATTAAAGTTCAGCAGTACATTTTCTCAAGCAGCTGTTCTAGAATGTTGCAATATTTGTTACAATCACACTGTTCAGTCCAATGGATGTCAAAAGAAACAGTTATCATTTTAAATACGATTTGAAAGTTTGGTGAGTTTTCCCATGCGCTTTGAAATATTCAGTCTATGACTTCACTAGAAAAGGGAAAGTAGAAAGGAGGCCTACATGAAACATAGCTAATATACGACAAGATTATGTTAAATTGTGAATCACACATTAATAGGGAGACTGACATATTACTTTCAAAAGATGATACATTAATAAACATTTCAATCTGATCATAATTAATTCATGTAAGTATAGGGTACCCATAAAATGTTTTTCTGTAAGTCTCATTGTTACACATATAAGTAAATGCATATTAATCTCATCGTTTGAGTGTTATTCAATGATTACATAAATGAAACGACGTTAGAAGAAGTCTCACAAAGGCACCTTTAAGCACAATCGTGTAGCACCTACTTTTCTTTTGTCATTTGCAGTGCACACGTTACAATCATGAAATAATGATTGCATATTTTTCATATGAAATCGATCTATCACACATTTATTTTCTTTAGTCTTATTAACTTCACGTTCACGATCATAAAATCATACCCATTAGTATTTGTATAATAACCACATCTATTCAAATTAAGCACAAAATATATCTCAAACTATCTTCCAATCTGCATGCTTTTACAATGCAGTGTCTTAATCAGAGTTGTATGTCGTTTTAAAACAAACTTGGAACTTAATACACGTTGGTCATCATTAGTGTAAATGTTGTCATGATAATTTTTTTGTGATTAAAATTGTTAAATGAAATCTATGCTCTATCAATACACACACACACACACACGTTAACTTTTTTTCATGTTTGGGTGCAGTTTAGGGCCACACTGTCTCATGTACTATTAAGAATACCATCACCCACAATCCTGTGCATTCACTTTATCTATTATCTTATCAAACTATCAAAGAATATGTATTTATTATATAATACTCTCTAGAATGTTCAAGTATCTCCAACACGAGATAAACACAATGCACACAATACTTTAGCAAGAAATACAGTACATAGCACGAAATACACAGTGGAACCCAGGGGGGGACTAAACCATAAATTAAGAAAGTGGTATAAGAACCACGAATCGGATCAAGACAGTGTCGAGAGGACATAAAATTGCTGGGGACCCACAGAACCACCCAAGGTAAGTAGATAGGGACCCCACGGAGAGTGTGTGTAGTGTGGGAACAGGACTGCGTGATCCGTACAAGTCTATGTGCAAGTCGCGGTTGGATTTTTAAAGATTAGGGATCCTTCCCAGTGGACCCTGAAGAAACCCCATGGAAGACAGAAGGTTGGAGAGCCACCTCATCCATGGATACCCTAGTACCCATGTTACCTACACCAGGGAAGCCGGGTGCATACGTGTGAAGTGGTGTCGGAAACCGCCGTCGAACCCAATGGAGGACTTCAGGAAAGTGCCGCTGCTGGAAGAGGAGAAAGTGTCCGGTGGAATCTGAGGATGGATTCTTGATGAAAGGTACCTGCAAGAAGAGGGGACAGAGTCTATGTCACTCAGGGGTGGCCAGGAGACTTGGAAGACGAATGCCCTCCGGTGTCGGGTGTTGCAGGATGGATGACGGTGACCTTGACTCTGCAGCTGTGAGGACCAGGCGATGCTGAGGAGGACCAGGAGTCATGCACGAGCTGCCCCACGAAGGATGTTGAGTGCTGAGGGCTGGGTGTCCGGGGGGAGCACCAACAAGCCTTGGCAAAGGCAAGCCATGCAGGAATCAAAAAAGGAGCAACGTCGGGACCAGCAAGGTCCAGGGGACTCCCAAAGGCAGGGGAGTCAGGGCAGGCCCCATGCAATCAGGGGAGACCAAAAGAAACAAGTGTGACCCTCAAGTGGACCCACAGGCCAGAGGCACTGTAGGTGCAAGTGGACCTCAAGCAGCTCACCAAAAGATGCAGGCCACGATGTACACGATGCAGTGTGGCTGAAGATTCTGGTCACAGGAGGTGCTCGAGGTTGGGGCTACTTGGAGCCCGAACATCTTCTTGGAAAGATACCAACAAGCCTTTTTAACTGCAGTTGGACGCGGTGCACAGGGGTTCAGTTATTGCAACCCCCACCAGGGATACTGGAGTCAAACTTGGTGAGAGGGCAGGGCAGGCCTCGGGATCTGTGGAAAACCAACACCTGTGTTGCAGAGCCCATGGAGTCTGGAGGAGCTCAGGATCTGCAGACTGGTCGACTTAATTTCGGTGCCTGGAAATGCAGGGGAGTGACTCCTTCACTCCAAGGGAAATTTTCTTCAGGTGTCTTTGATGCTTCACAGGCCTTGAACGTTCCTATATGATGCACAGGCACAGACGATGCAGCAGACTGGAAGGGAGACAAAGTAAGGCCCAAACGAAGTCCAGCGAAGTCCAGAGCGCCCAGACGGTAGAAGTGCAGTGGTGTCTGATCTGAATCTTATCCCACGATGAATTTAGAGACCAACACCCAGGTAAGCCCTTAAGTACCCTAGGGAAAGGGTTGGGAAGATTCAGGGGACCCTCCCAGGGAAGGGTCTGGACAGGGGGGAGGTTACTCCCATGTCCTTTGTCCAGTTTCGTGCCAGAGCGGGAGCCATGAACTGGTTTGAACTGGACTATGCGTAGGCACACCAAATGTGCCCCTCATGCAGACTTTCTGGCACTGGCAAGCGCACCCACCGGGTCCCAATACACTAAATCCTGTCTGGGAGGTGGTCACGCCTCCCTGTGACAGGATGCCTATTGTTCTGCCTTCCCCTGCTCGAGCTTGGCCCAGCAGCAGGAGGGCAGAAATGTGTCTCTGGTCGACAGCAACCATTTTGTGCTGTCCGGGTCTGGAAGACTGGTACCGGGAACATGGGGACAGGGAGAGCCTAGCAGAGGGCTCTTCCAGCGCTTGGAATCATACCCCCACACCGTTTACAGCGTGGGGGTATGATTCCAACATGTTTGACACCAAACCTGATGGGGGCTTTGCTGCAGCCGTTTTCGAGATGGTCATTGCGTAATTACGCAATGCCCCTCTATAAAGTATATGGCTGCCTCACTGGCAACCCGGGAGAATGGTCTTCGTAGGTTGCAGGGGTGTCCTGCTCATGCAGGGGCACCCTCTCACTTAGAACCAAGCACCCTGCCTTCAGAATTGCAAAGGCCTGCTATAGAGGTGTCTTATAGTTTTTAAGTGCAGTGACCCAAGATATAGTAAACCTATATCTTTAGTAAGTGGTATAAGCACCAACTTACACAGTCTGCAATGGCATGCCTGTAGTTCCATTATGAATGGTCTCTCAAGGGTGTCATAGTACATGCTTCAGCCCATGGGAGACCTTTGGGGTACCTATGCCCTGGGTACCTTAGTACCATATACTAAGGACTTTTAAGGGTACCCCAGTATCCAATCTGGGATGTACCTGAGTACTGAACACAACAATTTAGGGAGAAAGCAAATAGACTGGGGTCCTGATTAGCAGGATCCCAGTCAGGCTAGTCAAAAACAGCATCACATCAAGCAAAAAGTGGTGGTAACCAAAGAAGTAGATCCTACTTTTCTACAATTGCTATAACCATTCATGTGATTATTTGAACAACCCGGAACAAGCAAGTGAGAACAACAACATTTGCATTCAAAAGAGTTCAAACACATAGTGTTAAAGCCTGTTATTTGTGGTTGATGTAGATCTGTTAGCAAGCCATAAACATATAGGTCATGTATATCACTTGCTGCCTTAGTATAAAGACAAAAAAAGTACAACACATTTGAATTTTTAAAAGGATCTGAGGAAAGGAAGAATTTTCCTGCAATTTGACTTGAATCATCTGCATCTTTTATTATATTCTGTTATGTTGTCAGCATTTTTGTAGTGTCATCCTTGATTACTACGAAGCGTTTTGGCAGCTTGACTGGGCATGTCAAAAGAGGAGTGGTTTCAGAGATGTCAAAGAAGTGCATTCAGAGATGTCAAAGAAATGCATGGTAACTGTTGTATCCTAGCAACATGTGCATTGTATCCTAGTGATGCTGAACATTCCAATGCTATTGGAAAGTAAGCAGCACTGGAACTGCTGTTGCCTGAAGAGGAGTATTCAGGAGTTGTTCTCCTGTACTTAATAAACCTTCTTCAATTTAAATCCTGCGTGTACCTCTACTTAAAAATGGCGACGAGGATGGGATGAGAAGCCTGTGAAGAAGAGAGGAGTAAAGAAGAATCCTGGGAAGAAGAAATCTACTGGAACCGTCTTTTTTTTTCCCTACTCCAAGTCAACCCCTGGGCTCAAATCGCCTGCGTTGGACTGGTCTACCTCGCAGTGCTGCTTGTTTACTTGCTGTACCTGTTGGCCTGGCTGTTTCTGTGACAAAGAAACATTAAGGTACTGTGTATTGTGACTTGATGCCACAAATTGGTTTGATTGGATGCGCATTGACTGTTTTGGCTAGCATTCTGACTTATTGAAGTGCCCTGCATCAAACAACGTTTAGTGCCCAGGAGACGTAAGCAGCAGTTTGGGGCCGTGTTGTGTTTGAATTGTTGCACTCAGCTGTGTTGGGCAGCATTTGAATTAAGTGCTCAGCAGTGAATGGCACCGGCGTGGATGTACCCAGCAGCCTATTAATTAAAGTGGATGTACTCGGCAGTGTTTGAATTAATGTGCCCAGCAGTGAAGGGCAACTGCATAGAGCAACATTAATCTGCAACATTGAAAAGTTCCGGAGGGATTGAGATCCAAAGTTATTCATGTGTGCTTCGCATCGTTCATTTTATGATTTAAACAAGGACAGAAATTGAAGGAGGCGGTTGAGTTTAATTCCACAAGCATTGAGTTTATTCCACAAACACTGATGTAAAGTGGGTATCACAAGCAATAACAGAACTTGTTACAGCTGTTCATGCCACAAGCATTAACAGGACCTACTACCGCAAGGAGGTATCACCTTTATCCTCAAGTGTCAACGGTGACTACTTCATTTATTTTATTTTATTATTTTAGTGTACTTGATCTATTTTTAACCTACCGTTGTGTGATCTGTTCCGTATTATTTATTGCATTTCTATTCTGTAAGGGTTAACTGGTCTTGGCATATCACTAGTCATACCATAACATGGATATGTCAACCATCTTAGCTCCACCTAAGTTCTTGCAAAATCCTGGGGAACCTACATTACCTTGGGAAGATTGGCTGGAGTCCTTTGAAACTTACCTTGAGGCAATAGGTGGAGAAGATTTTGTAGCTTCTCGCAAGGTCGCTTTATTGAAGCATAATTTAGGGTTTGAAGGTAGGAAGTACTTAAAACCTTACCTATACCGTCTACCATTTCCACCAACACTGAGAGTGGAGAAGGAGATGCTGTTGATGACACTCGTGTAGTCAATGTAGGTGAATACTTAGTAATTATTAAGGCGTTAGAAGAGAACTTTGGAAAAAAAGTCAGCATAGTTGTCGAAAGACACAAATTTTTTTCCAGAGCTCAACAACCAAGTGAATCTGTTGAGCAATATATTTCTGTACTTAGGACCCTTGCATCTACTTGTAGGTTTAAGGATTTACACGAAGAAATAATTAGAGACCAGTTTATCAACAGAACTAATAATGTTAAAATTCAAGACAGATTATTAGAATTAAAGGACCCTCCTTTACGCAGAACGATAGAAATTGCCAGACGCATAGAAAACACGTCTAGGTACGTCAAAGAGTTGAAATCAGACCAGAATTCAGATAAGAGTAGTAAAGATGATTCTACCAAGGTTTGTGCTGTTGAGCAAAGTAGTGCTAAAAAAAGTGATAAAAAATTGATAAAAGTGTGAAAAACTATTCCAAACATAGTCGCATGTGTTTCAGATGTGGCAGTATCAGACATTCTGCTGATTATGACAAATGTTTTGCGCTTAAGGAAAAATGTCACAAATGCAAGAGAATAGGTCATTATGCACGCATGTGTAAAGCCAGTACTTCCAACAGTTGGAAATCATCTATTCATGCTGTAACTGAACACTATGATGACAGCTCATCTGATGAAGTAGAAATTCTAGTGATAGGTGTTGACTCTATCAATGAGATTTAGGAAGGTTATAATCCTCCTAAATGTACATTAGGATTAAATGGTGCTAAGGTTGCTGTTTGGGCTGATTCGTGCTCACCCTATACTATAATCAGCAAGGATATCTGGGAAAAGATTGGAAAATTTGAATTGAGTACCCCTGATGTACATCCTGTAGGTTATTGTGTGCGTTAAGTTACCACTGTTAGGTTATTTCATGTGTAAATTGTCACATAAGACCAAAGAAGTCACATGCAAGGTCTATGTAGTAGAAAAGGGCAGATCATTACTGGGCTGGTGTGAGCAGAAAATGTTGGGAATAGTGTTAGACCCTAACCACCCTCAACAGGTTTTAGTAACTGAAAATGATGAAAAAGTCATGTGGAGTGTCAAGTTTCCTCAACTTTTCAGACAAGAGCTTGGTTGTTTGAATAAATTCGAACATCGTATCGTATTAAAGAACAATTATGTACCGTGTGTACATAAAGCTAGAAACGTACCTTTTGCTCTTAAGGAACAATTAAAAAAAGAGCTGCAAAGACTTTGTGAAGCACAGGTAATTGAACCAATCGAATCTTCAGAATGGCTAAGTCCCATTGTTTTGGCCCGCAAATCGGACGGGAATTTGCGCATGTGCATAGACTTGAGAGACCTTAACCGAAACATTTTAGTTGACCGTTTTCCACTTCCGCATATCAATGAAATGGTTTCCTCAGTGATTGATGCTAAATTTTTCTCCTTAATTGATTTATCCAGTGCTTACCATCAAATTCGTTTACATCCTTCCTCAAAGCATCTTACCTCTTTTATCACTCCAGAAGGTGCCTTTCGCTTTGTGCGAATGCCGTTTGGACTGGCATCCGCTTCTGCAGTATTCCAGAGAGTAATGTGCAAAATTCTCAAGGGGTTATCCAAAGTCATGGTTTTTCAAGATGATGTTCTAGTGTGGGGTTCAAACCGTGAGGAACATAAGTTCTTAGATGTTACTTTGAGCAAGCTGGAACAAGCTGGTCTGACGGTAGGTATGCACAAATGCAAGTTTGGCGTGGAACAAATAGATTATCTAGGGCACACTTTATCTAAAGAGGGTGTTAAACCAAACAAAAAATTGTTGAATGGCATTTCTGACGCACCTGCTCCCAAAGACAAAGAGCAACTACGATCTTTCCTGGGATTAGCAGAATGTTATTCCAAATTTGTTCAACATTTTGCGGATAAAGTGCATTGCTTAAGGGTATTAATGAAGAAAGGCAATAAGTTTGTGTGGTGTGGAGAATGTCAAAATGCATTTGATGACATTAAGAAACAGATTGCAAAGGCTGTTGCCCTCAAAACATTTAATCCAAGTGATCAAACTATAATAACAGTTGATGCCAGTGCCTATGGTCTAGGCGCTGTTTTTATGCAGAAGCATTTAGGGCATGAACGAGTTGTTGCTTTTGCCTCACGTACTTTGAAGGGGGCTGAACCTACGTATTCTGTAATAGAGAAGGAGGCTTTAGCCTGCTGGTGGGGAGTTGACCATTTCAAAACATATGTATGGGGCACGCATTTTGAAGTCAGGTCAGACCACAGACCCTTAATAGATCTATTCACCACCAAGGGTGCAGGCAAAGCTACCCCTAGAATTGCGAAGTGGTTGTTTAGACTTCAAGGTTATGATTTTACACTAAATTATGTTCCTGGCATCCGCAATATCAATGCAGATTGTCTATCTTGGTTACCTTTACAATGTATGGATGATGAGGATGAAGTGTACGACGAATTTGTAGTTGCAGATATTTCCATAGCGTGCAGTGGTGCCATATCTGCTGAAGAGTGGAAATCTGCTGTGGTGGAGGACAAGTTTCTTATGGAGGTTTTGAGTGAACTATCGTCCCCATCATTGTCTAATGCCATGTTAAAGAGGAAATTTGGCGAATTTTGGAGGGTTTGGTCTGAGCTTTCAGCATATGATGGGGTGTTACGGAGAGGTGATCGCTTAGTGGTACCCAAGGAGTTACAGACCAGATTGTTGAAATTATTACATGAAGGGCATAATGGAATGTCAGCAATGAAAAGAAGGGCCAGAATGACCTTTTGGTGGCCTGGTATGGACAAGCAAGTTGAGGAAAGTGTCCGTGGATGCATTGACTGTATGTGTAGCGACAAGTCCCATCGGGTTGAGGAATCCACCATTGCTCCCACTGAATTTCCTAACAGACCGTGGGAGAGAATAGCTATGGATATTTGTGGTCCTTTTTCTGCCAAGGGTATTTCCAACAAATTTGCCATTGTCATGATCGATTATTATTCTAAATGGCCTGAAGTAGCGTTTTCCAAGGAAGTCAAGGCTGCTAATGTGATTGAATTCTGTGACAAGGTTTTCCGTAGAGAGGGTTGCCCAAGTTCCTTGGTGACCGACAATGGTCCCAAATTTGTGGCTGAAGAGTTTAAAAATTATTTATCTAAAATGGGAGTGGCACATCACACCACTGCTGTTTATAATCCCAGAGAGAATGGTCTCGTTGAGAGATTTAACAGAGTTCTGAAGGAGTGTGTGCAGTTAAATGAGAGCAGTGGTTGTGATTGTAAGGAAGCTGTCAAAGAAATGCTGTGGAGTTACCGCACTACTCCGCATTCTGTTACATTAGAAACTACATTTATGCTTTTGAAGGGCAGACAGGCAAGTACCAAGGTATCTCCTGTTTGGATGCTCAAGGGACACAATCGTGTATTGGACAAAGCAAAGTTACAGGAAAGAGTCCATGAACATCAAGCTAAGTATGCAAGCAGGCATAATGATAAAATAAGGAAGGGTAAAAGAACCTTCAGAGTGGGTGATTGGGTCAGAACTAACAGTCTGGGCACTCAGAAAACATCTAAATGGTCTATACCCAAAAGAATCACTAAAGTGGTTTACAATAATGTGTGGTTGTCTGATGGAAAGAAATGGAATGTGCGCAGAGTTACTTTATGTAATGATCTGGAGCGAGAACTGTGGGAAAAGAAAATTTGCAGTGATCCCAGGAAGGCTAAAGTTGATGATGAGTCAACTATCAAGCAAAGTGATTTACCAATCAACAAGTCAGAGGTTGTGTCAACTAACAATTCCAATCCCAATGGTAGGCTTGGGGTTGAACCTCGCTTGAGGAGGAGGCCTATCTGGCATAATGATTATTTATGCAAATGATCAATTGTTATTCTTTGCATCTATAGAATCTGTTCATTATTCAACTATCTTATAAAGTTAATTATTTTGTGTTATGTTCTTATGGTCAATTTCCAGTCATATTTTATTGTTTGCTTTCTGTTGTTATTGTATTAGTAATGGAGATGTGTTGTATCCTAGCAACATGTGCATTGTATCCTAGTGATGCTGAACATTCCAATGCTATTGGAAAGTAAGCAGAATTGGAACTGCTGTTGCCTGAAGAGGAGTCTTCAGGGGTTGTTCTCCTGTACTTAATAAACCTTCTTCAATTTAAATGCTGCGTGTACCTCTACTTAAAAGTAACAGCTGAGCACATACTCTTCCATTGCTCAATCATTTGCCAGGATCTGAGTGTGAGTGATAGATACTGTGTTTTCATCTGTAGGTAAAAGACTACAGTTTGATTTATAAGTGTTCTGGTGAATTCTGATAGTATACTCAGTTGTATTTCATATACATTTTTATTTATTTCAGAGTGTATGTTAAGTGTATTGTGAATAGGCTAAGATTCAAATCAACTTCTGAAGACTAATGTTAGATTCGAGCCAACAATGATACTCCTTGGTCACGCAACAGGTGTTCCGCATGATGTGGGAGGGCCTTTCTTCTTTGCTATCATATCGGCTAGGCTCGTTATCGCTGGAACTTGGCTTTGGAAGGCAGCCTCAGACCATGTATCTTGGTGGCAGGAGTTTGTATCCCTTTGTAACGAGCTGTTTTCCTTTATTGTTTATGTTCTTCATGCAATGTGTCATTGTATTCTGAAGCGTGCGCACTTTCAAGGAATGTTTTCCTTCAAAGGTGCATCGCTCGTGTTGTCTGTTCTCCGTGGAAATTCCAACTGCTGAAACAGGTATTCAGCAGTTGGACTTCTACGAGAACAGTCGTGCTCCTGTGTAATGCTGATCTTTACTAAAGAATAAACCTTTCTGGGTTAAATTCCTTTCCGCCTCGCTTACTTCTTTGACTCCGTTTGGGAAAGGACTTCTTCACATTTTGGCGACGATTTATCCTGACAGCATTTCACAATTTTTGCATGGACTCACCTCTCCTGCTTCTCCGCTTGAACGGCGCTCCTCGCTGCTACGTTTCCTTTTCTTCCGCTCCGATTGCCGTCTACGGGGAGGTCCTGGCGTAATTTGGAGGTATTTCCTTGGTTTTGCCAGCGCTCTCCTCCAGCGTCTGACGTCTCTCCTAACTACGGCATCCCAGCAACAGAAGAAGTGACGTCATTACGTGAAGGTACTCACGTACTCGGCGGCCATTTTGATATTCACGGAAGCTTCGTTTCCAAGGTAACCCCTTTACGATCGGCTTTCCTCGCAAGACAACCTCTTCACGATCGTCTTCGAATAAGACGCAACGTTTCAGGCAGCATTTTCACGGCGATACACACGCCTACTGTGTATTGATCATTCTTCAAAACGGATTACAGTACAGAAAAGGAGTAACTTCAGAGTACTTTCACTTGGAATTATAAGGTACTTTTATTTGTTTCTTTTTCTTCGGCGATATACACGCCCGTATATTGCTCCCTTTTTTCTCTCATTTATTGCTCCTCTTCACCATGGCATCTAATCAACAAATCGTCTATCTTAACCATTTTCTTCCAGTCCCAAGTAAACCAAAAGAGACATGGAAAATTTGGTTTCGTAGCTTTGAAAGCTACTTAGTTGCCATTGATGCGGATGATTATTCCCCTAAAAGAAAATTAGCAATTTTATATAGTCACTTAGGCAGTGCTGGACGTCAGATATTTGACAATCTTCCAACTTCTATCCATCCCCCCGGGAATGTAGATGGCTGGAATGTCTTCACTGACGCAGTACAAAGACAATATAAAATTCCTGGAGCAGCCAAATGTAATGTTGAAACGGTTTAATTTCATGAAACGAAGACAGGAATCAAATGAGACAGTTGAAGAGTTTATCTCTGCCCTCAGGAATTTAGCTGCAGATTGCAATTTCGGGGCTTATCTTGACACAGTTATCAGAGATCAATTTGTTTACAAATGCTACCATAAAAAAATCCAAGAGAGGATTTTAAGCTGTCGTGATCCCTCACTCTCAGAAGTTATAGACATGGCTAAAAGCATTGAGAGATCAATCATTTCATCAAAATGTATTTCAGAAGAAAGCTTTTCTCCAGTAAAATTTGTGCAAAATGACTCTCAAGTTAATGCCATTACTGCAAGAAACAAATTTACAAAACCTTTTCAAAGGAAAGCAATTTCTACATGTTATAGATGTGGTTCAAGAGCACATCTTGGGAACAGTCCCATTTGCCTTGCTCTTGGTAAAAGATGTGCAAATTGTCAAAAAATGGGACATTTTCACACTGTGTGCAAAAGTAAATGTTTTATTCAAGTTAGTGCTGTATCTTCACTGGATCATCCCGAAATTAATGTTTCCTCTCTTGACTCCTCCCTACAAAATCTGGATATTAACACCGTGGATGTGTCCTCGCATAAGTTACCACAAAAAATCATACTTTCCATTGATTCCAGTGAAGATCCATCTAACTTCAATCGTGCAAAAGATCCCACATGTGAAGTTAAAATTGATAATATACCGTTCAACATGATGGCATACTCGGGTGCACCTGTAACCATCATCTCTGATGTATTGTTCAACATTCATTGGTTTTCTTCTCCTGTACATTTATTTCCTCTGGACATCATTCCAAAAGCTTATGGTGGCAAAGATATAGACATGTTGGGATATTTTGTAAGTGATGTTTCATGTCTAGGAAAGTGTATTAGTACCAAGGTTTATGTGGCAATCCAAGGAAAGAGCATCATTGGTTGGCAGGACCTTGCAAAAATGGGACATAAGCTCGTTCCTGGTTCAGATTGTCCTGTCCAAGTCAATGATGTCTCTATTTCCTTAGTGTCTGAAGATGAGGATTCACTAGTTAATAGCATCACTTCAAATTTTCCGGAAGTTTTTAATGAATCAGTTGGCAAAATTAAGAATTATGAACATTTTATCAAGCTCAAACCAGGTGCCATTCCTGTCAAGCACAAATTAAGAGCTATTCCTTTAAATGTAAGGGATGATTTGAAGAAAATGTTAGATAAAATGGTGTCTGAAGGCATAATTGAACCAACCAATTCATCCCAATGGGTCAGTCCAATTGTTATCGTAAAGAAAAAGGACTCTAGCATTCGCTTGTGTGCAGACCTTCGCTCCCTTAATCAAAATATAATTATTGATTGTCACCCACTTCCAAAAATACAAGATCTACTAACTGGCATTTCTGGTTCCACATTCTTTAGTTTACTCGATCTCCGCAGTGCATACCATCAAATTCCCTTATCTTCCCCTTCCTCTGACCTTACCACGTTCATCACTCCGTTTGGAGCATTCAAATATCTAAGGCTCCCATTTGGTTTGGCCTCAGCAGCCAGTGTTTTTCAGAAATTTATGGATACTCTACTCAAAAATATTAAATGTGTTCAAGCCTACCAGGATGACGTCCTTATCTTTTCTAAGAATAAGGATGAACACATTCGCACTTTGAAAGAGGTGTTATCTCGTTTCAAAGATGTTGGAGTAACCTTGGGAAAGGACAAATGTAAATTTTTTGCCACACAAGTTGATTATCTGGGACACTCGATTTCCGCTAATGGTATCAAACCAAAATATTCCCAATGTTCCCATTCCTAATGATAAAGACTCCTTGAAATCTTTTTTAGGTTTAACAGACTATTATTCGAGATTTATTCAAGGATACTCTCAAATTGTTCAACCTTTGCGTGCACTCTTACAGAAAAATGTAAAGTTTTTGTGGACCACAGAAATTGAATATGCATTCAATCTTGTCAAAAAAGTCATAACTGAAGCACCCACATTAACCTCTTTTACTCCTGGTTTAAAATGTTCAATTTGCGTTGATGCCAGTCAACATGGTTTAGGTGCGGTTCTGTGCCAGTGGATTGGTGCCAAAGAACATACCATTGGTTTCGCCTCCAGATCTCTCAATAGTGCTGAGACAAATTACAGCACTATTGAAAGGGAAGCCCTTGCCTGCTCCTGGGCAGTTGAAAAATGTAAGACTTTTATTTGGGGTTCTCATTTTATACTTCTCAGTGACCACAATCCTCTATTACATTTACTCAACGGCAACGGCACTGGGAAAGCATCAGCAAGGCTTGTTAGAATTCTTTCAATACTACATGAATACAATTTCACCATACAACATATTTCTGGAGGACATAATTTAAGGGCAGATTGTCTTTCGAGATTACCTTTAAAAGATAATTCAGTTGATCCAAAATTTGATGACATAGAGTGTGTCGTTGCCTCCATTGAGGACCTAATTTTATCTCCCTTCTCTCTTTCACAATCAGACTGGGTCAAAGCTTATTCTGATGACTCCACACTCAATGCTGTAAAAAATATGATAATCTCTGGTTGGCCAAAGGAGCGTTCTCTTCCTGCGCCTTTGAAATCATATGCTCATGTTTCAGATGATTTATCTATTGTCAATTATGTCGTTTTTCGTGGAAGTCAATGTGTTCCCCCAACCTCTGTTCGCATCAAACTTTTTCATGCAGCACATGAGGGTCATTTAGGGATTGGTGCCACCTCAAGAAAACTAAAGGAGCATTTTTGGTGGCCAGCTCTAGATAGAGATGTCACACAATGGATTAATAGTTGTGATACCTGTTTAGTGTCTGACAAACACTGGAAGACCACTCAACTCCCCTTACACAGCGTTCCTTTACCTGAGGAGGCTTGGTCTAAACTTGCCGTTGATTTTGCCGGCCCCTTTGATTTATTACCACATAACAAACACTACATCATTGCCCTAATTGATTACCACTCTAAATGGGTTGATTTGGATTTTTGTGAAACTCCCAACTCGCTTTCAGTTATTAATTTCCTAAGCCGAGTTTTTCTATCTGAAGGGTCACCCAAAGAAATTGTCACCGACAATGCTTCACATTTGTGTTCCTCTTTGATGCAAGATTTTTTGAAGGTGCATTATATCAAACATCTTAGAGTTGCACTTTACTCCCCCTCTTCAAATGGCCTCATTGAAAGGATGAACAGATTCATCAAAGAGGGCATACAGTCTGCCATTTCATGCAATGTTGATGTTGAGTCTTTCCTTAGGAAGAAATTATGGTCGTATCTTGTTACTCCACATTCCACTACTGGCATATCACCGTTCAGATTACTTAAGAAAAGGAATCCCAACGGGAACATTTGTCCTTCATGGATCAAAAGTCTCGCTAAGAATAATAATTCATGTTTAGCTTGTTATGATAAACAAGTCATTAAGACAAATGTTCTTACACAACAGAAAATACAACAAAAACACTTTGATTCTTGTGTTACCCCTGTTTTACACACTTTTCAAATTGGGGATTGGGTTATGATCAAGAGTCCAAATAAAGTCAAGAAAGGCACTTCCAAATTTTCTTTACCCACTCAAATTCCTAAAACTTCCAAGGGATCTCTTTTATTGGATAAAAAGGGATGGTGGAGTAAGAGAGCTATAGTAAAACTTTCTTCTGAGCAAGCTAACAAAATTCTTTCTTCTAAACATTCTCCTGACAATCTCTCATGTTCACATTTTCCCCTGGGTTCACCTTCTGATGATCCCTCTCATTGCACTCAAGTTCCTCAAACATCCTCAGATAACATCTCTCATTATACTTCTCCTGTTTCCACTCCTCAAACCATTCCCATTTCTCCCACACCCTCAGTTTCAGTTTCAAGTAGAATTTCTCGCAATTGTTCTTTTCCCACTAAATTTAAGGATTTTTATTTGTCTTATCCTTGCTTTTATTTTCCACAGGTTATTCCTCTTTTATAAAAAAAAGGAGATGATGTAACGAGCTGTTTTCCTTTATTGTTTATGTTCTTCATGCAATGTGTCATTGTATTCTGAAGCGTGCGCACTTTCAAGGAATGTTTTCCTTCAAAGGTGCATCGCTCGTGTTGTCTGTTCTCCGTGGAAATTCCAACTGCTGAAACAGGTATTCAGCAGTTGGACTTCTACGAGAACAGTCGTGCTCCTGTGTAATGCTGATCTTTACTAAAGAATAAACCTTTCTGGGTTAATTTCCTTTCCGCCTCGCTTACTTCTTTGACTCCGTATGGGAAAGGACTTCTTCACACCCTTTGGGGGTTGGACCAGGCTTTGATTCAGAATCACCCTAACGCAGCAAGCTGTGTAGAATGTGGAAACCAGTCAGGCAGGGTTTTCTGAATATGGGAGCTGGAGGTGAACTTAAATTAGGCTATCAAATCTATTTCTGGCTCATTCTTTTCTTTTTTTGTGTATTAAATAATGAATTGTATTTGCTGACTTCACCTACACTAGCATGATGGATTGTTGTCATGATTATTGCATTGTATCTGCTTTTGCTGCTTGTTTTATATTGTTTGATATTATGGTCTGCACCTCCTCAATAAAAAAAAATAGCAAAATGTGAATAGGCTAAGATCAGTTTCTTAATGTTTTTGTGACCAATATCTCCTTTGAAAATTGGCCTCATTGCCTGACACATTTTCCATAGAGAGCAAACAATGTTTCCTATTTGAATAGAAATCTAGTGCTTTACCTTTTGTAAGTAAAACAACCAGGGCTAAAATTCAAACAAAATGTCGGGGGATGAGTTAAAAAAAATAATGCTGGCCCATGTAGATGCTTGTTTGGAGTTAGCTGACAACACTTACATGGTAAAATACATTTTCAGGACCTTGAATTGGAAATCTTTTATTTCAAATTAGATAATCAGATCCCGTAAGATATCTAGGACTGAGTTCTCGTACAGAAAGGTTTTTATTAGAACTCTCAGATACAGTTCTCATTCTGAACTCAGGCACTTGTGTTGCCATATAGACACATCACCATACATGGTGCTACATTGCTTTATGATGTAAAACTGATCTAGACCAATGAGGGCCTCACTGCATTTGCCAAGTCACAAGGGTCCAGCATCCTCATGATATTTCTCATTTCTTCACTGGAATTGCATTGTGCTATACACTGAGGTCTTCTCTCTCATGTCAGGATCATTGTTAAATCAAGACTTATTTAATTATCAGTGTAACATATTTCTTGACTTGCCAACCTTATGGAGATGGTAATTCAATTTGGTTACAGATGAACCTCAGGTCATTTTCTGCAATATCCTTTGAACTTCGCTGTAAAATAAGAAAAGCTTTCAAGTGTGAGAAGTTGGCCTGGTATATGCTGTCCACTAATTAAAGAGGGCACCCTATACCAGTCTAAACAACCCTTATTGTGTTTTAAGAGGTTAAAGATAACCTTAGAAAGCTATCCAAGTGGTAGCTGTGGCGAGCAGCCTTCAGGCTTAGTCTGGAAGGAATGTTAAGCAGCTTGTTTTACCAGAATGCAACCTTACAGTATTGGTTAAATGAAAGGAGAACCACACAGTAGTTATAAAAATATGTATTTATTAATATAACACTCTCTAGTATGACACAGTATCTGCTACATGAAGATAATCACAAAGCATACAATACTGTAACACAGAAACAATAGTAAATAGCACAAATACACAGTGGGCCGCAGGGAGGGACCAAACCATATACTAAAATAGTGGTATAAGAACCACGACTCGAGTCAAGACAGAGTCTAGAGATTGTAGAATCGCTGGGAGACCAAGGAACCACCCAAGGTGAGTAAGTAGGGACCCCATGGAGGACGGGTGCAGTGTGGGAACACGACCGCGTGCTCCCTACAATTCTATGGGGAAGTCACGGTTGAAGTTTTAAAGTTTAAGGACCGTTCCCAGTGGACTTCGAAGAAACCCAGTGGAAGTTAGGAGGTTGGAGAGCCACCCCACCCGTGGATACTGAAGTATCAGAGTTACTTATCCCAGTGAAGCCGGGTGCATAGGTCTGAAGTGGCGTCGGAAACCGCTGTCAAACCCAATGGAGGACTTCGAGGAAGAGCCACTAGTGGAAGGAAGAAAAGTGTCCGGTGGATTCTTGTGGAAGAGTATCTGAAAGCAAAGGGGACAGAGTCTGGGTCACTCAGGAGTGACCAGGGGCTCGGTAGACGAATGCCCACCGATGTCGGGTGCTTCAGGTGCGTTGAAGGGGTTCTTGACTCTGCAGCCACGGGGACCAGGCAATGTCGAGGATGACCAGGAGCTGGATACGAGCTGTCCCACGAAGGAAGTCGAGTGCTGAGGATAGGTGTCCGGCGGGAGCACCAACAAGCCTTGGCAACCGCAACCCACGCAGAAGGTCAAAGAAGGTTATGGTTCGGACCAGCAAGGTCCAGGAGACTCACCAAAATCAGGGGAGTCAGGGCAGGCCTGGAGCAGCCAGTGGTGCTCAAGAAAAGCAAATTTGACCCTCAAATGGACCCACTGGCCGGAGGCACAGGAGTCGCAAGAGGACCTCGAGCAATTTCACCAAACAGCAGCCCATGGAGCACTCGGTGTGAGGAGGCCGGATTTCTCAATAGGAAATGGTGCCAGAGGTTGAGGCTACTCGGAGCCCAATGCACTTTTTTTTTTTTTTTAACATGTTTTTATTGATTTTACATAACAATGAGTCAGGTAGTGTATAGCGGTACATGATCATATAAGTACATAGCATAGCCGCAAATGGGTACCCCTCGTCTACAACATTACACTTCAATAACGTCATAATTCTATAGGAGCCCCTGTATCATCACATAAAATCTGAAACATAAATGAGTCTCCAACACTACCTAAGTAAGGCAATCCCAGGAGTACGTCTTCATAATCGCCTAGCCTATCGTATCATAATTAAACGACCAGGTAGTTCCCTTTTATTTATAACAACCTAACAAAACTCACCCCAACCGGCCCTCCCTCCCCCCCTGCATGCTCAATCCGACATATCTGACATCAGTTGTAGCACCTTTACTTATCTGAATTTGTATGTTTCTCGGTTTCCCATGCTGTCTTGGACAAATCACACAGTTCTGCTGATTTACATAATACCACCCATGGATAACGTAGGGGGCCCATCTGTCCTGCAATCATGTATGGAATCCCCAGTCTACGGAGCCCAATGCACTTGCTCAGGAAATGCCAACAAGCAAATGCACTTGCAAATGAATGCGGTGCACAGGGATAGGAGTATTGGAGCCCCCACGAGGGATTCTGGCTTCAAACTTGATAAGAGGACAGCTCGGACCTCGAGGGATGTAGGAACCCACCTCCTGTGTTACTGGAGCCTTTGGAGTCCGTAGGAGCTCAGGATCAGCAGACCGGTCAGTCGTGATGTGGTGCCTGCGGTTGCAGGGGAGTGACTCCTTCACTCCAAGGGAGATATCTTCAGTTGTCCTTGATGCTCCACAGATCCTGCACAGATCCTGTATGGTGCACGGGCACAGACGATTCTTCAGACTGAGAGGGAGACCAAGTCGGGCCCAAACGAAGTCCAGCGAAGTCCAGAGTGTCCAGACAGTCGAAGTTCAGTGGTTTCTGGTTCAGAATCTTGTCCACATCGAATCTAGGGTCCTACAACCAGGTAAGCCCTTTTTTATCCATGTGAGATGGTTGGACAGATTCAGGGGACCCTCCCAGGGGAGGGTCTGGACAGTGGTTACTCCCATGTCCTTTGTCCAGTTTCGTACCAGAGCAGGAGCCAACGGCTCCCAGGACTGGTTTGAACTGGACTATGCACAGGGACACCAAATGTGCCACTCATGCAGACTTTCGGTCGCTGGCAAGTGCACCCACCCAGCCCTAATACACTAAATACTGTCTGGGAGGTGGTCACACCTCCCTGTGACAGGATGCCTATTGTTCTGCCCTCCCCTGCTCGAGCTTGGCTCAGCAGCAGGAGGGCAGAAATGTGTCTCTGGTCGGCAGCAACCATTTTGTGCTGCCCGGGACTAGAAGGCTGGTACCGGGAACACCAGGGACCCAACGAAGCTCGCTTCTGAGGGGTGGAATCATACCTCCCACACCGGCATACCTCCCACACAGGTTACCAGTGTGGGGGTATGATTCCACAATGTTTGACACCAAACACCATGGGGTTACTTTCAGCCGTTAGAGTTGGTCATCACACTGTCGCATAATGACACTCTATATGTCGTAAATGGCTGATGCACTGACAACCCGGGAGAATAGACTCCATGGGCTGCAGGGGTGTTCGCCTCATGCAGTGGCACCCTCTCACTAAGAACCAAGCACCCTGCCTTCAGGATTGTCAAGGCCTGCTATAGGGGTGACTTATAGGTTTTAAGTGCAGTGACCCTTAGATATAGTAAACCTATATCTAAAGTAAGTGGTGCATGCACCATCTTACACAGGCTGCATTAGCAGGCCTGTAGTTCCATTTGCATGGCCTCTCATGGGTGGCATAATACATGCTTCAGCCCATAGGAGGCTTCTGGGGTACCTATGCCCTGGGTACAAGGGTATCATATACTAGGGACTGACAAAGGTACCCCAGTATCCAATCTGGAGTATACCTAAGAACATGACATAACAGTTTAGAGAGAAAGCAGATAGACTGGGGTCCTGATTAGCAGGATCTCAGGCAGACTAGTACAAAACAGTATGACGTGAAGCAAAAAGTGGGAGTAACCATAAGAAGCAGATCCTACTTTCCTACACTAAGGCATTATTGGGCCAATTCGTAAATCCCATTTCTCATATAAGTTATGTGTGGAAAAAGTGATAACTTTGATTGAAAACAAAAAGGACCCCCTGCTAATAATCAATGCTCCCAAGGCAGGAAAAATATATTGTATAAAAAGACCTTAGGCAGCCTATTATTTTACTTTGAAATTTCACCTACGCTAGCATGGTGGATTGTTGTAATGATTATTGCTTTGTATCTGCTTCTGCTGCCTGTTATATATTGTTTGATATTATGGTCTGCATGTCCTAAATAATAAAAAATTAAAAAGTGAATAGGCTAAGATTAGTTTTTTATTGTTTTGGTGACCAAGATCTCCTTTTGGAAATCTGCATCATTGCCTGTTACATTTTCCATAGATAGCAAACAATGTTTCCTATTTGAATAGAAATGTAGTCCTTTACCTTTTGTAAGTAAAAAAACCAGGGCTAAATTTCAAACAAAATGATGGGGGATGAGTTAAAATAATAATGCTGGCCCATGTTGATGCTTGTTCGGAGCTAGTTGACAACACTTACATGGTAAAATACATTTTCAGGACCTTGAATGGGAAATGTTTTATTTCATGTTTGATTATCAGATCCCGTAAGATATCTAGGATTGAGTTCTCATATAGAAAGGTTTTTATTATCACTCTCAGATACAGTTCTCATTCTGAACTCTGGCACTTGTGTTGCCATGTAGACACATCACCATACATGGTGCAACATTGCTTTATGATGTAAAACTGATCTAGACTGTGGCATCACAGCTACCTTAGTAACCATTGCTATGGTTACTGACGCTGAATGCCTCTCGGTGGATGTTCTGGTTCTAGCTGTAGCGGTTAGAACCAAGGCATCCAGATGAGTAGAGTGTACCTGCTTGCTCTATGAATAAACCTACTTATTCCTACCAAATCGGACTGGACCATCTTTACATTATGGCGACTGAGGATGGGATACGAGTCCATTAAGGCTACACTTCAATTCTTCTTTATTCCTGAAGGATATTTTTTTTTTCTCGCAACTTAGAGCAGTCCTTTGAGCAAGCAGGAGAGAAGACTGCTCAAAACCTCAGATCCGGCTAATCTGTTACCGTTTCACTTTCAAGGTATCTCCCTATCGGTAGAACTTTATTCGTAAAAAGAAGTTTGTTCGTGAATTCTACCTCGGGCATCACATCACTGCTACATCAAGAATACTGATTTATTGCAAGGCTAGAAGTATTCTGCAGGATTTAAGGAGGAAACGATACTTCGCTTAGAAAAGGTAATTGATTTCCCCATTGCCTTCACCTACCAGGAGTGACCGTTGGAGCAACCTTCTTCGGCCGCATTTTTCGAGCGGCGGTGACATTCCACTTTCATTGTGTCAGCCGATCTCTGCAGCTCCGGAGACATCATTCGAGAACAGGAGACTCGGATAATCCGTGCCATTCAACGTCATCTTCGTTCTTCATCTACTGACGCTTGACGTTTGATGATAAGAATCTCACAGGCTTCCGTCCAACAGGAAAAGCTTCGTCATAGCATACGCGTCATCACGCGAGGTCACGCAACGTAACCCTTGCGTGGTGGCCATTTTGTTATTCTTGGTTACCAAGCAACACCTCACCGAGGATTAACACAATAACGCAAGTGATCGGAGCATCGGTATCTTGGGAACATTTACACGGGAACAAAAATCGGATACAAGAATATTGAGGCAGCGCTTTCAAGCTACTTATGGTACTGTGTTTCATTCATTTTAAGTTATTTCAACGGTGATATGCACACCATCTATGATTGTGCATACTTCTACTCACAATACTAAATACTTACTCATTACTGGATATTGTACACAATAATAGCCTTGAACATATATGTAATAATAGCCTTGAACATATATGTATATACTTTTCATTATATACATATAATTACAATCCATACCTTTGTATACAGAAGTGTTATCCTAGCAGTGATAGTATATATATATTATAATTATAATTCATTTCATAGGATTTAAATAATGGCCACACAAGGTTATGGCTTAATTCCTCCGGTTCCATTTCTTACTCGTCCTGGTGAACCTGTATTGAAATGGATAGATTGGAAAGAATACTTCCTTAATTATATATCTGCATTAGAAGAAGAGAGCGAGGATGAATTTTCTGCTTCTAGGAAAAAGAAAATGCTGTTGCACAGTTTAGGACCAGAAGGGTCTAGAATTTACTATCAAATGGGAAAAAAAAACAAGATCTGGAGGTAATGTATTTTTTGAAGCTTTAGAAGATCTTGATGCACATTACCAACCTTCTGTTTGTGTAGGAATTAGCAGATATGAATTTTTCCAAAGGAGACAACATAAATCTGAAACTGTTGAAGATTATGTGTCTTCTTTGAAGAAATTATCGATTAACTGCGATTTTGGCAATCTACATGACAGTTTCATTAGAGATCAACTGGTCATGCACTCTAATAATGCTGCCATCCAAGAAAAACTATGGGTATGCGGAGATGCACCTTTGAATGAAATTATTGCCATAGTTAAGAAAGGTGAAATGTCAAAAGATGCACACAAGTTGCACTTAAAAATAATGAAGAGAGTAATGTTGTTAGCAAAGTTTCTAGCAATACATATGAGAGTAAGAAAATTGACAAACGGAATGATAAAGAAGTCAATAAGAAATACACAACCTTTAAAAAAAATTACCACAATGACAAACAACTTACATGTTACAGATGTGGGTACAAGGGGCATAACGCAAATGAAAAATGGTGTCCCGCTTTAAAATCCAGATGTGGTTATTGTGGTATTATGGGGCATTTTACTAAATCCTGCAGAAGAAGAATTAAGAAAGGTAACAAAAAGTAATAGGATGTATAGAGGACAAAGTTGAAGAACATGTTGACAATGGGAACTCCTCTAGTGATGATAGCATATTATGCATAAATGACATGAATGATGAAGAAAATGTGGTACTAAATATTAGTGGTACAGGCAAGAAAAAACCAATTTGTGATTTGAACATAGGTGGGGTTGACTTACAAATTGTACCTGATTCAGGCTCACCTTACACGATTATACAACGTAAGGTATGGGAAGACAAATTTGAAAATGTTCTAAATCTAAAATTAAAGCCACCCGATATACAACCAGTAACTTACACTGGTGAAAAAATACCTATGGTAGGTTATGTAGAAGTTAATTTCAAGTTCAAAGACAGGAGTGCCATGGGTAAACTGTATGTTGCAGAAAAAGGACCATCTGTGTTGGGGTGGATTGAGCAAGGGGAACTTGGGATCATTCTCAATCCCAAGATGGAAGATCAAGTTATGCTTTTAAATGAGACAGAGGATAGCCTTGTTAAGGATATTGTTAAACAATTTCTGTTGAGTGCACACGAGCTCTGTTCCGCTCGTGTGTCCTCGGGAGCATGAGCGTGATCTTTATCGCGCTCATGCTCACCATTCTTTTGAGGTTTGTTCTCGTGGGGGAGAATGCGGAGAATGTTGTGATTAGAAAATGTTGGCTTTGTAATAAGATAGGGAATAACGGTATTTGGTCATTCTGTAACTGACGCTTCATGGATTCACACCTACCGCAATAAAGGAATCTTCTTCCACGCTACGACGATCCTTTCTCCTTTATTCACTTGCATGAATGATGATGGATTAACTTCCATTTCCTACACTGGCGACGAGCGGGCACGAAGCCATTTCAATTTCTACTACTTTGATGACTGTCGTTTTGTGGAATTGTTCTTCAGTTCTGTGCCACTCCTCCAGCGTGTCTTCTGTTTCCAGCACTTCAGGGCAATTTCTACTTTCGTTGTTGTTCCTGTGATTGATTTTGACATTTACACGAAGAAATGGAAAATTTTGTTTGCGACGTTATTTGCCAATGACGTCATTTCGCAAACGCAGATCGGACGTTCCTTAGCAACGAGGATACTTAGCAACAGTATCATACGTCATTCCACGTTGGCAGCCATATTGAATGTCATTACCACGATCATAAATTCCTTATCAGCTGTTTTTCAGCAGCGCTTCCATGGGAGTTAGGTCCTCCTTTCTTAAACCGCTACCGACGTTTACAGCTGCAATCTATCTGAGATCCTTATTTCCTGATCAGCTGTTTTTGGTTTTTTTTTTCGGAAGCGTCTCCACGTGAGTGAGGTTCTCCCGTTTTAAGCTGCTTCCAACTGCTACAGCTGCAACATTTCTTCAATTTGAGGTAACGATTTCGGTGACAAGCACACCTTATTACTGAAGTGTATCTACTTACATAACGAATTATCCTGAGCTTGTCTATTGCGGTGACAAGCACACCTTTGTTTTTTGTTTTGTTTTTTTTCTCAATTTTTTTTCAAAAGTTTCTTTTCTCTGTCATTTATTCATATTATATAATATGGCTGGCATTGTTCCTCCCTCTTCGTTTTTGTCTTCTCCTGGTGAACCACCAATGGATTGGGAGACATGGGAACCAGCATTTCTGGCTTATGTCGAAGTTTTAGAAGGTGAAGAGTGCGAGCCAGAAAGGAAATTGGCATTACTAAAACATTGTTTAGGTGGAATAGGTCTCAAAGAATTTACAAATTTACCAGCTCTTATCGATCCTGGTAACATTAATGTATATCAATATGCATCCAAGCAACTAAGTATGAGATATGGGAAAAAGAAAAATGTGGTTATGGAAAGGTTCATTTTTTATTCTAGAAAACAACAACCCGATGAGTCCATCGAAGATTTTGTTTCAGCACTTAGGTCCCTTGCAGTGACTTGTGACTTTGAACATATTTCCTACGAACAGGTACTTAGAGATCAAATTCTCATGAGAACTAACAATAAAAAGTCCAGGAGAGATTATGGACTTCTTCTGACATGTCTTTAAGTGCTGCCATCGACATAGCTAAATCTATTGAGCACTCAGAGAAATTTGTAGAAAGAGATCAGAGGTAATGAAAAAGGTGAAGTTTTTGCTATTTCTAAAGAATTAGATAAATCAAAAAAAACAATTTACAAAAAACTGAAAATTTGCAAAAATATGATGGAAAATATAGAAGTTTTGGTGCAGACAATAAAAAACATGTATTTGTATGCTATAGGTGTGGAAGTCCTGGGCACCTAGGTAATTCAAAGTTATGCCCTGCTAGTGATAAGATTTGTTCCAAATGTGGAAAAAAAGGACATTTTAGTAAAGTTTGCAAGTCCATTCCTAGAAGGGTAAATATGATCCAAAGTTATCCTGACTATGAGAATTCTTATGATAACTACGAAAATAATATTAATACTGTTATTAATATTTGTGGAAGTGAAAGTGTCACTAAGTTTCCCTCATGCACTATTTGTATTGATGGTATTGATGTACAATTACTAGTAGATTCATGTGCTGGGTATACTATTATTGCGAAAAAATAGTTGATGACAAATGGCCAAACAAAAATTACTTTCTCCTGATGTTACACCTCGTGGATATACAGGTCACAATATTGATTTAGTGGGATATTTTTGGGGCAATTTGGAATTTTCAGGACGCCACACTTATGGTAAAGTTTATGTAGCGAAATCTGGGCAATCCCTCCTGGGTTGGCCACATCAGGAGCAAATGGAGATCAAACTCAATCCCAAAGCAAATCCTCCGGTTTATGTCATTGATTTACCTACAACTTCTCATAACGACAATATCAATTTTGTTTCTAATTTAAAAACAAATTTCCTGAGGTTTTCACCAATAAATTGGGAAAGTACCAAGGATTTAAACATAGCATTAGATTGTGTGACAATGCTATTCCTATTCGTCACAAAGTAAGGAAAGTTCCACTATCCTATAGATCAAAACTTACAGATATTTTAAAAGATTTGTGCTCTAAAGGTATAATTGAACCCATTGAATCATCACCATGGGTTTCTCCGATTGTTATTTCAGTTAAATCTACAGGTGAGCTCAGATTATGTGTGGACTTACGCAGTCTTAATAATGCTATCTGGGTAGATGCTCATCCCTTACCTAATTTACATGAAATGGTTGCTACATTAGCTGGTGCACAAGTTTTTTCCACCATCGATTTAGCCAGCGCCTACCATCAAGTTGTTTTAGATGATGAATCAAAAAACCTTACTGCATTCATAACTCCTGAAGGTCTTTACAGATATTGTCGTATGCCATTTGGCCTTGCCAGTGCCGCTTCAGTTTTTCAAAGATTGATGAAAGAAACACTCGAAGGTTTGGCAGGTGCTATAGCTTTCCAAGATGACATTCTTGTGTATGGTAAAAATGCTGAGGAGCATGACCACAATTTAAACAATGTACTCTCTGCTTTGTCATGTAAGGGTCTTACTCTCCGTACAGATAAATGCAAATTCAAAGCGTCTCAAGTGGAATATTTAGGGCACACTATCAGTGGTTTTGGTATCAAACCCAAGCGTAACCATGTAGAAAATATCACTAATGCTGAAATTCCCAAATCTAAGGAACAATTAGTTGCCTTCCTAGGACTCACTGAGTTCTATGCTAAATTTATCCCTAATTACGCATCCAAAGTTGATCCATTCAGATGTCTCTTAAAAAAAAACACAAAGTTTGAATGGACCAATGATATGTCTACTGCTTTTACTTCTTTGAAGACCTGCATTGTAAATGCTCCTTGTTTACAACCCTTTGTAAGCGGAAAAAAATGCATAATTATGGTAGATGCAAGCAGTACTGGTTTAGGTGGTGTTCTGATGCAGAAGGATAATACCAAAGAATGGATTGTTGCCTATGCATCTAGAGCTTTAAGGGATGCAGAGAGACATTATTCTGTAATAGAAAGAGAATTGTTAGCTTGCGTGTGGGGTGCAGAACATTTCAGAACATTTATTTGGGGGACCAAATTTGTCATTAAAACTGACCATAAGCCCCTCATGTTCATGATGGCACCTGGTGGAGGTCGCACCATGTCTGCAAGATTAGCCAGATTAGCATCTAGGTTGCAGAGTTTTCAGTTTCAATTGGAATATGTTCAAGGTAAATTTAATGTACATGCTGATTGCATGTCTCGGATCCCTCCCTCCACACCTGATGCTGAGGAAGTGATGAATGAAGAATGTGAAGTAGCTTTTACCATGCATGACATTAATTCACTTTGTGGTGATCAAACAGTTATCCAAGAAGATTTATGGTTAAAAGAAATGAATAATGATGAGGAATTAAAAGACTTAAGCATCACATTTTGCAGGGGTGGCCTGAAGAAAGGAAGTTATCCGGTGATTTGACAAGTTATTGCAAAGTTAAGGAGGAATTAGCTATTGAAAATGATATTGTTTTAAGGGGCGACAAATTCGTACCTCCTTATAATTTAAGGAAGAACATTATTGTGTTAGCTCATGAGGGGCACTTAGGAATATCAAGTACCAGAAGACGTGTCAGGGAATCCTTTTGGTGGCCAGGGATTGATATGTTTGTGGAACATTTTGTTAGAAATTGTTTTGAATGTTCCTCCAGTGATAAGTCAGCAGTTCCTTTACGTCCTGAACCACATCCCGTAGACTTCCCAGATGGTCCGTGGCGTAAGTTAGGTGTGGATATTATAGGACCATTTTCTGTTTTGCCTAAACAAGAATCTTTCGGAATTGTTTTGATTGATTATTTTTCCAAGTGGCCTGAGGTCAAAATGGTAAAAGAAGTCACTTCAGAAAAGATAATAGAATTTTTGGACGAAGTTTTTTGTAGGGAAGGTATTCCTCAAGAAATTGTCACCGATAATGGGCCTCAGTTTGTTAGTAATAAAATGGAGTTATTCTTTCAAAAATGTGGAATTATTCACAAGAATATTGCAGTGTTCCATCCAGAAGCTAATGGCCAAGTTGAGAGATTTAATCGTGTCATAAAGGAGGCCGTTCAATTATCTGTAAAAAGTGGACTAAACTGGAGGAATTCCTTACAATCCATGCTATTAGCATACAGGACTTCACCTAATTCTGTGACCTTAGTTAGCCCTTTTGAATTATTAAGAGGACGTAAACCCAGCACCAAGCTTGTCCCTTGGTGGCTGAAAGGAAAACAAAGTAAGTTGAGTGATATTTCTGAGGTGGACTATGAAAAAGTCCGGTGTAGAGTTGAAGAATACAAAGAAAAGATGAAACATAAAATGAGTAAAAAGCAAGGTTCTGTGAGCAAACAATCTGTTGAGATTGGGAATTTGGTACGTATCAAAAGAGCAAATACAGTTGGGAAGGGCTATCCTATGTGGTCATCCCCCAAAAGAGTAATTGAAGTTTTTAGAAATGCTGTGAGAGTAGATGGAGGAAGTGTTTGGAATCTCAATAGGATTTCCTTGTTCAGGGGAAGAATAATTCCCAATAGTGATAATGGGAGCAATGTTTTCCTTGACATTAAGGGACAAGAATGCACTAAAGCTTTAGAAACTAGTGCTACACAAATTGTTGATGGTCCCCAAAGGTGCATTCGTTCTCGTCATCCTCCTGTGAGATTCCAAGACTATGTCATGTCTTAAATTTAGTAGATATATATATATATATTTTTTTTTCTCTTTCTTTTAAGGGGGGAAGGTGTGTTGAGTGCACACGAGCTCTGTTCCGCTCGTGTGTCCTCGGGAGCATGAGCGTGATCTTTATCGCGCTCATGCTCACCATTCTTTTGAGGTTTGTTCTCGTGGGGGAGAATGCGGAGAATGTTGTGATTAGAAAATGTTGGCTTTGTAATAAGATAGGGAATAACGGTATTTGGTCATTCTGTAACTGACGCTTCATGGATTCACACCTACCGCAATAAAGGAATCTTCTTCCACGCTACGACGATCCTTTCTCCTTTATTCACTTGCATGAATGATGATGGATTAACTTCCATTTCCTACAATTTCCTAGTGTCTTTTCTGGGAATGTGGGGAAACTTTGTGGTTTTACACATAAAATTATACTCAAAGACAATGCTGTACCAGTTTGTCATAAAGCCAGGAACATTCCCATCAGCACAAAAGGAAGTGTCATGGCTGAATTGGACATTTTGGAAAAAAAAGGAATAATAGAGCCCGTAGAAAGTGCAGAATGGCTCGCTCCATTAGTCGTAGCGCGCAAACCTGATGGCCGGTTGCGCCTATGCATTGATTTGAGAGATCTCAACAAGAACATCGTGGTAGATAAATTCCCATTACCAAGAACTGATGAGTTACTAGCACAGACAAGTGGGATTAAGTGGTTCTCAACTATAGATTTAACATCTGCGTACCATCAAATCCAGTTACACGACAGCAGCAGAAGTTTAACAGCTTTCATAACTCCTTTTGGATGTTATCGCTTCATACGAATGCCTTTCGGCCTGGCTTCTGCTGCTGCCGTGTTCCAGAGGTTAATGCACAAATTATTTAAAGGATTAAAAGGCATTACATACTTTCAAGATGACATACTAATCATGGGTCGCAATATGTATGAACATGATGGAAGATTAAAGAATGTTCTTCACATATTATCTGAAAAAGGGTTAACAGCCGAACTAAAAAATGCAAATTCAGGATGAAATCTGTAACATACCTAGGGCATGAAGTAAGCGGTGAAGGAATTTCTCCAAAAAGAATTTAATTGAGGCCATTAGGAATGCTCCCAAACCAAAGTCTAAAGACGAGATAAGGTCATTTCTAGGGATGGCTGAATTCTACTCCAAATTCGTACAGAATTTTGCCACAAAGACTTACAATTTAAGACAATTACTCAAAATAAAACAAGCATTCACGTGGAATAAAGAACTTGAAGAAGACTTTATGAGAATAAAAAGTGATCTTGTTTCAGCTTTTCCTCTTCAAGCTTTTGATAGCCTCTCACCAAGTATCATCACCACTGATGCAAGTGGAAAAGGTCTAGGAGCTATATTATCTCAAATGAATGACAGAGGTGAAGAAGTAACAATTGCATTTGCATATAGAGCACTGTCTCCAACTGAAGAAAGATATTCAGTCATTGAGAAGGAAATGTTAGCCACAGTATGGTCAATGGAAAAATTCAGGCAATTTGTGTGGGGCACTAAATTCATTCTCCGCACTGATCATAAACCGCTCCTCAAAGTATTGACATCTGATGGTGTATTGAAAGCCACTCCAAGAATAGCGAAAATGAATTTAAAACTCTTGGATTTCACATATGAAGTTGAATATCTTCCTGGGAAAAGGAATCAAGTAGCTGACTATCTAAGCAGATCCCCTTTACCTTATGAGCCTTTTGAACAGAATGACTGGGAGGATTTCAATGTGGCAGCAATATATGATGATACCAAAGCTATCTCCAAAGAAGAATGGAACAATGAGTATGCAAATGATGAGGCATTGAGTAGAGCGAGAATCTTTATTACTCAGGGATGGCCCATCAAAAATGAAAACCAAGGAGATCTGAGAGCTATGTGGGAAATACAAAATGAACTATCTATTGACAATTCCGGTTATATCTGCAGAGGAGAAAGAATCGTTGTTCCCACAACTCTACGATCCAAAATTTTACAATTAAGTCATGAAGGTCATTTAGGTATCCTCAAACTGAAAGCAAGAATAAAATTGTCATATTGGTGGCCAGGTATGGACAGAGATATAGAAAAATGTGTTAAACAGTGTTCTACCTGCCAAGATTCTGACAACACCCAACGAGTATTTAGACCCACTCTCGGCACTAGACTTTTACCTGATCGGCCTTGGGAAAATCTTAGCATTGATTGGCTAGGTCCCATTGATGATGAGGAAGGCAACCATAAGCATGTTCTAGTAGTTATTGATGATTATTCAAAGTGCCAGAAATAGAAATTACCGAAAACTTTGATACTAAACAAGTCATCAAATTCTTAGAAAGCTTGTTTTTGCGCGAAGGGATCCCAAAGATCATTCTAAGTGACAATAAACCACAATTTTCATCTGAAAAATACATGCAATTTCTAGAAAGAAATGGTATTTGTGGGAAGAAAACTCCTGTTTATCATCCTGCAGGGAATGGTATTGTGGAAAGGTTCAACAGGGTTTTAATGGGCAGTGTACAGGCATCACTTAATGCAGGAAACAATTGGGAGAAAGAACTTTTCTGTACACTTTGGGCTTACAGGATTACACCCACAGGTACTGGATACAGTCCTTTCAGAATCCTACGTGGCAGAGAACCCTTTTCTAAAGACAATGTTGCATGGAACACCATGAAGACTTATGGTAAATGGTCACCAGCTGTTGTTAGATCCAATTTAAGAAAAATGCATTATACTTGCAAGACCAACTTTGATAAAACACACAATACAAGTGACATTAAATTAAAAAAAGGGGATTGGGTCAAAGTGAAACTCAGTTCTAAAGTTAAAAAGGACAGAGTAAATATTCTGCACCATTGTGTGTAGTTAAATCCTTTTCCAGATCTGCCGAATTGAGTGATGGAAAAATTTGGCATTACAACAAACTGTCCAAATGTAGTATGATAAACCACAAAAATAGGGTTGAAAAACCTTTTTCATCAATGAGTTGGATGTGGGATGAAGTCACAGACACCACTGCTTGTGATCAGGATAGTATGCATCCCCAATCTGTCAGGATCACCCCTAGTGTTGCTATTCAATCTCAACCTACTTGTAGCTCTACACAACACCCCAGTAACACTGGGAAAGTGACACGGGTGGGTAGAGCATTAAGATTACCAGTGAAATATGGAAATTTTGCTATGGAATAGTCTTGTTTATTGTGTAAAGGGGGAGGATAGAGTATCCATCTTATATTTTCAGTCTATCTTGTATAACCATATTTAGTATTACAGATTTATGAGTTTATGGTATTCTGCAGTATGAACATAACCATATTAATATACTTACTTTCTGTCAAGAACTTTTAGAAGTGTAATTTATTAGTTTAAATTGTTTTAGTTGTTTCGCTGTTAAAGGAAGGAGATGTGGCATCACAGCTACCTTAGTAACCATTGCTATGGTTACTGACGCTGAATGCCTCTCGGTGGATGTTCTGGTTCTAGCTGTAGCAGTTAGAACCAAGGCATCCAGATGAGTAGAGTGTACCTGCTTGCTCTATGAATAAACCTACTTATTCCTACCAAATCGGACTGGACCATCTTTACATAGACCAATGAGGGCCTCACTGCATCTGCCAAGTCACAAGGGTCCAGCTTCCTCATTATATTTCTCATTTCTTCACTGGAATTGCATTATGCTATACACTTCTCTCTCATTCAGGATCATTGTTAAATCAAGCCTTATTTAATTATCCGTGTAACATATTTCTTGACTTGCCAACCTTAGGGAGATGGTAATTCCATTTGCTTATAGATCAACCTCAGGTAATTTTCCGCAATATCCTTTGAACTTCGCTGTAAAATAAGAAAAGTTTCTAAGGCACTATTGGGCCAATTCGTAAATCCTTTTTCTCATATAAGTTATGTGTGGAAAAAGTGATAACTTTGATTGAAAACAAAAAGGACCCCCTGCTAATGATCAATGCTCCCAAGGCAGGGAAAATATATTGTATATAAAGACCTTAGGCAGCCTATTATTTTACTTTGAAATTTAGTAATATAAAGAGAGCCAAGCAAGGCAAATGACATTCACCATTATTTTTTATGATCAAAAATATACATTTTAAAATCAAAACGGGTTACTGATGACTCTATTAAATAAGTCCTATTCTATGGGTAAACTAAGTCAACTTGTCTCATCTTATCATGATAAGATATAAGAATACGTAAATGGCATGATCACCATTAGAGTTGAAGATTTATCACTATTTCCAGACATTCACAATGAGCTAACCATACTTATCTGCACGGCAATTTGAAGGTGCTTGAATAGATCTGTACATTTCTAAATGTATATGCCACAACAATTTTCCCACTCTAAATCAGAAGGAAATGTAGAGCAGTAATGTATTCATGCTTTTGGGTATTTCCTCCTGCTTTAGCACAGATCTCCAAAGGAGGCAGTGTATAGACATTGAAATTTTGCCTATAAGCAAAAAATATATATTGTATAAAAGATGTAAATGTTATTTCACAGGGATACTGTTTGATTTTGAAATATGCAATTAGCCTATGTCATTGTGCTAATTTTTTAACAAGGATAGTTTTCGATTCATTTGCCCTCGGTTTGAAATAGAGACAAGGGTCTTTCCAATAAAGAGCAAAATTGGTGAGGAGATTTATGATATGCAAACTTTCACCCACAGTCTGTGTGAAACGTAATTTAATCACACTTCTTCAATTGAAATATGTCCTTAATTTATTCTGCTATATCTGCATTGTGTCTCGTTCAAGGCATGAATGTATGTATTTATGTGTTCATGTAAGTATATATGTATGTAGGCAGTGCTTAATTTGTAAAAGATAAAGGTCCCAGGCCCACAGTTTTGGCTAGACGCACATGGATGGTGCTACCGAGCGTCAGGGATGCTGAATACCAAAGATTTTCAGTCTTGATTCCACCTCGTGCTTCTTTCATCCACCACTCTACATTCCTTGCCCCTTTATGTCACTCGTGCAGGTTCTTTTTAATTCTTGCTTTCTCTTTATGTCATTCTTTTTCATCTTTTCTCGTCCTTCTTCCTTCTCTTTTTTCTCCCTTTCTGTCTCTTCTTCTGGGTCAAAGTCTGATAATGAAATATAAGCCTGGGTTCCAGAAGGTGAGTGATGGTGGGCCTCACCAGGAACCATCACCTCAAATTAAGCACTGCATATAGGTGGTATTTGAACAGCATGAATCTAGCCGATAGGCAGCACTCCCCTGTTCAGGTACAAAGGCAAAGATACTCTCAATGCGTTATTGGAGGCGAGGCTAGTTTCCATGAGTGAAAGTGTACTGTTACTGTATTTTAATGTAGATTACTTCAAAGAGTTGTGCCAGCAGCTGTTTTAGAAATTATTGCAGTTTTGGGTAGTGCTGATGCACACAGCAATGCTCTTCCAGATCCTGGGTACAAAGGAGGAGAAGGCCTGTATTTTTACTGAATAAAAAATAAAAAAACATCTGTTTATATAATGGAGCTGGTTTGGCAGAATGGCATTTATCAACTTTGGGAGGATGGACGACTATGTCAGCAGGATGGCATTTAAAACCTGTGGCCCTGCATGGATCTCAAAAGCAGAAAGTTGTGGGTTATATTATAGAAAGTATGCACTGAAGATACTAATTTAAGACACATCTCGGCCACAGTTTCAATCGGAATGGTTTGTCAAATAGCCAAAATGATGGAGGGTTTGGACTGTCAATTTAAACAGTGGTTGATGGTCAATTGAACTTTAAAGGAATGTGCAGCTTGTTCCCGGAAATATAACAGCATTTTATAACATTTCTAAAACAATTGTTGAGTGCAACAAACCACACACAGTATTGTAACACAAATACAATTAGCAAAAGAACAAACCCATAATAGCTTCCCAGGACACAAGGACTGGGAGGCACCAGGGGCGCCAAAGGGGGGCACAGGAAGCATAGTTGCAGTGGCAGCTCAACAGACCAGGGAGGATGGGGACATGTGCACACACATGGAGAATGGGGGCCAGGGATTGATGCAGGTTCAGCGACAGAAGGCTGTGGCAGTTGTTGGGCAGTGGCAGCATAATGGACCAGGAAAGGAGTGGGATGGGCATACACACAGAGGATAGGGAGGAAGAGGGGAGGGGCAACAAAGGAGTGCAGTTCATCACAGGGGCAGTGGCAGCACAACAGAACAGGGAGGAAGTGGACAAGGCATGCACATGGAGAATGGGGGCGGGTGGAGGGGGAGGGGCAGTGGCACACCAGGCGGAGTGGCAGCGCAATGGACCAGGGACGGAGGCAGGAAGGAGGGGAACAAAGAAGGGGAGAGGGGACCAAGGGGGAGGGGTAACTCACAAGGGCATAAAAGGAGGACAATGACAACACAGAGGACTAGGGAGGGATGGGGCAGGGGCCTGCGCAAGGGTAACAGGGGGCATGGGAATGAAGGCGGAGGTTGCAGCAGCAAAGGAGGGCATTGGCAGCACAGGGGCAGTGGCAGTTATACAGACCAGGGTGGGAGGGGCAGGGGTACCCACTTGGAGAGCAGGGAGTCAGCAGGGGCAGCAAATGAGGTCAGTACAGCACAGGGGCAGCAGTAGCACAACAGACTAGAAATGGAGGGAGCAGGGGCAGCAGAGGGTAGTAGCACTGAGGCAGTGTCAGCACAACAGACCAGGGTGGGAGGTGGCAGGGGCATGCACACACAGTATGGGGAGGATGGAGGAGGGCAGGGGCATCAATGTAGGGCAATGGCAGCACAACAGACCAGCAAAGGAGGGCATTGGCAGCACAGGGGCAGTGGCAGTTATACAGACCAGGGTGGGAGGGGCAGGGGTACCCACTTGGAGAGCAGGGAGTCAGCAGGGGCAGCAAATGAGGTCAGTACAGCACAGGGGCAGCGGTAGCACAACAGACTAGAAATGGAGGGAGCAGGGGCAGCAGAGGGTAGTAGCACTGAGGCAGTGTCAGCACAACAGACCAGGGTGGGAGGTGGCAGGGGCATGCACACACAGTATGGGGAGGATGGAGGAGGGCAGGGGCATCAATGTAGGGCAATGGCAGCACAACAGACCAGCAAAGGAGGGAGCAGGATCACGCACCCGGAGAACAGGGTGCAGAGGGTGGGGGTCAGGGGCAGGAGAGGGCACTTGCGCACAGGGACAGTGGATGCTAAGCAGACCAGGGAGGGTGCAGGGGAACGCACACAGTAAAAGGGGAGGGATGGGGATGGCAACAGCCGGCAGTGGCAGCACAGAGACAGTGCCAAAGGACCAGGGAGGGAGGGGAAGTGGTATGCACACAGAAAAGAGGGGCAAGGGCTAGGGCCAGGGGCAGCAAATGAGGACTATTCAGGACAGGGGCAGTGGCAGAACCACAGACCAGGGAGGGAGTGGGAAAGAGCCGGCACACTGAGAATGGGGGAGGGTGCATGGGCAGTGACAGCAAGGGAGGGATTTGGCAGCACAGGAGCAGTGGCCGTATAACGGACCAGGAAGGGAGGAAACGGGGTACACCCACAGAGACCTGGGGGCCAAGGGGAGGGGGATAAGAGGCAAGGGCAGCAACAGAGGGGAGTGACAGCACAGGGGCAGTGGCAGCACAACGGACCAGAGAGTGTGGGGCAGGGGCACACACATTGGGGAATCAAGGGGCAGAGGGAGGGTGTAATATAATTGCTGTAATAAGTCGCGTGGTGACACGCGACTTATAATGTTCTTTTGTCATTTGGCATTCCAGAGCGTGGCCGTTCAGTTGTGCAAGAATTCCATTCTACGCCATTCTTGGCGTTGGTTTCTTCACAGCTGGATGGCTCCGGTCGTGGGTGCAAGTTTCTCAGAATAAAACTTGCTTTCTTCAACTTCTTTGTCCTCACACCTCATTTAACAACTTGGCGACGAGCGGGAAACCCTTCACACCCACCGCCAAGAGCCGGCACCTCCAAGCAACAACGATCGTCCAGAAACGTCGACCGTCTGCGGGCAAACTGCAAATCTACAGGTTTCTGGTCCTGTACAACGTCCCTACACCTACTAAGAAGCTGGAATAAAGTTGTAGATTTAATTACCTTATCTGCATTGCATTTTCATTCAGCAGTTTGTTTCCAACGCCATCCCTGCTCCCCCAGCGCGTAATTTGAATACTGATGCACGAGACTCTGCTTGCTTTGTGACGTTGCAGAACGTGCTCACGCAACATCCTAACAAGCCAATCTCCTATTGAAAGTTACGCTCAACTGTAACCTTGGTTACAGCGTCAGGCGGCCATCTTTAAAGAGGAGTCTTCACGCCTACAGCGATCGGCACGATTTTCTTTAAGCCTCTGCCTGTTGCGTATAGTACTCACAGCGATAGGCACGCTTTCAATTAATTTGCCTATTGCGAGTCTTCACGCCTACAGCAATCGGCACGACTTACTTTAAGCCTCTGTCCGTTGTGTGTAGTACTCACAGCGATAGGCACGCTTTCAATTAATTTGCCTATTGCGCTTCCGCTTACATTAACAGCGATAGGCACGCTTTAATTAATTTGCCTATTGCGTTCCTGTTTCCATCAACAGCGATAGGCACGCTTTCTTCAATATTTAAGTGTTTATGCTCAGTTTCACAGCGATAGGCACGCTTTTATCATTTTGCCTATTGTGCTTTCGCCTTTCCACAGCGATAGGCACGCTTTATTACAGCCTTGATTGTCATGTTCACTTCATCAGCGATAAGCACACTTTCTCAAAGTTACTAAAAGTTATTAGCATTATACTTTAAGGAGCATTTCACTTATCTTCAATTCCACGAAGACTTCTTGCTTGTCATTTTACTTTATTACACAACGTCCACAAAGTTTCATTATTCTATTCTGTACATCCCATTATCATGGCTTCTTCCCAGCAATTTCAAACACCTGCACCCTTTTTACAAACTCCTGGCAAACCAATTCTTAAATGGCGACATTGGTTAAAGGGATTTGAAAACTATCTTGTGGCAATTGACGCTGTTAAGTATTCTCCAGCACGCAAAGTTGCTATCCTATATGGCTGTCTTGGCATCGCAGCACAACAAGTCTTTGAGAATCTCCCGGTATTTCCTTCTCCCACAGGTTCAGGTGAAGGTTGGGACACATATCAAGAAGCTCTTGCTCGTTTAAATAAACATTATTCTGACGAGCCGAGTATTGTTTTAGAACGCCACAACTTCTTCAAACGTAAGCAGAATATCGAGGAAAGTGTTGAAGACTACATTGCTCAACTTAGAATACTAGCATCTACATGTGAGTTCGGCGCAAGCACAGACGCTGCCATAAGAGATCAATTTATTTTTTCATGCAATTCTAAAAAAATTCAAGAACGCTTGTTGAGTTGCAAAAATCCCAGTTTAGCAGAAACTATAGACATCGCCAAAGGCATTGAACGTGCAACAATTTCCTCGAAAATTTTACAGGAAGGTCTCTCACAATCTACTGTTCATATGGTTGATGAAGGATCTTCTTCTGCTTGTTCAATTAATTTGATTAATAAGCCTTCCAGACAATTTTTCAAGAAACCAACCATCTGTTACAAATGTGGATCAAAAAGTCATATTGGCAATTCCCCTAATTGTCCTGCTTCTGGTAAAAGATGTTCTTCTTGCAAAAAAATTGGGCATCTTCAAACTGTATGCAGAGGTGGCAAAAGGTTTACTAGGGTTAACAACATTGAATTTAACGAGGACTTGGAGTCATGCTCTACCAAGCTCAATGATGTAATGTTATCTGACGAATGTGATTCTGTGAATCTTGGTAAAGTCAAGAGTCCTTGGTGTGAACTTTTAATCGGAGAAATACCTTTACAAGTGAAAGCTGATTCGGGTTCTCCAATCACCATTCTATCAGATTCTACATTTTATGCAAATTGGGATGGTAAAGTCACTCTTATCAAATCTGATGTCAACCCTAAGGCTTATGGTGAAAAGGATATAGATATGCTAGGGTACTTTCACTCCAGGATCGAATGCCTTGGCAGACGCACCTTCACCAAAGTTTACGTCGCCTTAAAGGGAAGAGACATCTTTGGTTGGTTGGATCTAGCCAAAATGGGTTTACTCCTTAAACCTGGTTCAAATCAACCTGTTACCCTAGGAGATATTCCACATGACTACTATGATTATTAAGAACATGAAAATGTTAATGTGTCTAATTTGTCTGTATCAATTTATAATGTTGATCACTTATTTAATCAGTTTCCCAAGGTGTTTCAGAATAAGGTTGGCACGGTGCTAGGTTTCAAGCATGATATCCGTCTTAAATCAGATGCTCAACCTGTTATTCACAAGGTTCGCTCTCTTCCCCTGAGTGCAAGAGATGAATTAAAAAAAGTTTTAAAAAACTTATGTGATGAAGCAATCATCACACCCTGCAATTCTTCGGAGTGGGTTTCTCCAATAGTTTTGGTGCGCAAAAAGTCAGGTGAGGTTAGATTATGTGCCGACTTACGCTCTTTAAATAACAACATCATTGTGAATTGCCACCCGTTACCCAAAATACACGATCTTTTAGCCAATTTGGGTGGGGCCAAAATGTTCTCCCTTTTAGATCTCAAGTCTGCATATCATCAGATCCCACTGTCTCCTAAGTCTCAAGAGTTAACTACTTTTGTAACGCCATTTGGAGCTTACAAATATCTGAGACTTCCCTTCGGCCTAGCCTCTGCAGCTAGTGTCTTCCAGAAGTTAATGGACACCCTGTTAAAAGATATTCCAGGCTTACAAGCCTATCAGGACGATATTCTGATATTTGCTGGTGACACTTCTGAGCATGATAAAATTCTGTTTAAGGTGTTAGGAGTTCTAGAGAAAGCTGGCATGACTCTTCGACATGACAAATGTAAATTTGCAGTTAAAGAATTGGACTACTTAGGTCATACTCTTTCACCTAATGGCATAAAACCAAAGCTTTCCCTCATAAAAGCCATTAGAGATGCCACGCCTCCCAATGATAGAGATTCATTGCGCTCATTTCTTGGGTTAGCAGGATACTACGCTAGATTTGTGCAAGGCTACACTCAAATCGTTGAACCACTGAGAGCTCTTCTAAGAAAGGGAGCAAAGTTTGTCTGGTCAGACAACTTACAAGAAGTTTTTGAGCAAGTTAAAAAACTTATTGAAGTCTCTCCAGCCTTGCACCCTTTCTTGGATGGTTTTAAGTGCTTTATTACTGTTGATGCAAGCCTTACCGGTTTAGGAGCTGTTTTGGGACAATGGGTGGCAGGAAAAGAACACACTGTTGCCTTTGCCTCCAGAACTCTTCAGTTAGCTGAAACTAGGTATAGCACCATTGAAAGAGAGGCCTTAGCCTGTGTTTGGGCCATTCAGAAATTCAAGTCGTACATTTGGGGTCGTGAATTTGAGATTTACACGGATCACAAACCACTTATGCACATGTTGTTGAATAGTACCTCGAACAAAGCCTCTGCGAGACTTGTTCGATTACTTTCGAAACTTCATGAATTCCACTTCATCATTAAACACATTTCCGGGGGAAAAAACTTTAGGGCTGACTGCCTATCTAGGATGTCTTTACATGAAACTTCTAAAATTGATGATGATGTTGAATGCGTAGTTGCAGTTATTGATGCCATTGCCGAATGCACACCCATTTCGGAAGGTGAATGGAATGCAGCATATAACAAGGATGACACACTTACCAAGGTTAAATCTTTATTTCCAACAAATGGCCTGAGCGCAGAATTTTATCCCCAGCTTTGAGATCATTTGCAAATATCTCCGAAGAACTTTCCATAGTCAACGAGATGGTCATGCGCCATGACTTATTTGTTCCACCTGAATCTTTATGTGATCTTATCATTAAGACAGCACATCAAGGACATTTGGGAGTTACAAAAACAGGGCAACGTATTAAACAGTTTTACTGGTGGCCTTCCATGGAAGCGCAAATCAGAAAAATGATTGACAATTGCACAGAATGTCTTCTATCTGACAAACATTGGAAGACTCTTGCCACTCCTTTGCATCCTGTACCACTTCCAGGGGGTCCCTGGGATAAAGTGGGATTAGATTTTTCGGGTCCCTATGATGTTTTACCCAGTGAAAACAAATATCTAATTTTGTTAGTTGATTACCACACTAAATGGTTATACTATTGTTTTTGCAATGGAGCTACAACTGATAACGCCATCAATTTTCTGAAAAATGTATTTGATGTGGAAGGTTTTCCAAAAACTATTGTGACTGATAATGGAACACATTTTGTTTCACAAAAGATGTGTTCCTTCCTCAAGATGCATGATATTTCTCACTTTAAGGTTGCTTTGTATTTTCCCTCCTCTAATGGTCTGGTTGAGAGAGGAAACCGGATCATTAAGGAAGGTATACAAACCGCAATTTCTTGTAGACTTGATCCCTTAGCTTTTGTACATGACAAAGTTTGGGCATACAACACCACTCCACATGCCACCACTGGTATTGCACCATTTTCACTTCTCAGGAAAAGAAAAGCCCATACACATCTGAATCCCAGTTGGTTGCATAAAGATTGTAAATTCACTAATGGGTCTACCCCTCTTCAAGAACAGGTAAAACTTAGGTAAGGTTCCATGAAAGCACGCTTTGATGCTGGTAAACACTCTTTGGACCAACCTTTACAAAAAGGGGATTGGGTCCTCATTAAAAACCCGAGAAAGGTGCCTAAAGGCAATTCAAAGTTTTCTTCTCCAACTTTGGTAATACAAGTGAGTAGAGGCTCTGCTCTTCTTGATAACAAGGGATGGTGGAACAAGAGGGCACTTGCCAAGGTTTCTCCCCTTCAGGCTGATGTTATCAATGAACATTCCACCTTGGAGACAGAACACTGTGACTGGTTTGATTTTTGTCATAAAGAAGAATCGGTCTCTAACAGTGTTTTGGAAAGAGTTCCTGCACAAACTACTCAACCCATTACTACTGATAATAGTGTTTTGTCTGAGGAGTCTGTCAAAAGGGCCTCACGCCTCAGACAGACCTCTTGTAAATTGAGAGATTATGTATTAGAATAGTAGCACATGTTTTTCTTTTATTTTCATTGTATCCTACTTGTAGTTTCATACTCATTCATTGTTTTTACTTATTTATTGTTCCTTTATTATCCTTTGTAGAGGGGAAGATGTTGTAATATGATTGCTGTAATAAGTCGCATGGTGACACGCGACTTATAATGTTCTTTTGTCATTTGGCATTCCAGAGCGTGGCCGTTCAGTTGTGCAAGAATTCCATTCTACGCCATTCCTGGCGTTGGTTTCTTCACAGCTGGATGGCTCCGGTCGTGGGTGCAAGTTTCTCAGAATAAAACTTGCTTTCTTCAACTTCTTTGTCCTCGCACCTCATTTAACAGAGGGGCAGCAAAGTAGGGCAGTTAGACACCTTGGCAGTGGCTGCACAACAGTCTAGAAAAGGAGGAGGCAGGGCCTGTGAAGATTGGGAAGACACATAGCACTCAGCCGAGATTGCCATGATGGGTATGGAAAAAAAAACAAGCCTTGCAGCCATCTTGGCATCTCACATTCTAAACCACCCAGACATAGCAAGCAGCATAATCCTACCACTGTCTCCAGCCAAATCAGACCATGCTGTCTCTGAATTGACCCACAGGGCCGAGTCACACTGTGAAACACCATAGCCAGGGTGTCAATGATGACTGTCAGCTTGTAACCTGTGGCATACAGCAGGTAAGTACAATACGACATGCCTAGTTCTCCTCAGGCTCTTTAGCGGCATAGTCCTGCAGCCACCAGAGAACCTCATAAGAATCCTGTTTAAACAAAATGCAAAAAAAGGAATGGGTACGGCCACGTGGGCCTGAGGTTAAACTATTTTGTCATGGAGGTTTATAAGATTGAGGGCTGTATTTCAGTGTGTATAGTCATTTCATGGGTGCCATGATATTATAGTGCCCACTACTGAGCAGGTAAGACGTAAAGTAAATCTAATGACTTGTAAATGTTTTTCTGTAATTGTTATTGCAAACAATTTAGAGTGATTTAACATGACCACACTAGGCCTAAACTAGGCCTCAACTCCAATGTTTTCATTTCTTATCTGTACACATGTATTTAAAATGTTCACAAGTGAAATGCTTTGTACGCAATATGCTGTTCTTGGTGAATTTATCTTGATTCTCACTTGTAACAATCCAAGATTCTTCCACTTCCTCAAACAGTTGTTCTGGGGGCCTATTTATAAATTGCGCTTGTCATTGTTTTGAGTGTACCACGATTTGTACTGTCAAATCTGTTGACTGAAGGCCCAAAATTGGTCTCATTTTGGGATGGTGTTTAAGAATGTTGCATTTATTGTCTAATATGATTGCTGGACCTGTCAAACATGTTGCTCAGTTCATACTGAATATATTGTTTTTGTTGTGTATTTTCCTATATAAGACAATACATTTTGGATTTGAGCCAGTTGTTGCTTGCCCCAGCTCTAGAGAACAGACCTTTGTCAGTCTGTTTTGTGCTTTGGAGCTTCTCTCTGTTCTTCTGGATCAAAGTCTGATCATGGAAAATAGGTATGGATCCCGCAAAGTGAGTGATGTGGGACCACCTGAAACTACCAGCTCAAATTAAGCACTGTATGTAGGTGATATTTGTGCAGCATGAAACTAGCCAAAAGGCAGCAGTGCGCTGTACATGGACAAAAGGCAGAGATACCCTCAATGTGCTATTGGAGGGGAAGCTGCTTTCTAAAGGTGAAAGTGGACTGTTACTGCATTGTGATGGATATTTCTTTAAAGTATTGTGTTAGCAGCTCTTTATGAAATGGATGCAGGTGTGGGCAGTGCTGATACATACAGCAATGTTCTTCCAGATCCTGGTGCAAAGGTGGAGAAGGCCCGTATTACTGAACAAAAAAGTGCAAAAATCTGTTTGCATAATGGAGCAGATATGGCAGAATGGCATTTATCAACTTTAGGAGGGTGGAAGTCTATGTCTGCCGATGGGATTTTAAACCTGTGCCCCTGATGGATCTCAAAAGTAGAACATTTTGGGTCATATTACATAAAGTGAGTACTGAAAATGCTAATTTAAGACACGTCTCTGCCACAGCTGCAAGCTGACTTGTATCTCAAACAGTCACAGTGCTGGAGCAGCTGCCTCATATCAATTTAGACAGTGATCGAGGGTCAATGAAACTTTATAGGAATGTGCAGCTTTTTGCTGGCAAGATAACAGCATTTTATAACATTTCTAAAGCAATTATTGACTGCAGCAGAACACAACACTGTAACACAAATCAGATTACACCACAGCAAACCCATAAAAGATTCCCAGGTCACAAAACAACAAGCATAGTACAGCACAATAGTTATACAATGAGAACAACTGGGAGGTGGCAGGGGTATGAACAGAAGGCAGTGGAAGCACAGGGGCAGTTGCAACACAAAAGAACAGGGAGGGTGGGTGCATGGGTACACTCATGTAGAACGGGGGATCAAGGGTGGGGCAGGGGCAGAAATGGAGGATTGTGGCAGGGCTGGGGCACTGGCAGCACAACAGACCAGGGAGGGACGAGGCAGAGGCACACACATGACCAACAAGAGGGAGGGGCAGGGGAGGCAGCAGTGGGCAGTGGCTGCACAGTAGCAATGGCAGCCCAATGGAATGAGGCTGGAAGGGCAGCGGCACACACATGGAGAACGAGGGGAAATGGAAAGGGGGCAGGGACAGAAATGGAGGGCAGTTCGGCACAGGGGCAGTTGGCAGCACAATAGACCAAAGAGGGAGGGACAGGGGCGCGCACATGGTGAACGAGGAGGAGCGGGGCAGCAGCAGCAACGGAGAGCAGTGGCAGCACAAGGGGAGTGGGAATGCAACAGATCAGCTAGAAATGGGGCAGGGGCATTCACACGAAGAAGTGGGGACAGGTGGAAGGGATATGGTCATGGTCAGTAAAGACGCACAATTCATCTCAGGGGCAATGGCAGCAGGTTAGGGAAGGAGAGGGCAGGGGCATACCCACAGAGAATGGGGGTCAGATGGAGGGGGCATTGGCAGAGCAGTGGCAGACAGGGACAGTGGCAGCACAACGGTCGAGAAAGGGAGGCGGCAGGGCACACATACAGAGACCTGAGGGCCAGGGGGGAGGAGGTAAGGGACAAGGGCAGTGACGGAAGACAGTGGCAGCACAGGGACAGTGGCAGCACAATGCACCATGGAGGGAACAGGCAGGAGCATGCACACAGAGAACGAGAGGGGAGGAGGCAGGGGCAGCAACAGAGGACAGCGGCAGCAAAGGGACAGTGGCAGTAAAATGGGCCAAGGAGGCAGGGGGAGGAACACACACACGGAGCACAGAGGCATGGAGAGGGAAGCAATGGAGGGTAGTGGTAGCACAACAGAGTTAGCAGCAGGCGCGCAACACCCATTGGGCTCAAAGGGCTTCAGCACCCCCACCCCCCCCCCCCCCGTCGTGTGTGTCAGCCCGGGCTGAGACAGTTTCCCGGGCACACACAGCTTATCGCAGCTGCACCCGAGTACTTCACAGGTCTTTAAAAGAGCAATTACGTGTTAACGAGACTTTGTTGTGAGGCTTTGTTGTTTTTTCACCCCTTCACCTCCACTCTGCCTATTGCTGGAAGAATTAGCCCCCCCCCCCGAAATGTTTAGTAGCCCTTCCCGAATTTTGTCTCTAGTTGCGCCTCTGGTTAGCAGCAAAACAGACTAGGGAGAGAAGGGGGCAGGGGCATGCACACAGAGACCAGGGCCTGGAGGAGAGGTCAGGGGTAACAATGGAGGGCAGTTGAACACAGGGGCAGTGGAATCACAGCAAACCAAAAGAGGCGGGAGCAGGAGCACACACAAGGAGAATGGGTGGTAAGGGGGGCAGAGGTTGCCATGGAGGGCAGTGGCAGCCCAAAGGACCAGGGATGGAGGGGTAGGGGAATGCACAAGGAGAACGGGAACAGGGAGGAGTGGGCAGGGGCTGTAGCAGCAACGGAGGCCAGTGGCATCATAACAGAAGTAATGGAGCAGGGCACTCACAGAGAACTGGGGCATGCACTTGGAGAATGGGGCAGGGTGGAGGGTGCAGGGGCAGTGGCAACAACACAGGGCAGCTCAGCACAGGGGCAGTAGCAGCACAGCAAACCAGGAAGGGAGGGGGCAAGAGCACACACGGAGAATGGGGGTTAGAGGAGGGAGACAGACACAGAAAGCAGTGCCAGCACAGGAGCAGTGTCTGCACAATGGACCAGGGAAGGAGAGGCAGGAGCACACCCAAACGAGGGAGGCAGGGGCAGCAACAAAGGGCAGTTTCAGTACAACAGACCAGGGAAAGACGTGGACAGGGGCATGCACATGAACAATGGTGCAAGGTGGAGTGGGCTGGGTCAGTGGTAGCAATGTATGGCAGTGGCAGCACATGGGGAATGACATCACAACGGACCATGGAGGGAGTGGGCAGGGGTACATACATGGATAACAGGGCATGGGGTAGGGTGGCAGGGGCTGTGGCTGTGGCAGCAACAGAGGGTAGTAGAACACAGGGGCAGCACAACAGACCAAGGAGGGAGAGGCAGGGGCATGCACATGGAGAATGGGAGGCAGACGGAGGGGGTCAGGGGCAGCAAAGGAGGGCAGTTCAGCACAGGTGCAGTGGCACCACAACAGACTAGGAAGAGAGTGGACAGAGACATGCACATGAAGAATGGGGGGCCTGGTGGGAAGGGGCAGAAGCAGCAATGGAGGGAAGTGGCAGCATAGAGGCAGTACAACAGACCAGGGATGGAGGAGTCAGGGTCATGCACACAGAGAATGGGGGTCAGGCGTAGGGGCAGGGAGGGAGCAGACAAGGGCGCACAAGGAGAATGTGGGTGCCGAGGGAGGGCATTAGGGTCAGTGGCAACAACAGAAGGCAGTTCAAGACAGGGACATTGGAAGGATGGCAGAGCAAGAAGGAAGGATGGTGGGGCACATACACAGAGAATAGTGGCAAGGGGAGGGGGGCAGGGACAGCCACAGAGGGCATTGGCAGCACAAGGGCAGGGGCTGCACAACGGACCAAGGAGTGAGGGTCAGGTGCACTCACAATGGAAAATTGTGCAGCAATCAAGTCCTTTGACAGCAAAGGGGTAGTAGCAGCCCAAAGGACCAGAAAGAGAGGTGGCAGCAACATACACACCAGGAAAGGGGCAGGCTCAGCAAAGAAGGCCAATATAGCACAGGGACAGTGGCAGCGCAAAAGACATAGGCAAGAGGGGGCAGGGGCTTGCACAGGGAGATTGGGTCTGGGTGGAGGGTGCAGGGGCAGTGGTAGCAAAGGAGGTCAGTGGTAGCACAACAGACCGGGGGGGGGGAGTGGTGGTTGGGCACACACATGAACAACTTTGGGTCAAGGGAGAGGGCGTAAGGGCTTCAACAAAGGACAGTGGCAGCACAAGGGCAGTCACAGCACAGTGGACCAGAGAGAGAGATAGACATGGACACACAAGGAGAACGGAGAGGAAGACAGAGGGGTGGGGAGGCCAGCAAAAGAGGGTTGTTCAGCGCATGGGCAGTGGCAGCTCAACAGACTAAGAAGGAAGGAGGCAGGGGCAGCAATGGAGAACAATAGCAGCACAATGGACCAGGAAGGTTGGGGCAGGGTATGCACATAGAGAACAGGGAGATGGGGAAAGGCAGTGGCAGCAACACATGGCAGTTGCAGCATAGAAACAGTAGCAGCACAATGGACCAGGAAGGGAGGGGGCTGTGGCATGCTCACAGAGAATGACGGTTGGGGGAAGGAGATCAGGGACAGCAACGGTGGGCAGTAGCGGCAGAAGCACAACAGACCAGTGGATGGGGCGGGCAGAGGGACCCACACAGAGAACAGGTGGCTGGGGGAGGGCAACAATGGAAGGCAGTTCAGCACAAGTTTAGTGGCAGCACAGCTCACCAGGGAGAGAGGGGGCAGGGGAACACACATGCAAAATGATGGACTAGAGGAGGTAGCAGCTGTGGAGGGCAGTGGCAGCACTGGGACAGTGGCAGCACAATGGACCAGGGAAGAAGGAGCAGGAGCACACACATTGAGTACTAGGGGAGGATGGCAGGGGTAACCACAGAGGGCAGTGGCAGTGCAGGGACAGTGGCAGCACAGCAGATCATGGAGAGAAAGGGCAGGGCCATACACACGGAGAACAGGAGGGCAGAGGACAGGGACAGGGGTGGAAATGGTGGGCAGTTTAACATAGACGCAATGACAATAGACCAGGGAGTGAGTGGTCAAGAGCATGCACATGAAGAATGGTGGCTTGGCTGACAGGAGCAGATGCAGTGACAGAAACAGAAGGCAGTGGCAGCCCAACGGACTGGGGGAACAGGGTCAAATACACGAATAACAGGGGATGGGGACAGAGGCTGGGGATGGGCGGCAACGGAGGACAGTGGCAGCACAAGGGAAGTGGAGGCACAACTGACCATTGAGGAAGGGGCAGAGCCACGGTCCGAGATAGCATAATAGACTAGGAAGAGAGGGGGTAGGGGCATCCACATGGAGGACAAGGGTGGGGGTTACATTGGTGGGACCAGGGAAGACAGCGACAGGGCCATGCACACAGAGAACAGGGGCACAGGGAGAGGCAGTGGCCGCAAAATAGGGCAGTGACAGCATTGGGGCAATGGGAGTATAACAGACCATGGAGGGAGTTTGCTGGGGGACATACACAAAGAACGGGGCTCAATCAATCAATCAATCAATCATTTGTATAGCGCGCTACTCACCCGGAGGGTCTCAAGGCGCTTGGGGGAGGGGGGTCCGCTACTGTTCGAACAGCCAGGTCTTGAGTTGCTTCCTGAAGGAGAGGTGGTCTTGGGTAAGGCGGAGGTGGATGGGTAGGGAGTTCCACGTCTTGGCAGCCAGGTAGGAGAAGGATCTTCCTCCCGTTGTGGCTCTTCGGATGCGGGGGACGGTGGCGAGGGCGTGGTTGGTCGATCGTAGCTGGCGGGTGGGAGTGTAGAAGGTCAGACGGTCGTTGAGGTATCTGGGGCCTTGGTTGTGGAGGGCTTTGTGTGCGTGGGTGAGGAGTCGGAACGTGATTCTCTTGCTGACGGGGAGCCAGTGCAGGTCTCTCAGGTGTCTGGCGATGTGGCTGTGTCGGGGGATGTCCAGGATGAGTCGAGCTGCAGCGTTCTGGATGCGTTGGAGTCTTTTATGAAGTTTGGCTGTGGTTCCGGCGTAGAGGGAGTTGCCGTAGTCCAGTCGGCTGGTGACGAGGGCCTGGGTGACCGTCTTCCTGGTTTCGGTGGGGATCCACCGGAAGATCTTGCGCAGCATGCGTAGGATGTTGAAGCAAGACGAGGAGACGGCGTTGACTTGTCGGGTCATTGAGAGGGAGGAGTCCAGGATGAAGCCCAGGTTGCGTGCGTGGTCCGTTGGTTTGGGTGCGTTGCCCAGGGCAGGGGGCCACCAGGAGTCGTCCCAGGCGGAGGGTGATGATCCTAGGATGAGGACTTCCGTCTTATCTGAGTTCAGTTTCAGGCGGCTGTTCCTCATCCACTCGGCTACGTCCTTCATCCCTTCATGTAGGTTGGTTCTGGCGGTTGTGGGGTCGTTGGTGAGGGAGAGGATCAGCTGGGTGTCGTCGGCGTAGGAGATGATGTTGAGGTTGTGTTGGCGTGCGATGGCTGCGAGGGGCTCATGTAGACGTTGAAGAGGGTGGGGCTGAGTGATGATCCTTGTGGTACGCCGCAGATGACTTCGGTGGCCTCGGAACTGAACGGGGGAGGCGGACTCTCTGGGTTCTTCCGGCGAGGAAGGAGATGATCCACTCCAGTGCCTTCTCTTGGATTCCGACGTTGTTCAGGCGTTGCACTAGGGTGCGGTGGCAGACTGTGTCGAATGCTGCGGAGAGGTCCAGGAGGATGAGGGCCGCTGTTTCCCCGTTGTCGAGCAGGGCTCGGATGTCGTCGGTGGCTGCGATGAGGGCGGTCTCGGTGCTGTGGTTGGCCCGGAAGCCGGACTGCGAGTGGTCGAGGGATCCATTCGTCTCGAGGAAGGCGGCCAGTTGTCTGTTGACGGTCTTCTCGATGACTTTGGCAGGAAAAGGAAGGAGCGAGATGGGGCGGTAGTTTTTGAGGTCGGTGGGGTCCGCTGACGGTTTCTTCAGTAGGGCGCTGAGTTCGGCGTGCTTCCAGCTCTCTGGGAAGGTGGCGGTGTCGAAGGAGGTGTTGATGATGTCCCGGAGGTGGGGTGCGATGATGGCGTCGGCCTTGTTGAAGACGTGGTGAGGGCAGGGGTCGGTAGGTGATCCGGAGTGGATGGAGTTCATCGTGCGGATAGTGTCTTCGGTGTTGATCGGGGTCCAGGCTCGGAGGGTGGAGGTGGGGGACGTTGGAACGGTCGTAGGGTACGTCGGCTGTGTGCTGAAACTGTTGTGTATGTCTGCGATCTTGCTGTGGAAGAACGAGGCGAGCGAGTTGCAGAGGTCTTGCGAGGGAGTGATGTCGTTGTTTCCGGCGCTGGGGTTCGAGAGCTCTTTGACGATGATGAAGAGTTCCTTGCTGTTGTGGGCGTTGTTGTCCAGTCGTTCCTTGAATGCGGTTTTCTTGGTGGAGTGGATCAGCTGGTGGTGTTTTCGGGTGGCGTGCTTGAGGGTGGTCATGTTGTCTGCAGTCGGGTCTCTGCGCCATGCTTTCTCGAGGGCCCGGCAGTTCTTCTTGGATTTCTTGAGTTCGTCGGTGAACCAGGATGCTTTCTTGTTGCCGTGTCTGACTGGGGGTCTTCAATGGGGCGAGGTCGTCTGCGCAGTTGGTGATCCATCTTGTGAGGTTGCTGGCGGCTTGGTTGGGGTTCGTTGAGCTGGCGGGAGGGTTCTGGCTCAGGGATGTGGTGAGTTGGTCGGTGGTGATCTTGTTCCAGCTTCTGCGCGGAAACTGTTGCGTGTGGTGGTGCGTGGTGGTCCTGCTGAAGCTGAAGTGGACGCAGCTGTGGTCTGTCCAGTGGAGTCCGGTGGTGTGGCTGAAGGAGATGTCCTTACTGGAGGAGAAGACGGGGTCAAGCGTGTGGCCGGCGTGGTGTGTGGGGGTGGTCACCAGTTGCTTGAGTCCGAGGTTGGCGAGGTTGTCCAGCAGGGTGGTGGTGTTGCGATCGTTGTTGTTCTCTAGGTGGAAGTTGAGGTCCCCAAGGAGGATGTAGTCAGCCGAGGGGAGGGCGTGCGGGCTGATGAGGTCGGCGATGTCTTCGCTGAATTGTGTGCGTGGTCCTGGGGGTCTGTAGATGAGGGTGCCTCTGAGGGTGGTCTTGGGGTCGGTGTGTATCTGGAAGTGCAGGTGTTCGCCGGCTGTGAAGGTGTCGTCGGAGTTGGTCGTGATGCGGATGGTGTTCTTGTGGACGATGGCGATGCCTCCTCCGGTCTGGTTGGCGCGGTCCCTTCGGGTGATCTTGTATCCGTCCGGGATGGCGATGGCGATGTCGGGCGCTGAGGAGGCGTTCATCCATGTTTCCGTGAGGAAAGCGACGTCTGGTGATGTGGAGTCGAGCAGGTTCCAGAGTTCCACGGCGTGTCTGTGGATGGAGCGGGTGTTGAGCAGGATGCACTTCAGGTGGTTGCTGCTGGTGCTTGGCTTGGCGGGTGCGGTGCAGGTCCGGGAGGCAGGAGAACTTGCAGGATTGGCAGGCGAGAGGTCCGTGGGTGCGACCTGGGGTGGCACGGTGGCAGCCGGGGATACGGCCGGTGTTGAGTGCGTTGAGGGTGGCGGCGTCGTAAGTCCGGTGGGTGGGTTGGCTGCTGCGGGGCCAGGGGTTTGGCGCTGGGCGCGGTCCAGGCACGGACGGGCGCAGACGGGCTTGCCTTAGGCGCGCCTTCGGCGCGCCAGCTGCGCGGCCGCGCAGCGGCCGCCATTTGATGGGGAGGTGGGAGGGAGGAGCAGCTGGGAGGCGGGAGGCAGGGGCAGCGAATGGGCAGTCAGGGGCGGGGCCGCAGGACGCAGCGGCGGGAATGGCGAGAGGCAGCGGGGGCACAAAAGGAAAATGGGGAGAGAAAACAGACAAAAATACAGGCACAACGCAAATGGGGCAGCGAGGGGCACGGAAAGGAAAATGGGGGAGAAAACAGACAAAAATACAGGCACAACGCAAATGGGGCAGCGAGGGGCACAGAAAGGAAAATGGGGAGAGAAAACAGACAAAAATACAGGCACAACGCAAATGGGGCAGCGAGGGGCACAGAAAGGAAAATGGGAGAGAAAACAGACAAAAATACAGGCACAACGCAAATGGGGCAGCGAGGGGCACAGAAAGGAAAATGGGGGAGAAAACAGACAAAAATACAGGCACAACGCAAATGGGGCAGCGAGGGGCACAGAAAGGAAAATGGGGAGAAAACAGACAAAAATACAGGCACAACGCAAATGGGGCAGCGAGGGGCACAGAAAGGAAAATGGGGGAGAAAACAGACAAAAATACAGGCACAACGCAAATGGGGCAGCGAGGGGCACAGAAAGGAAAATGGGGAGACAAGCAAAGAAATACGGGCACCGAGGCCACAGGCAAAAGGGCGATCTTACCAGCAGCAGCAGCGGGCGGACAACACAGGCGGAGCTGTGTGGTGGGGAGCGACCTACCTGGCAAGGTCAAGGGTCGCTCTCCTCACCGCGCAGCGGCCGCCATTTATGGGGAGGTGGGAGGGAGGAGCAGCTGGGAGGCGGGGAGGCAAGGGCAGCGAATGGGCAGTCAGGGGGCGGGGCCGCAGGGACGCAGCGGCGGGAATGGCGAGAGGCAGCGGGGGCACAAAAGGAAAATGGGGAGAGAAAACAGACAAAAATACAGGCACAACGCAAATGGGGCAGCGAGGGCACAGAAAGGAAAATGGGGGAGAAAACAGACAAAAATACAGGCACAACGCAAATGGGGCAGCGAGGGGCACAGAAAGGAAAATGGGGAGAGAAAACAGACAAAAATACAGGCACAACGCAAATGGGGCAGCGAGGGGCACAGAAAGGAAAATGGGGAGAGAAAACAGACAAAAATACAGGCACAACGCAAATGGGGCAGCGAGGGGCACAGAAAGGAAAATGGGGGAGAAAACAGACAAAAATACAGGCACAACGCAAATGGGGCAGCGAGGGGCACAGAAAGGAAAATGGGGGAGAAAACAGACAAAAATACAGGCACAACGCAAATGGGGCAGCGAGGGGCACAGAAAGGAAAATGGGGGGAGAAAACAGACAAAAATACAGGCACAACGCAAATGGGGCAGCGAGGGGCACAGAAAGGAAAATGGGGAGAAAACAGACAAAAATACAGGCACAACGCAAATGGGGCAGCGAGGGGCACAGAAAGGAAAATGGGGAGACAAGCAAAGAAATACGGGCACCGAGGCCACAGGCGGAAGGGCGATCTTACCAGCAGCAGCAGCGGGCAGACAACACAGGCGGAGCTGTGGTGGGGGAGCGACCTACCTGGCAAGGTCAAGGGTCGCTCTCCTCACGCGCAGCGGCCGCCATTTATGGGGAGGTGGGAGGGAGGAGCAGCTGGGAGGCGGGAGGCAGGGGCAGCAAATGGGCAGTCAGGGGGGCGGGGCCGCAGGGGACGCAGCGGCGGGAATGGCGAGAGGCAGCGGGGGCACAAAAGGAAAATGGGGAGAGAAAACAGACAAAAATACAGGCACAACGCAAATGGGGCAGCGAGGGGCACAGAAAGGAAAATGGGGGAGAAAACAGACAAAAATACAGGCACAACGCAAATGGGGCAGCGAGGGGCACAGAAAGGAAAATGGGGAGAGAAAACAGACAAAAATACAGGCACAACGCAAATGGGGCAGCGAGGGGCACAGAAAGGAAAATGGGGAGAGAAAACAGACAAAAATACAGGCACAACGCAAATGGGGCGGCGAGGGGCACAGAAAGGAAAATGGGGGAGAACACAGACAAAAATACAGGCACAACGCAAATGGGGCAGCGAGGGGCACAGAAAGGAAAATGGGGGAGAAAACAGACAAAAATACAGGCACAACGCAAATGGGGCAGCGAGGGGCACAGAAAGGAAAATGGGGGAGAAAACAGACAAAAATACAGGCACAACGCAAATGGGGCAGCGAGGGGCACAGAAAGGAAAATGGGGAGACAAGCAAAGAAATACGGGCACCGAGGCCACAGGCGGAAGGGCGATCTTACCAGCAGCAGCAGCGGGCGGACAACACAGGCGGAGCTGTGTGGTGGGGGAGCGACCTACCTGGCAAGGTCAAGGGCTCCTGGCTCAGAAGGAGGAGGAAGAGGCATCAATAGAAGGCAGTTGAGTACAGAGGCAGTGGCAGCACAGCAGCGATGGAGGGGGCAGGGGCACACACATAGAGAATTACAGACTAGAGGAGGGGACAGCCACAGGGCAGTGGTAGCACATTGGACCAAGGAAGGAAGGGCAGGAACACACACATGGTGAATGAGGGGAGGTTGGCACGGCAGCCATAGATGGCAGTGGCGGCACACCAGACTAGAAAGAGAGGGGACAGGGGAATTGTTAGACTTGGCATCTTTTGGCGTGTTTCCCCTGAGTTTTTGCTTTCTGACCTCCCGGTTTTGTTTTGCTGGTGTAACGGTTCTGCGCGCTTTTCGCACTGCTGATCAGTGGTAAAGCGCAGGTGCTCCTATGGTAAATTGTGTTATGGATTGGTGTTTCCATGATTGGATATTTGATTTACCTGTTAGCCCCTAGTAAAGTGCACTGCGTGTGCCAGGGCCGGTGAATCAAATGCTACCCGGGGGCCTGCAGCACTGGTTGTGCCACCCCAGTGAGTAGCCCTGAAAACGGTAACTCAGACCTGCCATTTGCAGAGTCTGCGCGCAGTTTGTAACTGCCATATCGACTTGGCCAGTGCACACACTGGCCGGTCCCTAACCTTCCCTTTTCTTACATGTCAGGCACCCCTCAGGTAGGCCCAAGGTACCCCTGTGCGCAGGGTGCAATGTATGTGAAAGGTAGGACATGCCCCGGTGTGTGTGGCATGTCCTAATAGTGAATTACAGCCAATTTCGTTTTTCACTATTGCAAGGCTACCAGTTCCCCATAGGACAGAATGGGAGGTTTGTTCATAACATCTTATGAACATAACTGGCCCAGGGAATTCAGTAAGAAAATGAAGTTTCGTATGCCTGAACTCAGAATCTAAAGATGCCTCTTTTAGTGAAGGTGGTTTTTACATTCTGTGTTTGAAAATACCACTTTTGGAAAGTGGGTATTTTCTTGCTCAGTCATCCTGTGTGCCTCTGCTGGAATGTGGATTGCCTGTCTGGGTTTTGGATGACAGAAGGTTGGGGGAGCAGGAGGGGTGCCAGATGGTCTAGGTAGGTCAGGAAAGGGCTGAAGAGACCTGGGTTACGATGGGGGAAGGGGGAGGAGATTTCCTTGCACCTCAAAGGGCCTGCTCTGCCTCTGACAAATGCAGTCTCCACCTCCTGCCAGGAATTCACACCAGAGAAGGCAGAACTGGTCCTGACCGGGCACAGGCCCTCTCTGCCTAAGAGATCAAAGGATCTTTGGACATAAATGCTGGGTCCCAGACCCCTGAACTTTAGAACTTATCTGGACAAGAAGACTGCCAAGAAGAAGACCCGGAGAAGCTGCGAAAAGGAACGACTGCTTTGCTGGGTGCTTTGCTGGGCTGCTTTTGTCTTGGGTAGTGAAAGGCCTGGTCTGGACTTTCTGCAACCTAAATTTGTGAGTCTCTCCAAGGGCTTGAGGTAGAGCTTGCCCCCTGTTCACGAAGTCTCAGGAACAGCAAAGACTTCAAGTTCTTCGACCTGCAGCACTGGGGACTGTGTGTTTTGTGCTGCAACCCAAAGAACACCAACTCGACGACGTCTACGACGTCACTGCCGACTCCGTGTCCTGAAGGCAACGCAGAGGGCACCGCCGCACCACAACCCTGGTCTCACCGACTACGCCTGTTGACGCCGCCACCGAGCCGCTGCTTGCACGCGACCTGTGGGCACTGCACTCCGCACCGCCTGGCTTTACGAGGACGCCTTGGCCTGCCTGACGCCGCCACTTCCCGCCGTGATCGATGCCGCTGCTTGCATCATGGTTCGGGGGCACCGCTCGTCAGTTACACGATGCACCGCCCTCATCCCACACCGCAGCCTTGGCCTACCGATGCTGGCGCCATCGACTCCAGTTCGTCAGCCGACGACAGCGCTTCAGCAACAACGACGACGCTGCTTGCACCGTGATCTGCCAGCACTGTGACGAGCACCGCCTTCATCTCGCACCGCGACCCTGGTCTCACCGACAACGCCATCTGACGCCGCCACCGAGCCGCTGCTCGCACCGCGACCTGAGGGCACCGCTCGCTGCACCGCTGCACTTCGCACCGCAGCACCCGATGCCTGCCGACGCCAGCGCTCCTGACTCCATCAGAGAGGAGATCGACCTGCAACGCGTGTGACTTCGAGGGCCCCCTCGCCCTGCATCTCTGAAAGGTACTGTTTGCGGGTCTTCCCGACACCGTAGCTGGCCGTAGCTGGCCTGCGACCCCGCGGTCAGCCACAACTGTTTTGGATTTGTGTGTTCACGATGCCGTGGTAGCCCGGATGGCGCTATCCACACAAGGAACTCTTTTTAATCATCGTATTTTTGAATTGTGAACTTTTAAGTATAGTATTGTGGTTCTTTATCGTTTTTGGTCTTGTTTTAATTATATAAAAATATTGGATATTTTTCTAAACTGGTGTGCGTACACTGTATTACTGCTGGTTATGTGCAAATGCTTTACACACTGCCTCTAAGATAGGCCTGGCTGCTCGTGCCAAGCTACCAAGGGGGTGAGCAGGGGTTATTTTAGAAGTGTAACTCCCTTATCCTGACTAGAGTGGTGGTTTTTGCCTGGCTTTGGCCCGCGCCCTAGCCTACCAAGAATCCCATTTCTAACATTGGTGGCAGCGGTGGGATAGGACTTGCGTTTGCACTTGACTTACAGTGATTGGTGTGCACTACTACATATCGCAGACCATCACGTACCACATACTAACCCGTTTTCTTTTGGCCGATTTTTGTGATCTTGCCAGGTGAACTTTCTACTTCACCATGCCGGAATCAATAGCATCATCCGTTGCATCCATGGACATTGCCTTTGAGGAGGATAGGTTGGAGCTCTACACTGTGAGAGAATTGAAGTCCGTTTGCAAAAACCTAAAAGTCCAAATCAGAGGCCTCACTAGGAAGGACGAGCTACAAAAGGCGCTGAGTGCCTGGGTAGCAGCCAGAGACGCAAGTGGGCAATCTGGTGACCTTAGTGGAGAGGCGGGGGAGCCTAGTCCTAGGGTGGATGTGCTTTTGGGAGGGGGGGAACCCTTCCGACCAGGCAGCAGTTGCCTGTCCCCAGAGGAGCTGGAGGACAGGCGGGAAGCAAGGAGAGCAGCCACGGAGCTAGAAAAGATTAGATTGGCCATGGAGGAGAAGAGAATGCTATTGGAACATGAACGAGGTCTTAAAGAACTGGAGCTGAAGAGTAGGCCCGGCTCGGATGGTGGCAGCAACTCGTCAAGGCAGACAGACCGAATCGTACACATCCCTAAGAATGTGGGCAGAGAGTTCAAGAAGGGGGATGACATACAGAGGTGGTTTCAGGGTTATGAGGCAGCGATACACATGAATGGGGCCCCTGAGGAGAATTGGGGAGCATGATTGTGGTCTCTGTTTCCAGAGGAAGCCAGGGATACTTTGACAGCTTTGGGTAAGGGGCCTAACTTCACCTATGCTGATATGAAGGAAGCCCGTCTCACTAGGTATGGTCTCACTCCTGAAAAGTACCGGGATCAGTTTAGGTCCTGGAAGAAATCTGATGCCAACAAGTGGCTGGAATGTGTGGATGGGTTTTGTCGGTTGTTGGATGGCTGGGTGAAGGGCAGTAATGTGACAGATTTCGGGGCTCTACAATTTGATTGCGTGGGAGCACTTGTCTAGTCTATGTTTTGCAGATCTGCGCCAGCACCTAGTTGATAGTAAGCTAACTGACCCCAGGAAGCTAGCTATGGAGGCAGACCGCTGGGTGAGTACCAGGGTCCACAAGAAAGCGTTTGGGGGACTCAGTCAAAGGTGGGCAGGGTCCCCAGCAGAAAAATGGGGGGACAAGGGTAAAACACAGGAGTTCTCGAAAGGGCACCAAAATAACACCCAGGGTAAAGGTTCCCATCCGCCCTGAGATAAGAAGCAAGGGGTCTCGACAGGAAAGCCTGCCGAGACCGGCCCCCTGCAAGTGTTTTGGCTGTGACCAGGTGGGGCACATGAGGGAGACCCCCGGTGCCCAAAGGGGACACAGCCACCCACCGGTGGACCGTCCAAAGTGTTGGCTTGCGTAGCGCTGGGGCAGGAGGAGGAGTCCCAACAGGAGGGTGGGGACCCCGCAGAAATGACCCTCGTCTCACTAGGGGACAGTGAGATGGTCCCAGGAGCCCAGGTGCCCCCAACACAAAGAAATACAGCACCTGGGTGACCATCAACGGGAAAAGGGTAGAGGCTCTCAGGGACACTGTAGCCAGTGTGACCTCAGTTCGGTGTCACCTGGTCCCTGAGACGCAGGTAGTCCCCGGGGCATTCCACCAGGTGATTGCAGTCGACAATTCCGAGCACCAGTGTCTGGTGGCGCAGGTTCCCTTCGAGTGGGGGGGGGTCTCAGGTCCTTCAAGGGTAGTTGTGAGCCCTTCCATGCCTGTCGATTGTCTGCTCGGTAACGACCTGGAGCAGTCCTTATGGAAGGATGTTGAGCTCAGGTCCCACTTGGAGATGCTGGGGTTGCCAGAGTGGGCATGCGTGTCCACTCGGTCGATGGCGGCCAGAGAGGGTGATCAGAAGGACCCGGAGCCTGAAACAGTGGCCCAGGTCCCTGCCAAGAGGAAGGGCAAGGGCGTGGGAAACCGGCCCCTGAAGTTCCCACGGCCCGGGAGGGGCGGACCTCGAGGGGACGCCCGGTGCCTACAGGGGAACAGGTAGCCGAACTGGGGGACATCTCTGAGCTGACCCATTGGCAGCAAGAAGGGGGTCCCACCAGGGAGGAGTTCTGCCGGGAGCAGAAAGACTGCTCTTCTCTGGAGGGTCTGCGGCAGCAGGCCGCAGCCCAGGCGACTGGTGATCAGTCCGGATCGCATTGGATATATTGGGCGAATGATCTCCTGTACAGCGAGCCTAAGGTCGCAGAACCTGGGTCAGCCCGTGTGCTGGTGGTACCCCAGTGCTTCTGGACCTTCCTACTGGGTCTGGCTCACGACGTGCCTTTGGCAGGACATTTGGGGCAGGACAAGACCTTTGACCGGCTTGTCACCCACTTCTTCTGGCCTCGAATGCGAAGGCAGTCGGATGTGCATTGTCGGTCCTGCCAAACTTGCCAGGCAAGAGTGGGAGGAAGGTCAAAGCTCCTCTTCAACCATTCCCCGTGGTGGGGACACCCTTTGAAAGGGTAGGGATGGACATCGTGGGGCCACTGGATCCCAAGACAGCCATGGGCAACAGGTACATCCTGGTCTTGGTGGACCATGCTACCCGGTACCCGGAGGCAATCCCTCTCAGGACAACGACGGCGCCAGTGGTGGGCCAGGTGTTGATGGGGATCTTTTCCCGCGTGCGGTTCCCCAGAGAGGTGGTTTCTGACAGGGGGACCAATTTCATATTGAAGTATATGACATCCCTGTGGAAGGAGTGTGGTGTTACGTACAAGTTCACCACTCCTTACGACCCCCAAGGCAACGGTCTGGTCGAAAGGTTCAACCAGACCTTAAAAGGCATGATCAAGGGTCTCACTGAACCTGCGGGGACCTCTAAGCTTGGTAAAGGAAGGCTGGGAGGCCGCTCCCAGGAAGACCCCCCAGGATGTGTTCAGCTACATGCTGGCCTTCCGCAACCAAACTGCCCGCTTCAGGAAACTCGCTCAGGCGAACCTCGAGGCCAGCCAGGAAGAAATGAGGAAGTGGTATGACCAGAATGCCACTCTGGTCGAGTTTCAACCTGGACAGAAAGTGTGGGTCATGGCCCCTGTGGAACCTTGTGCCTTACAGGACAAGTGGACGGGGCCCTTTGAGGTGGTGGAGCGCAAAAGTGAGGTCACCTACCTGGTGGATTTGCAGGCTCCTCGGAACCCACTACGGGTCCTCCACGTGAACCGCCTCAAACCCCACTTCGAGAGGTCCGAAGTGAGCATGCTCTTGGCGACGGACGACGGGAGGAAGCGGAGAGTGAGCCTCTCCCGGACCTCCTGTCTGCCCAAGAGGGGATGGGTCGGTGGATGGTGTGACCCTCTCCCCGGCCCTGACCGTTGAGCAGCAGAGCGAGTGTCGCCAGTTGTTGGGGCAGTTTGCCCCACTGTTCTCCGTGATCCCAGGTGCTACTCACTGGTGTACCCATTACGTGGATACCGGTGACAGCCCCCGGTGAAACACAAGATTTACCGGTTGGCTGACCAGGTCAAGGCCAGCATCAAAGAGGAGGTCTCGAAGATGTTGGCGTTGGGGGTGGTTGAGCTATCCAGTAGCCCAAGGGCCAGCCCTGTGGTCTTGGTCCCGAAAGCAACGGCACCCGGGGCCGCCCCAGAACTGCGGTTCTGTGTGGACTATCGAGGGCTCAATGCCGTCACGCGGACTGACGCCCACCCCATCCCCCGAGCTGATGAGCTCATCGACCGGTTGGCAGCGGCCAGATTCCTGAGTACGTTCGATTTAACGTCCGGGTACTGGCAGATCGCTCTAACCGAGGGGGCCAGAGAGAGATCAGCATTCTCAACCCCGGACGGGCATTACCAGTTCCGGGTGATGCCCTTCGGATTGAAGAATGCCCCTGCCACCTTCCAGAGGTTGGTCAACCAGGTGTTGGCCGGGCTGGAGGAATTCAGCGCTGCGTACCTGGACGACATTGCGGTGTTCAGTTCCAGTTGGGACGAACATCTGCAACACCTCAGGGAAGTGTTGAGGGCGCTGCAGACGGCAGGCCTCACGATTAAGGCCAGTAAGTGCCAGATCGGGCAGGGGTCGGTGGTGTACTTGGGACACCAGGTAGGGAGCGGCCAGGTGGCACCCCTACAGCCCAAGATCGACACCATCCCGGCTTGGGAGCCACCCAAGACCCAGACAGAGGTGAGGGTCTTCTTAGGTCTCACCGGGTACTACCGGAGGTTTGTTAAGGGATATGGCACCATCGTGGCCCCCTTAACTGAGTTGACTTCCAAGAAGCAACCGAGAAAGGTGATCTAGACTGAGTCTTGCCAGAGGGAGTTTGATACCCTGAAGGCTGCCATGTGCACGGCCCCCGTGCTCAAGGCCCCCGACTTCTCCAAGGAATTTGTCGTGCAGACCGACGCGTCAGAGCATGGAGTGGGAGCGGTGCTCTCACAACTGAACGAAGAGGACCTAGACCAACCGGTAGTCTTCCTTAGCAGGAGACTACTCCCCAGGGAGCAGAGGTGGAGTGCCATAGAAAGGAAGCTTTCGCTGTGGTCTGGGCACTGAAGAAGCTGAGACCATACCTGTTTGGGACTCACTTCTGAGTTCAGACCGACCACAGGCCCCTCAGATGGTTAATGCAGATGAGGGGGGAGAATCCAAAACTGCTGAGGTGGTCCATCTCCCTACAGGGAATGGACTTTACGGTGGAACACCGCCCTGGCACAGAGCACGCCAATGCAGATGGCCTGTCCAGGTTCTTCCGCCTTAGTGAAGAGAACCCCCAGGTAAATGGATAGTTCTCCCTACTTTCAGCTGGAGGGGACGTGTGTTAGACTTGGCATCTTTTGGCGTGTTTCCCCTGAGTTTTTGCTTTCTGACCTCCCGGTTTTGACTCTGTTTTGCTGGTGTAACGGTTCTGCGCGCTTTTCGTACTGCTGATCAGTGGTAAAGCGCAGGTGCTCCTATGGTAAATTGTGTTATGGATTAGTGTTTCCATGATTGGATATTTGATTTACCTGTTAGCCCCTAGTAAACTGCACTGCGTGTGCCAGGGCCGGTGAATCAAATGCTACCCGGGGGCCTGCAGCACTGGTTGTGCCACCCCAGTGAGTAGCCCTGAAAACGGTAACTCCGACCTGAATTTGCAGAGTCTGCGCGCAGTTTGTAACTGCCATATCGACTTGGCCAGTGCACACACTGGCCGGTCCCTAACCTTCCCTTTTCTTACATGTCAGGCACCCCTCAGGTAGGCCCAAGGTACCCCTGTGCGCAGGGTGCAATGTATGTGAAAGGTAGGACATGCCCCGGTGTGTGTGGCATGTCCTAATAGTGAATTACAGCCAATTTCGTTTTTCACTATTGCAAGGCTACCAGTTCCCCATAGGACAGAATGGGAGGTTTGTTCATAACATCTTATGAACATAACTGGCCCAGGGAATTCAGTAAGAAAATGAAGTTTCGTATGCCTGAACTCAGAATCTAAAGATGCCTCTTTTAGTGAAGGTGGTTTTTACATTCTGTGTTTGAAAATACCACTTTTGGAAAGTGGGTATTTTCTTGCTCAGTCATCCTGTGTGCCTCTGCTGGAATGTGGATTGCCTGTCTGGGTTTTGGATGACAGAAGGTTGGGGGAGCAGGAGGGGTGCCAGATGGTCTAGGTAGGTCAGGAAAGGGCTGAAGAGACCTGGGTTACGATGGGGGAAGGGGGAGGAGATTTCCTTGCACCTCAAAGGGCCTGCTCTGCCTCTGACAAATGCAGTCTCCACCTCCTGCCAGGAATTCACACCAGAGAAGGCAGAACTGGTCCTGACCGGGCACAGGCCCTCTCTGCCTAAGAGATCAAAGGATTTTTGGACATAAATGCTGGGTCCCAGACCCCTGAACTTTAGAACTTATCTGGACAAGAAGACTGCCAAGAAGAAGAGCCGGAGAAGCTGCGAAAAGGAACGACTGCTTTGCTGGGTGCTTTGCTGGGCTGCTTTTGTCTTGGGTAGTGAAAGGCCTGGTCTGGACTTTCTGCAACCTAAATTTGTGAGTCTCTCCAAGGGCTTGAGGTAGAGCTTGCCCCCTGTTCACGAAGTCTCAGGAACAGCAAAGACTTCAAGTTCTTCGACCTGCAGCACTGGGGACTGTGTGTTTTGTGCTGCAACCCGAAGAACACCAACTCGACGACGTCTACGACGTCACTGCCGACTCCGTGTCCTGAAGGCAACGCAGAGGGCACCGCCGCACCACAACCCTGGTCTCACCGACTACGCCTGTTGACGCCGCCACCGAGCCGCTGCTTGCACGCGACCTGTGGGCACTGCACTCCGCACCGCCTGGCTTTACGAGGACGCCTTGGCCTGCCTGACGCCGCCACTTCCCGCCGTGATCGATGCCGCTGCTTGCATCATGGTTCGGGGGCACCGCTCGTCAGTTACACGATGCACCGCCCTCATCCCACACCGCAGCCTTGGCCCACCGATGCTGGCGCCATCGACTCCAGTTCGTCAGCCGACGACAGCGCTTCAGCAACAACAACAACGCTGCTTGCACCGTGATCTGCCAGCACCGTGACGAGCACCGCCTTCATCTCGCACCGCGACCCTGGTCTCACCGACAACGCCATCTGACGCCGCCACCGAGCCGCTGCTCGCACCGCGACCTGAGAGCACCGCTCGCTGCACCGCTGCACTTCGCACCGCAGCACCCGATGCCTGCCGACGCCAGCGCTCCTGACTCCATCAGAGAGGAGATCGACCTGCAACGCGTGTGACTTCGAGGGCCCCCTCGCCCTGCATCTCTGAAAGGTACTGTTTGCGGGTCTTCCCGACACCGTAGCTGGCCGTAGCTGGCCTGCGACCCCGCGGTCAGCCACAACTGTTTTGGATTTGTGTGTTCACGATGCCGTGGTAGCCCGGATGGCGCTATCCACACAAGGAACTCTTTTTAATCATCGTATTTTTGAATTGTGAACTTTTAACTATAGTATTGTGGTTCTTTATCGTTTTTGGTCTTGTTTTAATTATATAAAAATATTGGATATTTTTCTAAACTGGTGTGCGTACACTGTATTACTGCTGGTTATGTGCAAATGCTTTACACACTGCCTCTAAGATAGGCCTGGCTGCTCGTGCCAAGCTACCAAGGGGGTGAGCAGGGGTTATTTTAGAAGTGTAACTCCCTTATCCTGACTAGAGTGGTGGTTTTTGCCTGGCTTTGGCCCGCGCCCTAGCCTACCAAGAATCCCATTTCTAACATTGGTGGCAGCGGTGGGATAGGACTTGCGTTTGCACTTGACTTACAGTGATTGGTGTGCACTACTACATATCGCAGACCATCACGTACCACATACTAACCCGTTTTCTTTTGGCCGATTTTTGTGATCTTGCCAGGTGAACTTTCTACTTCACCATGCCGGAATCAATAGCATCATCCGTTGCATCCATGGACATTGCCTTTGAGGAGGATAGGTTGGAGCTCTACACTGTGAGAGAATTGAAGTCCGTTTGCAAAAACCTAAAAGTCCAAATCAGAGGCCTCACTAGGAAGGACGAGCTACAAAAGGCGCTGAGTGCCTGGGTAGCAGCCAGAGACGCAAGTGGGCAATCTGGTGACCTTAGTGGAGAGGCGGGGGAGCCTAGTCCTAGGGTGGATGTGCTTTTGGGAGGGGGAACCCTTCCGACCAGGCAGCAGTTGCCTGTCCCCAGAGGAGCTGGAGGACAGGCGGGAAGCAAGGAGAGCAGCCACGGAGCTAGAAAAGATTAGATTGGCCATGGAGGAGAAGAGAATGCTATTGGAACATGAACGAGGTCTTAAAGAACTGGAGCTGAAGAGTAGGCCCGGCTCGGATGGTGGCAGCAACTCGTCAAGGCAGACAGACCGAATCGTACACATCCCTAAGAATGTGGGCAGAGAGTTCAAGAAGGGGATGACATACAGAGGTGGTTTCAGGGTTATGAGGCAGCGATACACATGAATGGGGCCCCTGAGGAGAATTGGGGAGCATGATTGTGGTCTCTGTTTCCAGAGGAAGCCAGGGATACTTTGACAGCTTTGGGTAAGGGGCCTAACTTCACCTATGCTGATATGAAGGAAGCCCGTCTCACTAGGTATGGTCTCACTCCTGAAAAGTACCGGGATCAGTTTAGGTCCTGGAAGAAATCTGATGCCAACAAGTGGCTGGAATGTGTGGATGGGTTTTGTCGGTTGTTGGATGGCTGGGTGAAGGGCAGTAATGTGACAGATTTCGGGGCTCTACAATTTGATTGCGTGGGAGCACTTGTCTAGTCTATGTTTTGCAGATCTGCGCCAGCACCTAGTTGATAGTAAGCTAACTGACCCCAGGAAGCTAGCTATGGAGGCAGACCGCTGGGTGAGTACCAGGGTCCACAAGAAAGCGTTTGGGGGGGACTCAGTCAAAGGTGGGCAGGGTCCCCAGCAGAAAAATGGGGGGGACAAGGGTAAAACACAGGAGTTCTCGAAAGGGCACCAAAATAACACCCAGGGTAAAGGTTCCCATCCGCCCTGAGATAAGAAGCAAGGGGTCTCGACAGGAAAGCCTGCCGAGACCGGCCCCCGCAAGTGTTTTGGCTGTGACCAGGTGGGGCACATGAGGGAGACCCCCGGTGCCCAAAGGGGACACAGCCACCCACCGGTGGACCGTCCAAAGTGTTGGCTAGCGTAGCGCTGGGGGAGGAGGAGGAGTCCCAACAGGAGGGTGGGGACCCCGCAGAAATGACCCTCGTCTCACTAGGGGACAGTGAGATGGTCCCAGGAGCCCAGGTGCCCCAACACAAAGAAATACAGCACCTGGGTGACCATCAACGGGAAAAGGGTAGAGGCTCTCAGATACACTGGAGCCAGTGTGACCTCAGTTCGGTGTCACCTGGTCCCTGAGACGCAGGTAGTCCCGGGGCATTCCACCAGGTGATTGCAGTCGACAATTCCGAGCACCAGTGTCTGGTGGCGCAGGTTCCCTTCGAGTGGGGGGGTCTCAGGTCCTTCAAGGGTAGTTGTGAGCCCTTCCATGCCTGTCGATTGTCTGCTCGGTAACGACCTGGAGCAGTCCTTATGGAAGGATGTTGAGCTCAGGTCCCACTTGGAGATGCTGGGGTTGCCAGAGTGGGCATGCGTGTCCACTCGGTCGATGGCGGCCAGAGAGGGTGATCAGAAGGACCCGGAGCCTGAAACAGTGGCCCAGGTCCCTGCCAAGAGGAAGGGCAAGGGCGTGGGAAACCGGCCCCTGAAGTTCCCACGGCCCGGGAGGAGGCGGACCTCGAGGGGGACGCCCCGGTGCCTACAGGGGAACAGGTAGCCGAACTGGGGGACATCTCTGAGCTGACCCATTGGCAGCAAGAAGGGGGTCCCACCAGGGAGGAGTTCTGCCGGGAGCAGAAAGACTGCTCTTCTCTGGAGGGTCTGCGGCAGCAGGCCGCAGCCCAGGCGACTGGTGATCAGTCCGGATCGCATTGGATATATTGGGCGAATGATCTCCTGTACAGCGAGCCTAAGGTCGCAGAACCTGGGTCAGCCCGTGTGCTGGTGGTACCCCAGTGCTTCTGGACCTTCCTACTGGGTCTGGCTCACGACGTGCCTTTGGCAGGACATTTGGGGCAGGACAAGACCTTTGACCGGCTTGTCACCCACTTCTTCTGGCCTCGAATGCGAAGGCAGTCGGATGTGCATTGTCGGTCCTGCCAAACTTGCCAGGCAAGAGTGGGAGGAAGGTCAAAGCTCCTCTTCAACCATTCCCCGTGGTGGGGACACCCTTTGAAAGGGTAGGGATGGACATCGTGGGGCCACTGGATCCCAAGACAGCCATGGGCAACAGGTACATCCTGGTCTTGGTGGACCATGCTACCCGGTACCCGGAGGCAATCCCTCTCAGGACAACGACGGCGCCAGTGGTGGGCCAGGTGTTGATGGGGATCTTTTCCCGCGTGCGGTTCCCCAGAGAGGTGGTTTCTGACAGGGGGACCAATTTCATATTGAAGTATATGACATCCCTGTGGAAGGAGTGTGGTGTTACGTACAAGTTCACCACTCCTTACCACCCCCAAGGCAATGGTCTGGTCGAAAGGTTCAACCAGACCTTAAAAGGCATGATCAAGGGTCTCACTGAACCTGCGGGGACCTCTAAACTTGGTAAAGGAAGGCTGGGAGGCCGCTCCCAGGAAGACCCCCCAGGATGTGTTCAGCTACATGCTGGCCTTCCGCAACCAAACTGCCCGCTTCAGGAAACTCGCTCAGGCGAACCTCGAGGCCAGCCAGGAAGAAATGAGGAAGTGGTATGACCAGAATGCCACTCTGGTCGAGTTTCAACCTGGACAGAAAGTGTGGGTCATGGCCCCTGTGGAACCTTGTGCCTTACAGGACAAGTGGACGGGGCCCTTTGAGGTGGTGGAGCGCAAAAGTGAGGTCACCTACCTGGTGGATTTGCAGGCTCCTCGGAACCCACTACGGGTCCTCCACGTGAACCGCCTCAAACCCCACTTCTAGAGGTCCGAAGTGAGCATGCTCTTGGCGACGGACGACGGGAGGAAGTGGAGAGTGAGCCTCTCCCGGACCTCCTGTCTGCCCAAGAGGGGGATGGGTCGGTGGATGGTGTGACCCTCTCCCCGGCCCTGACCGTTGAGCAGCAGAGCGAGTGTCGCCAGTTGTTGGGGCAGTTTGCCCCACTGTTCTCCGTGATCCCAGGTGCTACTCACTGGTGTACCCATTACGTGGATACCGGTGACAGCCCCCCGGTGAAACACAAGATTTACCGGTTGCCTGACCAGGTCAAGGCCAGCATCAAAGAGGAGGTCTCGAAGATGTTGGCGTTGGGGGTGGTTGAGCTATCCAGTAGCCCAAGGGCCAGCCCTGTGGTCTTGGTCCCGAAAGCAACGGCACCCGGGGCCGCCCCAGAACTGCGGTTCTGTGTGGACTATCGAGGGCTCAATGCCGTCACGCGGACCTACGCCCACCCCATCCCCCGAGCTGATGAGCTCATCGACCAGTTGGCAGCGGCCAGATTCCTGAGTACGTTCGATTTAACGTCCGGGTACTGGCAGATCGCTCTAACCGAGGGGGCCAGAGAGAGATCAGCATTCTCAACCCCGGACGGGCATTACCAGTTCCGGGTGATGCCCTTCGGATTGAAGAATGCCCCTGCCACCTTCCAGAGGTTGGTCAACCAGGTGTTGGCCGGGCTGGAGGAATTCAGCGCTGCGTACCTGGACGACATTGCGGTGTTCAGTTCCAGTTGGGACGAACATCTGCAACACCTCAGGGAAGTGTTGAGGGCGCTGCAGACGGCAGGCCTCACGATTAAGGCCAGTAAGTGCCAGATCGGGCAGGGGTCGGTGGTGTACTTGGGACACCAGGTAGGGAGCGGCCAGGTGGCACCCCTACAGCCCAAGATCGACACCATCCCGGCTTGGGAGCCACCCAAGACCCAGACAGAGGTGAGGGTCTTCTTAGGACTCACCGGGTACTACCGGAGGTTTGTTAAGGGATATGGCACCATCGTGGCCCCCTTAACTGAGTTGACTTCAAGAAGCAACCGAGAAAGGTGATCTAGACTGAGTCTTGCCAGAGGGAGTTTGATACCCTGAAGGCCGCCATGTGCACGGCCCCCGTGCTCAAGGCCCACGACTTCTCCAAGGAATTTGTCGTGCAGACCGACGCGTCAGAGCATGGAGTGGGAGCGGTGCTCTCACAACTGAACGAAGAGGACCTAGACCAAGCGGTAGTCTTCCTTAGCAGGAGACTACTCCCCAGGGAGCAGAGGTGGAGTGCCATAGAAAGGGAAGCTTTCGCTGTGGTCTGGGCACTGAAGAAGCTGAGACCATACCTGTTTGGTACTCACTTCTGAGTTCAGACCGACCACAGGCCCCTCAGATGGTTAATGCAGATGAGGGGGGAGAATCCAAAACTGCTGAGGTGGTCCATCTCCCTACAGGGAATGGACTTTACGGTGGAACACCGCCCTGGCACAGAGCACGCCAATGCAGATGGCCTGTCCAGGTTCTTCCGCCTTAGTGAAGAGAACCCCCAGGTAAATGGGTAGTTCTCCCTACTTTCAGCTGGAGGGGACGTGTGTTAGACTTGGCATCTTTTGGCGTGTTTCCCCTGAGTTTTTGCTTTCTGACCTCCCGGTTTTGACTCTGTTTTGCTGGTGTAACGGTTCTGCGCGCTTTTCGCACTGCTGATCAGTGGTAAAGCGCAGGTGCTCCTATGGTAAATTGTGTTATGGATTAGTGTTTCCATGATTGGATATTTGATTTACCTGTTAGCCCCTAGTAAAGTGCACTGCGTGTGCCAGGGCCGGTGAATCAAATGCTACCGGGGGGCCTGCAGCACTGGTTGTGCCACCCCAGTGAGTAGCCCTGAAAACGGTAACTCCGACCTGAATTTGCAGAGTCTGCGCGCAGTTTGTAACTGCCATATCGACTTGGCCAGTGCACACACTGGCCGGTCCCTAACCTTCCCTTTTCTTACATGTCAGGCACCCCTCAGGTAGGCCCAAGGTACCCCTGTGCGCAGGGTGCAATGTATGTGAAAGGTTGGACATGCCCCGTGTGTGTGGCATGTCCTAATAGTGAATTACAGCCAATTTCGTTTTTCACTATTGCAAGGCTACCAGTTCCCCATAGGACAGAATGGGAGGTTTGTTCATAACATCTTATGAACATAACTGGCCCAGGGAATTCAGTAAGAAAATGAAGTTTCGTATGCCTGAACTCAGAATCTAAAGATGCCTCTTTTAGTGAAGGTGGTTTTTACATTCTGTGTTTGAAAATACCACTTTTGGAAAGTGGGTATTTTCTTGCTCAGTCATCCTGTGTGCCTCTGCTGGAATGTGGATTGCCTGTCTGGGTTTTGGATGACAGAAGGTTGGGGGAGCAGGAGGGGTGCCAGATGGTCTAGGTAGGTCAGGAAAGGGCTGAAGAGACCTGGGTTACGATGGGGGAAGGGGAGGAGATTTCCTTGCACCTCAAAGGGCCTGCTCTGCCTCTGACAAATGCAGTCTCCACCTCCTGCCAGGAATTCACACCAGAGAAGGCAGAACTGGTCCTGACCGGGCACAGGCCCTCTCTGCCTAAGAGATCAAAGGATTTTTGGACATAAATGCTGGGTCCCAGACCCCTGAACTTTAGAACTTATCTGGACAAGAAGACTGCCAAGAAGAAGAGCCGGAGAAGCTGCGAAAAGGAACGACTGCTTTGCTGGGTGCTTTGCTGGGCTGCTTTTGTCTTGGGTAGTGAAAGGCCTGGTCTGGACTTTCTGCAACCTAAATTTGTGAGTCTCTCCAAGGGCTTGAGGTAGAGCTTGCCCCCTGTTCACGAAGTCTCAGGAACAGCAAAGACTTCAAGTTCTTCGACCTGCAGCACTGGGGACTGTGTGTTTTGTGCTGCAACCCGAAGAACACCAACTCGACGACGTCTACGACGTCACTGCCGACTCCGTGTCCTGAAGGCAACGCAGAGGGCACCGCCGCACCACAACCCTGGTCTCACCGACTACGCCTGTTGACGCCGCCACCGAGCCGCTGCTTGCACGCGACCTGTGGGCACTGCACTCCGCACCGCCTGGCTTTACGAGGACGCCTTGGCCTGCCTGACGCCGCCACTTCCCGCCGTGATCGATGCCGCTGCTTGCATCATGGTTCGGGGCACCGCTCGTCAGTTACACGATGCACCGCCCTCATCCCACACCGCAGCCTTGGCCTACCGATGCTGGCGCCATCGACTCCAGTTCGTCAGCCGACGACAGCGCTTCAGCAACAACGACGACGCTGCTTGCACCGTGATCTGCCAGCACCGTGACGAGCACCGCCTTCATCTCGCACCGCGACCCTGGTCTCACCGACAACGCCATCTGACGCCGCCACCGAGCCGCTGCTCGCACCGCGACCTGAGGGCACCGCTCGCTGCACCGCTGCACTTCGCACCGCAGCACCCGATGCCTGCCGACGCCAGCGCTCCTGACTCCATCAGAGAGGAGATCGACCTGCAACGCGTGTGACTTCGAGGGCCCCCTCGCCCTGCATCTCTGAAAGGTACTGTTTGCGGGTCTTCCCGACACCGTAGCTGGCCGTAGCTGGCCTGCGACCCCGCGGTCAGCCACAACTGTTTTGGATTTGTGTGTTCACGATGCCGTGGTAGCCCGGATGGCGCTATCCACACAAGGAACTCTTTTTAATCATCGTATTTTTGAATTGTGAACTTTTAAGTATAGTATTGTGGTTCTTTATCGTTTTTGGTCTTGTTTTAATTATATAAAAATATTGGATATTTTTCTAAACTGGTGTGCGTACACTGTATTACTGCTGGTTATGTGCAAATGCTTTACACACTGCCTCTAAGATAGGCCTGGCTGCTCGTGCCAAGCTACCAAGGGGTGAGCAGGGGTTATTTTAGAAGTGTAACTCCCTTATCCTGACTAGAGTGGTGGTTTTTGCCTGGCTTTGGCCCGCGCCTAGCCTACCAAGAATCCCATTTCTAACATTGGTGGCAGCGGTGGGATAGGACTTGCGTTTGCACTTGACTTACAGTGATTGGTGTGCACTACTACATATCGCAGACCATCACGTACCACATACTAACCCGTTTTCTTTTTGGCCGATTTTTGTGATCTTGCCAGGTGAACTTTCTACTTCACCATGCCGGAATCAATAGCATCATCCGTTGCATCCATGGACATTGCCTTTGAGGAGGATAGGTTGGAGCTCTACACTGTGAGAGATTTGAAGTCTGTTTGCAAAAACCTAAAAGTCCAAATCAGAGGCCTCACTAGGAAGGACGAGCTACAAAAGGCGCTGAGTGCCTGGGTAGCAGCCAGAGATGCAAGTGGGCAATCTGGTGACCTTAGTGGAGAGGCGGGGGAGCCTAGTCCTAGGGTGGATGTGCTTTTGGGAGGGGGGGAACCCTTCCGACCAGGCAGCAGTTGCCTGTCCCCAGAGGAGCTGGAGGACAGGCGGGAAGCAAGGAGAGCAGCCACGGAGCTAGAAAAGATTAGATTGGCCATGGAGGAGAAGAGAATGCTATTGGAACATGAACGAGGTCTTAAAGAACTGGAGCTGAAGAGTAGGCCCGGCTCGGATGGTGGCAGCAACTCGTCAAGGCAGACAGACCGAATCGTACACATCCCTAAGAATGTGGGCAGAGAGTTCAAGAAGGGGGATGACATACAGAGGTGGTTTCAGGGTTATGAGGCAGCAATACACATGAATAGGGCCCCTGAGGAGAATTGGGGAGCATGATTGTGGTCTCTGTTTCCAGAGGAAGCCAGGGATACTTTGACAGCTTTGGGTAAGGGGCCTAACTTCACCTATGCTGATATGAAGGAAGCCCGTCTCACTAGGTATGGTCTCACTCCTGAAAAGTACCGGGATCAGTTTAGGTCCTGGAAGAAATCTGATGCCAACAAGTGGCTGGAATGTGTGGATGGGTTTTGTCGGTTGTTGGATAGGCTGGGTGAAGGGCAGTAATGTGACAGATTTCGGGGGCTCTACAATTTGATTGCGTGGGAGCACTTGTCTAGTCTATGTTTTGCAGATCTGCGCCAGCACCTAGTTGATAGTAAGCTAACTGACCCCAGGAAGCTAGCTATGGAGGCAGACCGCTGGGTGAGTACCAGGGTCCACAAGAAAGCGTTTGGGGGGGACTCAGTCAAAGGTGGGCAGGGTCCCCAGCAGAAAAGTGGGGGGGACAAGGGTAAAACACAGGAGTTCTCGAAAGGGCACCAAAATAACACCCAGGGTAAAGGTTCCCATCCGCCCTGAGATAAGAAGCAAGGGGTCTCGACAGGAAAGCCTGCCGAGACCGGCCCCCGCAAGTGTTTTGGCTGTGACCAGGTGGGGCACATGAGGGGAGACCCCCGGTGCCCAAAGGGGACACAGCCACCCACCGGTGGACCGTCCAAAGTGTTGGCTAGCGTAGCGCTGGGGGAGGAGGAGGAGTCCCAACAGGAGGGTGGGGACCCCGCAGAAATGACCCTCGTCTCACTAGGGGACAGTGAGATGGTCCCAGGAGCCCAGGTGCCCCCAACACAAAGAAATACAGCACCTGGGTGACCATCAACGGGAAAAGGGTAGAGGCTCTCAGATACACTGGAGCCAGTGTGACCTCAGTTCGGTGTCACCTGGTCCCTGAGACGCAGGTAGTCCCCGGGGCATTCCACCAGGTGATTGCAGTCGACAATTCCGAGCACCAGTGTCTGGTGGCGCAGGTTCCCTTCGAGTGGGGGGGGGGTCTCAGGTCCTTCAAGGGTAGTTGTGAGCCCTTCCATGCCTGTCGATTGTCTGCTCGGTAACGACCTGGAGCAGTCCTTATGGAAGGATGTTGAGCTCAGGTCCCACTTGGAGATGCTGGGGTTGCCAGAGTGGGCATGCGTGTCCACTCGGTCGATGGCGGCCAGAGAGGGTGATCAGAAGGACCCGGAGCCTGAAACAGTGGCCCAGGTCCCTGCCAAGAGGAAGGGCAAGGGGCGTGGGAAACCGGCCCCTGAAGTTCCCACGGCCCGGGAGGGGGCGGACCTCGAGGGGGACGCCCCGGTGCCTACAGGGGAACAGGTAGCCGAACTGGGGGACATCTCTGAGCTGACCCATTGGCAGCAAGAAGGGGGTCCCACCAGGGAGGAGTTCTGCCGGGAGCAGAAAGACTGCTCTTCTCTGGAGGGTCTGCGGCAGCAGGCCGCAGCCCAGGCGACTGGTGATCAGTCCGGATCGCATTGGATATATTGGGCGAATGATCTCCTGTACAGCGAGCCTAAGGTCGCAGAACCTGGGTCAGCCCGTGTGCTGGTGGTACCCCAGTGCTTCTGGACCTTCCTACTGGGTCTGGCTCACGACGTGCCTTTGGCAGGACATTTGGGGCAGGACAAGACCTTTGACCGGCTTGTCACCCACTTCTTCTGGCCTCGAATGCGAAGGCAGTCGGATGTGCATTGTCGGTCCTGCCAAACTTGCCAGGCAAGAGTGGGAGGAAGGTCAAAGCTCCTCTTCAACCATTCCCCGTGGTGGGGACACCCTTTGAAAGGGTAGGGATGGACATCGTGGGGCCACTGGATCCCAAGACAGCCATGGGCAACAGGTACATCCTGGTCTTGGTGGACCATGCTACCCGGTACCCGGAGGCAATCCCTCTCAGGACAACGACGGCGCCAGTGGTGGGCCAGGTGTTGATGGGGATCTTTTCCCGCGTGCGGTTCCCCAGAGAGGTGGTTTCTGACAGGGGGACCAATTTCATATTGAAGTATATGACATCCCTGTGGAAGGAGTGTGGTGTTACGTACAAGTTCACCACTCCTTACCACCCCAAGGCAACGGTCTGGTCGAAAGGTTCAACCAGACCTTAAAAGGCATGATCAAGGGTCTCACTGAACCTGCGGGGACCTCTAAGCTTGGTAAAGGAAGGCTGGGAGGCCGCTCCCAGGAAGACCCCCAGGATGTGTTCAGCTACATGCTGGCCTTCCGCAACCAAACTGCCCGCTTCAGGAAACTCGCTCAGGCGAACCTCGAGGCCAGCCAGGAAGAAATGAGGAAGTGGTATGACCAGAATGCCACTCTGGTCGAGTTTCAACCTGGACAGAAAGTGTGGGTCATGGCCCCTGTGGAACCTTGTGCCTTACAGGACAAGTGGACGGGGCCCTTTGAGGTGGTGGAGCGCAAAAGTGAGGTCACCTACCTGGTGGATTTGCAGGCTCCTCGGAACCCACTACGGGTCCTCCACGTGAACCGCCTCAAACCCCACTTCGAGAGGTCCGAAGTGAGCATGCTCTTGGCGACGGACGACGGGAGGAAGCGGAGAGTGAGCCTCTCCCGGACCTCCTGTCTGCCCAAGAGGGGGATGGGTCGGTGGATGGTGTGACCCTCTCCCCGGCCCTGACCGTTGAGCAGCAGAGCGAGTGTCGCCAGTTGTTGGGGCAGTTTGCCCCACTGTTCTCCGTGATCCCAGGTGCTACTCACTGGTGTACCCATTACGTGGATACCGGTGACAGCCCCCCGGTGAAACACAAGATTTACCGGTTGGCTGACCAGGTCAAGGCCAGCATCAAAGAGGAGGTCTCGAAGATGTTGGCGTTGGGGGTGGTTGAGCTATCCAGTAGCCCAAGGGCCAGCCCTGTGGTCTTGGTCCCGAAAGCAACGGCACCCGGGGCCGCCCCAGAACTGCGGTTCTGTGTGGACTATCGAGGGCTCAATGCCGTCACGCGGACTGACGCCCACCCCATCCCCCGAGCTGATGAGCTCATCGACCGGTTGGCAGCGGCCAGATTCCTGAGTACGTTCGATTTAACGTCCGGGTACTGGCAGATCGCTCTAACCGAGGGGGCCAGAGAGAGATCAGCATTCTCAACCCCGGACGGGCATTACCAGTTCCGGGTGATGCCCTTCGGATTGAAGAATGCCCCTGCCACCTTCCAGAGGTTGGTCAACCAGGTGTTGGCCGGGCTGGAGGAATTCAGCGCTGCGTACCTGGACGACATTGCGGTGTTCAGTTCCAGTTGGGACGAACATCTGCAACACCTCAGGGAAGTGTTGAGGGCGCTGCAGACGGCAGGCCTCACGATTAAGGCCAGTAAGTGCCAGATCGGGCAGGGGTCGGTGGTGTACTTGGGACACCAGGTAGGGAGCGGCCAGGTGGCACCCCTACAGCCCAAGATCGACACCATCCCGGCTTGGGAGCCACCCAAGACCCAGACAGAGGTGAGGGTCTTCTTAGGACTCACCGGGTACTACCGGAGGTTTGTTAAGGGATATGGCACCATCGTGGCCCCCTTAACTGAGTTGACTTCCAAGAAGCAACCGAGAAAGGTGATCTAGACTGAGTCTTGCTAGAGGGAGTTTGATACCCTGAAGGCCGCCATGTGCACGGCCCCCGTGCTCAAGGCCCACGACTTCTCCAAGGAATTTGTCGTGCAGACCGACGCGTCAGAGCATGGAGTGGGAGCGGTGCTCTCACAACTGAACGAAGAGGACCTAGACCAAGCGGTAGTCTTCCTTAGCAGGAGACTACTCCCCAGGGAGCAGAGGTGGAGTGCCATAGAAAGGGAAGCTTTCGCTGTGGTCTGGGCACTGAAGAAGCTGAGACCATACCTGTTTGGGACTCACTTCTGAGTTCAGACCGACCACAGGCCCCTCAGATGGTTAATGCAGATGAGGGGGGAGAATCCAAAACTGCTGAGGTGGTCCATCTCCCTACAGGGAATGGACTTTACGGTGGAACACCGCCCTGGCACAGAGCACGCCAATGCAGATGGCCTGTCCAGGTTCTTCCGCCTTAGTGAAGAGAACCCCCAGGTAAATGGGTAGTTCTCCCTACTTTCAGCTGGAGGGGACGTGTGTTAGACTTGGCATCTTTTGGCGTGTTTCCCCTGAGTTTTTGCTTTCTGACCTCCCGGTTTTGACTCTGTTTTGCTGGTGTAACGGTTCTGCGCGCTTTTCGCACTGCTGATCAGTGGTAAAGCGCAGGTGCTCCTATGGTAAATTGTGTTATGGATTAGTGTTTCCATGATTGGATATTTGATTTACCTGTTAGCCCCTAGTAAAGTGCACTGCGTGTGCCAGGGCCGGTGAATCAAATGCTACCGGGGGGCCTGCAGCACTGGTTGTGCCACCCCAGTGAGTAGCCCTGAAAACGGTAACTCCGACCTGAATTTGCAGAGTCTGCGCGCAGTTTGTAACTGCCATATCGACTTGGCCAGTGCACACACTGGCCGGTCCCTAACCTTCCCTTTTCTTACATGTCAGGCACCCCTCAGGTAGGCCCAAGGTACCCCTGTGCGCAGGGTGCAATGTATGTGAAAGGTAGGACATGCCCCGGTGTGTGTGGCATGTCCTAATAGTGAATTACAGCCAATTTCGTTTTTCACTATTGCAAGGCTACCAGTTCCCCATAGGACAGAATGGGAGGTTTGTTCATAACATCTTATGAACATAACTGGCCCAGGGAATTCAGTAAGAAAATGAAGTTTCGTATGCCTGAACTCAGAATCTAAAGATGCCTCTTTTAGTGAAGGTGGTTTTTACATTCTGTGTTTGAAAATACCACTTTTGGAAAGTGGGTATTTTCTTGCTCAGTCATCCTGTGTGCCTCTGCTGGAATGTGGATTGCCTGTCTGGGTTTTGGATGGCAGAAGGTTGGGGGAGCAGGAGGGGTGCCAGATGGTCTAGGTAGGTCAGGAAAGGGCTGAAGAGACCTGGGTTACGATGGGGGAAGGGGGAGGAGATTTCCTTGCACCTCAAAGGGCCTGCTCTGCCTCTGACAAATGCAGTCTCCACCTCCTGCCAGGAATTCACACCAGAGAAGGCAGAACTGGTCCTGACCGGGCACAGGCCCTCTCTGCCTAAGAGATCAAAGGATTTTTGGACATAAATGCTGGGTCCCAGACCCCTGAACTTTAGAACTTATCTGGACAAGAAGACTGCCAAGAAGAAGAGCCGGAGAAGCTGCGAAAAGGAACGACTGCTTTGCTGGGTGCTTTGCTGGGCTGCTTTTGTCTTGGGTAGTGAAAGGCCTGGTCTGGACTTTCTGCAACCTAAATTTGTGAGTCTCTCCAAGGGCTTGAGGTAGAGCTTGCCCCCTGTTCACGAAGTCTCAGGAACAGCAAAGACTTCAAGTTCTTCGACCTGCAGCACTGGGGACTGTGTGTTTTGTGCTGCAACCCGAAGAACACCAACTCGACGACGTCTACGACGTCACTGCCGACTCCGTGTCCTGAAGGCAACGCAGAGGGCACCGCCGCACCACAACCCTGGTCTCACCGACTACGCCTGTTGACGCCGCCACCGAGCCGCTGCTTGCACGCGACCTGTGGGCACTGCACTCCGCACCGCCTGGCTTTACGAGGACGCCTTGGCCTGCCTGACGCCGCCACTTCCCGCCGTGATCGATGCCGCTGCTTGCATCATGGTTCGGGGGCACCGCTCGTCAGTTACACGATGCACCGCCCTCATCCCACACCGCAGCCTTGGCCTACCGATGCTGGCGCCATCGACTCCAGTTCGTCAGCCGACGACAGCGCTTCAGCAACAACGACGACGCTGCTTGCACCGTGATCTGCCAGCACCGTGACGAGCACCGCCTTCATCTCGCACCGCGACCCTGGTCTCACCGACAACGCCATCTGATGCCGCCACCGAGCCGCTGCTCGCACCGCGACCTGAGGGACCGCTCGCTGCACCGCTGCACTTCGCACCGCAGCACCCGATGCCTGCCGACGCCAGCGCTCCTGACTCCATCAGAGAGGAGATCGACCTGCAACGCGTGTGACTTCGAGGGCCCCCTCGCCCTGCATCTCTGAAAGGTACTGTTTGCGGGTCTTCCCGACACCGTAGCTGGCCGTAGCTGGCCTGCGACCCCGCGGTCAGCCACAACTGTTTTGGATTTGTGTGTTCACGATGCCGTGGTAGCCCGGATGGCGCTATCCACACAAGGAACTCTTTTTAATCATCGTATTTTTGAATTGTGAACTTTTAAGTATAGTATTGTGGTTCTTTATCGTTTTTGGTCTTGTTTTAATTATATAAAAATATTGGATATTTTTCTAAACTGGTGTGCGTACACTGTATTACTGCTGGTTATGTGCAAATGCTTTACACACTGCCTCTAAGATAGGCCTGGCTGCTCGTGCCAAGCTACCAAGGGGTGAGCAGGGGTTATTTTAGAAGTGTAACTCCCTTATCCTGACTAGAGTGGTGGTTTTTGCCTGGCTTTGGCCCGCGCCCTAGCCTACCAAGAATCCCATTTCTAACATTGGTGGCAGCGGTGGGATAGGACTTGCGTTTGCACTTGACTTACAGTGATTGGTGTGCACTACTACATATCGCAGACCATCACGTACCACATACTAACCCGTTTTCTTTTGGCCGATTTTTGTGATCTTGCCAGGTGAACTTTCTACTTCACCATGCCGGAATCAATAGCATCATCCGTTGCATCCATGGACATTGCCTTTGAGGAGGATAGGTTGGAGCTCTACACTGTGAGAGAATTGAAGTCCGTTTGCAAAAACCTAAAAGTCCAAATCAGAGGCCTCACTAGGAAGGACGAGCTACAAAAGGCGCTGAGTGCCTGGGTACCAGCCAGAGACGCAAGTGGGCAATCTGGTGACCTTAGTGGAGAGGCGGGGGAGCCTAGTCCTAGGGTGGATGTGCTTTTGGGAGGGGGGGAACCCTTCCGACCAGGCAGCAGTTGCCTGTCCCCAGAGGAGCTGGAGGACAGGCGGGAAGCAAGGAGAGCAGCCACGGAGCTAGAAAAGATTAGATTGGCCATGGAGGAGAAGAGAATGCTATTGGAACATGAACGAGGTCTTAAAGAACTGGAGCTGAAGAGTAGGCCCGGCTCGGATGGTGGCAGCAACTCGTCAAGGCAGACAGACCGAATCGTACACATCCCTAAGAATGTGGGCAGAGAGTTCAAGAAGGGGGATGACATACAGAGGTGGTTTCAGGGTTATGAGGCAGCGATACACATGAATGGGGCCCCTGAGGAGAATTGGGGAGCATGATTGTGGTCTCTGTTTCCAGAGGAAGCCAGGGATACTTTGACAGCTTTGGGTAAGGGGCCTAACTTCACCTATGCTGATATGAAGGAAGCCCGTCTCACTAGGTATGGTCTCACTCCTGAAAAGTACAGGGATCAGTTTAGGTCCTGGAAGAAATCTGATGCCAACAAGTGGCTGGAATGTGTGGATGGGTTTTGTCGGTTATTGGATGGCTGGGTGAAGGGCAGTAATGTGACAGATTTCGGGGGCTCTACAATTTGATTGCGTGGGAGCACTTGTCTAGTCTATGTTTTGCAGATCTGCGCCAGCACCTAGTTGATAGTAAGCTAACTGACCCCAGGAAGCTAGCTATGGAGGCAGACCGCTGGGTGAGTACCAGGGTCCACAAGAAAGCGTTTGGGGGGGACTCAGTCAAAGGTGGGCAGGGTCCCCAGCAGAAAAGTGGGGGGGACAAGGGTAAAACACAGGAGTTCTCGAAAGGGCACCAAAATAACACCCAGGGTAAAGGTTCCCATCCGCCCTGAGATAAGAAGCAAGGGGTCTCGACAGGAAAGCCTGCCGAGACCGGCCCCGCAAGTGTTTTGGCTGTGACCAGGTGGGGCACATGAGGGGAGACCCCCGGTGCCCAAAGGGGACACAGCCACCCACCGGTGGACCGTCCAAAGTGTTGGCTAGCGTAGCGCTGGGGGAGGAGGAGGAGTCCCAACAGGAGGGTGGGGACCCCGCAGAAATGACCCTCGTCTCACTAGGGGACAGTGAGATGGTCCCAGGAGCCCAGGTGCCCCCAACACAAAGAAATACAGCACCTGGGTGACCATCAACGGGAAAAGGGTAGAGGCTCTCAGATACACTGGAGCCAGTGTGACCTCAGTTCGGTGTCACCTGGTCCCTGAGACGCAGGTAGTCCCCGGGGCATTCCACCAGGTGATTGCAGTCGACAATTCCGAGCACCAGTGTCTGGTGGCGCAGGTTCCCTTCGAGTGGGGGGGTCTCAGGTCCTTCAAGGGTAGTTGTGAGCCCTTCCATGCCTGTCGATTGTCTGCTCGGTAACGACCTGGAGCAGTCCTTATGGAAGGATGTTGAGCTCAGGTCCCACTTGGAGATGCTGGGGTTGCCAGAGTGGGCATGCGTGTCCACTCGGTCGATGGCGGCCAGAGAGGGTGATCAGAAGGACCCGGAGCCTGAAACAGTGGCCCAGGTCCCTGCCAAGAGGAAGGGCAAGGGGCGTGGGAAACCGGCCCCTGAAGTTCCCACGGCCCGGGAGGAGGCGGACCTCGAGGGGGACGCCCTGGTGCCTACAGGGGAACAGGTAGCCGAACTGGGGGACATCTCTGAGCTGACCCATTGGCAGCAAGAAGGGGGTCCCACCAGGGAGGAGTTCTGCCGGGAGCAGAAAGACTGCTCTTCTCTGGAGGGTCTGCGGCAGCAGGCCGCAGCCCAGGCGACTGGTGATCAGTCCGGATCGCATTGGATATATTGGGCGAATGATCTCCTGTACAGCGAGCCTAAGGTCGCAGAACCTGGGTCAGCCCGTGTGCTGGTGGTACCCCAGTGCTTCTGGACCTTCCTACTGGGTCTGGCTCACGACGTGCCTTTGGCAGGACATTTGGGGCAGGACAAGACCTTTGACCGGCTTGTCACCCACTTCTTCTGGCCTCGAATGCGAAGGCAGTCGGATGTGCATTGTCGGTCCTGCCAAACTTGCCAGGCAAGAGTGGGAGGAAGGTCAAAGCTCCTCTTCAACCATTCCCCGTGGTGGGGACACCCTTTGAAAGGGTAGGGATGGACATCGTGGGGCCACTGGATCCCAAGACAGCCATGGGCAACAGGTACATCCTGGTCTTGGTGGACCATGCTACCCGGTACCCGGAGGCAATCCCTCTCAGGACAACGACGGCGCCAGTGGTGGGCCAGGTGTTGATGGGGATCTTTTCCCGCGTGCGGTTCCCCAGAGAGGTGGTTTCTGACAGGGGGACCAATTTCATATTGAAGTATATGACATCCCTGTGGAAGGAGTGTGGTGTTACGTACAAGTTCACCACTCCTTACCACCACGCAAGGCAACGGTCTGGTCGAAAGGTTCAACCAGACCTTAAAAGGCATGATCAAGGGTCTCACTGAACCTGCGGGGACCTCTAAGCTTGGTAAAGGAAGGCTGGGAGGCCGCTCCCAGGAAGACCCCCAGGATGTGTTCAGCTACATGCTGGCCTTCCGCAACCAAACTGCCCGCTTCAGGAAACTCGCTCAGGCGAACCTCGAGGCCAGCCAGGAAGAAATGAGGAAGTGGTATGACCAGAATGCCACTCTGGTCGAGTTTCAACCTGGACAGAAAGTGTGGGTCATGGCCCCTGTGGAACCTTGTGCCTTACAGGACAAGTGGACGGGGCCCTTTGAGGTGGTGGAGCGCAAAAGTGAGGTCACCTACCTGGTGGATTTGCAGGCTCCTCGGAACCCACTACGGGTCCTCCACGTGAACCGCCTCAAACCCCACTTCGAGAGGTCCGAAGTGAGCATGCTCTTGGCGACGGACGACGGGAGGAAGCGGAGAGTGAGCCTCTCCCGGACCTCCTGTCTGCCCAAGAGGGGATGGGTCGGTGGATGGTGTGACCCTCTCCCCGGCCCTGACCGTTGAGCAGCAGAGCGAGTGTCGCCAGTTGTTGGGGCAGTTTGCCCCACTGTTCTCCGTGATCCCAGGTGCTACTCACTGGTGTACCCATTACGTGGATACCGGTGACAGCCCCCGGTGAAACACAAGATTTACCGGTTGGCTGACCAGGTCAAGGCCAGCATCAAAGAGGAGGTCTCGAAGATGTTGGCGTTGGGGGTGGTTGAGCTATCCAGTAGCCCAAGGGCCAGCCCTGTGGTCTTGGTCCCGAAAGCAACGGCACCCGGGGCCGCCCCAGAACTGCGGTTCTGTGTGGACTATCGAGGGCTCAATGCCGTCACGCGGACTGACGCCCACCCCATCCCCCGAGCTGATGAGCTCATCGACCGGTTGGCAGCGGCCAGATTCCTGAGTACGTTCGATTTAACGTCCGGGTACTGGCAGATCGCTCTAACCGAGGGGGCCAGAGAGAGATCAGCATTCTCAACCCCGGACGGGCATTACCAGTTCCGGGTGATGCCCTTCGGATTGAAGAATGCCCCTGCCACCTTCCAGAGGTTGGTCAACCAGGTGTTGGCCGGGCTGGAGGAATTCAGCGCTGCGTACCTGGACGACATTGCGGTGTTCAGTTCCAGTTGGGACGAACATCTGCAACACCTCAGGGAAGTGTTGAGGGCGCTGCAGACGGCAGGCCTCACGATTAAGGCCAGTAAGTGCCAGATCGGGCAGGGGTCGGTGGTGTACTTGGGACACCAGGTAGGGAGCGGCCAGGTGGCACCCCTACAGCCCAAGATCGACACCATCCCGGCTTGGGAGCCACCCAAGACCCAGACAGAGGTGAGGGTCTTCTTAGGACTCACCGGGTACTACCGGAGGTTTGTTAAGGGATATGGCACCATCGTGGCCCCCTTAACTGAGTTGACTTCCAAGAAGCAACCGAGAAAGGTGATCTAGACTGAGTCTTGCCAGAGGGAGTTTGATACCCTGAAGGCCGCCATGTGCACGGCCCCCGTGCTCAAGGCCCACGACTTCTCCAAGGAATTTGTCGTGCAGACCGACGCGTCAGAGCATGGAGTGGGAGCGGTGCTCTCACAACTGAACGAAGAGGACCTAGACCAAGCGGTAGTCTTCCTTAGCAGGAGACTACTCCCCAGGGAGCAGAGGTGGAGTGCCATAGAAAGGGAAGCTTTCGCTGTGGTCTGGGCACTGAAGAAGCTGAGACCATACCTGTTTGGGACTCACTTCTGAGTTCAGACCGACCACAGGCCCCTCAGATGGTTAATGCAGATGAGGGGGGAGAATCTAAAACTGCTGAGGTGGTCCATCTCCCTACAGGGAATGGACTTTACGGTGGAACACCGCCCTGGCACAGAGCACGCCAATGCAGATGGCCTGTCCAGGTTCTTCCACCTTAGTGAAGAGAACCCCCAGGTAAATGGGTAGTTCTCCCTACTTTCAGCTGGAGGGGACGTGTGTTAGACTTGGCATCTTTTGGCGTGTTTCCCCTGAGTTTTTGCTTTCTGACCTCCCGGTTTTGACTCTGTTTTGCTGGTGTAACGGTTCTGCGCGCTTTTCGCACTGCTGATCAGTGGTAAAGCGCAGGTGCTCCTATGGTAAATTGTGTTATTGATTAGTGTTTCCATGATTGGATATTTGATTTACCTGTTAGCCCCTAGTAAAGTGCACTGCGTGTGCCAGGGCCGGTGAATCAAATGCTACCCGGGGGCCTGCAGCACTGGTTGTGCCACCCCAGTGAGTAGCCCTGAAAACGGTAACTCCGACCTGAATTTGCAGAGTCTGCGCGCAGTTTGTAACTGCCATATCGACTTGGCCAGTGTACACACTGGCCGGTCCCTAACCTTCCCTTTTCTTACATGTCAGGCACCCTCAGGTAGGCCCAAGGTACCCCTGTGCGCAGGGTGCAATGTATGTGAAAGGTAGGACATGCCCCGGTGTGTGTGGCATGTCCTAATAGTGAATTACAGCCAATTTCGTTTTTCACTATTGCAAGGCTACCAGTTCCCCATAGGACAGAATGGGAGGTTTGTTCATAACATCTTATGAACATAACTGGCCCAGGGAATTCAGTAAGAAAATGAAGTTTCGTATGCCTGAACTCAGAATCTAAAGATGCCTCTTTTAGTGAAGGTGGTTTTTACATTCTGTGTTTGAAAATACCACTTTTGGAAAGTGGGTATTTTCTTGCTCAGTCATCTCGCGTGCCTCTCTTGGAATGTGGATTGCCTGTCTGGGTTTTGGATGACAGAAGGCTGGGGGAGCAGGAGGGGCGCCAGATGGTCTAGGTAGGTCCGGAAAGGGCTGAAGAGACATGGGTTACGATGGGGGAAGGGGGAGGAGATTTCCTTGCACCTCAAAGGGCCTGCTCTGCCTCTGACAAATGCCGTCTCCACCTCCTGCCAGGAATTCACACCAGAGAAGGCAGAACTGGTCCTGACCGGGCACAGGCCCTCTCTGCCTAAGAGATCAAAGGATTTTTGGACATAAATGCTGGGTCCCAGACCCCTGAACTTTAGAACTCATCTCAACAAGAAGACTGCCAAGAAGAAGAGCCAGAGAAGCTGCGAAAAGGAACGACTGCTTTGCTGTGTGCTTTGCTGGGCTGACCTGCAGTGGCTGCTTTTGACTTGGGTAGTGAAAGGCCTGGACTGGACTTTCTGCAACCTAAATTTGTGAGTCTCTCCAAGGGCTTGAGGTAGAGCTTGCCTTCTGTTCACGAAGTCTCAGGAACAGCAAAGACTTCAAGTTCTTCGGCCCGCAGCACTGGGGACTGTGTGTTTTGTGCTGCAACCCGAAGAACACCAACTCGACGACGTCTACGACGCCACTGCCGACTCCGTGTCCTGAAGGCAACGCAGAGGGCACCGCCGCACCGCAACCCTGGTCTCACCGACGACGCCTGTTGACGCCCCCACCGAGCCGCTGCTTGCACCGTGACCTGTGGGCACCGCACTTCCCCCACCGCCTCGCTTCACGCCGAAGCTTTGGCACCGCAGAGGGCACCGCCGCAATGCCGCACCGTGACCCTGGTCTCACCAATGATGCCTGTTGATGCCGCCACCGAGCTGCTGCTCGCACCGTGACCTGTGGGCACCGCACTCCGCACCGCCTCGCTTCACGACGAAGCTTTGGCACCGCAGAGGGCACCGCCGCAATGCCGCACCGCAACCCTGGTCTCACCGACGACGCCTGTTGACGCCCCCACCGAGCCGCTGCTTGCACCGTGACCTGTGGGCACCGCACTCCGCACCGCCTCGCTTCACGCCGAAGCTTTGGCACCGCAGAAGGCACCGCCGCAATGCCGCACCGCGACCCTGGTCTCACCGACGACGCCTGTTGACACCCCCACCGAGCCGCTGCTTGACCTGTGGGCACCGCACTCCGCACCGCCTCGCTTTACGAGGACGCCTTGGCCTGCCTGACGCCGCCACTTCCCGCCGAGATCGACGCCACTGCTTGCACCGTGGTTCGGGGGCACCGCTCGTAAGTTACACGACGCACCGCCCTCATCCCACACCGCAGCCTTGGCCTACCGACGCCATCGACTCCAGTTCGTCAGCCGACGACAGCGCGTCAGCAACGACGATGCCGCTGCTTGCACCGTGATCTGCCAGCACCTTGACGAGCACCGCCTTCATCTCGCACCGCGACCCTGGTCTCACCGACGACGCCATCTGATGCCGCCACTGAGCCGCTGCTCGCACCACGACCTGAGGGCACCGCACGCCAGCGCTCCTGACTCAATCAGAGAGGAGATCGACCTGCAACGCGTGTGACTTCGAGGGCCCTCTCGCCCTGCATCTCTGAAAGGTACTGTTTGCGGGTCTTCCCGACACCGTAGCTGGCCTGCGACCCCGCGGTCAGCCACAACTGTTTTGGATTTGTGTGTTCACGACGCCGTGGTAGCCCGAACGGCGCTATCCACACAAGGAACTCTTTTTAATCATCGTATTTTTGAATTGTGAACTTTTAAGTATAGTATTGTGGTTCTTTATCGTTTTTGGTCTTGTTTTAATTATATAAAAATATTGGATATTTATCTAAATTGGTGTTGTTTCCTTTTGTAGTGCGTACACTGTATTACTGCTGGTTATGTGCAAATGCTTTACACACTGCCTCTAAGATAGGCCTGGCTGCTCGTGCCAAGATACCAAGGGGGTGAGCAGGGGTTATTTTAGAAGTGTAACTCCCTTATCCTGACTAGAGTGGTGGTTTTTGCCTGGCTTTGGCCCGCACCCTAGCCTACCAAGAATCCCATTTCTAACAGGAATGCACATGGAGAACAAGAGGGGGGTGAGGGCGTAGGGTACAGGGGAAGCAACAAGGGCATGTTAGCATACGGGCAGTGGCAACAGACCATGGGGAACTGTCAGGAGCATGCACATGGAGAATGGGGGTAGGGTGGACGGGGCAGGGGCAGTGACAGCATCGGAGGGCAGTGGCAACACAGGTGCAGCAGCAGTGCAAAGAGCCAAGGAAGGTGGGGGCATCAGCATGGACATGGATAACAGGGGAGATGGGGAAGTGAGGCAGGGGTTGAGGCAGCAACAGAGGGCAGTGACAGCGCAACAGACCAGAGATGGAGGGGGCAGGAGCATCTACCTGGAGATTGGGACCAGGGTGGAGGGGGCAAGGGCAGCAACAGAGTTCAGTTGCAGCACAGGAGCTGGGACAGCACAATTGACTAGGGAGGGAGGGTGCATGGACTTGAAAAAGGAGAGCGGGGGTCAGGGCAGATGGTACGGGGTAGGGCATCAATGTAGGACAGTAACAGCACAGAGACAGCGACAGAACAATAGACACGGAGGGAACAGGCAGAAGCATGTACAAGTACAATGAGGGGGGACTGAGAGGGAGTACGGGTAGTATAAGAGGGCAGGTGCAGTGGCTCCATAATGGGCCAGGAAGGAAGGTGGCAGGGGCACACACATGGAAAATGGGAGGAAGGGCAACAGGGGTAGAAAATGAGAGCAGTAACACTACAGCAGCAGTGGCAGTAAATCGGTCCAAGGAGGGAGGGGACAGAGGCACACACAGACAATCGCAGGGCATGAGGGAGATGGGTAGGGGCAACTTAGAGGGAAGGAAGAAGGGGCAGTGGCAGCACAACAGACCAGGGAGGGAGGGAACAGTGGCATGCACATGAGAACGAGGGGGGAGTGGGATGGGGCAGGGGGCAGTGACACTAATGGTGGGAAGTGGCACTACAGGGGAACATGGAGTATGGTGAGACAGGGTTAAAGGACCAGGGGCAAAGTCAGCAATGAATGGCAGCAAAAGAGACCAGGGAGAGAGGGGGAAAGCTGCATGCACTCGGAGAACAGAGGGGTAGGAGGAAGAGGGCAGGGGTTGCAATGGAAGTCAGTGGCAGCACAGGGACAGTGGCACCACAACAGACTATGGATAGATGTGGAAGGGGCACACACACACACACACACACAGAACAAGGGGCAGGGTCTATAACGGAGGGCATCTATCTGGAAAAAAGCCTCCATCCTTCACCTAATAAATAAACCTAGCCTGAATCCGGCTGACCCCATGAACTACCGCCCCATTTCCTGTCATCCACTCCCGGCAAAAATTGTGGAGAAAACAATGAATACACAGCTAGCTCAATTTATCCACAATAACTATCTTCTTGGCCCAACTCAGTTTGGTTTTAGACCGGGGTATAGTACAGAAACAGCCCTTATTAAAGTCACAGAGGAGGTAAGGGCTGCACTAGACAAAGGAAGCTCTGCACCCCTTTCCTCCTCGACCTGTCAGCAGCCTTTGATATGGTTGATCATAAGATTCTGGTAGAATAAGGTGTTAAGGACAAGGTGCTGTCCCTCCTGACCTCTTTCCTGTCCAATAGGAAACAATCAGTGGCCATGGGCTCTTACGAGTCCTCACCTTTTTCACATCCTTGCAGGGTCCTTCAGGGATCTTCACTGAACCCCACACTTTTTAACATCTATGTTTCTGAATTGGCTACTCTTATCAAAAGCTTAGACTTTTCACTTACATCTTACGCTGATGACACTCAATTAGTAGTGTCAGCCTTCAGCGACGACCCTAGAAACTCACCCCGCTTCCAGGACTGTATGAGAGCTATTAGCTCATGGATGAGCGGGCACTGTCTGTTGCTGAACTCGGGCAAAACAGAGTTGAGAACATATACTAATTGATAACAGCCTTCACTATGGTGCGCAGGTATCAGATGCGCAGGTATCAGATGTAGTCTCTTCATCCTTTTACACCTTCAGAATGATCAGAAAAATCCTCCCCTACATTCCTGCAAATACCCCAAAAACTGTTATCACCGCTCTAGTACACTCCAATCTAGACTATTGTAACTGACTCTATATGAACTTGCAGGAAAAGCAAACCAACAGACTTCAGATGGTACAAAACACAGCGGCAAAAATGATATTAGGAGTTCCTAAATTCTATTCAATTTCCCCTGGAATCCGGAAGCGTCAATGGCTCCCAGTGAGAAGTCGGATTTAATTCAAAGCGCTTTGCATCACCCATTAAGCACTTCACAATGCAGGCCCTGAGATTCTAAGAAATATCTTTCCATGGTATATTCCTATAAGACCACTGTGCTCCTTGGGTGCCAAAACTCTCACGACCCCCAGATTCAGGAAAGCTAATTGGGGTGGAAAAAGCTTTGCCACCGGTACAACCAAACTTTGGAATACCCTACTTGCCTTCAGGAAAGATCTTAAAACATGGCTTTTCAGAAATTATAGGCATTTCAGGGTGTGCTCCAGTGCAGTTAGCACCAAGACACCTTAGGGTAAATGTGCGCTCTATAAATTTTAATAACATTGGCAGCACAGTAGATCAGGGAGAGAGAGGACAATGGCTCACACACGGAGAAAGGGGGCAGAGGCAAGGGCAGCAATGGAGGCCAGGCTGGAGGGGCAGTGGAAGCAGTATGAGCCATGGAGGATTGTGTCAGGGGCACACTCACAGAGAACAGAGGGAAGGGGAAGGGGGCAGGGAGCAACAAGATGACCAGGGAGGGCAGGCAGGATGGACAATGGCAGCATGAAAGACCAAAGAAGGTAGGCAGCGAACTGTGGAGGGTTGGGTTAGAGGCATACTCACAGAGAATGGAAGACAAGTGGCAGGGGGGCAGGGGTAGCAAGCCATCCACTGAGGGCAGGAGGGAGAAGGCAAGGGCACGTCAACAGAGAACAAAAGGACAGGCATGATGGGGCAGCAAGCTGACCACAGAGGGCAGACTGCGAGGGGTTAGACCCCGTGGAGTTGGGTGTATGGTATGCCAACCCTCCCTCCCACTGCGCATGATCGAAAAAACCCTATGAATTCACTGAAAAAACACAAATATTAAAGAGACATTATAATTAGGTACGATAATATGCTATACCCTTATATTAAAAAAAAAACACAGAAATGTACTGAAAAAAATAAAGTTTGAAGTGATGTTATAGTTGGGTATGGTAATAAGATCTTAGTTTCTTTTTTTTTTTTTAAAACATAGTAATTCACTGTAAAAAAACAAAGGTTAAAGCAAAAATATAGTTAGATGTTGAACTGAATTAGAAAAAATACCTCTGAAATTCGCCACCTATACTTCAGTGACCTAATTATAAATTGCACCTTTGACTGCTTATGGACCTCACATATTACATCCCTCATGGCTTGTTAAATGACATCATTGATGACATCACTGACATTATTGATGACATCACTGATGGTATCATGGATGACATCATCCAAGCTACTGCTCCTCAATTTACTCCATAAACTGTCGAATTATTTTATAAACAATGTAGGTAGTAAATGGCCCACAAACACATACAGCATAAATTGACTGCATATATATGTGTGCATGTATGAAATAGAAATAGTGTAGTCCTGGAGAAAAGTATGATTTAGTATGTTAAAAGTTATATGATGCATACCTTAACTACCAAAAATGTTTTAAGTGCAAACACTTTATCATATAGACTGAGCGCTACTGGAGACTTATAAGGTGCAGATATTTATTTGAAGAAGTTCAGTGAAAATTCTGAGACACTGTACATTATACAAGAATGTATAATGAATGGATGACTCACTTACCAACTGTTTAAGGCCAGTATGATTGTGAGCGTTGTTCTCATGGTGTAAGCTATTCTACTAATTTCAGGAATAAGTGTAAAGGGTTGCGAATAGCACCTGGTTGTGTATGCCTTATCAGGGGCAGGTATCACCAGGTAACTGTCAATGAATAATGCACAGATGTGAAGCCACTGACTTAAAATATTCTATGTAATATGAATTTTTTAACAGGCATATCTCATTAAGGTAGATAATGACCAAACACTTTTTAACCCCTTAAATCCCGGGCCTTTTTCCCCCAGTGCTGAGCCCCTTTTTGGCTATTTGGCTAGTTCCCACTTAGGGCTCCATAACTTTTTTTTCCTCATAAGGTACCCATGCCAAACCTGTGTCCTTTTTTTCCAGCATCCTGGGGATTCTAAACGTACCCAGTGTTTGTCAATTCCCCTGGAGGGGACCGAGCAAATATGTAAAATATAGCAACATTTTGAGTTTTAAAAAAAAATAGGGAAAAAGTGCTCCAGATAAAAGTGTCTGTTATTTCTTCCTAGATGCGGCATTCACGAACAGTTTACTGTGCTAAAGTCACCATCTTCTCAGCTTTCAGGAACATGCAGAGCTGAATCAGAAAACTAATTTTGTATCACAGTTTTGGCATTTTTCGCAGAGGTAGCCTATTTTCCCTATTTTTTGGGCTCTCAACCTACTTCCAGTTAGTGGTGGAAACCAGTGTGAAACCCTCGGGTGATCTAGGAAAGCTATAGATTTCAGAGAATTAGAAATAATTCAAAATTCAGCAATGGGGCCATATGTGTAGATCCCTGAATGGAGAAATTAGGAACAAACGGGCATTTGTCACAACATTTTCATCTGTAACTTTTTGTCATGATGGCCGATTTACAAAAGCAATATACCATTATGTCCACTGGCCTCTTCTGATTGCGAGGATATATATGGTTTTTAGGCTGTCCAAGAACCCAGGGTGCCCAGAGCCAACAAGTGAGCTGCACTGTACAATGTTTTTTCATTGAGTACCGAGTATAGACCAATTCATATAGCAAAATAGGTAGAGTGCAAAATGGGTATCTAGGAAACGTATGTATTTCTAAAATGGGCTCAAGATATGGAGTTTAAGAGCAGTAGTTATTTGGATATCTCTGAATTTGTGGGTACCCCTACTAGCATATGATTTAGAGTGTATTTTTCTTAATGTCATCTTTTTTATACACTGGCTTACATTTGAAAGGCACAAATGCAGTGAAATCCAATTGGCAATAACAAATGTTCTACTATTTTGTGTTCCCACAAGTCTCCGAATACAAATGGCACTTCACTTGTGTCGGTAGGCGCTTGGTGCCCGCGACAGGAAACGACCCGAAACGCAACATGGACGCATCAGTTTTTTCACCGAAAACTGACCCTTTTTTCCCAATATAGTAGCTCTAGATTTTGGACCCTAGCTCAGACGGCACCCATGGAAACCTAGCCAACCAGTACATTTTTGTAGACACCTAAGAGTATCCAGGGTGGGCTGACTTGTGTGACTCTCACAACATTTTGTTACCCAGAATCCCTTGCAAACCTCAAACTTTGACTAAAGAAAACACATTTTCCTCACATTTCTGTGATGGAAAGTTCTGAAATCTGCAGGGAGCCACAAACTTCCATCCACCCGTCATTAACTCAAGTCTCCAGATAAAAATGATACCTCACTTCTGTGGGTAGGCCTAGTGCCCATGACAGGGAAGGACCCAATACGTACTGTGGAGACATCAAATTTTTCGAGCACCTGGTTTTGCAAGGGGAGGCACCTGCATTTTTGGTCCTGGACTCGGTGGCAATCTAGGGAAATCTACCAAGCACAGACATTTCTGAAAACTAGACACCCCGGGGAGTCCAGGGAGGTGTGGCTTGTGTGGATTCCCCCAATGTTTCTTTACCCACATCATAATCTGGGGAAGGCCCTACAGAACTTAAGAAATATGCAAAGAGATGGAAAGACCTCCTCCTCTCTCTCGTCAGGAGAGCGGGCATCTTTAAAATGATTACACTGCCCAAATTGCTCTACACACTCCAAAACACATACCACCCACTACTTCGGACAGTGTTCACTGGGCTGGAGAGTGACCTTAGATCCCGATTGTGGCAGGGAGGGCATCCCAGAATTACGCTCGGGACGCTATAGAGCAACCCCTACAATGGCGGGATTCCGTTACCAGATATAGAGGCCTATTACTGGGCAGCTCATCTAGTTCCCATAAATGACTGGGCGTGGGACCATCCTACATATCAACTAGAAAGAGAATCAATGGCGCCCCATTCTTATCTACACTACCTTTATGGTGGAAAGGGTGCTTCCCATTTACTGCAGGCAACACAAGTTATGGCATGGGAGAGAGCAACGAAGGCTACTGTGTGGAAAAACTGGGTCACAAAGGCCACACCGATCTGGGAAGGGGGACGGTTCAGGGAACTGCACAAATTTAAGGGATTCGAGGCCTGGGATCTCTTGGGTATCTTCACGATAGGGGATACCCTTGATAGGGGTGCACTTAAACATTGGCTCAAAATTAGTCAGGAATATGGCCTGCACAGATCCCGGTTTATTAAGTATGCACACATTTGCGTCATGCGTGGCAGGCAGAGGACATACCATGCACATACCTACCTGAATACGCTCCAGTACAGGGGAGACTACTACAGGAGGAGCTCGTGGAGAAGGCAGTCTCCCTCACGTATAAAACCATAAATAACAACATGCCTCACAAATTAAGAGGGTTATGGAAAAGGTGGGAGTTGGACATAGGGCCTTTAGAAGATATAGATTGGGAAGCAGCCTTAATGCATCCCAGAGAGATAGCCATCAAAGCAAGGCTGCGCCTCGTACAATATAAAATTCTACACACAGTATATTATGACAGGTAGAGGCTACATAAGATGGGCAGGTTGGAGACACCATACTGTCTCACTTGTAGAGACGCCAAGGGTGATTTTTATCATACAATATGGCCATGAATTGCTATACAAACCTATTGGGAGGCTATAATTATAGTGCTGAGGACAATACTGGGAGTGTTGCTGCCGGTTGACCCCGCATTTGTCCTCATGGGGATCTCGAGTGAGGTAGACATTACCAGGTCACAACTGCTCTTCGCCTCTTTGGGTCTGGCGGTGGCCAAGCGTGATGTGGCCAGACGATGGGGGGTGGAAGAGAACACTACGATACAGGAATGGACAAGGCGGATGGACCTCAGTTGTATTTCATATACTTTTTTATTTTATTTCAGAGTGTATGTTAATGTTATTGTGAATAGGCTAAGATTCAAATCAACTTCTGAAGACTAATGTCAGATTTGAGCCAACAACGATACTCCTTGGTCACGCCCCAGGTATTCCGCATGATGTGAGAAGGCCTTTCTTCTTTGCTATCATATCGGCTAGGCTCGTTATTGCCAGAACTTGGCTTTAGAAGGCAGCCCCAGACCCTGTATCCTGGTGGCAGGAGTTTGTATCCCTTTTGTGGTTGGACCAGGCTTTGATTTAGAATCACCCTAACCGCTGTAAGCTGTGTAGAATGTGGAAACCGGTCAGGTGGGGTTTTCTGGATATGGGAGCTGGAGGTGACCTTGAATTAGGCTATCTAATCTATTTCTGGATGATTCTTTTCTTATTTTGTGTGTATTAATTAATAAACTGTATTTGCTGACTTTACCTACACTAGCATGATGGATTGTTGTAATGATTATTGCATTGTATCTCCTTCTGCTGCTTGTTATATATTGTTTGATATTATGAAATGAAATGAGGCTTTTGTAAGCGCTACATATACCTTGAGGTGTCTAGGCGCTACCTTCAAAACGATGGAATATAAATAGGGTTAGCTTGGACTCACCCTCTAAAAAGTCAAGTCTTCACCCCTTCCTAAATTTAAACAGATTGGTTTCTTTTTTTAAGGTTTTTGGAAGGGAGTTCCAAAGTCTAGTTGTGGTGTAGGTGAAGCTTTTACCCCCCATTTAAATGTGCCCGATCTGGGAGTGACAAGGTTTCCACAGCCTGCTGACCTGAGTGGTCTAGCCGGGGAATAGTGCTTCAAATAGTGTGACAATTGCAATGGACCACATCCATGCAATGATTTAAACGCTATGGATAAAGCTTTGAATTGAATACGCTTCGCAACTGGCAGCCAGTGCAGTTGGATCAGGGCCTTAGAGGTGGAATCAAGTCACGAAAGCCCTAGAAAAACTTGAGCTGCTACGTTTTCTGCTATCTGGAGCTTACAAATACTTCACTTATTTGCACTAGTAAATAGTGCATTACAATAGTCTAGCCTGGATGCAATTAGTGCAGTAACCACTGTTTTTCTCAGATCAAAAGGGATAAAAGGAAGTACCTTCCTCAAGACGTTGAGGATAAAGAAGCAAGTGGAAGTGGTGTGATTGATCTGAGCTTCGAATGACAAATTGGTATAAAAAGAACACCAGGATGTTTTACTTTATTTGACGGTATTGGCAAAGGACTCAGTTGAGAGGGCCACCATCTGTCTGTTCAGATTGAAGAGATGTTCCTAAAAAGAAGAACTTCGGAATTAAGTTTAAGACAATTGTCTAGCAACCAGTTACCTATATGATACATGCAGTCATGACATCTGACTGCTGTTGAATTAGATGAACTATTAATTGACACGATTATCTGTGTGTCACCCGCATAGGACACCAGAGCAAATCCATAGCTTTTGATTAATTTGGCCAGGGGAATGACATACAAGTTAAATAAAGTTGGACTCAGGGAGGAACCCTGAGGTACTCTACAGGGAAGTGAAAAGGAAGTACAGACATATTCTCCAAGAGCCACCGCTTGGGAGCTTTCTGATAGAAAGGAGCTCAACAGGGAGAGCGCTTTATCTCTGATCCCGAGTGACGATAGACGGTCAACCAGCAGATCATGGTTGACCATATCAAAGGCCGCTGACAAATCCAGCAGGATCAGAGCCATGCTCCTCCCACCATCTAAGGTTTGTCTGAGCTGCTCAGTGGCCGTAATCAGGGCAAGCTCTGTGCTGTGATGGGCCCGAAATCCATATTGAGAAGGATCAAGAATGGCATTGTTGGAGATGAAGGTGGTTAATTCCAAATTGATGGCCTTTTCTATTTTCTTTGAAGGGGACGGCAGTTTCGAAATCGGCCTATAGTTCAGGGTGTCATTAACATCCAAATTGGATTTTTTCAAAAGTGGCAGTCTGGACATTTTTTTCCATTCAGTGGGAAAGCGTCCTGATGTGAACATTAGATTAAAGATAGGCAAAAGAAATGTAGCTACAATCTCTGGGGTCAGATGAATAATTCTCGGAGGGCAAGGATCTGTTGGAGATCCTGATTTAACTACTGAGATCATTTTATAACCTGATCTAGGGTTAAGGTGCTAAACGACGAGAGTGTCGGCATTACCAGGACGCATTGAGTGGGAAATAAGGGGGATAAATTACTCAGTTGAGACAGTGTCTGGGCCAAACGATTGTCCTGAAGGGTAAAAATGCCATAGACTGATTTAACCTTATGCTGGAATGACATATCAAAAGACACACAATTGATGGACGGAATGCAGAACAAATCAAAACATTCACCCCCAGTCAAGAGATCTGGGTTAAATCCATTATTCTTTTGCTCACCATGCCACCCCAGTTAAGACCTGGCCATATGCAAATCAGTCTTGACCCTGTGCCTCATGGGAACAGTCCAGCCCGAACGTCCAAACCAGGTCCTCCCTGGACCGGAAACAAGCATCCTAGGACCGGGTTCGGGGTAGCACCCCTCATCAGCCAGGACAGCTTCAATCCAGTGGCATAGTGAGCCCGGGACCCACGTCTGGGCATACCCGGCGCACTTAGGGCGAGGAAGCAAAAGACACACAATTGATGGACGGAATGCAGAGCAAATCAAAACATTCACCCCCAGTCAAGAGATCTGGGTTAAATCTATCATTCTTTTGCTCACCATGCCACCCCAGTTTAGACCTGGCCATATGCAAATCAGTCTTGACCCTGTGCCTCATGGGAACAGTCCAGCCCGAACTGCCAAGCCAGGTCCTCCTTGGACCGGAAACAAGCATCCTGGTACCGGTTTCGGGGTTTCACCCCTCATCAGCCAGGATAGCTTGAATCCAGTGGCACAGTGAGCCCGGGACCCACGTCTGGGCATACCCGGCGCACTTAGGGCGAGGAAGCAAAAGACACACAATTGATGGACGGAATGCAGAACAAATCAAAACATTCACCCCCAGTCAAGAGATCTGGGTTAAATCTATCATTCTTTTGCTCACCATGCCACCCCAGTTTAGACCTGGCCATATGCAAATCAGTCTTGACCCTGTGCCTCATGGGAACAGTCCAGCCCGAAACTGCCAAGCCAGGTCCTCCTTGGACCGGAAACAAGCATCCTGGTACCGGTTTTGGGGTTTCACCCCTCATCAGCCAGGATAGCTTGAATCCAGTGGCACAGTGAGCCCGGGACCCACGTCTGGGCATACCCGGCACACTTAGGGCGAGGAAGCAAAAGACACACAATTGATGGACAGAATGCAGAACAAAGCAAAACATTCACCCCCAGTCAAGAGATCTGGGTTAAATCCATCATTCTTTTGCTCACCATGCCACCCCAGTTTAGACCTGGCCATATGCAAATCAGTCTTGACCCTGTGCCTCATGGGAACAGTCCAGCCCGAACTGCAAAGCCAGGTCCTCCCTGGACCAAAACAAGCATCCTAGAACCGGTTTCGGGGTTTCACCCCTCATCAGCCAGGATAACTTGAATCCAGTGGCACAGTGAGCCCAGGACCCACGTCTGGGCATACCCGGCGCACTTAGGGCGAGGAAGCAAAAGACACACAATTGATGAACGGAATGCAGAACAAATCAAAACATTCACCCCCAGTCAAGAGATCTGGGTAAAACCATCATTCTTTTGCTCACCATGCCACCCCAGTTTAGACCTGGCCATATGCAAATCAGTCTTGACCCTGTGCCTCATTGGAACAGTCCAGCCCGAACTGCCAATGACATAGCTAGCGAGTTGCAAAGTTGCTGGCTAGCTCTATGATCATGTGGATCCGGGAGTTTCGAAAGACTTTTGATTGTGACAAATAAAACGTTCGGACAGCCATTGGCTGCTTCAATTTTTTCTTTAAAGTATGAGGTCTATTTCTTCAGGATTAAGTTCTTATAGACTTGAAAGGACAATGTATATGTGGTAAGTTAAGCTGTGTTCTGTTTCTTTAATATTTAGAATGTTGTTCCTAGAACCTTTACTGTGTCATGTTTGGTTCTATAGTAGTCACTGCAGTTGCTGCTTGTCTCCTGTTCTTATTGCTGCTTCTGCCGTGGGCTCCTGAACTATTCATCATATAGCTTTAACCTAATAAAGCTTACTTGGACTTAGAAGTGGATGTCTCCGAGTGTTCCTGTTACCCCACCTCCACATTTTGGTACCAGGAGTGGGGTGCTTTTGCCATCAATTTTCTACACCACTCAGCGCTACTTCTGGAGCCCACCGGTTTGTCTACGCTACACTATCAACACCTCAACGTCGATCCTGACCCTTTCTGGAACTCTGCTTATGAGGTGGGTCAAAGGAAATTTTTCCTATATTTGAACTTTGGGCTGCTTTCTATCCTGCTTTCCGTTACTGCACGCGCGCCCATATTCAAATCATCACCGCCTGTGGCTCGCTCCTACCTTCTTCGTTCCCGATTCCTGCAGCCTCGAAGTTCCGTCTTCCATTGCCTCATCCTTTCTTCTTCCTCAAAGTCACCGCTTCACGCAAGAACTGCCGCTGTGCATTGTGGGAGGCGTCTTGACGTCACACGCACAGCGGCTATTTTGGGTTTTCAGGAAGTGTGTTTTTCCTATTTCGTCTGCAAGAGCTGTTATTGCGTGCGCAAGGCTGCGATCCTTGATCCTCACACCTCATCATCCTCAACGATTTCGCTTGATACCAGCATTCAACTTGGAGACCACCACCTGCGGTGCGACACTCGGTGATTCGCACACCTTTCTTGAACTACATATACTGCATAAGTGAGTCAATTTTCTGCTGTATTTTGACATTTCATTCTTCAGTGACTCACACACTGTTATTATCTACTTTATTTACTGTGTACATTCGTGTGACACGTGTCGGTGTCTCACACAACATGTACTTGTGCTTGCTCCAGTACATCTTCATCCTTCTTTGTGTTCGTGCCACATGCTCTATGGCATCTAGTCAAGGGGTCATTCAACCTGCCCCTTTTCTACAAATACCAGGCAAACCTGAGCTTAACTGGACAGAATGGCTGACAGATTTTTAAAATGATCTTACGGCCATTGACGCCGATGGTTACTCTCCCTCACGTAAATTAGCCTTGTTGGTTAATCATCTGGGTGCAGCTGGCCGCAGAGTTACAACAATCTTCCACACTATCCTCCGCCCGTGTCTGAAGATACTGTATGGAATGTCTTCATTGAAGCTAAATTACGCATGGGTAAACAATACTCTGACACCACAAGTGTTTTATTAGAGAGGTTTAATTTCGCCATGTGCAAACAATCTCCTGAAGAATCAGTAGAGGACTATATAGCAACTTTGAGAGTTCTGGCTGAAAAATGTGAGTTTGGTCCCAATGTCGACACTTACATAAGGGACCAATTTGTTTTCTATTGCTACTCTAAGAAAATCCAGGAGCGTCTTCTCACTTCTCGCAATCCTACTTTAATTGAAACGATCGATATTGCCAAAAGCATTGAAAGGTCAATTGTCACATCTAAAGTTTTGTCTGATCGCTCTAATCAAGCTATGGTCCCTACTCACTCCTCCATACATCTTGCAGCTCTTCCTCCTGTGAATCTAGTTTCTGATGATAATGCTGTTTATGCTGTCAACACCAAGCAAACCTCTGATAAAAGGTTTTCTAAGAGTCAGCCTTTTAGAAGCCAATTGGTTTGTTTTCGTTGTGGTTCTAGGAATCACATAGGAAACAATCCTAATTGTCCAGCTATAGGGAACAAATGTGTTAAGTGCCGGAAATTTGGACATTTTCAAGGTGTGTGTAGGAGTGGGATGAATACTGCTTCCAGTAGTACTACCAGTAGAGTTAAAGTTTCTAACATTTTGTTGGACACTCCCGATGTCCAATATTGTATTTCCCAATTTGATAATATTTTAGTCACTGTTGACATCCCTGATCTTTCAGATAAACCTATTAAAGGGCCGTTGGCTGATATTTCTATCGATGGTAAAACCATTCTGGCTATGGCTGATTCAGGGGCTCCCGTTACCATTCTAGCAGATCGTACTTTTTACAAATTATGGCCAAATGGCATGTTACTTCTTACTCCTGATATAAACCCCAAAGCTTTTGGAGAACAGGATATTGACTTACTTGGTTACTTTTGGGACAAAGTGGAGTGTTTAGGCAGATCCGCTAAAACAAAAAATGTATGTGGCTGTCAAAGGAAGGGACATCATAGGATGGAAGGACTTAGCCCTTCTAGGTATCATCTTGTGTCCCGGGCAAGATCCTCCCATCATTTTGGTTAACCTTCCTTCCAGCATTTTATCTGTCAACCAACCAGATTCCATCGTCGAAAAGTTAGAACAATCTTTTCCCGATGTGTTTAAAAATTCTGTAGGTACTGTTAAAGGTTACGAACACGCTATTATCTTAAAAAAGATGCTGTTCCTATTATACATAAGGTTAGACCTGTACCTCTTAGTGTCAGAGAGGATCTTAAATTGTTACTGTCCAACCTCCAGACTGAAGGTATCATCTCTCCTATTGATGCCTTGGAATGGATTTCTCTGGTTGTTTTACGGAAAAAAAAGACCGGGGACCTTAGGTTATGTGTGGACTTAAGATCTCTCAATCAAAATATTCTCGTGGATCGTCACCCATTACCACACATACATGAAATGCTAGCTAATATAGGGAATTCCACATTTTTCTCTACGATTGACTTACATTCTGCCTACTACCAGATCTAACTCTCTCCCAGCTGTCAAGCACTCACTGCTTTTGTGACTCCTTTTGGTGTTTTCAAATATTTGAGAATACCTTTTGGTCTCGCCTCAGCCGCGAGCGTTTTTCAAAAACTCATGGACAGTCTTTTTGGTAATCTTTCCCAAGTGCAAGCATTTCAAGATGATATTTTAATCCACACAGAAACAAAACAGGAACACTTACAAATACTTAAGAAGGTACTAACCATCTTGCAAAATAAAGGCATGACAGTAAAAGCCAGTAAATGTAAATTACTTGTCAACAAAGTTGAGTATCTTGGTCACATAATTTCAAATGAAGGCATCAAACCTAAGTTTTGCAATTTGGAAGCTATACGTAATGCTCCTCCTCCTGTTGATAAAGATGCCTTACGCTCATTCCTTGGGCTCTGTGAATATTATGCCAGGTTTGTCCCTGGTTATGCTCAAATGGTTCAACCTTTAAGGTGTCTCCTTAAGAAAGGCACTAAATTTGTATGGACTGACATTCTATGTGATATCTTTGAGAATGTCAAACTTCTAGTTATTAAAGCACCCGCACTACATCCTTTTGTTCCCAATGCCACCTCTTTTGTGACTGTAACAAGTCAGAAAGGTCTTGGGGTAGTCTTTGAGCAGTGGGTGGATGGTAAGGAAAACACTATCGCCTTTGCATCACGTACCCTCACAACCACTGAAAGCAACTACAGCACGATAGAACGTGAAGATCTCGCCATTGTCTGGACAGTTCAGAAATTTAAAACATACATTTGGGGAACTTGGTGTGAAGTTTTCACCGATCGCAAGCCTTTAGTATCGTTATTGTCTGGTAATGGTCTAGGTAAATCTTCTACAAGGTTAGTCAGATTACTTTCCAAACTACAAGAGTATAATCTCAGTGTCAAATACATTCAGGGAGGTAAAAACGTACGAGCAGATTGTCTCTCGCCTATTCCCCTCCCTGATTGTAGCGAAGGTGAAGACGACTTTCATAAATATTGTGTGGTTGGTCTAGTAGATGCCATCTCTATGTGCAGTAGTAGCATATCACAAGATGAATGGGCATCCGCCATGGAACTGGATGAAACTCTTAAGAAAGTAGAGTTATTCATCAAGAGCAAATGGTCTGCCAATAAGAGTTTGAGCTGTGACTTAAGATGTTTTGCACAAGTCAGTGATGAATTATCTTTTGAAAATGGTGTTTGTGTTAGGGATGGCCTTTTTTGTACCTCCCACTTCCCTAAGAGAAAGGATCATCAGCATTGCTCACGAAGGTCATTTGGGAATTTCTGCCACTTCCAGGAAATTAAAGGACATCTACTGGTGGCCAGGTTTAGACAGACAGGTGACTCTTTTTATAGACAATTGCCCTAGTTGTATTGTCTCTGACAAACATTGGAAAACAAAAAAGAAGCCTTTGTTTCCAGTTCCATTCCCTGATTTTCCCTGGGATAAAATTGCCTTAGATTTTTCAGGACCATTCACTTTGTTACCTTCGGACAAAAGATTTTGTTTAGTTGCTATTGATTACCACTCCAAGTGGATCTATTATTCATTTGTACAAGCAGCCAACTCCTCCACTGTTATTTCTTTCCTTCAAAGTCTCTTCAAGATTGAGGGTATTCCTAATTGTGTTGTCACTGACAATGGGCAACCTTTTCTTTCCCATCAGGTCACCAGTTTTCTGGAGAGTTCTGAAGTTAAACAATGTCAAGTTGCATTGTACAGTCCCTCTTCCAATGGACTTGTCGAGAGAGCCATTCGGTTTCTCAAGGAAGGGGTCCAAACTGCTATAGCAGCCAATGTTGATGGAGGTGTGTTCTTGCAAAAAAAGGTATGGGCCTATTTAACTACACCTCATTCCATGGCCGACTCGTGATTACCTTACCTGGGTATCTAGCAGACAATTTTTGTGAAAGTAAGATTTCAAACGTAATCGCTTTATGGTCTGACCATATTATAGGAAGTGAATTGGTCCATTCAAGGCTGGGATTGTCCGAAAAGATCTTATCCAGACAATGCCCTGCTGTGTGTGTTGGCCCTTTTACAATTTGTCTAAATCCTTCGCTGGCCATTTGGTCATGGATTTTAATGAAAATTAAAGTCTCCTAGGATGGAGAAGTTGGACGCGGCGGCCTTGGCTTCCAAGAGTTGCCCAATCTTGTCAAGAAATACGGATTTAGTTCTTAGTGGATGATAGAGTAATATGCCATTGAAAGTATTTTGACTGTCTAATTTAATCTTAAAGGCCAAAGCCTCACAGTCTAGATTGTCTGGAAGAGGCTTGAGGAGGAGACTACATCTCCTCAATAAAAAAAATAAAAAAGTGAATAGGCTAAGATCAGTTTCTTAATGTTTTTGGGACCAAGATCTCCTTTTGCAAATTGGCTTCATTGCCTATCACATTTTCCATAGAGAGCAAACAAGGTTTCCTATTTGAATAGAAATCTAGTGCTCTACCTTCTGTAAGTAAAAAAAAACAGGGCTAAAATTCAAACAAAATGTCGGGGCATGAGTTAAAATAATAATGCTGGCCCATGTTGATGGTTGTTTGGAGTTAGTTGACAACACTTACATGGCAAAATACATTTTCAGGACCTTGAATGGGAAATGTTTTATTTCAAATTAGTTTATCAGATCTCGTAAGATATCTAAGATTGAGTGTGTGTTGCTACCACAGAGTTCTCATACAGAACGGTTTTTATTATAACTCTCAGATACAGTTCTCACTCTGAACTCTGGCACTTGAGTTACCATGTAGACATCACCATACATGGTGCTACATTGCTTTGTGATGTAAAACTGATCTAGACCAATGAGGGCCTCACTGCATTTGGCAAGTCACAAAGGTCCAACATCCTCATGGTATTTCTCATTGCTTTACTGGTATTGGTGTCGGTAGAGGTGTTTTCTATAATGTCGGGAGCATTGGTAAGTCAGGACTTATTTAATCATAAGTGTGATATATTTCTGGACTAGCCAACCTTATGGAGATGGTAATTCCATTTACAGATGAACCTCAGGTAAATTTCTACAATATCCTTTGAACTTCGCTGTAAAATAAGAACATTTTCTAAGGCACTATTGCGCCAATTCGTAAATCCTTTTTCTCATATAAGTTATGTGTGGAAAAAGTGATAACTTTGCAAGTAAAGTCTGGATAAGTGAGAGTATGCATATATTTATGCCCTGAGGTTACCTAAGACTGCAAAAAACACATTATTTGAGGATTTATCCATTATCAAAAGTTCCATTTTAAACATGGGCATGTGATTGTTGCCAGTGAGAGTTGGGAGAGTTGTGAGAGCAGACAATGTAAATGGCATGACCACCATTAGAGTTGAAGATTTGTCACTATTTCCAGACATTCGCAATGAACTAACCATACGTATCTGCACGGCAATTTGAAGGTGCTTGAATATATCTGTAAATTTCAGAAAGTATAGGCAACAACAATTTTCCCACTCTAAATCAGAAGGAACTGTATAGCAGCAATGTATTCATGCTTTTGGGTATTTCTCCTGCTTTAGCACAGATCTCCAAAGGAGGCAGTGTATAGACATTGAAATTTTACCTAGAAGCAAAAAATATATTGTATAAAAGATGTAAATGTTATCTCACAAGGAATACTGTTTGATTTTGAAATATGCAATTAGCCTATGTCATTGTGCTAATTTGTAACAAGGCTAGGTTTAATTTCATTTGGCCTTAGTTTGAAATAGAAACAAGTGTCTTTCCAATTTGAGCACAATTAATAAGGAGATTTATGAATTGCAAGAATGTGCCCTGCAATCTGCGTTAAACTTAGTGTGATGATGTTTCTTCAGTTGAAATATGCCCTTATTTTATTCTACCATACCTGCCTAAATTGTCTCGGTTGAGGCATATTTGTATGTGTATATGTGTTTATGTATATATGCATGTATGTAGGCAGTGCTTTATTTGTAAACGAATAAGTGCCAGGGCTCACAGTTTTGGTTAGATGCACAAGGCCCGTGTTCCCGAACATCAGGGATGCTGAATACCAAGGCTTTCTAGCCTTGATTACACCTCATGCTACTTTCATCCACCACTCTACATTCCTTGCCCCTGTCTCACTTTTGCAGGTTCTTCTCAATTCCCACTTTCTCCCTTTGCCACTCCTTTTCAACCTTTCTCTTCCTCCTTCTTTCTCTCTTTCTCGCTTTTCTTCTTGGTCAAAGTCTGATCATGAAATATAAGTCCGTTCCCGAAAAGTGAGTGATGTTGAGCCCCACCTGCAACCATCAGCTCAAATTAAGCCCTGTATGTAGGCGGTATTTGAACACAGTGAAACTAGCCAAACAGACTGCAATCCTATGTACAGGGTCAAATGCAAATATACTTTCCATGTGTTATTGGAGGGATGGCTGGGTTCTATGAGGGAAAAGGGTGTGTTACTGGATTGTGGTTTATATTTCTTTAGCGAGTTGTGTCATCAGCTATTTATGAAATGGATGCAGTTTTGGACAGTGCTGATGCATATGGCATTGCCCTCCAAGATCCTGGGTGTAAAGGTAGAGAAGTTCTGTTTTTTAACTGAAAAAATTACAAAACATCTGTTTGCATAATGGAGCAGATTTGGCAGAATGGCATTTATCAACTTTGGGAGGGTGGACGATTCTGTCAGCCGGATGGCACTTAAAACCTGTTGCCCTGCATGGATCTCAAAACCAGAAAAATGTGGGTTATATTATATAAGGTGAGCACTGAAGGAACTAATTTAAGACGTGTCTTTGCCAGTTTCAAGTGGACTCGTTTGTTAAAAAACTAAAACACTGGAGCGTTTCGACTGTCATTTTAGACAGTGCTTGATTATCAATGGAACTTTAAAGAAAATAACAGCGTTTTCTAACATTTCTAAAGTAATTATTGAGTGCAAAAGAACACAGCACAGTAATGTCACACAAATTAAATTAGCAACACAACAAACCCATAATATCTTCCCAGGTCACAAAACAACAACCAGAGTAAAGCACAATAGTTAAACAATGAGAACGCCTGGAAGGGGGCAGGGGCACCAACGGAGTGCGAAGCACAGGGCAGTGGCAACACAATGGGCAAGGGGGCCAAGAGTGGGTCAGGGTGAGGAATGGAGGGCTGTGGCAGGTGTGGAGCATTGGCAGCACAAGAGACCAGGAAGGAATGAGGCAGAGGCACATGCAAGGAGAACAGGAGGGTCGGGGAGGCAAGGGGGGCAGGGGAGGCAAGGGAGGGCAGTGCCAGCATTGGAGCGATGGCAGCACAATGGATGAGGGAGGGGAGCAGGAGCATGTACATGCAGAATGAGGGAGGAAAGGGAAGTGGGTCAGGGTCAGCAATTGAGGGCAGTTCAGCACAGGGGCAGTTGGTAACACAATGGACTAGGAAGGCAGGGCAGGGGCACGCACATAGAGAAGGAGGAGGAGGGGGCAGGGGCAGCAACGGAGGGCAGTGGCAGCTCAGGGGCAGTGGCAGCTCAATAGATGATGGAAAGAGGGCAGGGGCATGTACACGAAGAATTGGGGGCATATGGAAGAGATAAGGTCAGGGTCAGCAAAGGAGCATGGTTCGGCACAGGCGCAGTGGCAGGACAGCAGAATAGGGAGGGAGGTGGCAGGGGTATCCCCACAGAGAAAGGGGGCAGAGTGCAGGGGTCATGGACAGTGGCAGCAAAGAAGGGCAGTGGCAGTACAGGGACAGTGGCAGCACAACGGTCCAGGGGTGGAAGGGACAGGGGGCATTAGCAGCAGTGGAGGACAACTGAGGTACAGGGAAACTGGCTGCACAATGGACCATGGAGGGAATGGCAGGTGCATGCACACGGAGAACTGGAATGGATGTAGGAGCTGCAACGGAGGGCAGCAAAGGGACAGTGGCATTAGAGAGTGCCTGGGAGACAGGGGTCAGGGACACACATACTGAGTTTGCACCAATTTGGTCTGCTTTTCGAGTTTATGCTCCTGCTAGATACCCCTGGCAGTCAAGTTCTGCCTAGATAGGAATCGGGTTCCTTCCTCCTCCCCCTCTGTGTCCTTACAGTTCTGCACTTCTCACAACTAGGAGTTTCTCCAGCGACATGCTCTGATTCTTCTATGTAGTCAGCGTTTGTGTCATGCCATCATTAATTAGTATGTAAACAAAGCTCTTTTAACTGTTGAGGTAGCTTGATTGGGTACGTCAAAGGAGGAGTGGTTTCAGAGTCTTCTGGTAACAGCTGAGCACGTACTCTTCCACTGCTCAATCATTCAAGGATCTGAGTATTAATGAAGGATCCCATGTTTTCATCTTTAGGAAAAGATTGCACTCTCTTTTAATAAAAGTCTGGTGAATTCTGGCAGTATACTCAGTTGTATTTCATATACTTTTTAATTTATTTCAGAATCTATGTTGAGTTTGTGAATAGGCTAAGATCTGTTTCTTAACTTTTTTGCGACCAAGTTCTCCTACAAATTGGCCTCGCTGCCTGCCATATTTTCTATAAGGCAAATAATGTTTTCTATTTGAATTCAAATCTGGTGTTTTACCTCATCTAAAACCTTTTGTAAGTAAAAAAACAGGGCTAAAATTCAAACAATATTTCGGGGAATGATTTAAATGAATAATATTGGCCCAAGATGATGATTGCTTGGAGTTAGTTGAAAACTCTGACATGGTACATTTTCAATACCTTGATTGTGAAATGTTTTATTTCAAATCAGATTATCAGACCCTATAAAATATCTAGGATTGACTGTGTGCTGTTACCACAGGGTGCTCATACAGAAAGGTTTTTACTCTGAAATACTGTTGCCATGGAACACACCACCATATATGGTGCTACTTTGCTTTGTGATGTAAAACGGACCCATAACAATGAGGGCCTTACTGCATCCTTGGTGTCATGAGGGTCCAGGATCCTCATGATCTGTCTCATTTCCTCCCTGGAATTGCCAAGTATTATCAACTGAGATCTTCTCTGAGAGAGATTATTGACCCAATTCGTAAATCCTTTTCCGCATATGAGTTATGCGTTGAAAAAAGTGACAATATGCAAATAAATATCTTGATAAGTGACGGTACTCATATTTGTCATGCCCTGAGGTCACCTAAAACTGCAAAATCCACATTATGGGAGGAATTATCTACAATCAAAAGTTCCATTTAAACGTGGGGAAGTGGTTGTAGCCAAGTACAATTTTGGAGATTGGATGGTGTAAATAAATGGCATGGCCAACCTTAGAGTTGAGGATTTGTCACTATTTCTAGACATTTGTAATGCACTAGCCATATCTACCTGCACTCATTGGAACTTGAAGATGCTTAAATAGATCTGTAAACTTCAGAAAGCATATGCAACAACAATTATCCCACTCTAAATCAGACGTAAATTTTGAGCAGTAATATATTCATGCTTTTAGATATTTCCTCCTGCTTTAGCACAGATCTCCAACGGAGGCAGTGTATAGACATTGATATGTTACCTAGAAGCAAACAATATATATTGTATAAAAGATGGAAATGCTATCTCACAAGGGATACTGTTTGATTTTGAAATATGCAATTAGCCTATGTCATTGTGCTGATTTTTAACAAGGCTAGTTTTTGTTTAATTTGCCCTTGGTTTGAAGTAGAGGCAAGGATCTTTCCAATAAAGAGAAAAAATGGTGAGGAAATTTATGAATTGCAAACTTTCCCCCTACAGTCTGTGTTAAATGTAATTTAATCACACTTCTTCAATTGAAATATGCCCTTAATTTATTCTGCTAGGTTTGCATTGTGTCTAGTTCGAGGCATGTATGTATGTATTTATGTGTTCATGTAAGTATATATGTATGTGGGCAGTGCTTAATTTGTAAAAGATAAAGGTCCCAGGCCCACAGTTTTGGTTAGACGCACATGGATGGTGCTACCGAGCGTCAGGGATGCGGAATACCAAAGATTTGCAGTCTTGATATTACCTCATGCTTCTTTCATCCACCACTCTACATTCCTTGCCCCTTTATCTCATTTTTGCAGGTTTTTTTTTAAATTTTCGCTTTCTCTCTATGTCATTCTTTTTCGTCCTTTCTCTTCCTCCTTCCTCCTTCCTTCTCTCTTTTCTCCCTTTCTCTATCTTCTTCTGGGTCAAAGTCTGATAATGAAATATAGGCCTGGGTCCCAGAAGGTGAGTGATGGTGGGCCTCACCTGCAACCATAACCTCAAATTAAGCACTGCATATAGGTGGTATTTGAACAGCATGAATCTAGACGAAAGACAGCAATCCCCTGTTCAGGTACAAAGGCAAAGATACTCTCAATGCGTTATTGGAGGCGAGGCTAGTTTCTATGAATGAAAGTTTACAGTTACTGTATTTTAATGTAGATTACTTATAAGAGTTGTGTCATCAGCTGTTTTAGAAATTGTTGCAGTTTTGGGTGGTGCTGATGCACACGGCAATTCTCTTACAGATCCTGGGTACAAAGGAGGAGAAGGCCTGTATTGTTCCTGAATAAAAAATACAAAATATCTGTTTGTATAATGGAGCAGGTTTGGCAGAATGGCATTTATCAACTTTGGGAGGATGGACGACTATGTCAGCAGGATGGCATTTAAAACCTGTGGCCCTGCATGGATCTCAAAAGCTGAAAGTTGTGGGTTATATTATAGAAAGTATGCACTGAAGATACTAATTGAAGACACATCTCTACCACAGTTTCAATCGGAATGGTTTGTCAAACAGCCAAAATGATGGAGCGTTTGGACTGTCAATTTAGACAGTGGTTGATGGTCAATAGAACTTTAAAGGAATGTGCAGCTTGTTCCTGGAAATATAACAGCATTTTATACCATTTCTAAAGTAAGTGTTGAGTGCAACAAACCACACACAGTAATGTAACACAAATACAATCAGCAAAAGAACAAACCCATAATAGCTTCCCCGGACACAAACCAAAAACCAGAGTACAGCACAATAGTAACACAATCAAAACGACTGGGAGGCACCAAAGGCGGGCAGGGGAAGCACAATGGCAGCTTAACAGACCAGGGAGGATGGGGGCGTGAGCACACACATGGAGAACGGGGGCCAGGGATTGAGGCATGAGTAGTGACAGAGGGCAGTGGCAGGTGTTGGGCAGTGGCAGCATAATGGACCAGGAAAGGAGTGGGCATGCACATGCACACAGAGGACAGGGAGTAAGGGAGGGCAGCAAAGGAGTGCAGTTCATCACAGGGGCAGTGGCAGCACAACAGAACAGGGTGGTAAGGCCTGCACATGTAGAATGGGGGCAGGGTGGAGGGGGAGGGGCAGTGACACACCAGGTGGAGTGGCAGCGCAATGGAACAGGGACAGAGGCAGGAAGGAGGGGCACATAGAAGGTTAACTGGGGGTCAAGGGGAAGGGGGTAAGTCACAAGGGCAGAAACAGAGGACAGTGGCAGAACAGTGGACTAGGGAGGGATGGGGCATGCACATGGATAACAGGGGGCATGGGAATGAAGGCGGTGGTTATAGCAGCAAAGGAGGGCATTGGTAGCACAGGGGCAATGGCAGTTATACAGACCAGGGAGGGAGGGGCAGGGGTACCCACTTGGAGAGCAGGGAGTCAGCAGGGGCAGCAAATGAGGTCAGTACAGCACAGGGGCAGCGGTAGCACAATAGACTAGAAATGGAGGGGGCAGGGGCAGCAGAGGGCAGGAGCACTGAGGCAGTACCAGCATAACAGACCAGGGTAGGGGGTGGCAGGGGCATGCACACACAGAATGGGGAGGATGGAGGAGGGCAGGGAGCGTCAATGTAGGGCAATGGCAGCACAACAGACCAGTGAAGGAGGGAGCAGGAGCATGCACCGGAGGACAGTGTGCAGAGGGAGGGGGTCAGGGGCATGAGGGGGCACTTATGCATAGGGACAGTGGATGCACAGCAGACCAGGGAGGGTGCAGGGGAACGCACACTGTGAAAGGGGAGGGGCGGGGATGGCAACAGCAGGCAGTGGCAGCACAGGGACAGTGGCGGCCAATGGACCAGGAGCAAGGGCTGGGGCAGCAAATGAGGACTATTCAGAACAGGGGCAGTGGCAGAACCACAGACCGGGAAGGGAGTGGGCAATTACATGCACACTGAGAATGGGGAGGGTGCAGGGTCAGTGATAGAAAGTTGTTAGAATTGGTAGGTGTGACCAGGGTTCACACACAATAGGTCATGACCCAAATACCGGTAGTAGCACAAACCAAAACGGTGGTTTCACCCAGATACCACCTGGATCAAAGTGTTGAGTTATGTGATTGGTTTTGTGCTTATGTTAAGAGAGGGATTTCAGGGGTACTTGAATCCCCTGAAATCCCTCTCTTAACATAAGCACAAAACCAATCACATAACTCAACTCAGTGATAGAAAGGGAGGGCTTTTGCAGCAGAGGAGCAGGAGCAGTGGCCGTGCAACGACCAGGAAGGGAGAAAACGGGGTACACACACAGAGGACTGGGGGCCAAGGGGGAGGGGGTTAAGAGGCAAGGGCAGCAACAGAGGACAGTGACAGCATAGGGACAGTGGCAGCACAATGGACCAGAGAGTGTGGGGGCAGGGGCACGCACATTGGGGAATCAAGGGGCAGAGGGAGGGGCAGCAAAGGAGGGCAGTTAGGCACCTTGGCAGTGGCTGCACAACAGTCTAGAAAAGGAGGAGTCAAGGGCTACTAAGATTGGGAAGACACATAGCACTCAGCCGAGATTGCCATGATGGGTTTGGAAGAAGAAAAAAACAAGCCTTGCAGCCATCTTGGCATCTCACATTCTAAACCACCCAGACATAGCAAGCAGCATGTTCCTACCACTGTCTCCAGCCAAATCAGACCATGCTGTCTCTGAATTGACCCACGTGGCCGAGTCACATTGTGAAACACCAAAGCCAGGGTGTCAATGATGTCTGTCAGCTTGTAACCTGTGGCATACAGCAGGTAAGTACAATACGACATGCCTAGTTCTCCTCAGGCTCTGTAGCGGCATAGTCCTGCTGCCACCAGAGAACCTCATAAGAATCCTGTGTAAACAAAATGCTAAAAAAGGAATGGGTACAGCCACGTGGTCCTGAGGTTATCTATTCCATCATGGAGGTTGATAAGATTGAGGGCTGTATTTCAGTGTGTATAGTCATTTCATGGGTGCTATGATATTATAGTGCCCATTACTGAGCAGGTAAGACGTAAGGGAAATCTAATGACTTGGTCAGAGATAGCATAATAGACTAGGAAGGGTGGGGGGCACGGGCATCCACATGGAGAACAACGGTGGGGGTTGTAATGGTTGGACCAGGGAAGACAGCGGCAGGGCCATGCACACAGAGAACCGGGGCATGGGGAGGAGGAGGGGGAGGGGGGGCAGTGGCCGTAACATAGGGCAGTGACAGCATAGGGGCAATGGCAGTATAACAGACAGACGAGGGAGTTTGCAGGGGGACATACACAAAGAACGGGGGTCAGAGGGAGGAGGAAGGGGCAACAATAGAGGGCAGTTGAGTACAGAGGCAGTGGCAGCACAGCACAGCAGCGAGGGAGGGGCAGAGGCACACACATGGGGAATTACAGACTAGAGGAGGGGACAGCCACAGAGTAGTGGTAGCACATTAGACCATGGAAGGAGGGGGAGGAACACACACATGGTGAATGAGGGGAGGTTGACACGGGCAGCCATAGATGGCAGTGGCGGCACAAAAGACTAGAAAGAGAGGGGACAGGGGCATGCACATGTAGAACAAGAGGGTGGAGAGGGCATTGGGGACAGGGAAAGCAACAAGGGCATGTTAGCATACGGGCCATGGCAACAGAACATGGAGGGAATGGTCAGGGGCATGCACATGGAGAATGGGGGTAGGGTAGGGGGCAGTGACAGCAACGGAGGGCAGTGGCAACACAGGTGCAGCCAGTAGTGCAAAGAACCAAAGAGGGAGTTGGCACCGGCATGGACTTGGATAACAGGGGAGATGGGGAAGTGAGGCAGGGGTTGAGGCAGCAACAGAGGGCAGTTACAGTGAAACAGACCTGAGATGGAGGGGGCAGGGGCATCTACCTGGAGATTGGGGCCTGGGAAGAGGGGGAAAGAGCAGCAACAGAGTTCAGTTACTGCACAGGAGCTGGGACAGCCCAATGGACTAGGGAGGGAGGGTGCATGGACTTGACAAAGGAGAGCGAGGCAGATGATACTGGGAAGGGCATCACTGGAGGACAGCAGCAGCACAGAGACAGCGACAGCACAATAGACACAGAGGGAACTGGCAGAAGCATGCACAAGTACAACGAGGGGGACTGAGAGGGGAGTATGAGAGGGCAGGGGCAGTGGCTCCACAATGGGCCAGGAAGGAAGGTGGCAGGGGCACACACATGGAAAATGGGAGGCAGAGGAAGGGCAACAGGGGTAGCAAATGAGGGCAGTGACACTACAGCAGCAGTGGAAGTAAATCGGTCCAAGGAGGTAGGGGACAGAGGCACACACAGACAATGGCAGGGCATGAGGGAGGTGGGTAGGGGCAACTTGGAGGGTAGGAAGAAGGGGCAGTGGCAGCAAAACAGACCAGGGAGGGAGGAGGCAATGGTATGCACATGGAGAATGAAGTGGGAGTAGGATGGGCAGGGGCAGTGACAGTAATGGAGGGAAGTGGCAGTACAGGGGCACATGGAGAATGGTGAGACAGGGTTAAAGGATCAGGGGCAAAGTCAGCAATGATGGGCAGCATCAGAGACCAGGGAGAGAGGGGGGAAAGCTGCATGCACTCAGGGAATGGAGGGGTAGGAGGAGGACGGCAGGGGTTGCAATGGAAGTCAGTGGCAGCAAAGGGACAGTGGCACCACAGCAGACTATAGAGATATGTTTAAGGGGCACACACACACACACACACACACACACAGAAAAGGGGGCAGGGGCTACAATGGAGGGCATCTATCTGGAAAAAAGCCTCCATCCTTCCTCTAATAAATAAACCTAGCCTGAATCCGGCTGACCCCATGAGCTACCCCCTCATTTCCTGTCTTCCACTCCCGGCAAAAATTGTGGAGAAAACAATGAATACACAGCTAGCTCAATTTATCCACAATAACCATCTTCTTGGCCCAACTCAGTTTGGTTTTAGACCTGGGTATAGTACAGAAACAGCCCTTATTTAAGTCACAGAGGAGGTAAGGGCTGCACCAGACAAAGGAAGCTCTGCACCCCTTTCCTCCTCGACCTGTCAGCAGGCTTTGATACGATTGATCATAAGATTCTAGTAGAATAAGGTGTTAAGGACAAGGCGCTGTCCCTCCTGACCTCTTTCCTGTCCAATAGGAAACAATCGGTGGCCATGGGCTCTTACGAGTCCTCGCCTTTTTCACTTCCTTGCAGGGTCCCTCAGGGATCTTCACTGAACCCCACACTTTATAACATCTATGTTTCTGAATTGGCTACTCTCATCAAAAGCTTAGACTTTTCACTTATGTCTTACGCTGATGACACTCAATTAGTAGCGTCAACCTTCAGCGACGACCCTAGAACCTCCACCCGCTTCCAGGACTGTATGAGAGCTATTATCTCATGGATGAGCGGGCTCTGTCTGTTGCTGAACTTGGGCAAAACAGAGGTGATAACATTTGGCAAGCTTTCGCCAGTCTGGTCTCCCTCTTGGTGGCCGGCTGAGCTAGGTCCCCCCTCCATTCCAGGACCCAAAGCCAAGGGTATACAAATTGATAGCACCCATCACTATGGCGCACAGGTATCGGATGTAGTCTCTTCATCCTTTTACACCTTCAGAATGATCAGAAAAATCCTCCCCTACATTCCTGCAAATGCCAAAAAAACTGTTATCACCACTATAGTACGCTCCAAACTGGACTATTGTAATGGACTCTATATGAACCTGCAGGAAAAACATACCAACAGACTTCAGATGGTACAAAACTCAACGGCAAAAATTATATTAGGAATTTCCCCTGGAATCCGGAAGTGTCAATGGCTCTCAGTGAAAAATCGGATTAAATTCAAAGCACTTAGGATCACCCATAAGGCACTTCACAACGCAGGCCAGAGTTTCTGAGAAATATCTTTCAGTGGTATATTCCTAGTAGACCACTGCGCTATTTGGGTGCCAAAACTCTCATGATCCCCAGATTCAAGAAAGCTAATTGGGGTGGAAAAAGCTTTGTCACTGGTACAACCAAACTTTGGAATACCCTACTTGCCTTCAGGAAAGATCTTAAAACGTGGCTTTTCAGAAATTATAGGCATTTCAGGTCGTGCAGTTAGCGCGAAGACACCACAGGGTAAATATGAGCTCTATACATTTTAATACCATTGGCAGCACAGTATATCAGGGAGAGAGAGGACAACTACTCACATACGGAGAACGGGACAGAGGCAAGGGTACTAATGGAGGGCAGGCTGGATGGGCAGTGGAAGCACTATGAACTATTGAGTCAGGGGCACACTCACAGAGAACAGAGGGAAGGGGAAGGGGAAGGGGGGCAGGGGGCAACAAGATGACCATGGAGGGCAGGCAGGATGGACAATGGCATCACAAAAGACCACAGAAGGTAAGCAACGAACTGTGTAGGGTTGGGTTAGAGGCATACTCACAGAGAATGGAGGACAAGTGGCAGGGGGGCAGGGACAGCAAGCCAACCACTGAGGGCAGGAGGGAGAAGGCAAGGGCTCGTAGACAGAGAACAAAAGGACAGGCGTGATGGGGCAGCAAGCTGACCACAGAGGGTGGACTGCGATGGGTTAGACCCTGTGAAGTTGGGTGCATGGTATGCCAACCCCCCTCCCACTGCGCATGATCGAAAAATCCTATGAATGCACTGAAAAACACAAAGATTAAAGAGACGTTATAATTAGGTACGGTAATATGATATTCCCTTACATAAAAAAAAACACAGAAATGCACTGAAAAAACAAAGTTTGAAGTGATGTTATAGTTGAGTATGGTAATAAGATCTTAGCTTCTTTTAAAAAAAGAAAAACATAGAAATTCAATGAAAAAAAACAAAGGTTAATGCAGAGTTATTGTTAGATGTCGAAATGAATTAGAAAAAATACCTCTGAAATTCCCCAGCTATAGTTTAGTGAGCTAATTATAAATTGTACCTTAGACTACTTATGGACGTCACATATTAATAGCCCTCAAGGCTTGTTAAATGACATCTTTAATGCCATCACTGACGTTATTGATGACATCACTGATGGCATCATGGATGACATCATCCAAGCAACTGCTCCTCAATTTACTCCTTAAACCGTCTGATCATTTTATAAAACAAACTAGTTAGTATATGGCCCACAAACACGTACAGCATATATTGAATGTATATACATGTGTGCATGTATGAAATAGAAATAGTGTAGTCCTGGAGACAAGTATGATGCAGTATAGTAAACGTTATATGGTGCACACCTTAACTATCAGTAATGTTTTAAGTGTAAACACTTCATTTACACAACATACAGACTGAGTGCTACTGGAGACTTTTAAGGTGCAGATATTTATCTAAAGAAGTTCAGTGAAAATTCTGAGACACTGTACATGATACAAGAATGTATAAGGAAAGGATGACTCACTTACCAACTGTTTAATGCCAGTATGATTGTGAGCGTTATTCTCATGGTGTAAGCTATTCTGCTAATTTCAGGAATAAGTGTAAAGTAGTTTTAGAAATTACGAAGGGTTGTGAATAGCACCTGGTTGTAAATGCCTTATCAGGGGCAGGTATCACCAGGTAATTGTCAATGAGTATTGCACAGATGTGAAGCCACTAACTTAAAATATTCTATGTAATATGAATTATTTAACAGGTATATCTCATTAAGGTAGATAATGACCAAAAACTATTTTAACCCCTTAACTGGTGGGCCTCCCCCAACCCCCGGCGGCGGGCCCTTTCTGATGGATACATCTGCCTGTGGATTACTCACCTTTTGAATTACCCCAATGCGCAGCATTCCATGGAAACTTTTCTCCTCAGCTCTCCCACGTTGACAAGGACGTCACAATGGAACTGCTCCGCACGCGACTCCGCGTGACGTCATCGGAGCCATAAGAAGACCTTGTAGGGGTGCTGACATCATTTCCCTTTTTTCTCCGCTGTCAACGCATACTGTTTTTTTCCCAGGATCTCCATTTCTGGTAGTTTTCTTAGATACTGTTGCTGCGACTTTGTAGCCTTTGAAGATGACTCATCCTAGAAAGTTGGGATTCAAGCCATGCAGGGAATGCGGGGGCTAGATGTCCATCACTGACCCGCATGAAGATTGTTTGTGGTGCTTGCCTTCGGATCACGACGTCGGGACATGCTCTTTGTGCAAACGGATGAATCCGAAGGATCTGAAGGAGAGGGAGGCCAAGTTATTCATGGCCAATGCCAAGAGACAAAAGAGAAGTCGCTGGAGATCTCGGACCTGGTTGAAGTCGCCGACGCCTCGTACTTTGAGATCCTCCAAGAAGTATAAGAAGAAGCTGCGCAATGGTTCTCGGCGTCGCTCTTCAAAGGATGTGACTCCGATGTCGGTGCCTCCGAGTCCTAGGCGACATCGCAAAGATAAAATATCTCCAAAACCTTCTCCAGGGGTGTCTCTGGCTCCGTCTCCGGCACCGAGGGCTGTTATTCCTTCGACTCCAAGGAATGTTACTCCTCCTCCGGAGCCGAGGTCTGCGACTCCACCTCTGGCACCGGCGCCAAGAACTCTGACTCCACAGCCGGAGCCGAATTTGGTGCCTCCACACACGGCTCCAGAGCCCTTTGTTCCGGATCCATCATATCCAGCATTCCTGGCTCCGGGATCGGATCCGTTTCATTTTTTAAATGCTACGTTTAGCAATTTCACAAGGCCTGTGAATCCATCTGGTGCACCTGCCAGCCCCATGGGTCCACTTGCATACTCTCTTGGAGGGTTTCCCCCTTATTTTCCGCAGGCACTGTTAATGCCCTTTATGCTTGTGACTCCAGGAATTTGGCCTCCACCGGGGCCGAAGCTGCCGATGCAGTTGCATTTTCCAGAGGGTTGTGGCCCTTTGGATGGTTCATCTCTGGTGCCGTTTGGATCCGAACAGGCACCGGCTCGACCTCAACTGACTTCAAACCCGGTTCCTTTGGATGCTCCTATGATGCCGGTCCCGAAGTCACTGGCGTCACATCTGGTGCTGCCGACACTGATACCAAGAATTAGATCTCGGAGATGGGCTTAAAGGCTGGTGGAAAAAGAGGAATACCAAGAGGAGCATGAGGAGGCTGAAGAAGGAGAAATTGTGGATCTTGACCCTACATTTGAGGGATTACAAGAGGCAAGTGGTATGGATACCTCCCCGGAGTGGGAATTGGCAGCACCTAAGGGTTTACCACCGCCTGAGGTGACTTCATATCATGCAGTCATTCGTAAAGCGGGGGACCTTCAGGAGTTACCACTTCCCACAGCTGAACTGAAATCGAGAATCCTCACTGAGGTTCTCCATTCTTCAGCTTCTGCATCAGAACCATTGTTGACCTTCAATGAGGCTTTAACGGAGCCTATTTTACATGTCTGGCAGAAGCCAATGTCCTCTTTTGCAGTTTCCAGGACAGTGGCTAGAAGATACAAGGTAGCTCCTGGGGATCCGGCATTTTTATCTTCCCATCCCTCACCGGAAAGCCTAGTTGTCCAAGCTTCTTGCTCTTCTAAGTTATCAGCAGGGTAGTTTCCAACCACGCCTGCTGATAGAGACTCAAAAAGAATGGAGCAGTCGGCCAAAAAGGTTTTTTCGTCAGGGAGTATGGCCTTTAAATCTACGAATTCCACTTGTCTTTTGGGACATTACATTCACGCCCTCATGGATTCAGCTAAGGAGGTCATCCCAAAATTGCCTACGGAGGTCCAAGGGCATTTTTCTGAGCTGCTGACGGATGCTCAGGCTGCTGCCTGTCAAGTAATTCAATCTGGGCTGGACACGGTGGACTCTGTGGCTAGAGCAATGGGGTCTTCTGTGGCGAAGAGAAGGCATGCCTGGTTAAGGGGTTCAGGTTTTTCACCAGATGTTCAGGCTACATTGCTGGACTTGCCCTATGATGGGTCCCGCTTGCTTGGAGTTAAGGACAGCAAGGCAACAGCAAGGTCCTTAGGAATTCAGACCAAGCCCTGGGAATATAGACAGTTCTGCAGGTTTCGGGGCTTTGCTAAGAACTTGTCCTTTCGTGGCAGACAACAACTGCAGCAGCAGCAGACAAATCCTCTGGGCAGAAGGGGCAGAGGTCACCTGCGGGGTTCTGCTCGGCAACAAGTCTCCTCCTCCTCCTCCTCTTCTGCCTCTCCGACCGTTTTTGTAGGGAAGCAGCTCTAGCTCTGCCATATTAGAGCATGCTTGTCCTGTGGGAGGACGGATGGCCTATTTTCTACCTCATTGGAGGTCTGTCACTACAGATCTCTGGGTTTTAAACATTGTAGAAAATGGGTATGCCCTACCCTTCCAGGAGTTTCCTCCTCCTTTCCCTCCCTGCCAAGGCCTTTGCTCAGAAGAGCATCTTCTGCTTCTCCAGCAGGAAGAACTATCATTGCTTCAAAAGGGTGCAATCGAGTTCCAGAGAAGGAAAGGGGTCAGGGGTGCTACTCCCGGTACTTCCTGATTCCTAAAAAGGATGGTCGTTTACAACCGATTCTCAACCTCAGGATTTTGAATTTTTACCTCATACAAGAGAAGTTCAAAATGTTGACCCTGGCACAGGTTCTTGTGGCACTGGAGAAGGAAGACTAGATGGTGTTGATCGATTTACAGGATGCGTATTTTCACATTCCCATTCTGAAGTCACATCGGAAGTATCTCCGTTTTACGGTGGGGTCTCAACATTACCAGTTTGTGGTCCTTCCATTCGGTCTTACATCCGCACCTCAGGTTTTTACAAAGGTGATGGCGGTGGTGGCAGCCCATCTCAGAAGGTCAGGGATTCCTGTGTTTCCCTATCTGGGTGACTGACTGCTCAAAGCAAAGTCACCAGAGATAGTGTTGCATCATTTGCAGGTAACAACACAGCTGTTGTTCAGCTTGGGATTTTCGATAAATGTACCCAAATCGCACCTGGTGTCCTCTCAGCACAACCTGTTCATAGGGGCAGTACTGGACACTACTGTGAGTCGTGCTTTCCCGCCTCCACAGAGTATTCAGGACATCCAGGCTATGATTCCACTGTTTCAGAATGGAGCGTCTGTTCCAGTCCTGAAGGTCTTCCGCCTGCTCGGTCTGTTTGCTTCCTGCATTCTGTTGGTGAACCATGCATGCTGGCATATGAGGGCCCTCCAGTGGTGCCTCTGCAAGAATTGATTTCAACACAACGGAGATCTCGAGGAATTGGTCACAATCTCCGGAGACACTGCAGCAGATCTGCAATGGTGGAGTGTTCCAGGCAACCTGTCTCAACGGAAGCCATTTCACCCTCCTTCTCTGGTGGCCACAGTGATAACGGATGCCTCCACTCCAGGGGGGGGGGGAGCTCATCTGGGGGATCTGGAGGTCAAAGGTCTTTGCTCTCCAGAGGAAAGATTGTTTCACATTAATCTTTTGGAATTGCGGGCGATACATTTGGCTCTCAAGGCCTTCCTTCCTTCCTTCCCTTCATGGTCAGTTGGTTCAGGTCTTAACAGACAACACCCCTGCGCTGTGGTACATTAACAAACAGGGAGGAGTACGGTCGTATCTTCTCTGCAGACAGGCTCTGCAACTCTGGTCCTGGGCTCAGGACCATTGGATTTGCGTAATCGCAAATCATCTGGCCAGAGTGCTGAATGTGCGTGTGGACATACTCAGTTGGAAGTATTTGGCCGATCACTTGTGGCGTCTCCAACGGGAGCCAACTCACGAGAACGCGCACTGCCCATCATTCTGCAGTCTCCAGTATCCGACGCAGGGAGCATTGGGGGACGCGTTTCAGTTAGATTGGGGCTCACAGCTTCTTTACGCGTTTCCCCATACATCCTTGATTCCTCGAGTTCTGAGGAAGATTCGCCAAGACCGAGCCCAAGTCATATTGATCGCCCTGGATTGGCCGCAAAGGATGTGGTACACAAACCTCCTTTACCTCTCAGGGGAGACCTCCTTTCACAATCACAGGGGCAGGTTCTACACCCCCCTCCCCTCCAGAGCCTGCACCTTCATGTCTGGATATTAAACGGGGCAACCCTAGTTCCTTCTCTCTCCCACCAGATGTGGTAGACGTTATTTTATTAGCCAGAAGACACTCCACCAAATCTGTCTATGCTGGTAGGTCGGCTAAATATGTGAAGTGGTGTGGAGAGAAATAAATTGTTCCCTTAAATGCCCATTTATCTGATGTTCTGAGTTTTTCTCCTTTCCTGGCGCAACAGGGTTGCGCAGTAGCAACTGTTAAAGGCTACTTATCTGCCTTGTCGGCTTTTCTTTGTTTGCCAGATCAACCCTCTTTGTTTAATTCGCCTATAGTTATGAGAGTCATCAAGGGTCTCACTAATCGGTTTCCTCCCACTCCCTTTATTATGCCTCAGTTGGATTTGAATTTGGCTCTCACGTTTTTGATGGGTTCACCCTTTGAACCTTTGCATAGTTGCCCTTTAAGGTTTCTTGCATTTAAAACTATATTTTTAGTGGCAATCACATCGGCTAGGAGGGTGAGTGAATTGCAGGCTCTTAGTTCCAAGCCTCCTTTTACTTCTTTCCATGCGGATAAGATGGTTCTTAGGACCAGAATTGCTTTCCTGCCTAAAGTGGTTACTCCATTCCACTTGGGGCAGTCCATCACCTTACCTACTTTCTACCCTTTCCCTCACCCTTCTAAGGAGGAGGAGAGACTTCATTGTCTGGACCCCAAGAGGGCAGTGAGCTTCTACTTGGACAGAACCAAGGACTTCAGGCTGGATGATCAACTCTTCGTAGGATATGTGGGCAAGATGAAGGGCAAGGCTGTCCACAAAAGAACGTTGTCCAGGTAGATAATCCTGTGCATTAAGATCTGCTATGCCTTGGTCAAGAAGGAGCCTGCTAAAGGTATTCATGCTCATTCTACCAGAGCTGAGTCTTCTGCTTCGGCTTTGGCTAGAGGTATCCCTGTGGTTGACATCTACAAAGCAGCAACTTGGGCCTCCCTTCACACTTTTGCGCTATTGCTTGATGTCGAATGTGAGGAGGGATGGCCATTTTGCTTGTTCCATGCAAACCTCAAACTTTGATTAAAAAAGCACATTTTCCTCATATTTCTGTGATGGAAAGTTCTGGAATCTGTGGGGAGCCACAAACGTTCATCCACCCAGCATTACCCCAAGTCTCTTGATAAAAATGGTACACCACTTGTATGGGTAGGCCTAGTGCCCATGACAGGAAACGGCCCAAAACACAACATGGATGCATCACATTTTTCCACAGAAAACAGACCCTTTTTTTCAAATGTGGGTAGCTCTAGATTTTGGACCCTAGTTCAGTCTGCACCTAGGGAAACCTAGCCAACCTGTACATTTTTGAAAACTAGACACCTAGGGCTTCACTGTGCTGAGATGCGTGACAGGGATGGAGCAGGAGAGCGCCATATATTCAGAGATATGGCTCTCTTTCCCCTCTCCCTAGCGCTGGCACTGATTTCAGCTGCTGAGTGCCACGCACACACCTTAGCGCCATAGTGCTAGGGTGTGTGCGTGAGTCCCCACGTCTCGGCAGAATGCAGAATGACAGAATGCAGAACAATGTCATACATTCACCCCAGTGCAGAGATCTGGGCCTAAATCTATAGGTTTTTTTCTCCACCTTGCCATTCCAGTTTAAACCCAGCCACATGCAAATCAGTCTTGACCCTGCGCCCAATGGGAACAGTCCAGCCCGAACTGCCAGGCCAGGTCCTCCCTGGACTGGAAACAAGCATCCTAGGACCGGTTTTGGGGGCTCACTCCTCATCAGCCAGGATAGCTTGACTCCAGTGGCATGGAGAGCACGGGACCCACGTCTGGGCATACCCATCCCACTCGGGGTGACAAATGCAAAAAGAACAATTGATGGACAGAATGCAGAACAATGTCAGGCATTCACCCCAGTACAGAGATCTGGTCCCAAATCCATTGTTTTTTTGCTCCACCATGCCATTCCAGTTTGAACCCAGCCATATGCAAATCAGTATGGAAAGGTGACAAATAACTTACAATATCCACCTGTTTGGTCCCACCCCTTCCACGTTAGTAGTATGCAATGGGGTTCACACCATTTTCCAGGCTGATGAATTGTGTGTGTTCTTTACAATTGCACATTGAAAAACAATCTGAAATCCTTAATGGAAGTGAATGCAACCTTGATTTATTAGAGAGCAATCTCTTCTCTAGTGACTGTCCAAGACAAGCTGGTTCTTTCTTGTCATTCCTGGTCTGAGAGCAGATTCCATGGTTCTCCTTTTTAATTGATGCTCAGTATACAAAGGCGCCAAATCACCTACAAGCTCCGCCTGTTTGGCTCCACCCCTTCCAGTTAGTAGTAAGCAATGGTATTCCCATCATTTTCCATAATGACGGACAGTATGTTTTCCTTACAATTGCACATTGAAAAACGGTCTGAAATCCTTGATGTGTCATGTCCTTTAGGATAGTCCGACCGCGTACATACAAGCTACATACAGTTTGTCCCATCCACACGACATAATGGTTCTATATAGGTGACCTTTTACCTAGTAGCTTCCTTCTGTCTTTTCGACAACGGGCTCTTGGCATCCTATCTTAATCCCTGTACCTGACGTACATAAACATCTCCTCTGGCACAGCAGATTTATTCTGTATAAGGGTCACCTTTTTTTCCATCCATAGCCAACAGCCAGTTGTGCATGAGTAGTTTGTTTAGAAAAGGATTAACGAGGGATTAGTGAATGTTTTCAAAACAATATCGATTCTCGAAAAACCCTGAGTGGTCACTTTAGAATAAAAGACCCTCACTCCCCCATAGAGAGGCAGAGGAGAATTCCTTCCAGGCTGGACCGAGACTCTGCAGGCTGATCCTCCGGACAAGCAGAGACCTGACATCCCTTGCAGGTTGCCATCCTTAACGCAGAGACGGGGTCCTTCATTCAGAACCATCAGGTGAGGGGTTAGCACTTCCCCGGGGAATTCTTGGCTCCATTAGGCTCTATTAGGATCCATTTGGATCACACTAGCACTTACATACGCATGCTTCACCTACACATCTAGACTAGATAGGCTACGCATCGTAGGAGTACGCCAATGCTATTGTTTTAAGTAATCTGGTTTTATTCATGTTATTAGCAATATGATAGAAATGTATCTGCTATTTACAATATTGGTACTAGCGATCACATTTGTCTGCTCCTGTCTTTTGATTGTCGCAGCTAACATGTTCCACACTAGACTGACGCTTGACCAATAAATATTTTATTGTAACCTGTTCAATCGTCATTCTATGTGTGTTCTGAGAAAAAGCAAGCACGAGTGACTGAGCGAAAGATACCATATTGTTTCCAGGATACCTGAGGAATCAGGATTGTCATGTTCGGTGGTTGCCAGAAAGTATGCACATCACTGTAGAATACAGGGAGGTGGTAGTGGCACCATAGAGCTAGCTGGTCTAACGGCTGACTCATCCTGTGGGGGTGTCCAGAGTCTGTCTGCACACCAAGCCCTCAGTTTAGGTCATCCAAAACACGCATGTCCTGGGGGGTCCTAGGAACTACATGACATGGCGCAGCCAACGTTGGTTTGGCTCTTATATTAACAGTAAAATCTGAGTAGTTCAGTCGTGCTTTCTCAGACAGCCCTTCTCACATTTTTCAGAGACGTCTGAAGTGGGAAGGATAATCCGCCTCAGCTGAGCAGGTACACCCTGTGTATTGGCTGAAGGTTTTAGACAAGCTTGTAAGGATTAAAGGTTCCCATATTGTGCTAAAACCCTAACTCTTAAACTACTTACTTTCTTCTTTCCAAAATGACTAAAGCCGCAAATAGCGGTGGAAGTGAGGAAGGAGACGAATTTGCTAACGCTCTTAACATTACAGAAAACTGCCGACAAGCAGTAACCCTGAAATTATTAGAACGTGGGTTACCTGCAACAGGTGGTCATGTTACCTTCGTGATTGAGGCACACGAGGTGTTCGGATCAGAGGTCTTCTATTCTTGGGTGAAATTTCCACCTGCAGATCCACAGACACATTTATTCCACAAATACATTGAAGTGGATCCACCAGAAGAATATATCCCATACGAGGACATTGAAGTCCTGTTAACTTACCAGCAACATAGAAACTGGTTTGAAGGCACCCTAAATCACACAACTTCGGTCGTAAGACTCGGTCCGCTCAGCAAAGGAGGAGCTACATGGCCGGTCTTAGCGGCTTACACTCCACATCCTGAGATAGACACTCCCAATAGGGGAAGTGCGTACACATTGTCCAGTTATATATAGACACATTGTCCAGTTCGTCATGCGAACACTCACATTACAACTTGCGAGAGCTTCTCCACCTGGTACAGGCCAGTCCCACCATACACCAGTAATTAGTCCACAAACACTAAAAGCAGTAAAGGGTGCGTTCCTTTCAAAAAGGGATCAAGTACCATTCTGGATCACCCAAAAAATAGCCAGTTGGAAGCAGTATTTCCCCATACGGGTCCGCAGGAAAAACACAGAATGTTAACAATATGCTTGCAAATGGGAATGGTTCCCACTCTGGAGGATTGTACCACATGGGGAACAATCTTTGCTGCAGACTACATTAGAATACACGGCACCCCAACCATATCAGTTATTCCTGAAGTATTAAAACAAATACAGAATGAGTATATGCCAGGACCTGCCCTGGGCTTGGGGATGAAGCTGATGGGTAGTTTTGACCAAGTCTTGGCGATTATGCTGAGCAACATCAAGGGGGAAGCAGCAGCGGTGGCTATAAGCCAACGCCTAAGGGAAACACCTCCTGTAAATCAGGAGCGTGCATTACCAAAAATTATCGAAGAAACCTATGCTTCACTAGGTAAAGATAGCTTGGGAGCCAAACCAGCAAAACCACAAATGGTGAGTAATTCTGACAAGGATAGCTCAAAGCAAGCACCCATTACTTCTAAAAAGAAATGGGATAATAATACATCTAAAAATAATAATAACAGAAACACTTCACGATCAAGGTGTGGGTTTCCCCAACGGGAGTCCTCTGAAAAGAGGTACAACCTTAGGAATCGTGATAACATTAGGAAACCTGACAGGTATCAGGATACTGATACACGTTCCTTTCAGGGTTCATCAAAAAGCTAGGAGAGGCAAGGACGGTCAGAACAAAAAGTTGAAGATAGACAAAAGGGAAAAAGGAAGACACATCGCACTTCAGATTTCATTATCAAACAGGAAGAGCAACCTAAAGCAAAGACTCAATTCAAAAAGAAGAAAGTAGCTGGCATAAAAATTTGAAATGCCCAGGTTATTGAGGACTCCGCTTCTGAACGGGGAATCGGCTCTGACGATGCTAGACAGCGTGGCAGAAGTAACAGATAGCTCGCCAGAACCTGAAGGAATTTCTGGTGACAGCAGTGTTGAATGAGTACATCACGGTGGAAACACCTGATACAAGAGTGAGTGTCCCACACCGTCTACAAGAAATTAATCTCCAATTAGAGGGGACATCTCAAGAAAAATTAAAGGACACTTTTGGGAAAATTTGACATATGGGTATGATATCCTGTTGGCTGAAAAATATTTGCCGCCTGAATTTATAATGATTGCCCAAAAGGTGAAAGCGTCCTTTTGCCTGCTTTTTCCGACCTCGTTCCTGTTTCCTTAAAACACTCATACGCGCAGGAGTGGGCGCAAGCCCTAGCTCTGGCATTATACTGCAACCATGTAGGGTGGGACGTGGAGTCATAACACCATGAAATACCATAAAAACTACTCCAACACCACAGAGACAGTACCTGTTAAACAAGAGACAAAGTAACAGGTCAAAGAAATCTTAGACCAACTTGAATACCAAGGTGTAATTGAAACTTGCACTTCACCCATGAACAACCCTTTGTTTCCCGTAATGAAACCCGACAAAACATATCTTTTGGTTTTAGTTTACAGACATTTGAACACATGCACAAAGACATTTGCAGTTCAGACCTCACACAGTGCCGCATTAATGAATAATATTGTGCGGAAAAACAAAACAACACTAGACATCTCAAATGGTTTCTTCTGCCAAAATATAGCTCCTGAAAGCAGATATTTGACCGGATTTTCTGCATTAGGCACCCAGCGTCAATTTTGTCGTTTACCTCAAGGGTATAAGAACAGCCCAGGGTTGTTCTCGGCAAGGGTATCTGAGCTACTACAAACTTACGATGAAGAAGCGGTGTCCTATTTAGATGATATTTATATGACGGACGATGAATTACTTGAACACTTGTGCACGGTGAACAACATAATTGTTGGATTTGACAATATGGGCTAGAAACTTAATTTAAAAAATCTAAAATTGCCCATCTCAGCGTCCTATTTTTGGGATATCAGCTGTCAAGTGAAGGCAAGAGCCTTGCCGCAAATTTTTTAGGAAAATGCGTGCTAATACAGCCTCCAAAGAATCTGAAAAATTTACAATCCATTTTAGGATTTCTAAATTTCGACAGAACATACTTTCAAGACTACACAGAAAGAGTCAAACCTTTCTACGACCTAATCAGACCTGATTTCACTGCAAACAAGTGGACCCAACAACATACTGACATTTTACGTTCAGTTCAAGCTGACATGATAGCTTCAAAACACTTGCAGACACAAGTAAATGTCCGCAACCTGGTAATACGAGTCGTCCCCGGATTATCAGGGTACTCCTATATCATGTTTAATGAAGGTGAAACAGTCCCTATCGCATACAAATCTCATCTGTACACAAATGCTGAAAATCGATTTGCAGCAACAGAAAAAATTCTAACAGCAGTACAGACTGCTGTAGTGAGAGAAAGAGCACTAGCACAGGGGAAACACATTATCGCTGTGACCCCAATACCGACTTTAGAAGCGGTAACAAAAGCAAGCATTCCAAATGCGAAGGCATTGCATCCACGTTGGATACAATGGGCTAATTCTCTCACTGCAACAGATGTAGAATACAGATGCAATCCAAGGCTTAGAATACAAGCATTCCTGCAATACGAAATAGAATACCCTCTCCCGAATGAAATATTGCCTCTAGAGCAGTACGAATACATCATTTACACTGATGGATCTGCTCAGCCCGCCATAGGAAGTAAACAGCAATATAGCGCCGCATGTGCTATAGGGAAGGGTCGCATGCGGGGTGGTAAATTCCATCCCAGCAATACGCCTACATGACATCTAGGAAACTGTACAGCGCAGCTGGCAGAACTAAAAGCCCTGATACTTGCACTGCAGTACACGGATCGGGAATTCCCCACACTGATAGTGCGCGATTCATTCTACTGTGTGCAATCTTACAATGAATATCTTCACTATTGGGGCCAGAATGGGTTTAAAGACGCTAAGAGTGGCACAATAAAACACAAATTGTTATGGGAACAAGTGGCAAAGCTGAAAGCTGGCCTGCCACGAGCTCAAGTTATTCACACCTTGAGTCATCAGCGTGTTGGCATACACATTGAAGGGAATTTACTGGCTGATGAAGCAGCCAAGGCGACAGTGCGAACTGCTGCCGTTGCCGCAATCACTCGTTCACACACGAGAATAGACGGAGATATACTAGTAGCTATCAATGCCACAAAGAACGGCTCAGCCGTCCTGCCAAAAGGTTTTCCACTCAAGTACTCCTACAAGATAGATGCACACAACACATCGTATGCTCAAATTCCAGGAGCGGGGGATAGAGTAATACCAAACAAAGATCGCAGATTAGGTTCAATACCTGCTGCACACGAGGGTCTGGGCTCAGCCCACCCGGGAGTCACTGCAACAATGTTATTGTTGAAGCAGCATTACTGGTGGTCGGACTTGACAAAACAAACAAAGGACTATGTTCTGCAGTGCGATATTTGCCAGCAGTTGAAGGGTTCCACCGTTCACAGACCACCACAAACACCATTACTGATTTCAGACAGACCACTCGCATGTGTCTATTTGGACCACAGCGGCCCCTTAAATTCAGACGGGCTTACAAGTATATCTTGGTGGCAGTGGATTCATGCTCTAGATTCCTGTGGGTTTGGCCCCAGCGCTCGGCTGACGCTAGAACTGTTATAAAGGATTTGAGAGACTTCATCGGGACATACGCAATAGGCACGTTATATTCTGACCGTGGTCCTGCGTTTAGCTCTTGAGCTTACAAGGAAGCCATGGAAAGTATGGGCATGGCCTTGCGGTACTCCTCACCCTACCATCCCGAGGGAAATGCGGTAGTGGAGAGGAAAAACCATGACCTAAAGCAATCTTTAACAGCTAGAGTATTAGGCGCGGGTGGTGTTTGGGTCAATCACCTTTACGGGGTCCAGAGGGCACTGAACAACATGCCAAGAAAATCCTTGGGAGGTCGTACCCCTTATGAAATCCTGTTTGGGACACAAATGTTGGTACCTGATCTCGATTGTGCCAGCACAGTGGCAGATGCAAAACCATTTGAACTGAATGACCGTTTGGCTGTTTTACAGAAACTCAATGAATTCCGAGCGTTACAGAGCAACGTGCAAGTCAAACACACCGCCAGTGGGGAAGTGAAACCAGTACCAGCAAGACCTGCCTGGGTCCCGAAGATAGGGGACCTAGTCCGGGAAAAGATCATGGACAGAAGAGAGTTTGGGCCATCATACAGAGCAGCTTTAACTGTCCTAGCGGTAGTGGGAACAAGAACAGTACTACTGCCTCCTCTGGCCGGTAAAAAAGAAAAAAGATTTTTCTCCATTGATCTGATGAAACCACATCATGTGGCCGATTCTCAACAGTTAGCCACGTGGGGTCCTGAGTAGCCGAAGACCTCCTCTAGCTACTATACAGGAAGTTCAGATGGAAAGACTAATAACCTTTCAAGACTCCACTACACAAAGTGATGGAATACCAAATGACGGAGCACAAATCATTCCAATTGACATTGAAAAGCATCAAGAAGAAACAACAATGCAAGTTGCAATTCGGCCCAAAAATGATGTTTACATTAATGCCTTTAAACTACACATCTGCCAGTTCTACAAAACCTGCGGAGCTACCAAAGATAGATCGAACTGCGTCTGGCTACTTCATCAACTTCGATGATTTCTCTTCAGATCCAAGTGAACCTGATCAAACGACACCCATTTCTAAGAGAGAGAAATTTCTACAATTCTATCTTACGCTCAAAAAGACTTACTTAGTGCCACCTTGGCTGAACATTTGGTTTGCAATAGGTGTAGTATATCTGTTAATATGGATTGGCACAGTGACTGTCTTTTTTCTGCTTCTGAACGGACATTATCTCCCAGAACGCTCTGCAGTACAATCTGTGAACTTGGTCCTGAAACCACATAGGTCATCACATCGTGAACAAAGAGACTTGTCCCTGGTGAACATTACAGCAATTCCAATACCAGATGGTATAGTTTGGGATAAGGTTTCTTATGATGTATATGGCCCCACTGAACATTTAAAGATTCCACATTTGTTTAAAATTTCTTTGAATTACTTCATTACCCCCAGTACACTCTCTGATGATTGGGACATTGAAACTGTAAATACTATGCTTTCAGACTTAGAACAGTCTGCTGCATTTTCTTACAGGGAATTGTATGAAGATACCACTGACTATGATACCATGTTTTGTTATCAGCATTATGGTCATCATTTTTTGCATAGAGCAAGTGGACCAAGCACTGTCAACACTTACCATCAGTGGGAACATTGTCCAACACTGCAAAAAGGTAGTTCTGCCACATTCGCACAGAAATTCACATACTTTTCAGGGTTCAACACATCAAACCCAGAATCATTCTATTACAAAATCGCACAGAACAATGTGACAGCGAAGAAAATTATGCTGACGAATACTAAACTGATATATTCAGCACCCTTTTCCTCCCAACTGTCTATACAGGGTTTCGACTACTAGAGAGACACTATAGAGACAACATCCATCTGGGGGACAAGAGAGTGGCAGGTTCAGGGGACTGAGGCTTTATTTAGAGCTTTCCTCATACCTTTACAGATGATTTTCCTGAACATAACTGTGCAACAGACTACCTGTTATGGGTTTGGCTTATGGGCAAAAATCAAAGACCTAAAAACACCAAGCATCCCTTCACCCACACCTGTTAAGGGTACCACAAATAACTAGGTGAAGAGGCACATGGTACATACAATTCATCATCTCCCAATTGGAAGGGTTGGTTGGTTTGGCCTACAGACACGAATATGTGTAACTCAAGATTCAAGGGTACCACCGAAGGGTTTAGTATCCATAGGCCCGACCCACGCTATGTACACTTAGACGACCCAGGGGTAGTGACTTCCTATAGTGTCAGGAAGTTATGCCTAGATTGGCTAAAGACCTCAACACTATCACAGGTGAATCAACACTTGTCCCTTCTGTCATACAACATGGATTTTAGGGATTTCTTGTTAGGTCCGAAGAAACCACGTAGTAAACGCTTTCTATACACCATTTACAATGAGGTTTGGAAAGTCTCCCAACAGGAAGCTGCTGAGAGACTTCGTGAAATAGATAGGCTTAACCTAGAAAAGGCCTTAGCAGTTGTAGACAACGGCATGACCACACTATTGTCTCGTATTTATTCACTGGGGAACATTGTGTCATCAGCTATCGACATAATGGAACAAGATTTGTCTATTTTACAACATGGGCAATCTCAGTTACGCGCTATTATGCTTTTGAGTTGGACGCTTCAATCATTGCGTTCTGGCCACGTTCAATGGTGATACATTACAGACACAAATCTGTTTTCAGCTTACAACCTGACAGACAGACAATTGACCATGACACGCAGAGATGCAAAGTACACCATGCTGCTCATTGAAAAATTGGAGAAATTACCTTTTACTGTAGTATAGTCACCATCTACAGAATGGTTAATCCATGGCTATATCACACTGACAATCATGACATTCCAATGTCAGTACTGTCCAAAATACTACCCAGTAGGCAGGTATGAAGTGTTAGGCAAAGGGTACATTCGAGAAACCTGGGAGTTACAGTATACATATAGGTGCAGGAATAAGGACAAGGACGTTTTCTTGAGTGGTTTGAACTGCGGTAAGGCCTTAAGTGGGTCTTTAGTGTGTAAGGAAATATCATTGCACGGGGCGTGTAATGCGTCCATAGCGAACTTGTCCTGCTTCCTGAAGGGTTCCCCAGCTGCTGTAATTCATCCGGTTTTTTAGTTACTTTCCAATGGGAGTTACTTAATGCTGAATGACCAAGGCTGCTGTGGTATGACACCCGGCATTGCTTATCTAGTGGCCGTCAACTCCAGGTTTGTTTGTTGTAAGCAAGTATTGTTTCCCTCGGCTCGCACAGTTAGGAAGGCACCACTCTGGCCTTCACTGAATGTTTCCAACATAGGGTTTGATTCTCTGAGCAGACTGAAAGCCATACTGTTTCAGCAAAATGTGGCCTTAACTTCAGCCCGAGAGATCTTTGATCTCCAGGTTGCAAGGTCTTCGGCAGAGATACAGGCGCTGGTCCAGACTAATTTAACCCTCCATTTCGGAGAAATGGTGCATCGTATCTTTAACATGTCTGATACGAGTGGAATAGTGCACTTATTTAAGATCATAGGATCAGGCCTGTTAACCGCCTTTCAACCATTTTCGAAGTGATTCCATCCTTTATACACTCTGTACTTCGAAGCGTTTTTGGAGGGCTTCCTTTGGTCCTGCTTTCAGTAGCGGGTATCTTGATTTTAATCCTATTGCTACGCAATGGATGCCAACATCACTCGAGAAATGGAGAGAACACTGCTGGAGCGACATTGTCATGAGTGCTTGGTGTTCTTTGTGGGTATACCTCGGCTTCGAGAGCTGAGTGAACATTGGTTCCTGTCTTTCAGAACGGCCTGGCTTGATTGCATTCTACCAGTCTTCTGCTGCCTCTTTTGCGGATTTGAATGCATGTTGGACCACTGTCTGACACTTCCATCGGTTATGCCGCCGGACATAGACATGCTCCTGGCGCCTTTGCAGGCCCACGTGCACAGTTGTCCACAGCGTATTCCCAAGTTGATGATGGCGTTCCTTGAGCCTCCACGGGATGCTTCAGCTCCTGTTGGAACGGAGATCGGCTCCACCACGGATGTACAGGCATCAACCTCAGACGCACAAGCATCAGGCTCGGGCACACAGGCATCTAATTCTTCCCCGAAGGCTGCTGTGGGAACCAGAGATGATCACCTCTGTTCACTTGCTTTCATACTGGAGGTACTGGAGACCCTGCCTCCTGCGGATGACATGTTCAGTGATGTTGAGTCTCTAGCGCAGGATTCTTAAACAATCTGGCCTCTCCTGTGCTGGGAACCGTTTGGCAAGTTTTTAAACATCGTCAAAATTGAAGGTCAAATTGACTTTGTTTTCCTTGTTCTTTTTTTCTCTGCTCTGTCTGAGCTTAGTGACTTTCAAGGTGCTCAGAGAAACTATGCATTCATATATATATAAAGGACATATAAAGGACCTTTTTTAGAACACTTAGGGAACTATGTTTTCTGCTTTTACAAAGAATATTTTTAAGACTTTTTTAAGTGCTTTTAGTCTATTTTTAAAGATGTCAAATTTATATTGCTTTTTATATATAGCATTTATTTCAGCATTACCTAGCTGACCTTGTTGACCTTTTGATGAGGAGTGGGTGTCATGTGCTTTAGGATAGTCCGAACGTGTACATACAAGCTACATACAGTTTGTCCCATCCACACGACATAACGATTCTATATAGGTGACCTTTTACCTAGTAGCTTCCTTCTGTCTTTTCGACAACGGGCTCTTGGTATCCTATCTTAATCCCTATACCTGACGTACATAAACATGTCCTCCGGCACAGCAGATTTATTCTGTATAAGAGTCACCATTTTTTCCATCCATGGCCAACAGCCAGCTGTGCATGAGGATTTTGTTTAGAAAAGGATTAACGAGGGATTAGTGAATGTTTTCAAAACAATATTGATTCTCGAAAAACCCTGAGTGGTCACTTTAGTATAAAAGACCCTCACTCCCTCATGGAGAGGCAGAGGAGAATTCCTTCCAGGCTAGACCGAGACTCTGCAGGCTGATCCTCCGGACAAGCAGAGACCTGACATCCCTTGCGGGGTGCCATCCTTGACGCAGAGACAGGGTACTTCATTCAGAACCATCAGGTGAGGGGTTAGCACTTCCACGGGGAATTCTTGGCTCCATTAGGCTCTATTAGGATTCATTAGGATCACACTAGCACTTACATACACATGCTTCACCTACACATCTAGGCTAGGTAGGCTATGCATCGTAGGAGTACGCCAATGCTATTGTTTAAAGTAATCTGGTTTTATTCATGTTATTAGCAATATGATAGAAATGTATCTGCTATTTACAATATTGGTACTAGCGATCACATTTGTCTGCTCCTGTCTTTTGATTGTCGTAGCTAACATGTTCCACACTAGACTGACGCTTGACCAATAAATATTTTATTGTAACCTGTCCAATCGTCATTCTATGTGTGTTCTGAGAAAAAGCAAGCATGAGTGACTGAGCGAAAGATACCGTATTGTTTCCATGATACCTGAGGAATCAGGGTTGTCATGTTCGGTGGTTGCCAGAAACTATGCACATCACTGTAGAATACAGGGAGGTGGTAGTGGCATCGTAGAGCTCGCTGGTCTAATGGCTGACTCATCTCCTGGGGGTGTCCAGAGTCTGTCTGCACACCAAGCCCTCAGTTTAGGTCATCCAAAACGTGCAGGTCCAGGCGGGTCCTAGGAACTACACGACAGATAGAGGTGAATGCATCATTAATTTTTTGGAGTGCAATCTCTTCTGTAGTGCCTGTCCAGGACGAGTGGGCTCGTTCTTGTCATCTCCTCATCTGTTATGTTATGTTATGTTAGTAGGAACTTCTAAAGCGCACGGTCACCGGAAGGTTTCATGGTGCTAATCTTGGACAGTGTTGCGGCGCAATAGACTATGCGTAAGCTTGCTCAAACAACCAGGTCTTAAGCACCTTTCTAAACCCCAGCAGGTTGTCGCACATCCTGATTGCCAGAAGTAAAGAGTTCCAGAATTTAGGGGCAAGGTAAGAGAACCTACGCCCACCCTGACGTTTGAGTTTAATGGCAGGGGTAGTCAATAAGTGAGAATGGGCTGACCGTAGGTCAAAGTCCATGGTTCTCCCTCTTAATCGCTACTGAGTATGCAAAGGCGCCAAATCATCTACAAGCTCTTCCCATTTGGCCCCACCCCTTCGACATTAGTAGTAAGCAATGGTGCTGGCACCTGGTGAGATGGCCACAGGGCCTGAATTTGAGATGTCATCAGTGATGCCATAAATTATGTCATAGAACATGTCATGAGTGATGTAATCTGTGAGGTCATAAGCATTGCATGGCGGGTTCACAAGTTATAGTTAGCTGGTGAATTTCTGTGTTTTTTTTTCAAAATGTTAATGTTGTCACTGACATATTCACCTAATTATAACGTTACTTTAACCTTTGCGCATGGCCCCCCTCCCCTTATGAAATGCAGCCCCAGGGGTGGGCTTCCCGGACTCTGTAATTCACCAATTCGGCCCAGGCCACCATTTTCTGCAGGATCGTAGCAAAAATTGCTGTTTTTTTTAAATTGTGGCCCCAAGGGGGTCCCTCTGGGTCTCCCACCAGAGGCCTGGGTGTGGGGCAGATTATCCCTACCCTGTTCCCTTATATCTGTTTTTCCCCAAACTTCAGGACAGGGGACTATGTCCACTAGTCCTGTAATGGTTGCCAGCAAAATTTTTGTGATGTGACTGGCAACCAATCAGAGCGTGTGCTCCTGCAGGAGTCTGACTCTTGCAGAAGTGAATTGGCCAAGGGGAAAAAAGCTCCCTGGGCCATTCAGAACGCTCTATTTTTTAACTGGCGCTCTTGCGAGAGTCTTTTGAGCCTCTTGCTGACCCAACCATCCAGATATACAAATATTTTTTACCCTTAATTTCTAAAAAAACTACTGAACACGTTTACACAAAAAGCACAATCTGCGGACCAGGATCCAGCTTCCTGCCCAATTTGGTGTAATTCCGTTCAACAGTTTATTTTGTAGTCCTTCTTAAAGAAGTCTATGGATAATGCATGGGGAATTTATATTTTGAGGGCCCCCCTTGTTCTCGGCCCCCGCTTGACAGATCACCACGAAACTTGCCATGCACAAACTAGTCAGAAAGTAGCACCTTTTTTATACAGTTTAATGGAGATTCATCAAACGGGGCCAAAGCTATTAGCAACAAAATAAACGTTTTCCTGTGGAACAGCTGACCTAACTATAACCACCCAGTGGTGGTTGCAAAATCCCCATGCATTTTGTATAAACTTCTTTAATATATATATAAATATACTTTGTATGGAACACTTGGCAAAAAAAGACACTATTGGCTTGCCTAAACCTCTCTAGGCAAAGCCTATGCAAACAATTGTACAGCCCTCTGCACTCGTCTGAGCAGCGGACGTAAGCTGGGGGTAGCAACGGGCACTTTAACATTCAAAACAGAGCGATTTCGCGCTCAACTGGCTCCTCTCGCAATCACAGAGTGAAATGCGAGTGAAAATGGCCGCCGCGCATGCGCGGATACGGCCGCCCGTAACAACAGAAAGAGGACTGCGCGATCGAGCGACGCGCGTCCTCGCCCCCTCACTCCCTCGCCACTGGCAGCTGCAACGGGCGCGTCGTGCCCTGCAGGGGAGGCAGGAGCGCTCCCAAATGCGCAGGAAGGCACCGAAAATGAAACGGGCACAAAAACCACCCCCCCGGTCTGCGCTGAAGTGCGCTATCCTGCGGGGGAAAACACACAAGTAAGCGCTATAGAACTAAAAGCGCAGCAAGAATGTAGAAAGCCTTCTAAAAAGTACAATAGCAAGTCACAATATCGCGTTAGCGCTGAGCGATCGCTCAACAACACAATTAAGGTAACTACCACAATACACAAGTAGTAAATGGAAGAGGGCACTTAACTGGCTGCGGAGCAGCAAAGAAAGAGGAAGTGGTTACCTCGGTTGTGCCTCTTATATGCTATACTCTATGGTTGTTATGGGCATTGTGTGCTCATGGGATTTGTAGTTTTATAAAAAGAAGTTTTTGATTGGCTGCTGAAAAAATAAAGCAAAGAAATGAGAAGCATAATCGAGCCTCCGGTCCTGACATAGAATTGTTTTTCTGCAGGAAGGGGCACAATTCTCTTCAACGTAAACGCCATCGTGTTGATGACTCAGCATGTGTATCACTTGAGCTCTTGGTAGTTCGTTTTTCAACTCAACTACCTGTTCCCATAGCATTTTATGCTTAATTGTGCCACCTTTTGAGTCTTTAAACCCATTTTGTCCCCAATGGTGAAGATATTCATTATATTACTGGGCACAGTAAAAAGAATCGCACACAATTAGTGTGGGGAATTCTCGATCCGTATTTATCAGTGCCAGTAACAGAGCTTTTAATTCTGCCAGCTGAGCCGTGCAGTCTCCTAGAGACTGTGATTTTGTACAGCTTGGATGGAACTTTCCGTCTTGCATACAACCTTTTACAATCGCACATGCGGCGCTGTATTGTTGTTTACTTCCAATGGCCGGCTGAGCAGATCCGTCAGTGTAAATTATGTATTCATACTGATCTAGAGGCATTATTTCATTCGGGAGAGGATATTCTTGTTCATATTGCAAAAATGCTTGTGTTTTTAGACTTGGGTCGTATCTGTATTCTACATCTGTTGCAGTGAGAGAATTAGCCCATTGTATCCATCTCGGATGTAAGGCTTTAGCATTTGGAACGCTTGCCTTTGTAGCAGCCTCTAAGGCCGGTACCAGAGTCACAACAATTATTCGTTACCCCTGAGCCAGTGGTCTTTCTCTCGCTACAGCAGTCTGTACAGCTGTCAGAATTTTCTCTGTGGTTGTAAAATGCATCTCAGCGTATGTGTATAAGTGTGACTTGTATGCTATGGGTACCGGTTCACCCTCATTGTATGTGAGGTAAGTGTACCCAGATTGACACGCAACTATACGGATCACCAGGTTGCAGACATTTACGCTTGTCTGTAAGTGTTTAGACGCTATCATGTCAGCTTGTAGGGAAAGAAGGATATCTGTGTGTTTCTGTGTCCGTTGCCTAACTGAAAAATCAGGTCTTATGAGGTCGTAGAAAGGTTTAACCCTTTCTGCGTAATCCAAAATGTATGTTCTAACAAAATTCAGGAATCCTAGTATGCATTGTACATTTTTCAATGATTTTGGAGGTTGGAGCAGCACACACTTTTCTAAAAAGTTGGCTTCCTAGCTTTTCCCTTCACTTGAAAGCTCATATCCCAAAAATAGGACATTGAGGTGGGCTATTTTTGATTTTATGAAGTTGAATTTGTAGCCCTCAGAGGCGAATCCCATAATTATGGTGCTCACCCTGGTCAAGTGTTCCTCCAGGTCATCATCCATCAGATAAATATCATCTACATAGGACAACGCCTCCTCATCCAGATTATGAAGTAACTCAGTTACCCTGGCGGACAACAACCCAGGGCTGTTCCTATACCCCTGGGGGAGTCGACAAAATTGCCTCTGGGACCCTAGCGCTGAGAATGCTGTCAAATTTCTGCTCTCAGGCGCTATATTTGGCAGAAAAATCCATTTGAGATATCTAGTGTTTTGAATTTGTTTCGCACAATGTTATTCATCAATGCGGCACTGTGTGCGTTTTGTACTGCAAATGTTTATGTGCATGAGTTCAGATGTCTGTAATCTAAAACTAGACAATATGTATTGTCAGGTTTCATTACGGGAAACAAAGGATTATTCATTGAAGAGGTACAAGTTTCAATCACCCCCTGGTATTCAAGTTGATCTAAGATCTCCCTGACCTGTTTTTTTCACTTCCTGTTTTATTGGATACTGTCTCTGTGGAGTTGGAGTGGATTTTAATGGTATCACGTGGTGGGTTGACTCTTCATCCCATCCAACATGGTTGCGATATAGTTCAGGGGCAAGGGCTACTGATCACTCCTGCGCGTATGTGTGTTTTAAATGTGTGGGAACGAGGTTGGAAAAGGCTGGAAAAATGACCCTTGCTCCCTTTGGGCAATCTATAACAATAGCAGGCAGCCAATCTCTTTCAGCTAAAAGAATGTCATAGCCAAAAGTCAGGTTCTTCCAAAAGAGACCTTTAATTTTTCTGGGCTTGTCCCCTTCCATTTGGAGTGTTATTTCATGTAACCTATGTGGGACGCTTACCCTAGTATCAGGCGTTTCTACAGTGATATGTTCATTCAGCTCCGCTGTCACCAGAAACTCCATCAGGTTCTGGCGAGCTGTTGTTACTTCTGCTGCACTGTCTAGCATCGTCAGAGCCCATTCCCCGTTCAGTAGTTGAGTCCTCAGAATTCTGGGCATGTCTGATCTTAAGACCTGCTACTTTCTTCTTTTTGAATTGAGGTTTTGTTTTAGGCTTTTCTTCTTTTTTGGGTGCGTAGTCCGAAGTGTGTTGCGTGTCTCTGGACCTTGTACGCTCTTCTTGTCTGTGTTCTGACCGTCCTTCCCTCTCGGAGTTCTTCGATGAACCCTGAAAGGAACGAGAGGAACGTGTATCAGTGTCCTGATACCTGTCAGGTTTTCAAATGTTATCCCTATTCCTAAGGTTATACCTCCTTTCGGAGGGCTCCTGTTGAGGAGACCTACCTCTGGATTGAGACCTATTCTCTTTATTCTTTTGTTGTTTGTTATTATCAGCTGAGGTTTTACTGGTCTAGCTCCCAAACTATCTCTACCTAATTCCGCATATGCGGTTTCAATAATTTTAGGTAATTCTGTCTCCTGTTGTAAAGGAGTGAAATCCCTCAGGCGTTGGCGTATTGCCACTGCTGCTGCGTCCCCTTTAATATTTGCTAATATTATAGCTGATACCTGGGCAAAGTTACCTAGTAACTTCATCCCTAAGTTCAGAGACGGTTCTGCCCCGTACTCATTCTGTATTTGTCTTAATACATCTGGTATTACAGCTAATGAAGGGATACCATGAGTCCTGGTATATATGGCAGCGAAGACTGTACCCCAAGTGGTACAATCCACTATCTGGGGAGCTATTCCCATGGGCAAGCAAATTGTTAGCATTCTATGCTTTTCTTGTGGACCAGTGTGTGGAAATACTGCCTCTAGCTGTGTTATTTTTTGAGCTATCCAGAATGGCATTTGTTCACGTTTAGTGGGCATTTTACCCATCACTGCGTGTAACGTTTGTGGTGTTATTTTAGTTGTTGATGTTTGAACTGGACCTGTTGGTATACCCATTGCTGGCTGAAGTGTGAGTGTTCTCATCACGAACTGTGTCATTTTTCTGTAAAGTCTTATTAGTTCTTTATGAAGTGTACGTAAGTCTCCTACTGCTATTGTTTCAATGTCAGGGTGTGGTGTGTATGCCGCTAATACTGGCCATGTTGCTCCGTCTCTTCCGAGAAGACCGAGTCTTACTTTATTTCGTGTATGGGGAGGGCGCCTTTAAACCAGTATATATGCTCCTGGTAAGTGAGCGGAACTTCAATGTCCTCGTATGGACAATATTCATTCGGTGTGTCATCTTCTGTGTGGTAATGACATGTTTTTGTTCGTGCATTTGTCTGTGGGAATCTAACCCATGAATAGAATACCTCTGTTCTATATGATTTGTGTGCCTCAATCACGAAGGCTACTGGCTCACCCCTAGCTGTTAAACCATATGCTGCTAGTTTTAGGGTGATGGCAGTTCTAACATTTTCTGAGATTTGTATTGCATCTGCATCTTCTTCTTCGGCTGAGAGGTTTAGGTCATGCACAGCATTATCCTGCTGCTCAGTCATTGTTTTTAGTAAGAAGAATTTTTCAAGGGAACTGAGATAAGGTGTTATGCACAATAGGATCTATGTGTCCTTCAAGCTTGATTAACCAACAGCCAATATATAGGATTTTGCCTACTCAGCTGCAACGGATTTTTGTAACCCTCCCATTCCAGACGTCTCTGGAGAAATGTGAGTAGGGGTCTGTGAGAATAGCACATCTGAACTACTCAGATTTGACCGTTAAATAAGTACCCAACCAACGTTGGCGGTGCCATGTCGTGTAGTTCCTATAAAACCTGTATAGGATCTACACTTTTAGACAACATACACTGTAGGATTGGTGTCAGACTGATTCTAGACATCCCCACGGGTATGTTGGCCTGTGTACCAGCTAGCTCACAGTGCCACTAGAAACTCCTTTTATCATGGAGAGAATAGTTATTGGCAACTATCGAACATGACAACCCTGATCCCTCAGGATCGTGGAAACAGTGTACTACTTTTCGCTCAGTCACTCGTGCTCACTTAGTCTCAGAGAGATACACAGAATAAACGGTTTGGACGTTTTTCAATAAGCATTTATTGAACAGTCGTTATTCTAGTGTAAAATAGGTGTGCTGAAACAACCACTAGACAGAAAAAGATATAAATGATTAGAAGCACTAAGAAAGTAAAAGGATGGTAGATTTCTACCATTTTGTTATAACCATGAATACAGGCAAGTATATAAAATACATGACAATAAAATGCGTACTCCTACAATACAATCCTAACTAGATGTACCTAAGTGTACCTAGCATGTGTGTAGGTGTTAAGCCAAGAATCCCTCTAGGATAAAGTCAACCCCATTACCTGAAGTGAGAGACTGTGGGACCCCGTCTTGGTCTCGAGTTGGACAACCCCGCAAAGGATGTTTAGACCACTGCGAGCTGGAGTATCTGCATGCAGGAACCTCAGCGTCTCGCGTCAGTACGTTGGCAGGGAAGTCCTGATCTCCTCTGTGTGTCTCAGCAAGATGTGATGTTTATATACCCAAAGGTCTCCCCAGGGGTTCTACCTTGCTGTGCCACTTGTCGGACTTAGGATGACATCGGGAATGAACTTTATACATAGTTATTATGCAGGAGATGGAAGTTCTGCTGCGTTTCCAAGAATCCTCATGCATAATGTATGAGGCTTTTACCAGGGAAAATCCCGCGTTCTGTGTCCAGTGTCGCATCTAGGTAAAAGGTCAGTCCCCAGGAACCGTTATGTGTGTAATGTTGGGGAGAATATAGTAGCCCCGGGTGGAGACCTCCGCTCCGCCCCCGGAGTGTGCAGAGATTTGCCTCCTCCGCGTTCCGCAGAGAACGCGGAGAAGGCAAATCTCCGCACACTCTGCAGCATAGCGGAGTTGGCCAGCCCCCGCCTCCCCCACCCATATTAACAATGAATTCTACAACTTAAAAGTAAATTTAAACCACTTACCTGAACTGTGGCGTCCCCGGGGTGCCCTCTTCCTCTTTGTCGCCGTTTCTGCTAATTCTAGTGAAAACTGCGCATGCGCAGTTTTCACAAGAATTAGCAAAAACGGCGACGAAGAGGAGGAGGGCAGCCCGGAAACGCTGCAGTTCAGGTAAGTGGTTTAAATTTACTTTTAAGCTGTAGAATTCATTGATAATAATATAGGGGGGGGTGGAGGCGGGTGGCGTAGCGGAGCTACGCAGAGGGCCATGAGGGCCACGGAGTTTGTTCGTACCTCCGTGGCCCTCCGCGTAGCCCCCCTACGCCCACTACGCCCAGCCTTAGAATATAGGTGAAAGTTAGGATGTTACCTGAGTCTATATTGGGGTACCTATATGGAATATAACACTATAACCAAGAGAGGTGCTGGAGGTAACATAAAAGCTTTCAAATAATTAGGCTCAAGACCCAGATGAATTCACTGCCTCTTTCTTCAAGGCTTCCCATAATATTTTGAAGAAGCTTCTGAAAACATTCTTTAGGTGTTTTTTTAGCCTCTGAATTCAATGAGGAAATCCACGTTAACCCTGCTGTTCAAACCTAACAAGCATCGGCATTTATGTAGGTTGTAGTAACGCATCACCCTTTTCAATCACAATGAAAATATCATTGCAAAGATCTTGACAACATTAATTGAAAATATTTTGCCTTCTATAGTATATCTTGCCTTGCCTTTTATAGATTTCCTAAATCAATCTGATTTCATAAAACAAATAAGCGTGTCTAATATTATGTCTGACAGGAATTAACCCAGGAGGAAAAGCTACTTTATGTAAGATTCAAATGGTCCTTCTCTCTTGGATGCAGGGAAGGCCTTCAACAGAATCAATTGAGCATTATTATTTAAGGTCTTGGAAAAGACTGTGATGAGTTAAAACATCCAAAAATACCTTCAGGTTCATTGCCTTCTACTAGGGTGGGGACTCAGCCAGTCCTTCAGACTACGATGAAGAGACAAGAATGGCCCCCATGTATTCCTTTTCATTTGCGCTGGTCATGGAGTATCTGGTTTAGAAAGTGAACTCTGACCTGAACAATCAAAGTATGACAATGGGCCATAGGATATACACATTACTCCCTGATTACATACTATGTTTTTTGACAAATCCTTAATCATCATTGCCATATTTGAGCTTGTAGACTACAGAACACTCTCATGTTAAAAATAAATTATATGAAATCCCTAGATTTGGTAGTCCCTATTGAACAATTGAAATTCTACATCAGAATGGTTTGATGGAAATTGCAGAACAGTTAATGATCTTGGAGTAAAGGTTTCAAACAGACAGCACAGGTTAGATGAAACTGCAATTATCATGGGTATAGAGTAAATAGTATTAAAATGACTTTTACTACAATGGCTCTTATATTTAGTACTTATATTTAGTATTTGAATTTTCCTGTTGGGTCCCTAAAATACGTTCAATCTAAACTTTTTATGATGGAATATGGCACCTTGAATGGTGAAGGTCACACTCTTCAAGTCCACCCAGGATAAGCGGCCTGACATTTCCTAATACTGAAATATATTTAAAGGCTTCCTAATTGAGACTCCATCTGGATATAACAAGTCCCCGAAATGGTAAACTATGGATACAGGAGAAACAGAGCTTTTTGCATTTACAATTGCATATGCTACCATGGCCAATTCTGAGAAATATAAACCATCTGTATTCTTAAATTGCACTTCTAAAGCTGGAGGTTAGTCGAATGCTGTAGTTAGCAGAGGTTGTGTACCTATACCCTATGACACCATTTTTGCACTACATAGATGGTTGTCAGATGAAAAAATTACTCTAAGGGATCTTTATGAATGGGATAGAGGGATAAACACGGATTCCTGCAAAATGTTGCAATTGGGATGAGTCAGTTACCTTCCACACCATACCACTGCTGCAATGGAGTAGAGAATAGAGATTGAATAAAGAGGAGTGATGAAGGAGTGCTAGGAACATTTTATTCTGACCATGTGATATGACATAAGGCTACGCACATGATGACTATAACATGATACATCATATTAGCACTCAGATATGAACTCTTTGGCATTTATTGTTAATAAATGGGAAGGTATTGATGAACGGGAACAACAAATGGAAAGATGAATGAATGAATGAATGAGTAATTTATAAAGTGTGGCAATACCCTGAGGTGTCTAGGTGCTACCTGAAAACACGTACAGCTGGAATGAAGAAAAGAGGAGTACAGTTATGCTCTGAAAAGCCATGTTTTTAGGTTCTTCCTGAATTTTAATAAGTTTATCTCTCTCTTTAGAGATGAGAAAAGATGTGCATTGTGATGCATAATGAAATGAAAGTCTAACATCCATCCATGTGTGTATAGTTTCCTAGATTCCTCAGTAATGCCTTTCGTTCACATCAATGTCAAAAAATCATTTGTTTTAGCAAACGTTATTCCCACTTCTTGCAAGGCACTGTTTGTGTTTTATGTCCCTTTGGCACTTTGGATTGGCACTGTGCTGTTTTACGCAACTGTCAGGATAAGGCATAATTGAATATAAAACCAAATTAACTTATGGCTGATGATGGATAAATTGACACAGCCTGTCACTAAGATCAAAATAGGTAAACACAAACAGTACATTTTTGCAGAAGGAAAGACGTCAACTAAATGTATGCAAAGTAAACAAGCATGGCTGCAGGTAAAGTCTGTGTCACTGAAAATGTGCTGCCTTCTTTTCAAAACGGACACACCATCCCATCTGTGTTTACACAAGTGACATCACCATGTGCACAGTACCCTGGCACGTGGTTCAGGTGAAATGTCAATCATCAATTTTTCTGTACAATTCTATGGAAACACCAAGGCATGCCCTGGATAGCTCTATCCATTTTCCTGTGCACTTTTCTAGAGAATGTCACTTTTCTCTAATCTTTTCCAAAAGTTGTAATAACAGTGATGCTCGTATCACAACCACACTGATTCAATGAACCGCCAAGCGAACAAGACTCTCCTGTAAAAACACATGCACTTCACCTCACTAGTGTAGCAAAACTTCAGGGGGCCCCCCATGTTCTGGACCTAGTCAGGAGCTCTCAACTGCCACCCGTGTACAGTGCCGGAGGGGGCCCCCTGAAGCTCGGGCGCCCTGCACCGCGGGCGCTGCAGGGGCTATTGTTATGCCATTGCTTCAACTTGGCTGCTGAGCCGGAAAAGCTCAACAGAAGCTTCATGGCATACTCAGTCCAACATAAACCAATTAGACCCTCTGACACTTTCACAGTGTGACACTTGAGTGACTCCACTACAGCATAAAGTCACAAATATCAACAAACAATCAAGTAAAAAGACAACCCTTATTTCTATTAAACTGCTAGTGAGGCCTCGCAAACAATGAAGCAAAAAAGACAACCCTTATTTTTATTAAACTGTTAGTGAGGCCTGGCAGGACAGTCTCAATCACTTTACCAAGGGGCCCCCCTTATAGGTGGGGCCCTGGGCAACTGCTCACTTTGCCCATTCCTTAAAACGTCTCTGGACATGAAGCAGAGTCTAGAGAAAATTGATTCTAAAATAGACAATTTAATGGATCGTCTTGACAACATGAAAAAATCTGTGGACAACCACAATGACAATATTAAGCACTTCGAGCAGCAGGTATCAGATGTGATAGATTACACAAACTGACACAATGAGAAACTGCCAAGGATAGAAAAGGTAAAAATGAAGACCTGAATCCCACTCAATATATAATAATCTATGCATTATGGGGTGCCGTGGGAAGAATATAAGGATTTGTGGACAAATGCTGAAATAGTAAAAGGCCTCTTTAATCCTGCTGAATTCACCACCCTCTATTCTGTAGAGCAGGTACCTAGATCCCTTGCCCTGTACTGTAAGGTATTGTCTGCACAAGTATCACTCGACTGATGAGTTTCAAGGACCAAAACTCGGTGCTGTGACTCATCAGAAAGCTCAGCGATCTCAACAACAGTAGCAATAATATCTCACTATACTCAGACTTTACTATGGTGGTGCAAGCAGCAGGAACAGTGTGTCTTCCCATAAAACTGTTTCAAGAAGAGGCATGTATTCAGTTTTCTCTCCTGCATAGCACCAAACTCCGTATCATGATGAATGATTGTCCACACATATTCTCTGACCAATGCTGGCCAACAAATTTAATGGGAATTATCCTCTGGATTCTCCACCGTGAGAGGAAACGTGAGGGCATTTTGTGGTCCACTTAGTGACAATGACTGATAACTGTTCCAGCCACTTCAATTATACTGTATTCCACTAGCGTTCTGTATCATGACTAATTTAATTCTGTGTAGTATGCATAGCTATACCTATGTTGCATTTCAGTATCATAGAAATGTTTTGATTATTACAGAAGTTTTCAGAAGTACTCGCTGATAGCCACTCACTAACTGGGGTCCACTAGACAGAGGTAACTATTTTGCTGTAGGGGTAACAGAGTATTGAGTCGCTTAGCTACATTCAGCATGACCTTCGGGTGGATCCCAATGCCCTCTATAGTGTAGCTTGGCCATCTGGATTCGAGTGGCCCACCTAAAACTGGTGGCCCACACAATTCACCGCACACCTGGATGAATGCAGTTGCATGGAGCAGCTACAGATTAATGTCCTCTTTACCAAACATATGTACATTGGTTTGTGTTGTGGCCACCATCATAGTGACACAAGTGCGGCTGTTTGGGTCCACACATATCACCTATTGGCAGCCCAAGAACCACATGTATGGTCTCAGCTTCCTTCCACCATCAACTCTCTTCCAAGTTAGGTGTTAACCCTGCACACCGGCCCCTGACAAAAGTCTGTCAATTTTAAAATCTCTTCTTTTCATGTTTAGATTGGGTTAAATTATTTTAACAGTGGTCAAGCAGGCTTGGGCGTTTGACCAATGATGGTTATGTTGTTTTGGAAATGGCTATTCTCGGGAGGAAGGGGTTGGGTCAGTTTACTTGTTCTGACACATTGTGGAACTCAGAGTGGGAGGAGGGTTACCTTAAAGAGTGCAAATGTACTCTACCTAACACCATATGTTCACCATATTATGTAATACTACTACAAGACCCTGGTTTGATGTTATCCTCTGGAGAGCTAGTTTTACAACAATACATTGACCCACTGGTTGGTAAGCCTATCCCAGATAAAAGATGTGCCTATTTAGATTGTTGACCAGGAACATGTGACAGGTGCTCAGGTACCTCCACAGAGACAAGCGAGATATAGACCTTGTACAAGAGACCTACCACTCTCAGAACACTGAGACCAGACTATAAGCCAAGAGGTTGGATACAAATAAACAGCTTTTAACTCCTATGCCCGTGAGGTTCCAAATATTGTTAGCAATGGATGCGCAATATTACCCATAAAGCTGGTAACAGACAGCGAGGGGCGATATATCCTCTTTCAAGGGGTGCTGCAAAAAATGCAAAATAAAACTGCCACAATTGCATGTATATATTAGGCCTCACTAAAATTGAAATCATGATGATCTAAGAGTAATTTTGGGAGTTTCACATTACTCTTGCTATGCAAAATTCCCCAAATCATTCCAATATCTCACTTGTGTAATTATGTGCCATTCGTGAAAAATTATAGTGAGCACACAATGCACTATACAATTTTACTGTGAATGCACAAGAACAACAGAATGTGAGCTGCTGTTGTTCACAGTGATTTTGTTTAAATGCAACCTTGTGCCAAAAATGTATGTGAGAATGCATTTTGTGCTAAAATATAGCGTGCAATGACGGATTTGTATTTTCTATAATTAAATGTAATTTCCCAAATTTTGCAGTAATTTCACTTAAATACGCAAAAGCAAACTTTGCACACCCATAGTATATATGGACCAAACATTGACTGGCCAAACATTTTTCAAGCGATCTGGCTAAAAGTTATGTAGTTAACATATTTAGTGCATTCATCACCGGTTGGGCCTAGTGCCAGCTATAGAAACAGATAAAAAAAAAGGACCTTGTGAAGTGTATATGGTCTTAGAGGGGTCCCTGGTTTGTTCCTTTCCTGTTGTGGGAGCTAGACATAGCCACACAAGTGGGGTACCATTTTATCAAAGCATGGGAAATCTGGAAACCTATGGGAGCCTTGAGTGGTAGGAATCTTGTGGATCCCTAAGGCTACTGGACGTTTCCAACAGACATTTGACGAAAATGAGTGTTTGCAGCCAAAGTTTGAGATTAGAAAGCCTTCTGGATAAACAAAACATCATGGAATCCATACAAGTAACACCATTCTGAGCAGGAGTGTCTCCTTTTCAGAAATTTCTGGATTGGCAAGCTTCCCTAGGTGGTGGCCACACCCAAACCCAAATACCGCAGCTATCCCCATTGTCAAATCAGGTAATTTATTTTGACAGGAAATGCTCATGTCTCAATGTTACATTTTAAGGCTCTTGCATCTCGGTTGCTAGGCTGAGCCACACAAGTAGAGTACTGTTTCTATCAGGAGGCATTTAGGAATGCTAGGTGGTAGGAATGTTGTGGTTATACACACATTCCAGAACTTTCCCTCACAGAAAATGTATGTTTTTTGCTAAAGGTTGAGATATGAAGGGCCTTGTTCATAAGAGAAAGGTAGGGAGATCCATGCAAGCCAGACACCCTTGAACTTCCCTAAGTATCTAGTTTTCAGAAATATCTGGGTTTGGTAGGTATCTATGGATTGTGGCCAATGCCAGACCCAATATCCAGATATACACTCATTGCAAAAAAGGGTCAGTTTTGTATGGAAAAATTAATCTATCCATGTTGCGTTTTTATGGTCTTTCCTGTTGCGAGTGCTACGCCTAACCACTTATGTGGTCTACTGTTTTATTAGGACAAGTGTGGAAACTGTAGGTGGTAGGAAATGAGTGGACTCCAGCAGATTCCAGAACGTTCCCTCACTAAAATGTAATAAAAATGCATGTTTTTAGCCAAAGTTGGAGGTTTGCAAGGCCTACATGGTAAAAAAAAATATTTTGAGATCCATGCAAACCAGACCACCCTGGACTCGCCTGGGAGTCTAGTTTGCACAAATGTCTGCATTGTTTTCCTCGGTGACGGACGAGGCCATGCCCAAAATCCATAGCTACGTACATTGCAAACAGAGCACAAATGTCTGCATTTGATAGGTTTTCCTCGGTGACAGTGGAGCCCAGTCCCAGAATCCACAGATACCTACATTGCAAACAGAAATGTTTTGAGTAAAAAAAATTGGTATGTCGATGTTGTGTTTTGTGGCTTTGCCAGCTGCCAGCGTTTGGCTGACTCACACAAATGGGGCACCGTTTGAATCAAACAAGTGTGGAAACTTTGGGTGGTAGGGAAACGTCTGGATCCCCGCAGCTTTCAGAATTTTCTCTCATAGAAATGAGAGTAAAATACATGTTTTTTGCAAAGGTTTGAGGTTTGAAGGGCCTTGTAGGTAAAAAATGTAGGGGATCCGACCATCCTGGACACCACTATGTGTCCAGTTTTCAGAAGTGTCTTGGTTTGGTTTCCTTTGATGGCATGTACACACAAAAGAAGCTACCCTGAATAGATATCTGATTCTATATATGAAACCAGGTGCACTACGCTTACTTATGTGGGGGTGCCAGGCATCTAAAAAAATATGAAGGACTGTCCTCACACACCACCAGTTGTCATGCTTCATCATAGGCAGTCCTCGCTCTCTAGAAACCGCGTTAGGTAGAGAGCGGGCCTTCACCTGAAGACAGGGAGGCACTTCTAAGAACTAAGTGGGGGGGGCCGTGAAAAAGTGAGAGGTTAAAAATTAATGCAAATGCTAAATACAATTTATTTGTTAGGTGTTTGCTTAATATTAAAAGTAAAGTGTGGGGACCTGGGGGTTTAGTACCCCATCCCCATCCATGTCGTCAACATGTTTCTGCCATGTCGGCCCAGAGGGTCCATGGCATTCATCAGGACGAGATATAAGGGCTCCTATCTAATCTCTAAGGATTAAGATGTGACCGCCATGCAGGATGACCTTTGTCAATCTCTACTAAAATATAGGGATTTCCTTGAAACCTGTAAAATAAAGGTTAACAAAGTGTCAAAAAAGGCTATTCAAGCAATTAATATAGAATCAGAATGGCATCATGCATATCAACAGTGTTGCGCATGTGGATGTGAAACACGTGTCACTGCAAACGTGGCGCACATATATTTACAAGTAATCATGTACTGTGAGACCAGCTCACAATCTTACCCCAAGTCAGGGGTTGGAATGCCCCATGGGAAGGGGGATTAGAGGGACCCCTGTAGTCACACGCTTAAACCAGAGTAGGGAGGAGAAAATTTGTAAAGAAACATAATTGCACACAAATTGCACACACGTTCATAAATGTAACATCGGGCTCTGTGATCTGAAAAACCTTGGTGTCGCATTTGATAGGTTTTCCTCAGTGACGGTTGAGCTCAGGCCCAAAATCCACAGATACCTACTTTGCAAACAGAGATGTTTTGAGTGAAAAAATGTAATATGTTGTGTTTTGTGGCTTTGCCAGCTGCCAGCGCTCGGCTGACTCACACAAATGGGGTACCGTTTGAATCAAACAAGTGTGGAAACTTTGGGTGGTAGGGAAACATCTGGATCCCCGCAGCTTTCAGAATTTTCTCACATAGAAATGAGAGGAAGATACATGTTTTATGCAAAGGTTTGAGGTTTGAAGGACCATGTAGGTAAAACATTTAGGGGGATCAGACCATCCTGGACACCACTAGGTGTCCAGTTTTCAGAAGTGTCTTGGTTAGGTTTCCTTTGATGGCAGCCAAACACATTCTGTGTGTTTGAAAATACCACTTTTAGAAAGTAGGTATTTTCTTGTTTAGCCATCCAGTGTGCCTCTGCTAGGATGTGGATTGACTGTCTGGGTTTGGAGTGCCAGAGGCTAGGAAGGAGCAGTGGCTCAAGAGAGCCTGATGAGTCAGGGCTGGGCTGAATAGACCTGGGCTGCATTTAGAGTACGGGGGAGGAGATTTCCTTTCACCCGAATGGGCCTGGTCTGCTTTCCACAATGCTGTCTCCACCTCCTGCCAGGAATTTGCACCAGAGAGGACAGAAGTGGTTTTGACTGGGCACAGGGCTTCTCTGCACAAAGAGAACAAAGGCAGGGCTTCTCTGCACAAAGAGAACAAAGACATTTTGGGGTATAAGTATTAGACCTAAAACCCCTGAACTTTAGACTACTTCTGGAATCAAGAGGAACCTTTGTCAAGGAGAAGAGCTGGAGAAACTGAGGAGAAGTACTTCCCTTGCTGTGTGTCTGGGGTTGGCCTGCAGTTGCTGTTTCTGCCAAGGAAAGGAGAAGGACTCTGCTGTGTGTTGTTTACCCTGCTTGAGGAAAGTCTCCAAATGGGGCACCGTTTGAATCAAACAAGTGTGGAAACTTTGGGTGGTAGGGAAACATCTGGATCCCCGCAGTGTCGCGGCCTTGAATCCTCAGGGTTGTATGTTGCTCTTTATGGTCCACCTCTCGATACCACCACGGTCTGATTTAATACACAGACTCCATGGAGTGATCAAGCGGGGGAAGGGAAGGATGGGGACAGCGGGGAGGGAGACCTGTAAGATAGATATATTCAGATTAAACCCCGTAATTACACACAATCTAGTTTATGCTATCTATTCATTGCATATAACTTAGGTATACCTGTAAAGAAAATTCCTTTGTTTCCTAGTCAGCATATATTGTCTATCATGTCGTCGCACATATCTAAGAATAAATGAAACAACACTATAATAATATGGAAGCGTGAAATCACCCGCACCTCTCTTCAGACTCTCTTAGTACCTACCCAATGATATGTTGTGTGTAGCTTTACAGGGGTGCCGGGCTGACTTTTGTGATTTTTATTTGCCTGTAATGAAGAAAGATAAGAGGGCCCCAGACATGGACAGGTACATATAAACTGTTAAACATTGACAGTCCTTTAAGTCAGGACATGAACAATTCCAATTCCAAAGGTAAACGATAGGTTAAAGTGATTATAACGAACTCCACCTTTCTGATAATTCTCAGAACAAATAATGATTGAACAATTCGTCTTGCTTCTGCCTCATGGATCTCATGAGTAAAAGTCAAATTCCTTTAGTATTCAGTACCAGAGATTACTCCTAGTTTCGAGCCTTTTGACTCCTTTTTGGCGATAAGGTATTGAGCAAAGTAACAGGATATTATGGGACGTAACTGAGGATAATCACAGCTATGACAATCAATCCAATATTCGAAACCAATCTGTAACGAGAACAAAGCCTTCAACAAAAGAAGAAGGGCAATCCAGAACCTTAAGCTGGCTCTTAAGACACTTAGTCTCTTTCCGCCTTCCCGCACGAACCCGGAATGGGGTTCAGCCAACAGGAGAACGGAAATCCCAGATAAGCACAGAAGTGTGCCGCAAACCGCTGAGGGAGTAAGTAATAGAAAGAAGAGGAAAGCGGTGCAATGCTGCACCCTTACCAGACCTCGAGGACTCGACGATTCAGCAGTTAGATTAACCGGCGTCCGCAGCTCTCTCCGATGAGTCTAAGTAACTCTCATCCGGCCGCGTGATGACGTCAGCAACGTAACTCCCGCAGGGGAGGATGGGATTTGTAGTCTTTGTATGGGCATGGCCTCTGTCAGTGTCAATTCTGATGGAACCTGACAGTACATCCCCCTCCCGAAGAACACTGACAGAGGCAAGGTTTGTGTGGGAAGCGTTTGTGGAACAGGCGAACGTAGCGAGGTGCATGGACCCCTGCAGCCGGTTCCCATGAGTTCTCCTCATTACCATAACCTTTCCAAGCAACCAGGTACCACAACTTGGTGCGGTGAATTTTTGAATCCAGGATACCCCTCACTTCATGTTCAACCTCCCCATCCACCAGCACGGGAGTCGGTGTCTTTAGTACTCTGGAATGGGAGGGTTTCAATAGGGAAACATGAAACGCAGGATGAATACGCAAGGAGGAGGGCAAAGCTAATTTCACCACCACTGGATTAATCAACTTAACTATTTTATAGGGGCCGATGTATCGAGGATTAAAAATACTGTATTTCTTAAATCGTATGTTCTTAGTGGATAACCATACATATTCTCCCAGTTTATATGTAGGTCCTTCTCGCCTATGTTTATCCGCATACGCTTTATACAGAGTTTTTGATTGCTGTAGCTCCTTACGAGCCTGTAGTAGTGTCTTTTGGATACGTGTTATCCGTTCCTGTACCTCTGGCACAGATCCCTGGCCCACAGGATGCTGGAAGGGGGTGAAACAAGGGTGAAACCCATACGTGCAGTGAAATGGTGTGTGTTTCGTGGAACTGTGTAGCGCGCTGTTATATGCTACTTCCGCCAACCACAGGTTGTCTACCCACGCCTCTGTAGTGACATCCACGAAACATCTAAGATATTGCTTCATGGTCTGATTGACTCGTTCTGTCTGGCCATCGGTCTGGGGATGGAAACTCGTAGACAGGTTAGATGTGATCTGCAGCGACGAACACCACTTCTTCCAGAAGTTAGCCGTAAATTGAGTCCCCCTGTCTGATACCACCACTTGAGGAAGTCCATGCAATCTCACTATGTTACTTAAAAGGGTTTGTGCCAATTCGCCCGCCGTAGGTATTTTCTTGCAGGCAATAAAGTGGGCTAGTTTGGTTAAATAATCCACAACTACAAGAATGACTGTATGTCCTTTATCAGGTGGCATCCCTACCACAAAATCAAGTGAAATCCTTTCCCACGGTTGGGTCGGGGTAGGGAGAGGTTGCAATAATCCTGCTGGTTTGGTGTGTGATGTTTTCATCTGGCAACAGACCGCACATTCACCAACCCAAGTTTTTATGTCTCTTTTGATGTTGGGCCACCAGAACTGACGGAGTATTCTTTCCGTGGTTTTCTCGACGCCATTGTGACCCGCACTGGGTAAGGTATGACACCAATAGAACACTTGTTTTCTTAAGTAAGGGATAGGCAACATCAATTGGTTTCCACGTACAGGAAGACCATCCTTCACTGTCCATTCTTTGTTCTTCACTAACCAAACCTTCCATTTATCAAGAGCCATGTTGATTTTAATGCTCCTAAGAAATCTTTCTGTAACTGTGGCACATATCACATTCTGAGGACTCACAATGGCATTTAAGGGAAGGGTGTCTGGGAGAGTCGGGGTGGTTTGGCGACTCAATGCGTCGGCTTTCTTGTTTTGGCTCCCGGGTCTAAAGGTCACCAAAAAGTTGTACTCCGCAAAGAACAGCATCCAGCGTAGCTGACGAGGTGTCAAATGTCTTGCAGCTGTCATGAACTGAAGGTTGCGGTGGTCCGTGAAAACTGTGACTATATGTTTGGCTCCCATGAGATACTGTCTCCACTCTTGGAAAGCGTTCTTTATTGCCAACAGTTCCTTCTCCGCAATAGTATAATTGTGTTCAGCTGAATTGAGCTTCCTGGACATAAAGGCCACTGGGTGAAGCTGGCCTGTGTCTAGGTGGCGTTGTGACAGGACAGCCCCTACCGCATGCTCAGATGCGTCTGCCTCCACGATGTATGGTTGCTCAGGATCAGCATGTCGCAACACCGGGCGGATATAAATGCCTTCTTCAGTGCCTCAAAGCCCCGTTGAGCCTCCTCCGTCCAACCAAACACCACTTTCTTCTGTAAAGGCGTGTGAGTGGAGCAGCTAACTTGGAAAAACAATCGATGAATCTGCGGTAAAAGTTTGCGAACCCTAGGAAACACTGGATATCGCGAACCGTCTTGGGAGTAGGCCATTCCTTTACTGCTTGTACTTTACGCACTGACATTTCCTGACCCCAAGGTGTCAACATTACTCCTAGAAATTCCACAGTGGTGACGCTAAATTCGCATTTGCTGATTTTACAGTATAATTGGTGTTGTCTTAAGGCATGTAGAATGGTGCGTACATGCGTGTTATGGATTTCTGTGTTGGACGAGTAGATCAATATATCGTCTATGTAGACTACCACGAAATGGTCAAGAAACTCTCGTAGCACGTCATTGAGGAAATATTGGAAGGCGGCTGGCGCATTGCATAAGCCGAAAGGCATTACCAGATATTCATAGAGGCCAAAGCGTGTTTTAAATGCCGTCTTCCATTCGTCGCCCTGTCTCATCCGTACTAGATGGTATGCTCCCTTTAAATCTAGACGTGTGTAAATGACGGCTCCTTTTACTTGTTCCAGCAGAACATTGATGAGAGGCAACGGATACCTGTTTTTTACTGTAATGGCATTGAGCGCATGAAAGTCCACACATGCACGCAGCTCTCCATTGGCTTTAGGTATGAAGAATAATGGAGAGGCGGCAGGTGATTTGGAAACTCTGATGAAGCCCAAAGCCAGATATTTGTCCAAGTAATCACGGAGATGGATATTTTCCGGTTCGGTTAATGCATACACCCTCCCCGAAGGTATGATAGCGCCGGGTAGTAGGTCAATCTGGCAATCATATTGCCTGTGTGGAGGTAACGTTTCCGCCATCGTTTCGTTGAAGACGTCTGTATATTCTGTATATTCGTTGGGTAATATGACCGGATGTTCAGCCGCTGTGGCGATATGCTGTCTTCCAGCCAAGGTTGTAGCTGGATTGTTCCTCTCCTGAAGACAGTGTTGTATGCAATACTCCGACAAAAAGGAAACGGTTCTTTCCACCCAATCCACCTGGGGATTATGTTTCCTCAGCCATGGTAATCCTAAAATAACACCGTATTGTGGTGCTTGTATTACATTGAATACCAACTTCTCCTGATGATCAGGGCCGTGTAGTACATCCAAGTCTTCCATGCAAAACTGAATAGGACCAGCCTCCAAACGTCTTCCATCTACCGCATAAACTGCTTCAGGGTGTTCTTTTTCTCGTAGATTAAGTCCCAGAACAATGGCTTGTTCCTGATCTATGAAGCAGCCTGTTGCTCCTGAATCTAACATCGCTTGAACCGGACACCATTTGTCATGGATAAAGAAACTAATGTTCAAGAATACATGGTCAGTCTTACATGAGGGGTTTTGGTTCAAAGAAGGGATGTATGAATAGCTTGAAGAAGTCCCTTCGGTGTTTCTCAAGCCCTGTCGTTTCCCGCAGAGGATACAGAGGCTACTGGCGACATCTGCCTATTGTTTGTGCGAGGGTACTTAGATCTCAAGGTACACTCTCTGATGAAATGTCCTTTCTTGCCACAATATATACATAAACCTTTCTTCCTTCTGTAATCTCTCTCTTCCAAAGTAAGTGCAGAACGCACTGCTCCTATTTCCATGGGTTCGGCCTTGGTGGTTGTTTGAACTTCGGAGTGACGGGAGGCCTCAAACCGCGCAGGCATTCGCTCTCTTCTCTTGTGTTCTCCCTTACGTTCATTGAGCCTGTGATCCAGTCGTAACACCAAGTTTATTAAATCTTCACAAGACACTGGTTGCGGTTCTATTTGTGCCAGGATGTCCTTCATCTCTTCTCTCAGTCCTTGATGAAATATAGCAGCCTGTTTATTCTCGGGCCACTCCGTCTCTGTAATAAGTCTACGAAAGTCATTAAGATATGCAATAAGTTCCCGGTTTCCTTGTCTCAATTCCAACAGATCTCGGTCAGCTGAGTGTGTGGCCGATCTGCGGTTGAAGGTCTTCTCAAATTCTTTAATAAAGGAGTCCCAATCGTGCAATAATGGGTCGTCTCTTCGCACTAAGGGCACGGCCCATTGTGCAGCATCCCCTGCCAAGTAAGAGATGAGAAAGGCGACCCTGGCATGGTTGGTTGTAAAGGCCTTGACTTTACATGAGAAGTGCAGCATCACCTGCGTCATAAAGACCTGTACTTTACTACTCTCCCCATGGAATCTCTCTGGGGTGGCCAAAGGTATGGGAGTGGGAACCTCCACTATCACGGGTGTGGTGTGTGTCGACTGTACTGCGCCTGCATTAAATGGGTTCCTTTGCATTCTGTCAACTACAGCCTGTAAATTGGCTGTCTCAGCCCTAGAGGCCGTGAGTTCTGTCTGCATCAGGGCCAGAGCGGCTATAACGTCATCCAGTGTGGCCATATTCAACCTGCGACCGGGAGGATTTAAATATATAGGCCGGTTAATCTGTCGCGGCCTTGAATCCTCAGGGTCGTATGTTGCTCTTTATGGTCCACCTCTCGATACCACCACGGTCTGATTTAATACACAGACTCCATGGAGTGATCAAGCGGGGGAAGGGAAGGATGGGGACAGCGGGGAGGGAGACCTGTAAAATAGATATATTCAGATTAAACCCCGTAATTACACACAATCTAGTTTATGCTATCTATTCATTGCATATAACTTAGGTATACCTGTAAAGAAAATTCCTTTGTTTCCTAGTCAGCATATATTGTCTATCATGTCGTCGCACATATCTAAGAATAAATGAAACAACACTATAATAATATGGAAGCGTGAAATCACCCGCACCTCTCTTCAGACTCTCTTAGTACCTACCCAATGATATGTTGTGTGTAGCTTTACAGGGGTGCCGGGCTGACTTTTGTGATTTTTATTTGCCTGTAATGAAGAAAGATAAGAGGGCCCCAGACATGGACAGGTACATATAAACTGTTAAACATTGACAGTCCTTTAAGTCAGGACATGAACAATTCCAATTCCAAAGGTAAACGATAGGTTAAAGTGATTATAACGAACTCCACCTTTCTGATAATTCTCAGAACAAATAATGATTGAACAATTCGTCTTGCTTCTGCCTCATGGATCTCATGAGTAAAAGTCAAATTCCTTTAGTATTCAGTACCAGAGATTACTCCTAGTTTCGAGCCTTTTGACTCCTTTTTGGCGATAAGGTATTGAGCAAAGTAACAGGATATTATGGGACGTAACTGAGGATAATCACAGCTATGACAATCAATCCAATATTCGAAACCAATCTGTAACGAGAACAAAGCCTTCAACAAAAGAAGAAGGGCAATCCAGAACCTTAAGCTGGCTCTTAAGACACTTAGTCTCTTTCCTCCTTCCCGCACGAACCCGGAATGGGGTTCAGCCAACAGGAGAACGGAAATCCCAGATAAGCACAGAAGTGTGCCGCAAACCGCTGAGGGAGTAAGTAATAGAAAGAAGAGGAAAGCGGTGCAATGCTGCACCCTTACCAGACCTCGAGGACTCGACGATTCAGCAGTTAGATTAACCGGCGTCCGCAGCTCTCTCCGATGAGTCTAAGTAACTCTCATCCGGCCGCGTGATGACGTCAGCAACGTAACTCCCGCAGGGGAGGATGGGATTTGTAGTCTTTGTATGGGCATGGCCTCTGTCAGTGTCAATTCTGATGGAACCTGACACGCAGCTTTCAGAATTTTCTCACATAGAAATGAGAGGAAGATACATGTTTTTTGCAAAGGTTTGAGGTTTGAAGGACCATGTAGGTAAAACATTTAGGGGGATCAGACCATCCTGGACACCACTAGGTGTCCAGTTTTCAGAAGTGCCTTGGTTTGGTTTCCTTTGATGGCAGCCAAACACAGGCCCAAAATCCACAGCTATCCACACAGCAAAAAAGGGTAGTTTTTGTTTGGGAAAATTTAATTTGCCTGTGTTGTCTTTTGGGGTCTTTTCTGTCACTGGTGCTAGCCAACCCTCACAAATTGGATACCATTTTTAATGGGACACATGTGAGACCACAGTGTGATAGGAAATTTGTCTATACCCATCAGATTCCGGAGCTTTCCCTCATAGAAATGTGAAGAAGCCAAAGTTTGAGATCTACAAGAGCTTATGGGTAAAAATAAAAGTCACGCAAGTCACACCATCTTGAACTTCCCTGGGTGTCTAGTTTGCAGAAATGTCTGAGTTTGGTAGGTTTTCCTGGGTGGCAACTGAGCTAGGACACAAGTTCTGCAGATTCCCACATTGTAGAAAAAGCATTGATTTTGCTGGATGAAATGTGATGTTCCCAGGTCATGTTTTGGGGTATTTTGAATTGTGATATTAGGCACATGTTGGAACACAGAATAGCAGAACATTTGTTATTACCAATTGAATTTCTCTGCATTTTAGGTTTCCAAATATAAGCCAGTCTGAAAGAAAGAAGATATTTTGTAGTATGGGAAACTCCAAATTTAAAGGTGTACAAATCACCAATGTTAATAAACTTGGGATCTTGTGCACATTACAGAAATACATTGGTTTCCTTCATTCACACTTTTAATTCATTATATTTTACCACAGGAATTGCTGTATGGTTGGTATACTGTAGTACTTGGCCCTTTTTGCAGGGTTATCCCAAGCATTTTGCTTCTTCCTCCTATTTTTTCCTGATCTGTTCTTGTTGATTTTAGGACTCTGGGCACTTTACCACTGCTCATCAGTGATAAAGTGCATTTGCTCTCTGTGTAAATTGTTATTATGATTGGTTCTCCCTGATTGGCATATGTGATTTACTGGTCAGTCCCTAGTAAAGTGCACTGAGTGTGCCAGGGCTGGTAAGTCAAATACTACTAGTGGGCCTGCAGTGCTGATTGTGCCACCCACACGAGTAGTTCTGAAATGGTAACGCAGACCTGCGACTGCAGTGTCTGTGTGCAGTTGTTAACTGCCATATCGACTTGGCAAGTGCACCCACTTGCCAGGCCCTAACCTTCCTTTTTCTTACATGTCAGTCACCCCTAAGGTAGGCTCAAGGTACCCCTGTGGGCAGGGTGCAATGTATGTGAAAGGTAGGACATGCCCTGATGTGTGTGGCATGTCCTGATAGTGAATTACTGCCAATTTCGTTTTTCACTATTGCAAGGCTACCTGTTCCCATAGGACAGAATGGGGAGTTTGTTTATAACATCTTATAAACATAACTAACTGGCCCTGGGCACAAGGTAGGAAAATAAAGTTTAGTATGCTAAACTCAGAATGTTAAAATGCATATTTTAGTGAGGGTGATTTTTACATTCTGTGTTTGAAAATACCACTTTTAGAAAGTAGGTATTTTCTTGTTTAGCCATCCAGTGTGCCTCTGCTAGGATGTGGATTGACTGTCTGGGTTTGGAGTGCCAGAGGCTGGGAAGGAGCAGTGGCTCCAGAGAGCCTGTTGAGTCAGGGCTGGGCTGAATAGACCTGGGCTGCATTTAGAGTACGGGGGAGGAGATTTCCTTTCACCCGAATGGGCCTGGTCTGCTTTCCACAATGCTGTCTCCACCTCCTGCCAGGAATTTGCACCAGAGAGGACAGAAGTGGTTTTGACTGGGCACAGGGCTTCTCTGCACAAACAGAACAAAGGCAGGGCTTCTCTGCACAAAGAGAACAAAGACATTTTGGGGTATAAGTATTAGACCTAAAACCCCTGAACTTTAGACTACTTCTGGAATCAAGAGGAACCTTTGTCAAGGAGAAGAGCTGGAGAAACTGAGGAGAAGTACTTCCCTTGCTGTGTGTCTGGGGTTGGCCTGCAGTTGCTGTTTCTGCCAAGGAAAGGAGAAGGACTCTGCTGTGTGTTGTTTACCCTGCTTGAGGAAAGTCTCCAAGGGCTTGAGTAGAGCTTGCCTCCTGTTTTTGAAGTCCCAGGAACACAAGGACTTCACCACCAGCTCCCCTGAACTTCCTTGCTGGGAGTTCTGACCTGCCAGGAGTGCATGTGACTGTGTGTGGCCTCTGGAGGTTGTTTCTGCTACTGGGAGCTGGAAAGCAACGCAACAACAACGAAAATCAACACATCGCTCTTCTTGCGACAGTTTTTCCGACGCAACGCCGTGGTGCGAGAAGAATCTCCACGCAGCGCGGCGCCGCTGCTGAAACCGAGACCCCCATTTCTAACATATACAATGAAAACTCATTATAAACTACAGCTCAGGTGTTGGCTCTGGGCATTGTGTGTGTTTGGAGAGCCTATATAACCCTATATATCTCCATGAATGGAAGGGTATATAAGATGTAACAGAACATTGCTTTTGTAAATCTGCTATTGTGACAAAAATTACAGATGAAAAAAGTGTAAGCAATCCCTATTTTTTCCTATTTATTTTCATTATTTTTATTTCAAGATTAGTTTATTTGAGAAAATCTTGAGGGATCTCCAGAAGTCGCTTGCTGAATTTATAATTTATGTGCACTTTTTAGAAATATATTGCTTTCTAGGATCACCCATGGGTTTCACACTTGTTTCTACTGAAAACTCCAAATTGGTTGAAAACACAAAAATTTGAAAAAATGGACCACCTCTTATCACATTGCAGACTGTGGCAATACATTGTTTTTATACAACTCTTTTTATTCCTGAAAGCTGAGATGATAGTGATCCTAGCACTGGAAACCTTTCATTGATGCCAGTTTTAGAAAAAGAAAACGCTTTTTGCCCAGCATGTTTTAACATTTTCCCCTCAAAATTCAAATTTGACTATATTTTGACTATTTTCTCGTTACCCTCCAAGGGAATCTACAAATCCTGGGCACCTTCAGAATCTCCAGGACATTAGAAAAAAGGACGCAAATCTTGTGTTGCTACCTTATGTAGAAAGAAAAGAAAAGAAGGTATAAGCACAAAGTACCCCAAATAAAAAAAGGATTTAGCAATCTGGTTAGAAAAACTTCAGCAGTTAAGGGTTTAAGCCTGCAGGCCATTATCAGGCGGGATTGTGGGAGATTTCAATGTGGTGATTGATTCCCTACACAAAACATCAAGCACATTGTAAAGGCCCCATTCTTTAGCAGCTGTGAAATCGACAGAGGTTATGACTAACAACAATATTATTGGTATATAACGCACTAAACAACGTGAGGCACATGAAGGAACGTGCCTCTCTACAACTCACAATTCATGATCCAGAATAGATTACTGTTTCCTTGCCAGGAACATTGGCTCATGAGACTCCAACACAAAGCATCTGCAAGAGCCCTCTTAGATCATTCCCCTGCACTGTCAGAACTGAGTACGGCCTTTATCTCAATGTGTGACATTGATAGGGCGGTTTACCATTGTGTGCTGCAAGATAGTAGACTATTTCTCAATAAATGAGAAGTCTGTCAGCAGTCCATGCATGCCGTGGAAAGCTCTGAAAGTGGTCATTCATAATGCATCCATCTCCAGACAATTCGGTACACTAAAAGATATCCTCAATCTGAGTGCTCTGCTAAAGGGAAAGCTCCAGAATCTAGAATACAAATTAACTACAATGATTGTGATGTGAGAACACTCTTAGACATATGGGCCAAGTTAGATAAATACAATGAGGTAGTACATAGTGAGCAAGGGGACGCTGAGAGACCGGGAAGGACTCTTGCACCAATAATGGGCCAGTTCAGATATTACCGAAGTATGCCCAGGAACTTGGTCAAAATACTATGATGCAGAAATCTTTCTGGGGTAATTCCGCAAATTCTATTCACACCTCAGTTAGTCAAAATGCAACCCAATTAATGACGAGATCACCTCATGCTTTCACACAATTGAATTTACCTGAATTGATGATGCTTACTGCAATATTTAGATGCCCTGATAGCCACAGAGGAAATTGTGCAAGTAATTAGCTGTATGCCCAGCTGTAGAGCCCCAGGGGTAGATAGACTAACTCTGCAGTTTTATAAACAATACACCAAAATACTAGACACAATACTCATAGCCATGTAAGAAGAATCATACAAAATTAAAACTCTACTCTTAGTGAAGCCCTATTGATACACTCCCGAAACCTTCTTAACTGCCTGGCAAGTGTTAATCCTACCATCTTCTGTCATTAATCGACATTGATGACAAACGTTTAGCCAGACTCCTACTGCCCAAATTTGTTAGGCTGGGTCAATGGTAACTTTTAACACCTGCACTCCACATTTCATAATCTCCACACAATCTCCTTTGTCAACCAGACCCCAAGTTAAATGTGATTGTATTTTTCTTGATGCAAAGAGGCATTCAACTCTTTAGTGGAACTATCTATTTAGGTTGCTGTACAGATAGGGTTTCATCTGCAGTTTGATGGGATGGATGAGGCTCCTGTATTGTGAAACCTCTACCCGTTTCTGCCACAATTGGCTGATATCATAATCCTTCAACATTTCAAGTGGCACCCGATAGTGATGCTCCATCACATCCTCTTTGTGATTCCAGTGAAACAACTGGTTGCAAGACTCTTTTAGCATCATTCAGACAGGGGCAGCAGTTTCACATCCAGGCATTTCATGGTCTTGTTCTCTACTGACAATGTTACACTCTATGTCAGGGATCCTGCAGTTAATGTGTCTCCCCTAATCGGTGAATTCCTCAGATTTTGATCAACTGCGCCACGCCATTAATATATCCTCTAAATCTATCCTCACCTGAATGAGCTTTACATACTCTCTAAAATGGTGTGCATCCTCTTTTGAAATATCTGCGAGTCTGGATTAACAGAGACAGAGATGTGGTATTACAAGATAATTGTGGAGTGCGATTGTGAAACTCGAATACCAGATTGACAGTGACTGTATACTTGTGTAGCTATTAGGAAATAGTGCACACGATAGGTAACCTTTAATACTATCTCATAAAGACAACAAAAGGGTCTGAGGTTCTAGTGATAAAATAATACACCAAACGAAGTCATCAGTACATTTTAAATTACCCTAAGACAGCATTTTAAGAATACAGCATTTTCCTTTTCATGGAGGAAAAGTCTGATTAATACTTACAAATTCTCAATTAGTTTATGTCAAGAAGCCTTATGTGAAATAACCTCTGTGCTGTAATTGTATATGCAGGTACTCAAAGTATACTTTCTTCTACTTTAGTCTTTGTCATATGTATGAACAGTTACCAATTCACAAAAGCATTCTTTCCACTATTGTTGTCATTATAAATGTGTATCCTCCGAGTAAAACACACTCAATGATGTCACATTCTATGCAGTTAACTATAACTGTAATATAAGGATGAAGCATTGTACGCTTCTAAAATGCAGCCATCACCTTAGGCTCTTGTTAATACCCACCTTGAGTGAAGCGTAGTTTTATGAAAATCCCAGCTCAGCTCGTGTTTTTTTTTTTTTTTTAAATATCTTACCCATCATTAGATAAAGCATGAGAATGTGTAATAGTTTTAATTAACTATGCACTTTTTGAAGCAAATTGAAGTTGAATTGAAATACCACCTCAAATCTAAAACTGCTTCTGACAGCATACAATGAGACAAGCTGAAGCTCAGTTAACCGTGAGTACAATAATATACTGATTCTGACCTTTCATGAAAGAAAGAACAGTACATGTGTTAAGCATTTCAGAGCACCAACACGGATGATAAGTAATTAGCACGACTTGATAGAAATGTGACACCAATTAAAAAAATAAAGTGCATTTTTATCTTAATTTAAACATCAAAATGAACGAGATAGCTGACATATAACCGGAGTCATGGCTTTTGCAAGTAAACATAAATCACAGCCATTCAATACTGCAGAATGTTTGCATTGCGGTCAATGGGAAAAAGTGGTAGTGACAATCGGTCACTTGCTGGTCAATTTGCTTGGAACCCACGGGGGTAAAGGCCATGCGGGTTCCTGGACCAGGCTGCAACAGTCAGTTCACTTTGACTTGGCCTGGCGAGCCCGGGTACAGAGTTGACAAGGCTGTCCTTGGAGCTGAACAGGAGCCGCGGGGAGCTGCTTTTACCACTTACACAGTGTCGAGGGACAACAAAATGCACAAACACAACAATGGTGTTGCTGCTAACGTCAGATGAAGGTTGGATGGTGTTCCCTCAAAGTACAGTGTCGAGTGTGGGGGCCTGTTGCCTGACTGGCGACCAACAAGCCTTGCCAGCTAAAGCACAGCAAAATGTGAGTTTTGATGTCCGGTGGTCCTGGGGAACATAGTAGCTGCCTGAAATTTTGTGGAAGGCAGGACTACAGTTCCTACAAGGTACTAGACCATTTGGATTTGGGCGATCCCTTGGAGTGCCCAATGCCCAGCGATTCTTCGGATCCAGAGCATTGTTTTACCTGCAGTTTGCAGGGAACTAGTGCCACTAGTCCATTGGAGTCTGAAGGTGCTTCAGGACCTTTCTGAGGTCCCTTTGTCTGGGGAGTCAAGCTATAGCCTAGGATGAGTCTTGTTCAAGTAGTTCCAAGATCACTGCCACAGGGACAGAGAATTTTCCCTTTTTGTTTTGATGTGGCAAAGTCCTGTTGTCGTCGACACGGGTCTCTTCTTTGTCCTCTTCGATGCAGGATGTTTCAGAACTGAGGTTGCTGGTGTCAGGGGTGTCCCTTAAATCCTAGATTATGGGGAGGTATGGGTATCGGAGCAAGTAGCCAATGGGTTGCTACTCCCTATAGCTAATCTACCCTTGAGGTGACAACATCAAGGGGTGTAGGCCACCTTTTCTACCCAGAACCTTCTATTCTGCCACTTCTAAAAATTATAGAACCCTTCTTTAAGTGTACAGACCGAGCTGCCCACCCTGGAGATGTGGCTAGTGTTCTGGAGTGTACACCTCGTTGCTTACTCATCGTCCCACCTGCCCAGGTAAAAATGTACCTGGGGCAGGGGAGAGCTGTTTCCTCCTCTGGGAGTCAGGCCTGGTGCATATTGGAGGTGGTGCAGCCTTTGAAGCTCACTGCTTTGATGTGCCGCTTCACTAGCCTTCCTGGGAGGGAGGAGGTGTGACCTCCTTCTTGCCCAGGCCTTTGTTCCTGGCTCTTGGTAGTGATCAGGAGGTCAGAATACTGTCTTGGTGGCAGCCAAGGCAGGCTTTCAGCCAGAGAACAGAGAAGCTGGGGGAACCAGGTGGGCAACCCCCAAGGTAACCACCTGGGTGTATGCAACGTCCTTCTTGACATGAGAGTCAGGGATGAGAAGGTACGCCGTTTGATACCAAACATGACATATTTTGGAAGTACCATAATGGAGCTAGCAACCCCAAGGGTGTCCAGGTGCAAGCTCATGTTATCCTATGGGCCGTTTTACACTTATAGTGTACTTTAATGGTAAAGGCTACTATAGGGACATATAAGCCTGCTCTTATATGCAACACCTTTAATATAAGGCACCCTGTCTCCTAGGCTCAGGAGGTCTTCTCTAGGGGTGACTGACAGATATTAAAAGCAGTGCATGGACTTTGACCCACATGGTGAGGGCAAAGTCAAAATGTAACCGTGTACACTGTTCCTGCAGTCTACAGTGGCAGGCCTGCTGTCAGTAGCCCTGGATACCACTGGTACCATATACTAGTGACTTATGGGGGGGGTACATTTCTTGTCAATCGGGGTTGACAAATCATACACATCAGTTTTAGGGAGAGAGCACGGGCACTGGGGCCTGGTTAACAGGTTTCCGTGCACTCTCAGAGTCGAAAACCAGCCAATAATAGTCCAAATGGGGGCAAAAAGTGGGAGGACATCACAAATCTACAAAAATGCCTGTTTTCTTACAATTCGGTACCCAGTTATGTGGTGGGGTATAACAATGGCAAATGGTTCTCTGCCTATGAAGTGGCTCTAAGGGTGCACAAGGCTCCTGAGGAGTCCTAGAGGGGGTAGCTTGTGGAGGTACATGTCAACGGTGGGGAGGGACACACTCTTGACACTAGAGGTAGCCGGCCAGACACAGTACACCCCCATGAAGGCCATTCTTGTCAACAAATTTGGGCTGACCCCTGATAGGTATAGACAGAGGTTCAGAGGCAGCCACAAGAATCTCTACACAGACCTGGGGTGACTTCCTTGTTATTATACTAGCAAGGCACTGAAGGGGTGGGTTAGGAACAGCAAGGTAATATGATTATTCTGGGCTGTATAACTTTATTTTGAAGGAGCACATGCTAGATATTTGTTTTCCAGAACTGCGCCAACACTTGGTTGATAGCAAGCTGACTGACTCCAGGAAGCTTGCTCAGGAGTCGGACCTCTGGGTAAGCAACAGAGTGTCCAAGAAAGCATCTTGGGGGGAATCCCAAAAGGGTGGTTAGGGTTCCCACCCTAAGAAGAAGGGGGAGAGAAAAGGGAGTTCTCTAAAGGCCGCCAAAACAGTTCACAGGGTAAAGGGTCCCATCCCCAATCTGTACACCAGATAAAGAGCTTCCCTGACAAGAGTCAGAACAAAACCCCTAAGTGCTATGAGTGATATGAGTATGGGCACTACAAGGGGACCCTAAGTTTCCCAAGAGGGCACAGCCTCCCACTGGAGGAAAGACACCAGGGGTGGTGAGTGTAGCGTTTGGGGAAGTGTTTTTCCAATTAATGGGGGAACTCAGTGAGGTTACCCTAGTGTTCCTGGGTGGCATGGAGATGGTACCAAACACCCATATGCCTTCCAATACTGCAAAGTATAGGCAGTGGCTTACCATCAATGGGCAAGGTGTTGAGGCTCTGAGGGACACAGGTTCCAGCATGACTGTATTAAGTAGTGAGCTGGTGGCCCCAGAGCACATTGTACCCAATACATTCCACCAGGTTGTGATAGCAGGCAACCGTGAGGATCACTACCCAGTAGCCCTTGTTCCATTTGAGTGGGGGGAGGTCTCAGGTCTTCTGAAAGTAGCTGTGAGTCTTGTCATGCTTGTGGATTGTTTGCTCGGGAATGATCTAGAGCACAATACCTGGAAGGAAGAGGAGCTCAAGCCACACCTAGAAATGTTGGGGTTGACTGAGTGGATTTGTGCAACCACCAGGTCCAATGCTGCCCACGCATCGGATTTACTGGAATGACAGAGTCCTGTATAATGAGCCCAAGGCACCTGTGCATGGGGCAACAAGGGCACTGGTCGTCTCTCAATGCTACAGGGCGTTCCTACTGGAGCTGGCTCATGAGATACCCCTGGCAGGACATCTGGGTCAGGACAAGACCATTGCCAGGCTTGTTCCCCACTTCACTGGCCCTGAAAAAAGATTTCCTCAGATACTTTCTGTAGGACTTACTTGGCCTGCCAAGTCAGCGGGAAGACAGGGCAGAAGCTGAAAGATTCCTTGAATCTCTTGCCTGTCATTAGCACCCCCTTTGAAAGGTGAGGCATCAACACTGTAGGGCTCATGGATCCCCAGAATGCCTCTGGCAACAGGTTTATCCTGGTTCAGGTGCATCATGCCACAGGGTACCCAGAGGCCATCCCTCTGAGGACTGCAACTGTACCTGCAGTGGCTAAGGCCCTAATGGTAATTTTTAACAGAGTGGATTTCCCCAAGGAAGTAGTGTCTGACAGGGGCACTAACTTCATGTCTGCTTATATGCAGTCAATGTGGAAATAGTGTGGAGTTACCTATAAGTTTTCCACACCCTCCTATCCACAAACCAATGGGTTTGTTGAGAGATTCAACAAGACCCTTAAGGGCATAATCAAGGGCCTGCCTGTGGCCATAAAGTGTAAGAGGATAGAGAGCTACCGATCTGGATAGAGAGATGGGGAAACACATGTCATTTCAGGCCTGAAGTGATGGCAGCGGTGAGGTCCTCGCAGACCTATTCCAGGATGAGACCTTTGTAACATATGAACAGGCAAGCGAGGGCTTTGCCCTTGGGCAGGGTCACTCTCTACAATATAGGGGACTTCAGGGGGTAGTCAAGGTCACCTGGCCACAATACCCAGACATCCCACAACCGACACATACCTTAGATATACTGCTCACATGCGGATCAGGTTGCAGGATGATATCCCTTCTTTACAACGCCATGAGGCAGGACTCTATTGCATCGTTACCACCGTCAAGGGCGGCCTGGGAGAGGGACATCAAAACACAATTAGATGAGAGGGCCTGGGCGACCATTAGCGATATCACACACAGTCTCATGTAATGCTAGATTTAAACTGACACATTACAATTTTTTACACCGTACTTACCTTACACCGGCGAAGCTGAGACGTATCTCCCCCATCAAGGACGGTAAATGCCATAGGTGCGCCGCGGAGGATGCAGACTTTTTCCACCTGGTGTGGGAATGCCCTGTGGTGAGACAGTTCTGGACAGGGGTGACTGATGGGGAACACGCAGTCACAAGCCTTCCGTTAAGGAAGGAACCACTGCAATACCTGCTGGCCCACATACGCAGGCCTAAAAAACGCAAACAGCCCTACCAATTACTGCAACTGATGTTAGTTTTGGCCAGACGGAGGGTGGCCAGAACGTGGATGGGGCAGAGAGGCCCAGAGGTACAGGTGCTGCTCAGAGACATCAGGGAGTGGGCGTTAGCTGAGGAAACGCACATGAAGCTCACACGCAAGGATGAAGGGCTACAGGCAGACTTAACGGAATGGAGAGAACTGTGCACTGCAGGGTTATCAATGGGAGAGGCAAGGTCCGAGCAAAATACATCTGAGAGTGAGGAGAGTGATACAGCCGGGGAGGATCACCAAGAGAGTGAGGGACGGGGAGTCTAGCTCTTACAAGCACACGCTTAAGGCGAAATAATTTAAACTGTGGTCCTGCATGATACTGTGATGTAAACTAAAACCTCTGTGGAACCCGAGAGACACCATGTGGACCCAAGCATTATTACTCCATTTTTAAAGGGCTTACATTTTGCTGTATGCTGTGATGTTGATGTTTTAATGTCATGTAAAAATGAAAAATAAAGTTTTAAAAAAAAGTGTAAGAGTGATGTCCTCTTGCCATGCCTACTTTTTGCTTATAGAGAGGTACCACAGAAGGGGGTTGTCTTTAGCCCCTTTGAGCTTCTGTATGGTGATTCTGTGAGGGGACCTCTCAGTCTGGTTAGGGAGGGGTAGGAGTAAGCTCACATGAAAACCCCCCAAGATGTTGTTATCTACATGCTCGCCTTCAGAAGCCAGATGGCCAAGTTGTGGAAGCAAGCTTCTGATAACTTAGAGGCCAGCAAGGAGGTAATGAAACAGTGGTATGACCAAACGGCTACCCCTGTAAAATTTCTTACTGGGCAGAAAGTATGGGTGATGAACCCATGGAGCCCAGGGCCCTCCAAGACCATTGTACTGGGCCCTATGAGATTGTTGAGAGGAAGGGGGAGGTCACTTACCTTGTTGTGTAGTTTCTACTCTATGGTAGGAACTGCGCATGTGTGGCCAGCATAACCATTGGGATGGTGCCAGTCTGATTCTATGCATCCCCTCAGGATATGTTGGTCAGCTAGCTCACAGTGCCACCATAAGCCCCCATAACCCTAGGTGGGTAGCAAATGGTTCTTGACAACCCTCATGCCCCAGGAATCATGGTAACAGATCTAGAACCCTTTTGCTCAGTTACTCGTACTCTCTTTCTCTCAGAGAAATACACAAGGAATAAACATTGGAACATTTTCAATATTTATCGAACCAACGTGGTGCTTGTATTAAATATACATGCTGCAATGATCAATAAACAGAAGCAAATGAAAGTCATTAGAAGTATTAGGACAGTGAACAGAATGAAAAGGTCCTCCATCGTGCTAAAACAATGTATACATGCAAGCATATAAAACAATATAGAAATCTGGCGCACTCCACTATGCGTCCCTTAACCTAAGTGTCTAGGGTGTGTGTTCTCCCAAGAATCCCTGTACTGGATGATCCATCCCCCGTTACCTGAAGGGAAAGAATGTAGGTCCCCGTCGTGGTCATGAGCTGGTCACCCCTCGTAGAGATATCAGCTGGCTGCTGGGCCAAAGCATCAGCATGTAGAGACCACGTAAATGACAGCAAAGGGCGCCTCCGCCAACACCCAGAAATGGATGTTTATTTATAACAAAAGGCATCCTTTCCTTGGGTCGAGATCTTGGTCAGGCCACCATTGTTTATGTGTTATAGATGGCTCTCTCACCATATGTACGAAACAAGTAATCACAGTTGCACAATGTGTGTATAAACCTTGTACATGATGTGTTAAGGTATCATGATAGTGTTTTTGCAAATGTGTTGCAAAACTCATTGTGTGAGAGTAAAGGCAACTTTTAGGAAGAAACCAGTGTACATGTAAAAATGGCAGTAATTCCCTCTAGGCCTAACTGGGACACATGACACTCTCTCCAAGGAAATGTAGATTTAAAAAATCATTTAGAAAGATGTTTAAAAGTCGATCATGCTATTTAGAAGCCCAAACCATAAAGAAAGCCGTCTTAAAAAAGTAAAAACAAGAAAAGTCAATTTAAAAATCAATTTAGGATGTTCAAAACACGCCAAAGAGTTTCCACCAAACGTAATGGCAGAATGTTTGTGTTCCGAGTAGTAGACAATACATTTCTGTTCCCAGCATCTGCAGACGATGATCCCTGAGGCACACCTCGGAGCAGGTTTATAGAGCAAATGTGTTCCCATCCAACCCTCACAGCAGCCGCTGAGGGAACAAAAACACAGTGGTTCTGCCGAACCAGAGCTAAGATCCAATCCATTCAGGGCAGAAGCATCGCAGGGAGGCTTGTAGAATGCTGTGGAATACGCAGTGGACAGCTATACAGATGGGCCTGTAAGGTAGTACATGTATATCCGAAGGCTCGAACAGTTGCGATCCCAGGCACACTCAAAAGTGCACATCAGACAGCGGAACACAGGCTGCACGCAGTGAAGTCACATAGGCCGAAATGATAAAAACCAACGCTCATTCAGTTATCGAAGCAAGGGTGCGCCAAAACAATGCACCTTGCACTCACGGCACAGTAGCACATGTAGCACATGAGGTAGCACCAGCTCTGTTTGATCTTGAAATGGGACATCCATTGTGGAGCAAAAATATTAAAACAACTGTCAATCAATAAAATCAATCAGGGTTGGTAAAGCGCAATTACTCACCCGTGAAGGGTCTTAAGGCACTGGGGAGTGTAGGGGGGACGGCTCTGTTGAGTGCTGGGGTCATCCAAAGAGCCAGGTCTTGAGGTCCTTCCTAAACTGCTGCAATGTGGGAGATTGCCGAAGGGGGAGGGTGTTCCAGGCTTTGGCTGCGAGGTAGGAGAAGGACTTTCCTCCCGTTCTGGTCTTGTTGATATGTGGGACGGAAGCCAGAGAGAGCTGGGTTGATTGGAGGTGTCTTTTGGGTGCATGGGAGGAGAGGCGGCTGTTCAGGTATGCGGGTCCGGTGTTGTGAAGGGCCTTGTATGCGTGGGAGAGGAGTTTGAACTTTCCCGGCAATCAGGAACAGGACCAGCAGAAGACCTCTATGGATGGTCCTGGGGACGGAGTGAATAAAAGATAGAATGACTCCGAAAACAGGGAGGTGAAAACCAACCCAGAGCCTTTATTTTTTATAAAAATGGGCTATTCTCTTTGTATTAGACATGTTAGAAATACGACGCACCTGCTTTCCAAAATGTCATGGGAAGTCAGTACAGAGTAGTATCTGTATTTCTGAAGAGGACCTTGCCACCTGAAGATCAAACGTTTCCTTTGCAGAAGTTAAGGTTGCATCTTTTTGAAACTGTAAGGGTTTCAGTTTGCTGAAGGCATCAAAATGCACAGTAGCAAGATTAATTGAAGACCAAAGCATCGCCTCCCTAACTGTACGGGTAGGTGGAAAAAGTACTGTTGTACAACAAGTAACAACTGAAGAAAATGTCACCGTTAGGCACCCCCCGGCTTTATTCCGCAGCAACCTTGACCATTCAACATCAGGTAACTCCCATTAGAGAGCAATCTGAAAGTCAGACGTATCACAGCCGCCAGGGGACCTTTTAAGTAGCAGGATAAGTTCCCCACTGAGGCATTACAAGACCCATGCAAAGAAACTTCCTTGCAAACTAATGATCCACTTTAAGTACTCTCGCAGTCTGAATCACTGAGAAACACTTCAGTTCCCTAATTCGACACAGAAACTTTAAACTAAGTTCCCAAGACTTGTGTACAAACCCTTCTCCTAACGCTTCATATCTGCCCTCTTGGTGATGTTGTAGACAGTACTGACAATGAAATGTTGAAATTTGCAGTGTAATATACCCATGGATTAATCCAATCTGCAGATGTAATTTAAGCAACGGTTAAAGGTAACTTCTCTAGCTTCTCGATGTGTAACATAGTGTATTTATCATCTTTGTGTCCCATAAGTATCTTGGGTCTGTAAGATGGTATGGGGAAACCAGACTCCTGACGTTGATATGTTGCCACAGCACGTGTCCAGAACGTAATGTTTGTAATGTCCAGCTCAACAGAATAATAGACCTAAGTTGTGACTGCCCATGTTTTAATGCGGACATGTCTTGTTGAACAAGGTCTATTGCTGAGGATACTATGTTTCCCACAGAGTACATCCTAGATGATAAAGTGGTCATACCATTGTCAACCACTGCAAGAGCTTGTTCTAAATTAGCCCTATCAATTTTGTGCAATCTCTCAGCGGTCTCCTGCTGAGGGACCTTCCATATTTTGCTGTATATGGCATAGAAGAAGAGCCTTTGACGTGGTTTTTGAGGACCTAACAAAAAGTTCCAGAGTTCCAGGTCATCAGATAAAAAGGGCAAGTGTTGTTTCACCTGAGACAGTGTTGAGGTTTTTAGCCAGTCAAGGCACAACTTCCCAACACTGTAAGTTGTCACCACCCGAGTGTTCAGACTGCACGTACCACATATCAGGGCTACTTGTTTCAAAACCCTAAAACCCTCAGTGTTGTTAAGGAAACATGCCTGACATCTGTTCGTGTCTAGTGGCCAAACTAACCACCCGTTCCAATCGGGGTCAAATGAATTGTATGTGCCATTATGCAGCATGATATCTAATGTATCCTCACTGTAGTGTGGAAACCGTTGCCAGTTTTCAAAACGTGCAAATGTGGGAATTCATGGTGGGTTCAAATCCTTCATCTTGACGAGTCCAAGACATGTTGTTTGTTGCACAGTTTTGTTCAGGAAACTCATTTGTTTTGATATCAGGCATGCTCTAAACATACCCTCACTTTCCTGAACCTGCCAGTCTTTTTTGCCCCAAATAGACTTTATGTAGGAGGCTGGCTTACCATATGGTGCACACCTATTTAAGTGAAGCACCTTGCACTAATCAAGGAAACCCTTATGGTGATTTTAGTGGTCTTTGATAACCATAGAAAGCTCTCAAAGTGTTAGCTGTGGCGAGCAGTCTTCAGACTTATCTTGAAGGAGTGTTAAGCAGCTTGTTTTACCAGATCTAATCATTTAAGTTTAGTGACCTCTGATATAAGAAAATATATATCTGTTGTAAGTAGTGCTAGCACCAGCTTACACAGGCTGCAAGGGTAGGCCTGTAGTCACAGTTTGAGTGGTCTCTCATGGGTGGCACAATACATGCTGCAGCCATGGGAGACCCCTGGTGTACCTATGCCCTGGGTGCCTTTTTACGATATACTAGGGACTTATAAGGGTACACCAGTGGCCAACTGTGGATGTACAGAAGTACTTACCATAGTAAATGTAGGGAGAAAGCCCGTGACTGCAGTACTGATTAGCAGGATCCCAGTCAGACTAGTCAAAAACACACTGACACCAGGCAAAAAGTGGCAGTAATCATGCTAGAAGCATCCTACCTTCCTACGCTTTACACCTATAGTGTCCTTCTAAAAGTCAAATCCCTGTTCAGACAGCTGGTAGAGAAAAGAAGCAAATTATATCAGCTTTGTGTCAGTTAGCATATTTTCCTTTGCAGGTGATGGAGCAAGCCTATAGAAATATGAGGCAAGGTCAGATGTATTGTAACCAGAAAAATAAGCAAACTTTTGTGCAAATGTTTTTGAACTACTCTGCGGTTGCGTGGGGCAATGTTCCCATTGTGTGCAATTATAAACAGCAAGTGGAATACATGCTTTATGCAGAAAATGATGACCGCAATGTTGAAAACAAAACATGTCGTCATAATTAGATGTACCATCATACAATTCATCAGAAGTTGAATGCTCTAGATCTTCTAGCAGTTCATGCACTGTATCAATGTACCAATGGTCAGAAACAGTACTAGGGGTGATGACATCATTCAAAGAAATTTTGAAAAGGTAGGGAATTTGTAAAAGCTCGGTGGGGCCATGCACATCATACGACACCCTAGCCCAAACAATCCAATAGGGAACTGGAACAGCTGTAATGTTCACCAGGGAAAGGTCTCTTCGTTCTCGGTGTGATGAAGAATGTGGTTTAAAAATAACATTCACCAGTTGTACTACCGAGCATTTTTTTGAGAAATTTTCCATTCAGAAGCAGGAAAAAGACTGTCACAAAACCAATCCAAGGGACTAGGAAAAGTAATGCAATTGTAATCCAAAGATGTATCCATGCAGAAACGAAATATGTCCTTTTCAGCTAAAAATAGAAAACACGCACTTTCAGCCAGAAGGAAAGAGGCGGTGGTGGCCGTGGACCAATTGAATCCGATGAGAATTAGTCAAATTCGATGAAGTAGCCAGAGGCCATTCGATCTATTTTTGGCAGCTCAGTAGGTTTTGTAGAACTGGGAGATGACTTGATCTGTGGTACATTGAAGTAGACCATGTTCTTCTCAGGTTTCCAAATTAAAATCTGTGTTTCTGTACAAGTTGACTGTGCGGTTGTAGTTGTAACAGGTAGAAGACATACTTCGTTGTTGTTGATTGTTGTCTCTCGTTGGAGAGAGGATGCTTCTTCAGTTATTAAAGTTTTTATCTGAACTTCCTGTACGGTAGTGAGAAGAGGCAGGTACCTACCCAGAAGCCCATGTGGCTTACCGTTGAGATTCAGCCACATAGTGAGGTTTGATCAGATCAATGGAGACAAATCTTTGTCTTTGTGACCAGCAAGGTGCGGAAGAAGTACGGTTCTGGTACCTTCAACAGCCAGGACACGTACAGGCGCTCTGTAGGATGGCCCAAACTCTTTCTTGACCACAATTGGTTCCCTGACCAGATCCCCAACCTTTGAGATCTAGCCAGGCCTCGCCAGGACTACCTTCATTTCTCCAGTGGCAGCACGCTTTTTGGGACATAGCTTTGTTCATCCTGGAAGTTGTTCAGTTCCTATAAAACAGCCAAACTTTCATTGATGCTAAATGGTGTTTCCATTGCTACTGTGCTGGGATTGTAGAGGTCTGGGACCCGCATCTTTACCATAAACAGGATTTTATAGGGAGTCCGACCACTCAGGGATTTTCTTGGCATCTTATTGAGTGCCCTCTGGACCCCATAGAGGTGATGGACCCAACTGCGAACTGAGCCTAGTACCCTTGCTGTTAAAGACTGCTTTAAGTCATGTTTTTTCCTCTCCACAACTGCATTTCCCTCGGGATGGTATGGAGATGAGAAACACAGAGTCACACTGAAACTTCCCACAGCCTCTTTGTAAGCCCTAGAGCTAAATGCCGGACCCTGGTCGCAATGTAATGTGCAACTGCGTAAGTCCTGATAAAGACCCACAGATCCTTTATAACAGTTTAGGTTCAGCCAACCATTGTGGCCAGACCCATAGGAATTGAGAGCAGGAATCCACTACTAACAAGATGTACTGGTAAGCCCCATCTGATGACAGAGGGCTGCAGTGGTCCAAATAGACACAAGCCAGAGGCTTATTTGAAATTAGTAGAGGTGTCTGGGATGGACGTGCTACAGTGGAATCCTTCATCTGCTGGCAGATGTTGCATTTAAGGACAAAGTCCTTGGTCTGTTTATAAAGGCATGGCCACCAATAGCGTCGCTGGAATAATGAAACTGTAGCCGACACCCCCAAATGTGCAGAAGCCAGACCTTCGTGTGCAGCTAGTATCAACCCCAATCTGCGATCAGTGTTTGGTATTACTCTTTCCCCCACTCCAGGAATGTGAGCCTATGGTATGTTCTGTGCATCTAACTTGTAGGAGTACTTGAGTGGAAAGCCTTTTGTCAGGTGGGTGTAATTGCGAGCAGCATTGACGGCCACCATGATATCTCTGCCTATCCTCATGCTTGTTAGACTTGGCATATTTTGGCATGTTTCCCCTGTCTTTTTGCTTTCTGACCTCCCGGTTTTGACTCTGTTTTTGCTGGTTTAGTGTCTCTGCGCACTTTCTCACTGCTGTTCAGTGTTAAAGTGCAAGTGCTCCTGTTGTAAATTGTGTTATGGATTGGTGTTTCCATGATTGGCATATTTCATTTACTATTAAGTCCCTAGTACAGTGCACTGAGAGTGCCAGGGCCAGTAAATCAAATGCTACTAGTGGGCCTGCAGCACTGATTGTGCCATCCACAGAAGGAGCCCTGAAAAAGTAACTCAGACCTGCCACTGCAGGGTCTGCGCGCAGTTTGTAACTGCCATGTCAACCTGGCAAGTGCACCCACTTGCCAGGCCCTAATCTTTCCTTTTCTTATATATAAGTCACCCCTAAGGTAGGCCCAAGGTACCCCTATGGGCAGGGTACTGTGTGTGTTAAAGGTAGGACATGTACTGGTGTGTGTAACATGTCCTGTTAGTGAATTACAGTGCATTTCGTTTTCCACTAAGGAAAGGCTATCTGTCCCATAGGGTAGAATGGGAGTTTTACTTATAACATCTTTTAGAAAAGATGATTTTTATGTTCTGTGTTTGAAAATTCCACTTTTGGAAAGTAGGTATTTTCTTGCTTAGCCCCCTCCCCCTAGAGTTTTATATAGCGCAAACTCGACCCGCAGATATCAGGTATCAGAGCGCTTTACATGAGCAGCAGTTTCATTACAGATGGACACATTCAGTTTTGTTAGGCACAGGGAGATTAAGTGATTTGCCCAGAATCACAGGATGTTGAGCGTCCCTGCCGAGACTCGAACCCGGTTCCCCAGCTTCGAGGTCGACCCCTCTAGCCGTAAGTTTATATCCAACACTTTCTCATATTCGTCTGAAGCTTCTTCGATTGCTGGAAGTGCAGAAATCGGGTCTGCGTAGGTGATCAGTACTTCATCGGCATAAACCGTAACATCAATTCGGGGCAATAAAATAGATTTAATGCCTAAATGATCCATAAGATTCCTCAAAAAATGTCTTCATATAGGAAGTATGTAGACAAGGCGATAATGAACATCCTTGCCTGTTCGCTCTGGTGATGAAGAGTGGGATGGAGGTAATCCTGTTAATAGGGACCATCTCTACTGGACTGGAATGCACAATATGATGCCATTACATTGCCACAAGGGGGGAACTCAAACCGCTCTAATACCTGCCAAAGCGATGGCCATTTCACTCTACCAAATGTTTTTTCTGCATGCAGTGCAATCATAGATAGGGGATTAAGTTGGACTTCAGCCCAGTCCGTTAGGGCTGTGGCTAGGTTGGTGTGAGCAGTGCTGTCTCTCCCTGGAATTAATCTGTGCTGCCGCGGAGCAACCAAGATCTTGATAACCAAGTGAAATCTGCTTCCTGTGAAAGCCTTTAACTCCTTGAATTCGCTACCTTGAGGTTCAAGTGTTAAAGGGATGTACTTGGTACTCAGTTTTAGGATCAATTGTAGGGTAAAACCCCAGGGTACCAATGGTAAAAGGCTCTGAAAGTTACAATTTGAGCCCAGTAACCTCTGACTCCCATCAGAGTCTTGAAAAAGTTCTCACAGAACAACAGGTGGTGCAGTAGCTGAAGATTGACATGAATATGCTGTGTAGAGAAGTGTTTGGAACCGCTCAAGAAGTGAGTTCGGCAGGGTTGAGACTTAAAGATTACACCAGGAGAGCTCTTTGGGATTGTCGTATCTGAACAGCAGGATGTGCTGCCAATCAAGATGAACCTGTATTGCCAAACCTCAATAAGGGTCAGAATACTGGACAAATCAGTCATGCAAAACCGAGAGAACCGAGGGGACTGGCAGAGCTGTGTGGAATGCAGTGCTGTGATGGTGGTGGATGGGGTAACCTCCTAGCCTGAGATGCAGTGTTTCCCAGTGTGTATTCCATAAATGTTCAGGACATACAAGGCACTTAATATTTCATTAAAAAATAAACAATGTTGGGTCCCAAATTCAACACCTTCAAAATCAACTGCAATTTCCTTGTACATGATTACTTTTCTAAATGCAACATGATTACCTTTCTAAATGCAACATGATTGCTTTTCTAATGCATTGCATCAAGTATTCACATACAGCAAGCCTCGAAAAATGTATTCGCCCACTCGCCATGGTGAGGCAGGTTTTATGAGGTTGAGCTATTTTTAGCTCTTATTGGTCGTTCTGGTGAGTGAACATAATCTGGAAAGAACAGGTGTTCATTCAGAAAGGGAATGAGCAATAAAGATGCCTTTAAATCTTATTTTTATCTTGACACATTTGCTGTCTGTTGAAGGAAAGTGGTCAAATGTCAGTTTGTCTTTTTACAAATTGCTGCTTGGAAAATGGAGTTTATTTTTCTTTCTCTTACTACAGTTAAAGGTTTTTGTCAAGTACGCTGTCTGACAATCATTGTGAAACAAAAGGCTGTAGGATCTCAGTTTTTTTCTAACGTAACATTTAGAAAGCTTGTAAATGAATAGTACAAATAATTCAAAACATAACAGAAATTCATGAAGCAATTTTTTTTGTGTGATACAAACAAAGATTTAAATTGGAGAAAAACATACTAGAACACTTTACTTGGTGATGTGCAAATATTTACAGAAACTCAATTTCCAAATATTATTGTTTGTACACTATATAGTTTTATCAGTAAAACTGAATGTCAGTGGGAAATGTTGGTGCTATTTCAATGTAAAATCTACTGATTGCAAATGACTGTGTGCTACCACTTCATACTTTAGGTATGTATTTATTTAAAGTGATAGGTTTTAAACATGATTTGAGAAACATGCCTGCCTCCACCATGATGACACTGCTATTAATAAACTAAAAGGCAATTTGCGGTCAATTCGTATTCTATATGTAGCAAAAGTTGAGTCTATTAAATCAAACAAAAGAGTGGTTTGTACCGCAGACATGCAGAACTCACATACTAAGAAGGTGCTCTCATATGTGATAAAGAAGAAAATGGCGGCTCAGTGAATTCAAATATTTGCCTAGAATCACATCATTTGGAACCCGGTGATGGGTCAAGAGCATTACAATTAGGTCAAGTAGATTATTTCAGTCACTAGACCTGCATGTCTAGTAAGATTTTTATGATTTTTCTAGGCCTGTACAGTTAGAAAAATGCTACTTACCCAGTATGCATCTGCTCTTGGCATGTAGAGCTGTAAATTCACATGCTTTGCACAAGCATAGCCATTCTATGTGCCTCTGCTGGGTTTGTGGACTGACTGACTGACTTTGGAGTGCAGGGGCTGGGGATGTGCATTCTCTTCAGACAGCCACTGGGGGGGGTTGAGGTGTGTCCTGCCTTTCCTGGATGAGTCAGGGTTGGGCTGCATAGACCTGGGCTGCGTTTAGAGTAATGGGAGGAGATTTCCTTGCACCTGAATGGGCCTGGTCTGCTGTGGAAAATGCTATCTCCACCTCCTGCCGGGAAGCTGGGCCAGAGATGACCAAACTGGTTTGGACTAAGTACAGACACTCTCTGCCTGAGAGAACAAAGGAATTTTGAGTATAGATATTGGGGCCCAGACCCCAGAACTTTAGAACTCGCTGGAATCAAAGAACCTGCCAAGAAGAAAAGCTGGAAGAGCTGCCAGGAGGAGTACTGCCCCTTTGCTGTATTGTTGCTTTGTTGGGTTAGCCTGCAGTTGCTGCTTCTGCCTTGAGCAGAGAAAGGACTGGACTGAACTTACTTTACTTGTGCTGAGTATCTACAAGGGCTTGAAGTAGAGCTTGCCTCCTGTTCTGAAGTCTCAGGGACTGCAAAGACTTCACCAACCTCTGGGTACCGCTTCTAGAACCACTGTTTCAGTTGCCACAAAGAAGGGAAACGCAACCGACTCTGTCACCAACTCCGTTGCTGGCTCTGTGTCCTGACGGCACTGCAGAGGGCACTGTCCGCATCTCGAGCCCGCAACCCTGGTCTCACCGACAAAGGCGACTGCTGCCACCGAGCCGCTCCTTGCACCGTGACCTGTGGGCACTGCACTCCGCACCACCACGCTTCACTTCACCATCCTGGTGTCACGGACATCGTCGCTGCTGCTGACTTTGACACCCATGACTGCATCGTGGCTGGGGGCACCGCTCGTAGGTTTCACAACGCACCACCTCATCCCACACAGAAGTCTGGGCCAACTGATGCCAGCTCCCGCTAACCGGCTCTGTCGTTTGCACCGCAACCTGCCAGCACCGCATCGAGCACCGCCTCGCCCTGCACTGTAAGCCTTGGTGTCACCGATGCCGTCTGGGTGATCGTCACCAAGCCGCTGCCTGCACCGCATTGTGAGGGCACCGCACCCTGCATCGCTTCCATTTTGCACCGCGACGGTTGCCACGACCGGCTTGCACTAATGCGCCAGCTTCAACGAGAAAGCTACTGTTCATGAGTCTGTCCACACTTTTGCTGGCTCGTACCGACGCGGTCGGCTGGAACTGTTAGACTCTGTTGTTTTCAGCATCACGGTAGCCCCAGATGGAGCTACCGACTTGTAAGAACTGTGTTTTTGAGATATTTCTGCAATTTTGAGGATATCTGGCAAAGTATATATTTTTAAGTATTGTATGTGGGATTCATATCGTTTTGGACTTGTTTTGGATACATACAAATATTGGATATTTTTCTAAACTGGTGTGGTGTCCTTTTGTGGTGTTTTCACTGTATTACTGTTGGTTATGTGCAAATGCTTTACACACTGCCTCTGAGATAAGCCTGACTGCTCATGCCAAGCTACCAAGGGGGTGAGCAGGGGTTATTTTAGAAGTGTATCCAACTTACCCTGACTAAGAAGAAGGGTCCCTACTTGGACAACTGTGCATACCTTTGCCAACTAGAAACCCCCATTTCTAACAATGCTAGAACGAGTAAGTGCAGCAACCTCAGCAGTGTGAACTGTTGCTTTTGCTGCTTTATCAGCCATGGAAATCCCTGCAACATGAACACCAACACATTGATGATTCTATGTGTAGATTACATGAGTCCGTGGCAAGCCATCTTTCAGCTTTACCGCCTGTTCCCAAAGCATCTTGTCATTTATTGTGCAACCCTTTGAATCTCTGAATCCATTCTGGCTCCAATAGTGTAGGTATTCATTATAGGACTGGGCACAGTAATATGAATCCGTGGGGATTCTGTGGGGAATCCAGGATCTGCATTTCCTAGTGCCAGAATTAGAGCCTTTAGTTATGCCAGCTGTACTGTGCAGTCGCCAAGTGACTGCGTGTAGGTTTTCTCAGTATGGAATTCTCCATCCTGCATGTGCCCTTTCACAATTGCGCAAGCTGCTGAGCATTGGTGCTTAGTCCCTATGGCAGGCTGGGAAGAACCGTCAATATATATGATGCAATCATAGCGATCTAGAGGCATTATTTCATTAGGCAGAGAATATTTCTGTTCGTACTGCAGAAAATCTTGTGTTTGTAGTGGAGAATCAAATCTGTAGTCTACATCTGTTGCGGTGAGTGAGTTAGCCCATTGTGTCCATCGTGGATGTAAAGCTTTAGCATTTGGAATGCTTGCTTTGGTGACAGCCTCTAAGGTCAGCACCGGGGTCACGACAATTATGCGTTTACCCTGAGCTAGGGCTCGCTCTCTCACCACAGCAGTCTGCACTGCTGTCAGGATTTTTTCAGTAGGTGAAACATGCATTTCAGCATTAGTGTATAAATGCGATTCATATCCATTTGGTACAGAGTCACCTTCATTGAACGCGATGTAAGTGTATCCTGATTTCCTCGCGATGATGCGGTTCACCTGGTTTGTTGTGTTCACACGTGTGTGCAAATGTTTGGAAGCTATCATGTCAGCTTGTACGGAACGTAAAATATTTGTTTGTTCATGTATCCAATGTCTGCTTGAAGATTCTATACGTATCAAGTCGCAGAATGGTTTAACTCATTCTGCGTAATCTGGAATGCATGTTCTGCCAAAATTTAGGAATCTTTCAATGTTGTTGGAGGTTGAAGCAGTGCACATTTCTCTAAGAAGTATGTCGCAAGGCTTTTGCCTTCACTTCAAAACTCATATCGCAGAAAAAGGATATTGAGGTGGGCAAGTTTTGATTTTTTTTAAATGAATGTGTAGCCCATGTGAGCAAATCCTAGAATTATGCGATCTACGCTTGCCAAGTGTTCCATGAGGTCATCATCTGTCAGATATATATCATCATAGTAATAATCAATAGGAGCTAACTATATGAGTAGAGAAAACTCTGATGATGTATGTCTGGAAAACAATTCTGTTTTACATGAAGGCCCTCACCCACCAACCTAGTTGGTGGCATGCTTCATCATCGGGCCCCACCCGATGGCACCGAATGTGCCTCGGGTGTGCTGCGACGTCTGCTTACAGCGGAGCGGATTCTGTAAAGTGAGTGTGCAGTGCTGGCAGTGGTGAGTATAAAAATAAAAACTGTCCAACGAGTCCCAAGGTCCACAGGGGAAATTTATTCATGGGCTCATGGCAGTGGTTACAAACAAGGCTACGGATGTTAACTGGGGGTGATTAATGCCCCTTACATCCAGTGAGGTCAACTAGTTTCAGCCAGGCCTTTTGGTAAAACTGGCTTTCATCAGGACCGGTATGTGTATGGTGAAATAAAAGGGAGTCTACAAAGTGTACAGGCTCCTATGTGCCGCACATGCTATGGTGCGAGAAGTGTAAGAGGATGGTTTCCTCTATAGTCGTGCTCTTATGGTCTAAGAGACTGACTCCATGAGTCCCCGGCGGGGGTTCGACTTTCAGTCACACTTTCGTCACAGTCCAGAACCCACAGCACCACCTACTTGGTCGTTACGGGAATCTCCTGATTTGAAGACTCAGGGACATAAAAGTCATTCACCCTGCTCCTGTGCCTTGCCCACTGGAAGTGAACCCAGGTGCTTGGCATATCACCGTCAGATCCAGCGCATCGCCATCGGAACCACCGCATTGCTGCCACTGCAGAGAGATGAGTGACGCATCCCCTCGACTGCGTGGAGAAACCCAGTGCATCGGCTTTGGAACCAGTGCAACTCAGAACCGGCGATTCGTCTTTGGAACCAGCGCATCAATGCATGGAAAAAATGGACGCATCACCTCAACTGCAGGATCAACACAGAGGCAGCGCTTGGCTGCACCCTGCATCTAAACTGTTGCGACAAGGATCAAGGTACTTTTGTTCAGCGGGCCTTGCGGGGTCCCTGTATCCGCCCTGTGCTCCATCGAAGTGGACTTGAAATTTTGACTTTGCCCCGGTACGTCACGACCAGATAGCCCAATAGGCGCTTATTGCTTCTAAGCGCTATTTTCACCCTTATTCTTAAAAAATGTATATCTTGAATTCTACTAATTGGATGTTTGTAGTTTTGGTCTTATTCTTTTTTATTAAATCAAGAGCTATGTTTCAAACTTGATATGGAATCGTTTTGTTTGGTGTTTTCACAGTTTTACTGTTTAATGTGTCCCACTAATACATTACACATTGCCTCTTCAGTTAAGCCTGACTGGTCAGTGCCAAGCTACCATAGGGGAGCACTGGTTAATTTAGGGTGTAATTGTGACTTACACTGACAAGGATTCTGGTTCCTGCTTAAACAAGGTGTATACCTCTACCAACCAGAAACTACATTTCTAAAAATTATTTTCTACTTTATTCGGTGTCATTGGTGCGAACAGTTTCTAATTGACCAATGCATCCTTTCCACTATTGTTGTCAGTATGAAAGTGTATTGTATAAGAACACACTAAAGGATGTCAAATTCTAGCAGCGAACTATAACTCTAATGTAAGGATGGAGCATTGTACGACACTAGAAGGCAGTCATTACCAGCAACCTCAGGCTCCTGCAAATATCCCACTTGAGTGAAGTGTAGTTTTAAGGAATGGCTACCTCCAGATCTAAAACTGATTCTGGCAGCACACAATGAGACATGCTGAAGCTCACTGAACTGTTGATGCAATAATTTACTGATTTTGACCTTTCTCCATGGACAATACTTGGGACTACGACCCCTCTGAAGTATAAGGCACTCAGACTGGGATAATGTGCTGCATGAATAAGGATAATTAATTAAAAGTTCTATTTTAATATGTCTTTTGTGAATGAATATCTTGATTAATGAGCATTGAGAAATTATGTCTCCTTTCAGTGTCAATGTCAAACAGCTACAGACCGAGAATCACAAAACTAGTTTTGTAAATCTGCACTTGCTGAGCACACTTCAGCATGGGGGTTGATGTAAGATTTTAGGTAATTCACAAAGGTAAATATATATCAGTCAGTAGAGATTCCAATCCACCAGGGAAACAAACAGATGCGGACCCAAGTAGGATGGTGCAAATCGATTTATTGAAGCCCTTGCACCACCGCCATGACGCGTTTTGACCTCGAAAGGCCTTGATCACGTATATATATGTATACTTCTCAAAGCAGGGCAACCTGTTGGATGGATGTTTGTGCGGCAGCCTGGCCGCAGAGAATCAATGCCACCGTGATATTCCAGCGTGGGGCCCTCGCTGGGAAAAGCATTCGTGTCTTATGAGGGCACAGAAGGACAGGAAATGATTTATCAGCTTCCCTGGCCCGGAGGCCCACAGGGGTGTAATATGCCTTTTTAAACTGTTGCTCGTTGACGGAACCCACTGGGGGAATACCTGCCTCATCTACATTGAACTACAGGTACCAGCATGCCGTTATGCAGCTCACCTGAGGCAATTAACCAAGTGCATGCGCATAAATACCTGTGAGGAGCATTTCCGTCCATTTGCAATCTTCCTCTGATGAAGGAGCTTTCTATCGCTCTGAAACGCGTAAGGGAAAATAAAAATAATTTTGGACTGGGTCTGCTGGTGTTCCGATAATAAATGGTTTTTCACCATCCTTCTGTGAGCGTCTTCTCAAATCAGGGCAACCTGTTGGATGGATGTTTGTGCGGCAGCCTGGCCGCAGAGAATCGATGCCACCATGATATTCCAGCGTGGGGCCCTCGCTGCGAAAAGCATTCGTGTCTTATGAGGGCACAGAAGGACAGGAACTGATTTATCAGCTTCCCGGCCCGGAGGCCCACAGGGGTGTAATATGCCTTTTTAAACTGTTGCTCATTGACGGAACCCACTGGGTGAATACCTGCCTAATCTAAATTGAACTACAGGTACCAGCATGCTGTTATGCAGCTCACCTGAGGCAATTAACCAAGTGAATGCGCATAAATACCTGTGAGGAGCATTTCCGTCCATTTGCAATCTTCCTCTGATGAAGGAGCTTTCTATCGCTCTGAAACGCGTAAGGAAAAATAAAAGAATTTTGGACTGGGTCTGCTGGTGTTCCGATAATAAATGGTTTTTCACCATCCTTCTGTGTGCGTCTTCTCAAATCAGGGCAACCTGTTGGATGGATGTTTGAGCGGCTGCCTGGCCGCAGAGAATCGATGCCACCATGATATTCCAGCGCGGGGCCCTCGCTGCGAAAAGCATTCGTGTCTTATGAGGGCAAAGAAGGACAGGAAATGATTTATCAGCTTCCCCGGCCCGGAGGCCCACAGGGGTGTAATATGCCTTTTTAAAATGTTGCTCATTGACGGACCCCACTGGGGCAATACCTGCCTCATCTACATTGAACTACAGGTACCAGCATGCCGTTATGCAGCTCACCTGAGTAAGTAAGTAAATCCAGTACTTGTATATTGCACGAATCACCCCCGAAGTGGTCTCTCGGCGCTGGGGGCCGTTGGGAAGATTAAGCGAGCTATTGCCCAGAGTCGCATGGTGCTGGGCAGACCACTGCCGCCGGAGCCAGGGATCGAACCGTGATCCCCAGCGTCCAGCATCAGTTGCCCTGGCCACGGCGCCACACCTCTCCCCTGAGGCAACTAACCAAGTGCATGCGCATAAATACCTGTGAGGAACATTTCCGTCCATTTGCAATCTTCCTCTGATGAAGGAGCTTTCTATCGCTCTGAAACGCGTAAGGAAAAAGAAAAAGAATTTTGGACTGGGTCTGCTGGTGTTCCGATAATAAATGGTTTTTCACCATCCTTCTGTGTGCGTCTTCTCAAATCAGGGCAACCTGTTGGATGGATATATATATATATATATATATATATATATATATATATATATATATATATATATATATATATCCATCGAACGTGCTCCGTACTTCAAAAAAAGACACGACGATTCTTATATGTTTCCACCAGCGTGATTTATTGCATGACTGCAAATCAAGGCTCAACTCGTTTCGGAGCTCCTGGCTCCTTGTTCACGAGTTATGCCTAGTTAAAGCATCAAGCATTCTGTACTGTCATGCATTGTTGAGCTACCACACATTCTCTCTCTACAACCTATGGTAGTTTGGCAATTGAATAATGTGTGTTTGTAAAGTGCACATCTTCCTGAGGATTTCTTGGACCTATAGGAGATATTTTTTGTTACTCAACTCAGTGGCACTCATATTTGCACTGCCCTAGGATGAAAGGTTGAGCAGACCAGTGAGGATATTTGCCTATGAATGGGGTGCTAAGTAAGGACAGATCACTGCAGTATATAAGTTAGTCTAAAACCTGTAAGCACAATGCGAAGAGTATTACGTAATTTCTCTTTCCATTAAGTTAATAATTTTAATGTTATATAGCAGTGCTTTCCAAACTTTTTAGAACCACAATCCAATTTTTAGAAGGCAAACATTTGCAACCCACAAGCTTTAATGGACATGAGGTGGTGTATTTTATTATAATTTATGCATCATGTGGTAGCGGACTGTCATTTACCTAGACCAAAATTTCCTTTGAAGTGCCCAATAAATTACACATGCATAGTTTTACTGATAAAACTATATCCCACACCAATGATAATGTGTGGTCGGGTTTCAGTGAATATTTATCATTTTTGCATCACCAAGAAAAGGCTCTTGATTTGTTTTATCCTATAAAAATATTTGTTTCCGTCGCACTTCAGAATTACAAAAAATGTGCTTCATTTTTGCTTTCCTAACTGCTGAATGTGTACAGTTCATTTACAGGTATTTACATTTTGTTGTGTATTACAAATAAATGACATGCTACAGCCTTTTTTTTCAAACTCCCTATACCCCAGCAAGATTTACAAATAATTCACTTTATTTTTCTTTCTCTTACGGGAAATTGAGAGGAGTTTGTAAACACCAATCCCCATGTTAACAAAATAAGCAGCAATTTATCAGAAGACATAGCCAAATATTTTAACTCTGTCTTTGATGGTCAGCAAATGTGACAAAATGAATAGAGAATTAAACGGCATTTTTATTGGTTGTACTTGTATGACCCACTAAACATCGGCTGGCGACCCACCAGTGGGTCATGAACCACAGTTTGAGAAACACTGCTCTATAGTGAAAATGCTACCACTGAAGAACCTGTGTACATATTTGAGTATAACAGAGGAAATTAAATTATCGTAAAGCATTATAGGCCAAAACAATAAATCTATTTTTCTGTTTCTTCATTTTTTTTTATTCCAGACTTGTTGTGATGACTATGACATGGACGATGACAGTGACAAGGTAAAGAAAAAACATTGCTTGGACGGCTCATTTATTAACTCTACTACTCAAAGCACATCCGCAAAAGAGTGTTTTTTCCAGGTGGTTTTGAATGAATGTCACATTAAAATCAACAGCAACATTCTAGTTGTATAACTATTTGGAGACTGTGTGGAGAGTGCACACAGTAGATAACATTTAATGCGATCTCATAGTGACAAAAAGAGGGTCTGATGTTCTAGTGATATAGTAACACAAGACAATGTCATCACTAGATTTTAAAGACTGCTAAGATAGCATTTTAAGATTACAGCATTTACCTTGTTATGAAAGTCTGATTAATACTCACAAATTCTCAATTAGTTTTAGTCAAGATCCCATGTGAGAAATGATCTCCAAATGTTGTTTATGGTATATTCCAGTACTCAAAGTACGCAGGCGGTTGAGCACCTGTTGCCATCTTTACCTCATAGGCGATCCAGAGATTCTCCTTCAAAACTATGGTTCTCCAGTGAGCTCAAAGTTCAGAAACAACACTGTAAAAAACTAGAGCAGTCCTGGAGACAGGCATACTGCCCAATGGCCAAGTCAGCACTCAGGAAAGCTCAGAAAACATATTATGCATCTATATCGCACGCTAAGAGCCCGATACTATGCCGAACGCATCGCTCTCTCCAGGAACAATGCCAAGGAAATCTTTTCCATTGTGCAGAGTTTCCTAGCCCCTAGCCAGAGACCATCACGTTTCCTACCTCGGCTGCCTGGTGTGAGAAACTTTCTAGTTTTTTTATTGACCAGATCCTGCAGGTGAATTTCAATACTGGCACCAACTCCATCGGAGGGAACCCGTTTCCAAAAGGGCCGACATCTACCTCTCATCCATCACCATCTCTGGCGGCCTTCTCATCTATTGCTCCACCTGACTCCCTGATGGTTCTCAAGTCCTTGAAATCGGGTTCCCCGTTCGATCCCTGCCTGGCCAGGCTGTTGGATTCCGTCGCAGAGACTGTGAACCCGGATGTTAACAGTCTTATCAATATGTCTCTACAGGCTGCTACAGTTCCTCCAGCTTGGAAACAGGCCAAACTTTTAACTCTTCTGAAAAAACCCTTTTTGGATCCATCTGTCCCTGCTAGCTATCGCCCTATTTCTCTCCTTCCTGCCGTGGCGAAAGTCTGCGCGAAAGTTGTTAATAAACAGCTCACCAACTATGTTGAAGGTATTGGCCTGCTCCACCCAGCCCAATCAGGCTTCTGAGCCTCATATAGCACTGAAACGGCCCTTGTCGAAAAATCTGAAGCCATTCGGGAATGTTTGGATGCCGGTGGCAGGGCGGCTCTGATCTTGTTGGACGTCTCCGCAGCATTTGATACTGTGCCTCACTCTTTGCTGCTGGCCCGCCTCTCGGACATTGCTATCTCAGGGTCTGCCTGGAACTGGCTGAAATCGTTCCTAGAGGACAGAACGCAGCAAGTTTGGCTCCCCCCATCCTCGTCTGCTCCTCAAAGTGTGACCCGAGGAGTGCCTCACGGGTCTACTTTGAGCCCCCTCCTTTTTAATATATATATGTCACCCCGCTGATCCAGCTGGCGGAGGAGCTTGGTGCCAAAATCATCGCATATGCTGATGATACCCAGCTCCTCTTCACATGGAACAAAACTGATTTATCCACCTCTTGTGCCAGAACATGCCTAACAGCCGTTTTCCAATGTCTCTTCTCCGCGCAGCTCAAATGCAATGAGGACAAATCAGGGATCCTTCTGTTTGGGACTTTCCCTCCACAGTTCAGGGAATCACTTTGGCCGGCAGACTATCCAATGCCTAATTCCGTGGGTCAGCCCACTAAAAACCTAGGAATTTGGTGTGAGAAGTTGGCCTGGTATATGCTGTCCACTAGTTATAGTGGGCACCTTGCACCAGTCCAATCGACCTTTATTGATGATAGGTTTAAAGACAACCTTTATTGAAAGCTATCCTAGTGGTAGCTATGGAGAGCAGCCTTCAGGCTAAGTCTTGAAGGAGTGTTAAGCTATTGTTTTACCAGTTATAATCTCATGAATGACCAAATGAAAGGAGAACCACACCAGGTATATATATAAAATATATGTATTTATTACTAAACACAACCCAATAGTCTCTTTATGAGGCTAGAGGTGAAAGTACACAAGTTACAAGTCGAATAGCACAGTAAAATAGCACAATATACGATTAGCCTTAGGGGCGTACCAAACCATATATTAAGAAAGTGGTATAAGTATATAGACTTAAGTAGACACAAGGCCTAGAGCCTGTAGAATCGCTGGGACCCCAAGGAACCACCCAAGGTAGTGACACAGGGGACCCACGGGAAGCTGTGTGCAGTGTGTGAACACAGCCGCGAGAGCTCCGTTAAAGTCTATGGGAAAGTCGCGGTTATCGTTTTGGAGTTTAAGGACACTTAGAAATGGACTAGGACCAAACCCTCTTGGACTTAGACAGTTCTAGGGTCAACACACCACGGGAGCACCAGAGTACTCGGTTCACCTCACCCAGGAAGCCAGGTGCATAGGTGTCAAATGGTGTCGGGTCGCGTCGTCATTTTCAATGGCAGTCTGCAGAGAAGTGCTGCTGCCGGGAAGATGCGAAGTGTCTGAAGAGATCCAAGCCTGGATCGGAGATGAGAAGAACCTGAAAGCAGAGGGGACAGAGTCTGGGTCACTTGCCAGTGACCAGGGGCACGATAGTCGAATGCCCACCGATGTCGGGTGCTTCAGGTGAAAGAGGTGAAGCTTGACTCTTCAGCCACGAGGACCAGGAGGCGTCGACGACAACCAGGAGCTGGATTCGAGCTGTCCCACGAAGGATGTCGAGTGCTGCAGCGTTGGTGTCCGGATTGAACACAACAAGCCTTGGCAACAGCAACCCACGCAGAAAGGAGAAAGATGCTTCGGAGCAGACCAGCAGGGTCTGAGGGACTCACCACTTGGTGGGGAGTTAGGGCACGTCTAGAGCAACAAGAAACGCCCAAAGAAAATCAGAGTTGCCTTCACAGGGTCTCACCAGTCGACGGACCAGGGATCGCAAAGGAGCCTCAAGCGGAAATGCAAGAAGCGGGCCCACGGAACACTCGTGGAGTGTAGGCTCACAATCTTCGGTGCAAATGGTGCTTGGGGCCTGGGCTACAAGTAACCCAAAGCAGGACTTCAAGAGTCGTCGAGAAGTCAATGCACTAGCAAATGTGCACGGTGAACAGGAGTTCCGGTTCATCGCTACACACGAGGGCTGTGGGTCTCAGCTTTGCTGGGAACTCGGGTCGGCCTCTGAGATGTCTGGAAATCCTCTTCCTGGGCTGCAAGTACTTCGGAGTCCGGCGGGAGCTTCGGAGATGCAGACCAGCAAATGCTTCGTTGGTGCCTGCCAAGCAGGGGGTCACTCCTTGACCCCAAGGGAGATTTCTTCAGTCCTCTAGTCTTGAGTAGAGCGTCGAAGTTCCAGGATTCAGTTACAGAGTTTCGTCCAGGGATATCTAAAGTCCTGTTGCCAGGGTTCCCTTACTTATACTAAATAAAGGGGTTGGACTAACTCTGGGGACCCACCTATGGGAGGGTTTGGAAAGAGGGGTGGCTACACCCATTTCCTTTGTCCAGTTTCGCGCCAGAGCAGGGGCTGGTAGCCCCTGCAACCGGTTTGAACTGGGGTATGCACGAGGACACCAAATGTGCCCCCAGTGCAGGACTTCAAAGCACTCAGAGAGTGCACCCACCCAGCCCCAATCCACTAAGGCCTGTCTGGGAGGTGGTAACACCTCCCTGAGACAGGAAACCTATTGTCCAGGCCTCCTTTTTTTTGTTACTCAACTCAGTGGCACTCATATTTGCACTGCCTGTGGATGAAAGGTTGAGGAGGCCAGTGAGGATATTTGCCTATGAATGGGGTGCTAAGTAAGGACAGATCACTGCAGTATATAGGTTAGTCTAAAACCTGTAAGCACAATGCGAAGAGTATTACGTACTTTCTCTTTCCATTAAGTTAATAATTTCAATGTTATATAGCAGTGCTTTCCAAACTTTTTAGAACCACAATCCAATTTTTAGAAGGCAAACATTTGCAACCCACAAGCTTTAATGGACATGAGGTGGTGTATTTTATTATAATTTATGCATCTTGTGGTAGCGGACTGTCATTTACCTAGACCACAATTTCCTTTGAAGTGCCCACTAAATTACACATGCATACAGTTTTACTGATAAAACAAACTATATCCCACACCAATGATAATGTGTGGTCGTTTTCAGTGAATATCAGTTTTGCATCACCAAGAAAAGGCTCCTGATTTGTTTTATCCTATAAAAATATTTGTTTCCGTCGCACTTCAGAATTACAAAAAATGTGCTTCATTTTTGCTTTCCTACCTGCTGAATGTGTACAGTTCATTTACAGATATTTACATTTTGTTGTGTATTTCAAATAAATGACATACTAAAGCCTTTTTTTCAAACTCCCTATACCCCAGCAAGATTTACAAATAATTCATTTTATTTTTCTTTCTCTTACGGGAAATTGAGAGGAGTTTGTAAACACCAATCCCGATGCTAACAAAATAAGCAGCACTTTATCAGAAGACATAGCCAAATATTTGAACTCTGTCTTTGATGGACAGCAAATGTGACAAAATGAATACAGAATTAAACGGCATTTTTATTGCTTGTACTTTTATGACCCACTAAACATCGGCTGGCGACCCACCAGTGGGTCATGAACCACAGTTTGAGAAACACCGCTCTGTAGTGAAAATGCTACCACTGAAGAACCTGTGTACATATTTGAGTATAAGGGAGGAAATTAAATTATAATAAAGCATTATAGGCCAAAACAATAAATCTATTTTTCTGTTTCTTCATTATTTTTTATTCCAGACTTGTTGTGATGACTATGACATGGACGATGACAGTGACAAGGTAAAGAAAAAACATTGCTTGGACGGCTCATTTATTAACTCTACTACTCAAAGCAAAAGAGTGTTTTTTTTCCAGGTGGTTTTGAATGAATGTCACATTAAAATCAACAGCAACATTCGAGTTGTATAACTGTTGGAGACTGTGTGGAGAGTGCACACAGTAGATAACATTTAATGCGATCTCATAATGACAAAAAGGGTCTGATGTTCTAGTGATATAGTAACACAAGACAATGTCATCACTACATTTTAAAGAATGCTAAGATAGCATTTTAAGATTACAGCATTTACCTTGTTATGAAAGTCTGATTAATACTCACAAATTCTCAATTAGTTATTTTTGAAGCTTTATTTATATCTTTTTTTCCTTTAATACCAAACAGTACAATTTGGGTCCACCTTTTACATAGTAAAAGTTTATCATCCAAGAAAAACACACTGAATGAAGTCATATTCCACACAGTGAGCTATAACTTTAATGTGAGGCTGGAGCATTTTATGTCTCCAGAAGGCAGTCATTGCCATCAACCTCAAGCTCTAACTGATATCCTACCTGACTGAAGTGTGGTTTTATGGTATAACTACCTCAAATCTAAAACTGCTTCTGGCAGCACACAATGAGACTTGCTCAAGCTCACTGTACTGTTAATACAATAATGTACTGATTTTGACATTTATCTAAGGACAATACTTGGGACTACGACTCCTCTGAAGTATAAAGCACTCAGATAGGGATAATGTGCTGCATGAATAAGGATAATTGATTAAAAGTCCTATTTTAATACATCTTATGTGAATGAATATCTTGATTAATGAACACTGAGAAATTATGTCTCTTTTCACTCAGTGTCATTGTCAAACAACTACAGACCCAGATTCACAAAACTAGTTTCTAAATCTGAACTTGCAGGGCGCACCTTTGCACGGGCGTCGATGTAAGATTTCAGGCAATTCACAAACGTTTTTCAGTGTATATATTGAAGTCAACAAAAGCTGCATGGGGAAGGGCCTAGTTAAAGCATTAAGCATTCTGCACTGTCATGCATTGTTGAGCTGCCACACATTCTCTCTCTCCAGCCCATGGTAGTTTGGGAATTAAATAATGTGTGTTTGTAAAGTGCACGTCTACCTGGGCATTTCTTGGACTCATAGGAGATATCTTTTGTTACTCAACTCAGTGGCACTCATTTTTGCACTGCCTGAGGATGAAAGGTTGAGCAGACCAGTGAGGATATTTACCTATGAATGGGGTGCTAAGTAAGGACAGATCACTGCAGTATATAGGTTAGTCTAAAACCTGTAAGCACAATGCGAAGAGTATAACGTACTTTCTCTTTCCATTAAGTTAATAATTTTAATGTTATACAGCAGTGCTTTCCAAACTTTTTAGAACCACAATCCAATTTTAGAAGGCAAACATTTGCAACCCACAAGCTTTAATGCACATGAGGTGGTGTATTTTATTACAATTTATGCATCATGCGGTAGCGGACTGTCATTTACCTTGACCACAATTTCCTTTGAAGTGCCCGCTAAATTACACAAGCATACAGTTTTACTGATAAAACAAACTATATCCCACCAATGATAATGTGTGGTCGGTTTTCAGTGAATATTTATCATTTTTGCATCACCAAGAAAAGGCTCCTGATTTTTTTTATCCTATAAAAATATTTGTTTTCCGTCGCACTTCAGAATTACAAAAAATGTGCTTCATTTTTGCTTTCCTAACTGCTGAATGTGTACAGTTTATTTGCAGGTATTTACATTTTGTTGTGTATTACAAATAAATGACATACTACAGCCTTTACAGCCTATACCCCAGCAAGATTTACAAATAATTCATTTTATTTTTCTTTCTCTTATGGGAAATTGAGAGAGAGTTTGTAAACACCAATCCCCATGTTAACAAAATAAGCAGCAATTTATCAGAAGACATAGCCAATATTTGAACTCTGTCTTTGATGGACAGCAAATGTGACAAAATGAATACAGAATTAAACAGCATTTTTATTGCTTGAACTTTTATGACCCACTAAACATCGGCTGGCGACCCACCAGTGGGTCATGAACCACAGTTTGAGAAACACCGCTTTATAGTGAAAATGGTACCACTGAAGAACCTGTGTACATATTTGAGTATAATGTAGGAAATTAAATTATCATAAAGCATTATAGGCCAAAACAATAGATCTATTTTTCTGTTTCTTCATTATATTTTATTCCAGACTTGTTGTGATGACTATGACATGGACGATGACAGTGACAAGGTAAAGAAAAAACATTGCTTGGACAGCTCATTTATTAACTCTACTACTCAAAGTACATCAGCAAAAGAGTGTTTTTCCCAGGTGGTTTTGAATGAATGTCACGTTAAAATCAACAACAACATTCGAGTTGTATAACTATTTGGAGACTGTGTGGAGAGTGCACACAGTAGATAACATTTAATACCATCTCATAATGACAAAAAGAGGGTCTGATGTCCTAGTGATATAGTAACACAATACAATGTCATCACTACATTTTAAAGAATGCTAAGATAGCATTTTAAGATTACAGCATTTACCTTGTTATGAAAGTCTGATTAATACTCACAGATTCTCATTAGTTTTTTTGAAGCTTTATTTATATCTTTTTTTCCTTTAATACCAAACAGTACAATTTGGGTCCACCTTTTACATAGTAGCCAAAGATGAAAAAACACATTATTTATATAAATACTTTCCCTGTGTCCATTACAGTTTGAATGTGAATACCCTGTTGCCTGCCTCTTTCAATGTTCTGGTGAAGGCTCTTGCTCGGTTTGTGAACTCACCGAAGTCTGTGCTAATAAGTAGGATTTAAAAGGTTGCCATATGTCAAGTGGTCTAGATGTTGGGGGTTGGAGTTGGGCATATAATTCGCTGTTGGTATTGCAATATGACAAGCTAAACATCCATCCCTTTATTGTCGGTGCTCAATTAGTTTTAGTCAAGAACACATGTTAGAAATGATCTCCAAATTTGGTAATGGTATATTCCAATACTCAAAGTACATTCTCGTCTACTTTATTCTGTGTCATTCCAGTTGACAAAGCTCCCATTCCAGTATTGTTGTCGATAACAAAGTGCATCTTCCAAAAACACCACACTGAAGGATGTCATATTCTACGCAGTGAGTCATAACTCTAATGTGAGGCTGGAGCATTGTATGGCTCCAGAAGGCAGTCATTGCCATTAACCTCAAGCTCTTGCTAATATCCTACTTGAGTGAAGTGTAGTTTTAGGAATTACTACCTCAAATCTAAAACTGCTTCTGGCAGCACACAATGAGACCTGCTGAAGCTAACTGAACTGTTATTACAATAAGTACTGATTCTGATGTTTGTTCAGGGAACAATACTTGGGACTATGACTCCTCTGAAGTATAAAGCACTCAGATAGGGATAAGGTGCTGCATGAATAAGGATAATTGATTAAAAGTCCTATTTTAATACATCTTATGTGAATGAATATTTTGACTAATGAACACTGAACAATTATGTCTCTTTTCACTCAGTGTCAATGTTAAACAACTATAGACCCAGATTCACAAAACTAGTTTGTAAATCTGCACTTGAAGGGCACACCTCTTCACAGAAGGTAATGTAAGAATTCAGGAAATTCACAAAGGTTTCTCAGTGTATATATTGAGGTTAACAAAAGCTGCATGGGGAAAGGCCTAGTTAATGCATTAAGCATTCTGCACTGTCATGCATTGTTGAGCTGCGACGCATTCTCTCTCTCTAGGCTATGGTAGTTTGGGAATTAAATAATGTGTGTTTCTAAAATGCACATCTACCTGGGCATTTCTTGGACTTATAGGAGATATTTTTTGTTACTCAACTCAGTGGCACTCATTTTTGCACTACCCGTGGGTGAAAGGTTGAGTGCACCAGTGAGGATATTTGCCTATGAATGGGGTGCTAAGTAATGACAGATCACTGCAGTAGATAAGTTAGTCTAAAGCCTGAAAGTCCAATGCGAAGAGGATTACTTACTTCATCTTTCCTTCAAGTTAATAATTTTAATAATATGTAGCAGTACACTCCAAACTTTTTTGAACCAATACTCAATTATGAGAAAGCAAATATTGGCAACCCAACAAGCTTTAATGGACATGAGGTGGTGTTTTTTTTTATATAATAGAAGCATCGTATGGTAGCGCGCTGTCATTTACATAAAGCACATTTTCCTTTGAAGTGGCAACTAAATTACACATGCATACAGTTTATCTGATAAAACTACATCTCACACAATTAATAACGTGTGGTCGGGTTTCAGTGAGTAATTATCATTTGTGCATCACCAAGTAAAGGCTCTTGATTTGTTTTATCCTATTCAAATATTTGTTTCTGTCACACTTCAGAAGTACAAAAAATGTGCTTTATTTTTGCTTTCCTAACTGCTGAATGTGTACAGTTAATTTACAAGTATTTCCATTTTGTTGTATATTACAAATAAATGACATACTACAGACTTTTTTCAAACTGCCTATACCCCAGCAAGATTGTCAAATAATTTATTTTACTTTTCTTTCTCTTACAGGATAGTGAGAGGAGTTTGCAAACACCAATCCCCATGTTAACAAAATAAGCAGCAATTTGTCAGAAGACATAGCCAAATATTTGAACTCTGTCTTTGATGGACAGCAAATGTGACAAAATGAATACAGAATTTAAAGGCATTTTTATTGCTTGTACTATTATGACCAACCAAACACCGGCTGGCGACTCACCAGTGGGTCACGAACCACAGTTTTAGAGACACCGTTTTATAGTGAAAATGGTACCACTGAAGAACCCATGTACATATTTGAGTATAACGGAGGAAATTAAATTATCATAATCCATTATAAGCCAAAACAATAAATCTTTGGGCCATATGTATCAAGCTAGTTTGAGGTCGCAAACGCTGCGAATCGCAAAAAAACAGTGTTTGCGATCGCAAAATAGCCTTCTCCAATGTATGACAGTGTGTCGCCTCTCAAAATAGATAATCGCTAAAATAGCGAATACCAATTTTGCGAGGCCACCATTTTGCGAAAAGCCAATATCGATTTCGCAGTTACCGTGCCGCAAATTGCGAAATCGCAAAAATGAATGTCGCAAATTGCGACTTCGCAAACCAATGTATCAAAAAATCGCAAATTGCAAATATATAGAAATCGCAATTTTGCACTTGAAATTTACCACCAACTCAAGCCAGGTGGTAACCAGGTGCAACCTATTTAAACAGGCCCAGAATGCCTCAGGGACTTCCACAATGGCAGCGCTGTATGTCATAGCCAGGAGGATGCGGATTCAAGCAGCAGCACAGAGAAGGAGGAGACAGGAAAAGGTCTTCAGAGTGCGCATCACTCTGTTCCAGCAGACAGAGGAAGAGATACATGAGAAGTATAGGCTGGACTCAGCTACTATACTAGACTTGATTGCTGAGCTAAAACCTATGCTTGAACACCCAACCCGCAGGACCCAAACAATTCCACCACATGTGCAGGTCCTCTGTTCACTGCACTTACTGGCATCAGGGAGCTTCCAGGGGTGATAGCTACAGCAGGAGGGGTGTCCCAGAGTTGCCTGTCGCGCTTCTTCCATGCATTCCTGGGTGCAATGGTACAGAAGATACACCATCACATCATATTCCCCAACACACAACAGGCATTGCAGCAAACCAAACTGGACTTCTACCAGATTGCCCAGTTTCCCCATGTCATTGGTTTGCATAGATGGGACACATGTAGCCCTCTCACCCCCCTCAGACAATGAGTACGTATTCAGGAACCGGAAATCATTCCATTCAATCAACATACAGGTCATTTGCAACGCAAAACACATCATAACTGATATAAGTGGCAAAATATCCAGGCAGTACATACGATTCCTTCATTTTTAGACACAGTGGAATATACACACGTCTGACTGGGGCGAATTTGGCGAGGGATACCTGCTAGGTAATTGCATGTCAACCACTCTCATATACACTTTAGAGCTGAAGTGATAGGACAGTGATTAACCGTATGTCTTTCAACCTATAGGTGACGGTGCATATGCTGTGCATGTATTCATCCTCACACCGTACCTCAATCCGGCTGATGCGAGTGAGCGAAGATACAATCGCGCACACAAGTCAACGCGCTGTGTAATTGAGCGGACATTTGGTATACTGAAGAGCAGGTTCCGCAGCCTGCACAAGAGTGGAGGAGCACTGCAATATGGGCCAGAGACCTGCTGCAAGATTGTGGCTACTTGTGCCATGCTGCACAACAATGCGACAAGAAAAGGCATACCAGTGGAACTCACAGATACAGAATCAGATGAGGATGAGGTACCAGGTCCACTTTGCAGACCAGCAGGTGGTGTCGGGGCAGCTGATGGCCGACAGAGACGTGAAGAAATAACACACAACTATTTCTAGGTGAGTAATGATGACACAAAGCAAATAATGATTGGAGAATGACTGTGTTTTAATGTACCTTAGCGTCAGGTAAATTGCATTCACACAGCCTACAAACACACGTTATGTGTGGCTCTTGCTGTTGCACATGTCATGTACACAGGACATGAGTAATGGAATGACAAATGTACGTATGCCATGGGTTACTTCACCCATTAGCATTCAGCTGTGGCAACTCTGTCTATTTCTTCCGTCCACGTCCTGCAGTTGCACGCTCAGTGTGTTGACTGCCCTCCCTTGATGAGGCATCTCATGGTGTTCCCTGCCTCACACAACGCCGTCTGGGTTCTGTCATTTGTGGGGTGATGCTGCTGCGGCTGGAGACCTCCTCACTGTCCCCTGCCCCCAGGAGACCTGTGCCACCTATGTTTGCTGTCTGCAGCTGGTCAACTGCATTGGTAACCTGCACCAAACCTTTGGCAACATCCTGGCTGCAGTGTGCCATTTCTATCTGCATTGTAACTGGGCATCTGGACTGTACAGATGTGGCATTGCACAAACGGTTGACCGCCTTACTGTATAGATCCAGACGGGTGAACAGACGTTGTTTTTCCCTGCATCTGGATGCATGGTCCCTTTGCATTGTGGCACAGAGCTCTTTGATTGCTCCAGTCATTTCCTTGATGCTGTCTGCACATGCCTGATTGCCCTCTTCAACTGTGTGATTGAGCTCTCTGATGTGATGCCCTCCTTCATGTCTGTGAGATTATGATTGACAGACACCAGCTGCTTGTTTATTGATCGCATGCTTTTGGCTTGCAGACGCTGGACCTTGACCATTGTGCCTTCCAGGCCTGAAAATATGGAAGGATCATCTCTGTGCTGTTTGTGCCCTTGGCCTGCATCTCCTGCAACTGTCGTCCCTACGGTGCATAAGGGGCTGCACATGTTCCTGCCGTGCCTGCTCTTCTTGCTCTGGATGTGCCTCATCCTGTATGCCTTCGAGTTCTCCCTCCAACTCTGGGAGTGGAGGCACAGTGTAACAGCATTTTTTTAGCACAGGTGTTGGCTGTGTTGTCTGATCTGTGTGCTCTCCCCCTGCCTGGTCCTGTGGCGACTCCTCAGGTTCTGTGATGTCACCCTGTGTTGCAGGTTCATCTGTAAATACAAAAGCACTACTTATTGTGTGTCCAGCTTTCCATTGTTCACTGAATAAACTTGGTTGCATTTTGGGTACCTAAGTGCTGTGTTACATGTTTGTTTTTACTATTTTGTGTCCACTGCAGATTCATTGCTGTGTGTCATTGCTCAACTGTGTTATGTGTGTGACTAAATCTCCCATGATGCATTACTGGGTGACCAGGAAAATGTGGAATGGAGTAGCATTAGTACTTCGGAATTGGGGCTTTCCTGAATGTGTTCTTAAGTGGGTAATGTGTCAGGGCTGATTTAGCATGCATCTTACCTTGTCTGGTGTTGGGTTGTAGAACTATTTGGAGATAGTGCACACAGTAGATAACATTTAAAACCATCTCATAATGACAAAAGAGGGTCTGATGCTCTAGTGATATATTAACACAAGACAATGTCATCACTACATTTTAAAGAATGCTAAGATAGCATTTCAAGATTATAGCATTAACCTTGTTATGAAAGTCTGATTAATACTCACAAATTCTCAATTAGTTTTAGTCAAGAATCCATGTGAAAAATGATCTCCAAATGTGGTTAATGGCATATTTCAATACTCAAAGTACATTCTCTTCCACTTTATTCTTTGTCATATGTGTGTCTGTGTGTCAACAGTTTCCAGTTGACCAAAGCATCCATTCTACTATTGTTGTCAATGAGAAAGTGTATCTTCCAAGACAAATATACTAATGCATGTTATATTCTCCACAGTGAACTACAAATATGTAAGGCTGGAGTATTGTACAACTCTTGAAGATAGTCATTGCCATCAACCTTAAGCTCTTGGTAATATCCTACTTGGGTGAAGTGTAGTTTTAAGAAATTACTACCTCAAATTGAAAACTGCTTCTGGCAGCACACAGTGAGACTTCCTGGAGCTCACTGAACTGTTAATACAATAATGTACTGAGTCTGCCTTTTCTCCAAGGAGAATACTGGGACTACGACTCCTCTGAAGTATAAGTCACTCAGATTGGGATAATCTGCTGCATAAATAAGGATAGTTGATTAAAAGGGTTCACTGACACAACATCGATGTAAAAAATATCGATGTTAAAAATATCGAGTAAAAATTGTAGACAGCAAAAATATCAACTCCTATACTTAAACAGGTAAGTACAAAAATATCGACAAAAAAATATTGATGTACAAAATATAGATGTATAAAATATCGACTTTTATATAAATATAAAGTAAAATAATATATATTAAATATATTATATATTTAATATAATTTTAACAAAATTAAATAAATGTAATATACGCTTTAATAAAATATAACAATTAAACTTAATAAAAAAGATAAACACACAAACATAATAAATTATACATATATATTTACTTTAAACAATTAATAAACTATTATTTTTAATTTATATCAAAAGTTTAAAATATAAAATATGAAAATATAAATTTATGATTCAAAATATAAAAAATCTAAAATCTATAATAAATTAAAAAACTATTAAAAAATATTTAAACTTAAATTTCAAAATACAATCAATGCAACAGTAGGGAAAATGTTGGATAGCAAAAGGGTAAATATAACTATTCCCACTACAGTGAGTGCAACTGTAGAGAAAGTGCTGGATAGCAGAGGGGTAAAAAATGTTATTCCCACTCCAGTGAGTGCAACAGTAGGGAAAGTGTTGGATAGCGTAGGGGTAAAAATTACTATTCCCACTCCAAAGAGTGCAACAGTAGAGAAAGTGTTGGAAAGCGGAGGGGTAAACATTTATATTCCCATTCCACTGAATGCAACAGTAGGATAAGTGCTGGTTAGCGGAGGGTCAAAAAAAATGTTATTCCCAATCCGGTGAGTGCAACAGTAGGGAAAGTGTTGGATAGCGGAGGGGTAAAAATTACTATTCCCACTCCAGTAAGTGCAACACTAGGGAAAGTGTTGGATAGCGGAGGGGTAAAAATTACTATTCCCACTCCAGTAAGTGCAACACTAGGGAAAGTGTTGGATAGCGGAGGGGTAAAAATTACTATTCCAACTCCAGTGAGTGAAACAGTAGGGAAAGTGTTGGATAGCAGAGGGTTAAAATTAACTATTCCCACTCCAGTGAGTGCAACAGTAGGGAAGGTGCTTGATAGCGGAGGGGTAAAAATTACTATTCCCACTCCACTGAATGCAACAGTAGGATAAGTGCTGGATAGCGGAGGGGTAAAAAATGGTATTCCCACTCCAGTGAGTGCAACAGTAGGGAAAGTGTTGGATAGCGGAGGGGTCAAAATTACTATTCCCACTCCAAAGAGTGCAACAGTAGAGAAAGTGCTGGATAGCGGAGGGGTAAAACATTCTATTCCCACTCCACTGAATGCAACAGTAGGATAAGTGCAACAGGAGGATAAGTGAGTTGGAGTTACTATTCCAACTCCAGTGAGTGCAACAGTAGGGAAAGTGTTGGATAGCAGAGGGGTACAAAATGTTATTCCCACTCCAGTGCATTGTTAAGCTGCCAAGCATTCGCTGTCTCCAACCCATGGTAGTTTGGGAATGAAATAACTTGTGTTTGTAAAGCGCACATCTACCTGGGGATTTCTTGGACTCATAGGACATATTTTTTGTTACTCAACTCAGTGGTACTCATTTTTGCACTTCCAGAGGATGAAAGGTTCAGCGGACCAGTGAGAATATTTGCCTATGAATGGGGCGCTAAGTAAGGACAGATCCCTGCAGTAGATAAGTTAGTCTACTGCCTGTAAGTATAATGCAAAGAGGATTGCTCACTTTCTCCTTCCTTGAAGTTCATAATTTTAACCTTATATAGCATTGCATTCCTAGGAGCCGATTCCGATCTGGGTCGAAAGCACTCCGACCGATCCGGATCCGGATTGTTTTCCGTACTCAGCAACACGATATTGACGGCGTCCGCATATGGGGAACACAGAATAACGTGTTCACACCGGAGTTTTTCAGAATCACTGGATCAATAGGAATTTTACTTAGGACGCTTGAAAATACAGACACCCTCTGTGGGTTGGAATTATCACCACGGAAATAGGATTCATACTGAGAAGACTTAGCCTTGAAAAAGTCGCGGGAACAATTCCCATGTACGCGACGAAACACGTGTCGGCTGTGTCAATTGGCTGTGTCATTTTGGAGACCTACTGAATTAAAAGAGGAACAAAAAGAAGAAACAGAGAGTATCTGTCATCTTTGTGAAATTTGTGCCTACTGTTTATGCACTACTTAGTGTGTTTTTCACAGATCTATGACGAGTGCTGGGAAGTGTTAGTACATTTATGGGCTTAGGCTTCAAATTAGGGGAGGTTTGTGGTTCTCCTCACCCTGCAGCACCGCCACCCCAATAGAGAACTTAAGGTTTACTGTTATGTGTATTTCTCCTGAGAGGCGCCAGCAGACCTAAAAAATTACCACTTTGCGATCTATCTATTAAAATATGCGTTTCAATCACATTTAAGAATTACAAAACATTTGCTTAATTTTTGCTTTTCTAACTGCTGAATATGTACAGTTCATTTTACAAGTGTTTACATGTTGTTGTGTATTACAAATAAATGACATACTACAGCCTTTTCTTCCACACTCCCAGTACCTCAGCAAGATTGTCAAATAATTAACTTTTCTTTCTCTGATGGGAATTTGAGAGGAGGGCAATTTGACAGAAAACATAAGCAAATATTTGAACTCACTCTTTGATGTGGAGCAGATGTGACAAGATGAATATACAATTTAAAGGCATCTTTATTGCTTGGACTTACATGACCCACCAAACGTCGACTGGTGACACACCAGCGGGTCACGACCCACAGTTTGCAAAGCACCTTTCTATAGTGAAAATGGTACCACTGAAGTACCTGTGTACATATTTGAGTATAACAGAGGAAATGGCAAAGCAAACCCAGTGCTTGGACGGCTCATTTATTAACTCTACTAATAAAAACTCATCAGCAATAGAGTGATTTTTCCAGGTGGTTTTGATTGAATGTCACATTAAAAACAACAGCAAATTTATAGTTGTATAACTATTTGGAGATAGTGCACAGTGGATATAACCTTTAATACCATCTCATAAAGACAAAAAGAGGATCTGATGTTCTAGTGATATGTCCCCAGACAATGTCATCACTACATTTTAAAGATTGCTAAGATAGCATTTTAAGATTATAGCATTTATCTTGTTATCAAAGTCTGATTTATACTCACAAATTCTCAATTTTTTTCAGTCAACAACCCATGTAAAAAATGATCTACAAATGTGTTTGATGGTATATTCCAGTACTCAAAGCAAAAATCTCTTCTACTTTATTCTGTTTCATATGTATGTGTGTAAACAGTTTCCAGTTGACCAAAGCATCCATTCCACTGTTGTCAATAAGAAAGTGTATCTTCCAAGACAAATACACTGAAGCATGTCATATTCTACGCAGTAAACTATAACGCTAATGTAAGGCTAGATCATTGTAAGACTCTGGAAGTCAGTCATTGTGATCAACCTCAAGCTCTTGCTAATACCCTTCTTGACTGAAGTGTAGTTTTTAGGAATTAATACCTCAAATCTAAAACTGCTTCTGGAAGCACACCGTGAGGCTTGCTGACACTCACTGAATTGTTAATACAATAATGTACTGATTCTCAACTTTCTCCAATGAAAATACTTGGGACTACGACTCCTCTGAAGTATAAGGAACTCAGAGTGGGATAATCTGCTGCATGAATAAGGATCATTGATTAAAAGTCCTATTTTAATACATCTTTTGTAAATGACTATCTTGTTTAATAAACACTGAGAAATTCCGTCTCTTTTCAATCAGTGTCACTATTAAAAAAAATACAGACCCAGAATCGCAAAACTAGTTTGTAAATCTGCACTTGCAGGGCACACCTTTGCATGGAGTTGATGTAAGATTTTAGGTAACTCACAAAGGTTTCTATGTGTATATACTGAAATCAACAAAAGCTGCATGGAGAATGGCCTAGTTAAAGCATCAAGCTTTCTATACTGTCATGCATTGTTAAGCTGCCACGCATTCTCTCTCTGGAACCCACGGTAGTTTGGAAATTAAATAACATGCATGTTTGCAAAGCGCACATCTACCTGGGGATTGCTTGGACATAGAGGAGATATTTTTTGTTACTCAACTCAGTGGTACTCATTTTGCACTGCCCAAAGATGAAAGGTTGAGCGGACCAGTGAGGTTTTTTTCCTATGAATGGGGTGCTAAGTAAGGACAGTTCCCTGCAGTAGATAAGTTAGTCTACTGCCTGTAAGTACAATACAAAGAGGATTACTCACTTTCTCTTTCATTGTAGTTAATCATTTTAATGTTATATAGCAGTTCTTTCCAAACTTTTCAGAACCATAACCCAATTTTTAGAAGGCAAATATGCATCTAGCTTTAATGGACATGAGGCGGTGTATTTTAATATAATTGAAGGATCGTGTGGTAGCGCACTGCCATTTACAGACAGCACATTTTCCATTGAAGTGGCCACTAAATTTGCACAGACATGCAGTTTTACTGATAAAGTTATATCGCACACAAATGATAATGTGTGGTCCGGTTTAAGTGAATATTTATCATTATTGAATCACGAAGTAACGTATTTTGATTTTTATGATCCTAGTAAAATATTTTTTTCTACACTTCAGAATTACAAAAAAATGAAGCACATTTTGTTTTCCTCAGTGCTAATTGTATACAGTTAATTTAGAGGTATTTACATTAGGTTATGTGTTACAAAAATTGACATCCTAGATCCTTTTCTTTCACACTCCCTGCACCCTCCCTCCACCTCAGCAACATTGCCGCATAATTCACTTTACTTTCCTTTCTCTGACTGCAAAGTGAGAGGTGTTTGTAAACACCAATTCCCATGTCAAAAAATAAGCAGCAATTTGTCAGAAGACATAGCCTGATATTTATCCTCTGTCAATAAAGTGCAGCAAATTGTGGCAGTATAAATACAGAATTTAAAGGCATCTTGATTTATTGCTTGGAAATTTGTGACCCAACCAAAAATAGGCTGGCAACCCACGGTTTGGGAAAGAGTGTTCTATAGTGAAAATAATACCACTAAAGTACTTATGTACATATTTAAGTATGAAGGAGGAAATATATTTATCATAATCCATTCTAGACCAAAACAATAAAGCTGTGTTTTATGTTTTGTTATTATTTTTTGCTCGGTTTGTATTTCTGATGACTCAGACATGGACGACGGCATGGATCAGGTAAAGCAAACCCATTGCTTGGACTGCTCATTTATTAACTCTACTAACACAAAACACCAGCAAAATAGTGATTTTTCCAGGTGATTTGAACAAATGTCTCCCACTAAAATCACCAATAACTTTATACTTGTGTAGCTATTTGGGGATGGTGCTCACAATAAAAAACCTTTAATACCATCTCATAAAGACAACAACAAGAGGGTCTGAGGTCCTAGTGTTAAAATAATACACCAGACAAAGTCAGCAGTAAATTTTAAAGAACCCTAAGATAGCATTTTAAGACTATAGCATTTACCTTGTCATAGAGGAAATGTCTGGGTAACACTCACAAATTCTAAATTCGTTTTTGGCAAGAACCCACAGGTGAAATGATCTCCAAATGTGATTAAGGTATATTACAATACTCACAGTACACTTTCCTCTACTTTATTCTGTGGCGTATGTATGAACAGTTTCCAATGTTACAGAGCATTGTTGCCACTGTTGTGTAATATGAAAGTGTATCCCCTGAGAAAAACAAACTGAGCTATTTTATATTCTATGCAGTCAACTATAACTCTAATATAAGGATGGAGCATTGTACGTCTCTAGAATGCAGATATTACCACCAGCCTAAAGCTCTTACTAATGTCCTACTTGAGTGAAGTGTAGTTTTAAGGAATTACCAGCTCAAATCTAAAACTGCTTTTGGCAGCACACAATGAGACTGAAGCTCGGGTAACCGTGATTATAATCATATACTATTCTAACCTTTCTCCAAGGACAATACTTGGGACTGCGACCTGATTGCCATGCTCAACAAAATAGGATAATGTATCATAAATACTATTAAAATACATCTTTTTTAAAAGAATATCTTGATTAATGATCACTGAGTAATTCACAAAGGTTTCCATATGTATATTTTGAAGCCTATAAAAGTTGCATGGAAGAGGGTCCAGTTAAAGCATCAAGCATTCTGTACTATTACGCATTGTTGAGCTGGCACTCATTCTGTAGCTCCTACTCATGTTAGTTTGGGAATCACATAAAATGTGTGCTTGTAAAGTGCACAAGCACCAAGGATTTCTTGGAAAAATAGTAGGCCAATACTCTAAAGCGGTGTTTTTGGTTTCTCTATTATTTTTTATTCCATATTGGTATTTGCTGACGGATCAGAGATGAACATGGAGCTGGATCTGGTCAAATAAACCCATTGCATTGACAGTTCATTTATTAACTCTACTAACAAAAAAACAGCAAATGAGTGATTTTTCAGGTAGTGCTCAAAAAATGTCAACAACTACATTTTACTTGTGTATCTATGTGGAGAAAGTGTACACAATAGATAACCTTTAACGCCATCTCATAATGATAATAAGAGGGTCTAAGTTTCTAGTGATGTAATAATACACCAAACATTTTTGGCGATCAGGCCGACTTCCACCAGGAAGATGGAGGTTTTTACTCCGTCGCCCCAGTGGATGTCCTGACTGCCAAATGAATAAATGTCCGTCTGGCCGGTGAACATTTAATGCATTATCAAAAACCGCCATCAAGGCGGTTCCTGTCAATGCATTGTAACTTTGTCGTATAGCGTCGTCAAACCTGAATGAGATGTAGAGCAAAGTTACTTTTTATTTTTTAAAAACAATATGCCAAAGTAGGACTTTGTTTTTCAAAATAAAAAAAACAATCCCCCCTCAATATAGGGGTTATCTCCTATTGCGAGGAGGCAATTTTTCAGTTTTTACTGCCCCTTTCTCTCAGGGCTTTCCTGGCGGTAACAGACAGTGAAAACTAACCTGTATGTCAGCCCATCTAAATTAGGTTGGCAGACTTTCAGGTCAACCTCCAACCGCCCTTACTCCAGTGAACCGTCGGAGGGCTCTAACCGTGGTGGAGATGGAGTATTCACTGCCGTGGTTACAGTAACGGTCCACCTGATTTGAAATCTGGCCCGGGGACATTATATTGGCAGGATGCATACTTTATCGCCATTGCGACAGAGCATCCTTTCGGAGTACCAGTGTTAATTCATGGTGAAGGGGTTTACCAGCAGGATACAGAGTTGGGAGCTGCTAGATATTCGAAGGTTACACAATGGATTGACAAAGGATTATTTATTTTATTTTAGCTTATATGGTGTCCAAGCGCTCCTCGACAGAGCGTTATGCTTGAGCCAGCTGGGCCCATCCTTGGTGAGTCCAGAGTACCTGGGGAGAAAGATTTCTGACCATAATCCCCTTTTAGTGACATGGCAGGGAACTGGATGCTGAGTTGATTTGGCTGGACATGAGTTAGAATTGGAGGTGGCAGAAATCCCAAATGCAAAACAGTGGCTTTATAGTAGCAAAACTGAATGTACAAAACGTATTGACAAGCTTCAATGCCACCATTACCGTGAATATGTCACCAGAGTATATGAAAGGGAGAGCAGGTCAGGAAGACTGCTGGCTTGGCTTGTTAGACTGGTGTTGAGACGCTCTCTAATATTACACGTCCAGGAGACCGGAGGCTCCATGATTTATGAGCAGGGCCAAATTAACAACTCCTTCTTAGACTACAATAAGAATCTATATGGTGCACAGAAAGAGGCTACCCGAGAGGCAACAGAAGCTTTCCTTGACAGGCCCCCATTCAGAGTACTGGGACAGGGAGATAAGAAGGACCTGGGTGGCCCACTAACCTAGAATGAAATACGAGGTGCCAATAAAAAGCTAGTCAGAGGAAAGAGACTGGGGCTGGATGAGCTGCTGGCTGAATTCTATGATACTTACTCCAACCTCCTAGTTCCACAGTTGACTAAGAGGTATGCTGCTGCCCTGGAGAAGGTAGAGCTCCCTAAGACAACACAAGAGGCGCAAGTGGTCTCCTTACCAAAGCCAGGTAAACCTAAAGATACAGTCAATCAATCAAATAGTATTTTATTTGGCCGTTAGGCCACAAAAGTCAATAAATATACATACAAAAAAGTTCTTTGATAATAAGCATTTAAAATCATTTACAATTGACTAAAAAACAAATGTATTGCACCAAGTAATACATTTTCTGGTATTATCTAAAACACGCTCACATAAAATGTAAAAATAAGGTACATCAGAGGAGAAACACCAACTTCGAAAGACTCAGATACGGTCAGTTCCCACCAACTGCTCTCTATACTGGACCTTGATTTTAAAATTCTAAGCAAGATACTGACAACACGCTTCTCCTATCACATGCTGACTTTGATTCATGAAGATCAGAATGGATTTATACTGACGCGTAGCATGTGGCACAATTTGAGTAGACTGTGGGGCCGATTCCGATCTGGGACGGAAATCTCTCAGACCGAGCCGGACCCGGAGAGATTTCCGACCGAACCGGACTCCTGCAGTCCGACCGAACGAGTACGATGCAGCCGTATGCTGCCGGACTCGGTCGGTCGGATTCCATAGAAGTCAATGGGAGCCGGTCGTACGACGCGTACACGGGCTCCCATTGACTGAATGCGGTGCGTCGCGAACAAGGGCGCCCCTACAGCGGCTACGCGTCGGTGCAACACGCACCATACATGCATGTGTAGGGGGAACCCATGGGTCCCCCCTGTGTGCGACTCGCAAGGCTACGGGTGAAGGGGGGTCCGACACGGACCCCCAAAGTCCGGCTCTGACAGTTCTTTGGAGCCGGACGGTACGAGTCGGTCGGGCTGTTCGAAGCGCCCATCGTACTTGCTCGGTCGGGTAACGTCTCCATTGCGTGGTGCGAGTCGTGTCCGTACGGGTCGGTCGGAGCGGTTCAGACCCGGAAACGAGTCGGTCGGAATCAACGCGTACATTCGCATCGTACTAGCTCGTTCGGATAGCTGTACAAGTCGGTCGGTAAAAACGCGCACGGCTCATATTTTTCCCGGGCGAATCCCGTTCGGTGAGCTTCCGGCCGAGATCGGAATCGGCCCCTGTGTTGTGTCTTGGACAAGATGGATGTGGCTGCTCTCCCCAGGTGCAGGTTGCTTCCGTGGATCTGGAGAAAGTTTGATACGGTACAATGGAGTTCTCTTGGATTGAGACACTTTATGCTAATCTGAGGGCAAGGGTTCAGATGGGAGAGTGAATCTCTTCTTAATACCCAATATATCATGGCACCAGACAAGGTTGCCCATTCTCTCCACTGCTTTTCTTTATAGCAATTTCTGTCAGCAGTGGGTAGGGCGGAGGGTGGGGGTAGAGGCTATCTACAATGGACAATACCCGTATAATATCCTTAAATGCTGACATCTTATTCTACATCAGAAATGGAGAACCTGACTTGACTCAGACTCAGTTCCTACTAAGGGGCATTAAAGAAATCTACGGGCTGAAAGAAAACAATTCCAAAACGTATCTCTTCCTCCTAACACCGGAGAGAGAGGAACGTAATATAGAGATGTTGGGAATGCTATGGACCCCGCACCTTTAAATAGTATGGGGTGAATATATACCACTTACCTTCTGACTTGAGAAATGGGAATTTGGGGGTTGTGTTCTGGGCACTCAAGGGCTCGGTGGCATTTTGGAGATAAATACAGCTCCCAAATATGACAAGAATAGCCTTAACAAATTTGACTTTCTTACCCAGGCTGTTCTATTTCTTTGTCAATTTGCTGGTGTGTGTTCCCTGGCAATGGTTCCGGTAGTTGGATTTCTTGATACAGGATATGATCTGAGACACCGGGAGGAAGAGAGTTGCCCTAGACACGCTTAAGTATCTAATACCCTCAGGAGGCCTCAGTGTTCCTGATTTTAAGCTATATTACCTAGCAGCACAGCTACAATGGATTGTGCGTTGGTTATACGGAGAGGGGACTGGGGATATGGGACAAGTCGGAAGGGAGCTTAATCAGAGATCTCTGATAGCCCTCTTGCTCAAGAAGGTAACACCACCCCAGAAAATGCAGACCTTACTCACCATAGCCTTGAAATGCTCCAATAGGTGCATCAAGCTGACTGAACACTATTCTCTCTATACTTCCCTGCAATACCACTTGTAGGTCTGCCACAGAGGGCCAGGGGAGGAAATAATCCATTGTTTTTTAAAGCTCACCATATGGACTGAACTTGGCTTCATTACGTTGGGAGACTGTTATGCTGTTATGTAAATGGTATTGTCATATCTTCGGAGCAGTTGATACAAGACTTTGGACTGGCCTCTAAACAATTCCTGACATATGGCACACTCATGTATGCATTCACCACATAATTATGGAACTTGACAGTGGGAGAGCCCACAAAAAACGCTGTTCTGCACCTGCTTCTAACAATAGAAAATGGGAGATATTTGTTTGTATAGGGCACTCAACGGAGTGATGCGGGTTGGCCAACTAAAGGCAATGCATAGATGGAAAGAGGACCTAGGTCATGCCATAGTAGACGGGTAATGGGACAGGATACTGAATTACACAAAGAGGGTGTCCCACAACAAGAGACTGAAATTTACCCAGTTTAATTTCCCACACCAAACCTACCTCACCCTCAAGAAAATAGGGGATATATATGGTGGAGACCCAAGACTTTGCCCCAGATGTTCATCTCAATCTGCTAATTTCCTAAGATTGAATTGGAGCTGCCCTACAAACTTATTGGCTGAATATTGTCGTACACTAAGGAGTGACCCTGGGTAGGGACATTGAAATGACATCGGAGAATTGCTTATAAGGGGTGGTTCCATAGGCCACAGAACAAAAAATCTGGGAACAGCCTGTTGGACATTGCTCTTGCTCTGGCCATAAAACTGGCTGTGAGGGCATGGAAATCTAAACAGGGCCCAACCAACATGAGATGAAAAGTTGAGGTAGAATATTGCTCTAGGGCTGAGGAAGAAGTGCTTCTAAGAGAAGAATCGAGTGTAGTGCGCACGAGGCCCCTATCCGATTTATGGAGTGAGGTGCTCCAATCCTTTCTGGAGTACCCTAACCAAGCCAGTTCTCCGAAGAATACCAGCATAGTTTCCACAGTCAGTGCCCAAGATAAAGGGAACAGAGATCCCCAAGATTGATAACCTCGCATAGGCCTTGGCGGACCCCGTCAAAGTAGGCCTGGCAGAACCTTCCTAGCACTCTGCTATAGCCTATGTAAATGAAGACCACCTCTTGTGAGAATTAAAGTACAGCGACCAGTGTGTGCAACTGTTTTGTTATAAGTTTGCTCATTCATAATTGAGAAACCACAGTTGAATGACTCCTTTGTTTATGTAAACCCAAATGTGTATAAGATATGTACAGTGGACACTTATTGTACAGATTACTCAATGTAAACAATAAGAAGAGGTTTAAAAACTGGGGGGGGTAGCTGATGTTGGCTGGCCAGTGTAGGGAATGAACCTTCCTGCCAATTAATTCCTCTATGCAGGGCTACCGGCTGATCCGCCGTCCCCCCACCCCAGCTGTACCTCCCGGACCTTCAAGATGGTGTTGACCTCCACTTTCGCCAAGCATACGGTCAGGGAGAATTTGAACTAAAGCACTAGATGCAGCTGGTGGCCTTCTGCTCATGGGCCCTTTGTGTTCCTTGAGTCCCTCCTATTTTTGGAGGCAGTAGCCATCGGCTGAGTTCAGGGCACCCATTTTTGTTATCAATGAATGCTGGTAGTCTGACTACTATATCTCTCCAGACAGCCAGACAGGGTCTTGTGGGGTTTGCTGTTTTTTTCAGCCCAGCTTCCTTCCCCCTGCAGTATGAGTTAGGATAACTTGGGGGATATCTTTTTCTTGAACATTTACGACCATCTACCCACTAAGAAACACTCAGAAAAAAACCCTGGCTAGTAACACCTACAGCATTTTCAGGGAAGTCCAGCGATTTACATAGTTCTAAATTACAAACTAAACTAAATCAAATATACAACCTGGGAGCAAAGCTATTGGCACATTAACTGACACCTCTACAATTCAAGTGCTCTGGCTACGTTTAAGTGCCAACTTAAAGGGCACAATAAACAAGAAAGACAAAAGTCCAGAGAAAGGCCCACAAGACATAAGGGCCAAAAGCAGCATTCAGGTAAACTGCCACCTGCTGTGCAGTAAAACTAAACTAATTAGTGGAGTTCAATTAACTAATATGCAGTACCTTTACACTCAACGCTGATCATCCAGGCTACAAAATCAAGGGCTATTTATAAAAACTTAAATGAGAGAACAGGCAGCTCTTCTACTGTCATCAGCACAAGAGCCAGAGTGGCCCTACAAATGAAAGACTTAATTTATACTTAAAACTTCAGATCGAAAAATTACCTCCCCCAATTTTTGGGAGCATATTGGAAAATTAAATCTCAAAGAAGGCAGCAGACACTTCTGTGTCCCCCACAGCAAACCATTATTTTTATCACCTTTCACAGCTCAGAGGCAATTTATTCCTGCTACCCAGGGTGCAAACAGAACACACACATATGTGAAGGCTCTTGGGCTCAGGAAGCACAGGCTATGTAGCAGAACTTAGTCAACAACCTGCACTAAATAGGCTCTCCAGTTTTTTAAGCCCAATTCCCATTTACACACAAATGGAATATCAACCAAGATAAAATCACCCTGTCATGCTGAAAAGGATAGTGAACTGGATTGTTGGCAAAAACGTACATCCACCAGTTTTAAAAACACTTTAGCAATGGAAGCAGACCCATCATTGAATGTTGTGGAGGACATGAGGAGGCAATTATTTACCACACTTACCACCACAGCAAATGGAATGGACTATCAATCCAACAAATTTGATCTCCCAATATCTCTACTTGAAACCTTTATGTTGAGAACCATAAAATCAAGCTCCTGTGTGATGGGTGTCAATAAACAGACTCTCAACTAGTACTCATATTTAGGGATTGTAGTAGAAAATACATAACTTTGCATTTAGCTGAATGTAGGCTCAAACAATTACTCAAGTTTTCTGTAATTATACTAATTTTTTTATTCCCCTTGATGTATCCCATTTTCACCACACTTCTTTTGGCTATCCTAAATCTCTTTCTGCCATGAATATCTCTCTATTCACATAGCCTTAATCTTCCTTCCCTAGTCGTACTGCTGCCATTCAATTGTAGATCTATATTCATTGCTTCCATAGTAAAAGAAAATCAAATGTGTTTGCTCAGTAGTTCTGAATTTTTTGGCCCACTGCTTAAATTTTATTCAGGATACTTTGGAATCACAATAGGGAAAATATGAGGGTATTGTGATTTAAGGACATGCATAGTCCTTTCCAAATATAAAACATATTTGTAATTGTTATAACTTTTATAAACAAAAGGGCTAAACATTAAAATGTTATGTTACTTAATTTCAAAGCTTATTTAAAAAATGGAAAAACATATTTTTCTGCCTATATTACCTCATAGGCACATTTGTTCTAGGCTAAGAGAAGGCACATCTCCAGTAGTGACATGCAACCATTAACCATATATTCCATCGGCTGGGGACAGAGAGAGTATGGGCCTGATTCCAGAGAAGTTTTAAGGTATGGACAAAGTGTGCAATTGCCCAGGGCCCCCACCTTCCAAGGGGCTCCTGTAAAAGTGATTTCTTTCTCTATCATAATTCTGTTCAATTATTGAGCTCACCTTTGCTATATGATTCAACACTGTTTGGCATCATGGGGCTTGAATTAGCAGAAAATGGGTAGTAAAATTCAAAGTTGTTCTGAACAGGGGCCCCCACGATATTTCATGACCAGGCCCCTAAAATCCTTAAGATGACATTGTTAACAAAATCTGAGTGTATGTTACTGCTAAAAACAACAGTAGTGAGGCCAGCACCATACATGGTCAACCACCGGTACTGCAACACCATCCCATAGAAAATTGAGTAGAAATAGTTAAAAGAAAAGTTGTTTGGAATTGCTGACATATATGGGACTATGAATACAATGTTCAATGTATCCTTATCAAACTAATAACCATGTTCTACTTTCTACATCCTTAAAGGCAAGTCTGCTTAAAGAGTCCTGTCGAACACTACTTGAATACTATAGTAGCTGACTTTTCAGGTGTTGTCTTGGAAATTCTGGAAACAGACTAATAAAGGGCTAAATTAAACACACTATGGCCCTGATTTACTAATGGTTTGCCACGGTGTTTGCACAATGGAAAGTGATGCAAAAAGCAGTGGTGATTCCCATGTAAAAGCTGCTTTGTGCCAAAAGTTGGTCCTCATTCAACGCCCACACCTCTTTGCGTCAGCTCCCTGTTTATATATGCAAGGGGGTATGTCTGAGCCAGGTAACCCAAAAACTAGATATTGGTACAAAGCAATATCTACTAAAGTAGCATTATATATGGCTTTGCATCCAATCCTCACGCTTAGTGTACTCAGGTGGAAGCAAGGGGTCAAGCAGTATATAGCCTAGTGTACCCACATGTAACATGCATGCTTTGTACTAAAGCATACATCTTCCATGTCTAACCCATGTGTGAGGATTCACACATAAGTACTTCTACTTGAGGTTGCACCTACTGCACCAGTACTAGGCTACGCACTGCCGACTCGCCTCTGCACCATACTGCAAGCCTGAACTTCACGCACAACAGCCAGATTTTGCGTGATTACCACTAATTACATAATTGGCAGATGACTCTCGCAGAATCTGGTGCTGCGCTACTGTCTGTCCTCTGCACAGTGCAGTGCTGTACTTGAATGGGTAGGTTAAAGGATGGATGGGTGGATGAAATGATGGATGGATAAGTGGGTGAAAGAATGGGTGGATGAAAGGATGGGTGGATAAGTGGGTGAAATGATGGATGGGTGGGTGAAAGGGTGGAAGGAAGAGTGGGTGAGATGACAGGCGAATGAGTGTGTGGGGATAGGGGATAGCTCGGTGAATCAATGGGTGAGGGGATAGGTGCATGGGTAGGCAAAAGGATATCAGAGTAAATGGAAATGTGAGAGGATGGATGGTAGGTAAAAGGATATCAGAATACATGAAAATCTTAGAGGATGGATGGATGAATGGCTGGCTTAAAGGATGGCAGAATAAATGGAAATCTGAGAGGATAGATGGATCAACGGGTGAAGGGATGGTAGAGTAAGTGGAAATCGGACATTAATGGATGAATGAATAGATGTGTGGGAGAAAGTATGGCAAAGTAAATGGAAATCTTAGAAGATGAATGATGCGTGGGTGAGTAAAAGGATGGTATAGTTAATAGAAATCTGAGATGATAGATTGATGGATAAAAGGATGGTGGAATAAATGGAAATCTGAGAAGATGGACGGATGGGGCAGGTGGTTGAAAGGATGGCAGGGTAAATGGAAATCTGAAGAGAAGGATGTATGGCAAAGTAAATTGTAATTTGAGAGGATGGATTGATGACAGAGTAAATTGAGATTTGAAAGGATGGACAAAAGGATCAATTGATGGATGAAAAGCTTTATTGATGGATGGACAAGGTAAATCATTGGTGGATGGATGTATGCATAGATGAATTGAATGGCCAATGGTTGGATGGAATGGTGAAAGATTGAATGATAGATGAAAGAATGACTGGATGACAGAATGTAACCGTGAAATGGTAGATATCAAAGGGTGGATGGAAAAGTGAAAGGATGAATGGATGGGTGCCTGGATAGAAGAGACAAGGGAGCTCTTCTAGGGGGGTCAGGCTCACTTGCTACGCTTGCTTTGGTTCAAAGTGAGGGGTATGTTAATTTTCTGGCTACTCTCATGTCCTGGAATACAGAGCTCAGATTTCATGCCTGGTGGCACAACAAGGTACACATAGAGACTCTAAATGACTTGGTGTATTTTGATAGCTAATACAACCGCGCTATTTGTCAGATGCTCAGAATCTAGGTAGGTTTAGGCTTTATTTAACCTTCGCCTTAACATGTTTAATAATTCCTGATTTGTTTATAATATTTATTCAAAATCATTATAATGCACAGGTGTTGAAGACAAATAGTGTATAAAATAATCATATTTTGTAAAATACCAACAATTATGGGTGCAGGCTGATTTCAGGGTGCAGGAAGAGGCTCTGTACGTACCACCTGCCAATGAAAGATTCTCTGACAATGTTGAATGACTCTAAAGGCCCCACCTACTAGAGCGTCACTCAGTAGAAGAGTGAGAGAGTCACATGACAGTTTTCTTTTTCTTCAAAAAGGTCATAGTTTCCTTCTGGGGCTTGAGGAATCTATTGGGTGTAAGCCTAATAATTTGGTGGTAGCACAACAGCTGAATTTGTGTAGGATTCCAGGGACATCTTATTTTCTGCTCACCTGCATTGCTCGTCTCTGTGATCACTAAGCTGTATGCATCCTTTGGTATCCTTGGATCTGGTAGGTCTTAGTAATAAAGTATTGCTGATGCTCTGCCTCATTCTGATCCAATTCTTGATACATGCTTACTGTCCACACTGACAAAAACAAACAATTGTTTACGCAGTTTTTCTAACCACACACATTTAGCTTCTATCCCATTAGTCTACAGAAAACATTCACTATTTGATACCTGAACAGCCATTGGATTTGCTGGTTTAACACATAAAACAACTCATAGCCCAACATCCTTCAATAGCACTTTTGTATCTTGCACATACATTCTTCCAACAGTTATGACTTTCCCTAGAATACAGGACTTAGACTAACACATTCTAAACAGACAGCAATTCTTAAACTTTAACTAGTAGGTACTGCTGAATGTCCAAAATTCAGTGAGTAAAAGTATATTTGCAATGTTGCACTATACACTTAATGGTCTTTTGGTCCAAGGTGCAGTAGGTAGCATGGTTGCCAGAGACACCTCATTCGGGTGAGAGGGGAAAGCACACAGTGTAAAACTTAAGATTGTCAAGTATTGGAAATTAAAGATTAAGCACAAACTGGGAGACTGAGAGGCCTGGAATTTGTTATTTGGCATCCTGGTCTATGTATATTTGTTTGAACTGGTGTCCTCACCTGAATATTGAAACAACAATATTGATGGAACATAATATTGAGGACAGAATATCAAAAATAAAATATTGAGAGGTAAGTAGGTCTAAATTTTCTGCACCTAACTCCACATATATGTTCCTATGCTGTACATATATCTTCAAGGCAAGTAGATGACTACTCCCTTGTGCTGGAATACAGAGCTCTGATGTCATGCTTAATGGACCAACAGGATACACAGGGAGGCTTTACATGACTTGGGCTATTTTGATAGGAATAGTAAACCTATACTTCCGTATATGCACTTACCTTTTGATAGTTTGTATATCCTTGATATTCTTCTATCTCAAAATTGGTGGTGTTGATATTCAGAAGTGCCATCATTTCAAGTGTATCCTGACCAGTATGCACACTATACAATACTGAATTTATATATGCAGCATTTGAAATTAATAGTAATAGTAGTCCTCAAGCCACAGGCTTCTTAATTGTAGAAGGTCTCCCGAGTGTGCCTTTGCACAGAGCCCATTAAACTACTTACATGTCTACCAGCAGCGGTTTCTGTGTATGGGTGTCGAGGCTTCGCCTTGTTACATTCACATAAAAATGAAGCAAAAATAGCAAAGCTTAAAATCTGTTTTTTAATTAAGAAAATACCCCTTGTAAGTTTCTGGAACGGGGGGGCACTGCAGCCCCACTCACCCACACCAGCACGGCGTTGTTGCTGTGGTATGTGGACATGTGACGGCGCTTTACTACTTGCTCCACTGGGCGGGCCCAAAGTCTAAGTATTTGCAGGGTTGACAATTGTACAGCCCTGAGTCCTGTGAGGTAATCAGCTCGGCAAAGACCTAGCATCAAGACCCAGTCTCCACCCCATGATGGCGTGGAGGTAAAGTTAGCTCCGGGTGTTTTAGATGTAAGCCTGGTAGCGCTAAGCCTCCACGTCAGTCAGGGAGTGGAGAGCATTATCACCCCACCCTTTACCAACTCGTTACAGGGTGTGGGTGGGACCCCTCCCCCCACCCTGTGACGAGTTGGGAAAGGGTATGGGAGGTGGGAAGCCAAGATCAAGTCTGCGCAGACTCAACTTGTGGCATGTCTGAGACTGCTTCCCGTGCGGCGTGAGTTTGTTCATTCGGGCGCAGTGGCACGCGCATCTGTAGTAACACAGTCAGACACATGAATGATTAACGGCAGTGCTGGTAGCTAGTGAGCTAGACCCCGAATGGCCGCTTGGGCACAGCAGTACTGGGAATTAAAGATTAAGCTGCAGATGAGGTTCCTGCCATGACTGACTCTTGGTTGTGGACATATGTGAAGAAGTCGGCAGGTTCACCACCAGATAAGGACACAGCACAGGAGTACAAAAAAGAAATTGACAGCACAGGCCCATTTGGTCAGTTCATGTAGTTGGGCCCATTTAGGGTCTTGCCATGAACTGACAACAGGATAGTGGATGACTGTCACCGGACGTAAGGCAGATCCTTGACAAAGCCTGTATGCGGGTGTGTACTGCATGCCTTCGGGGGAGGAGGGCATTTTGCCTCAGGAGTCGAGTCAGACTATGAATATATGGGTCTCTCAGGGGCCACTTAAGTTAACACTTTTTTACACTATCTATACACAGACAAATATGTTGGCGTTGTCTGTCTGGTGACATTATCATTATAATGTAATATTATTTTGAAATGGCAAAAAGAGGTTAAACGCGTTAAGCAGCCTGGAGTCAATGCAATAATCAGCTCTTTTAAACATACTTTATATTCCAGAATAATCTTGAATCCTTCTGGTATAGGGCAAATGATCGACCCCAAAAAAATTAATTTGGAGGCACCTACCGGCGACCTCTCTATTGGACAGATGCCGCTGGTTTTTAACGTCCCATAATTTGCACTGTATTGTAGCTACATTTACATGTCCATTACACTCTGAAGAGGTGGCAAAGTCTGGACCTCGTGGCAGCATTCCACTACACAGAGGTCGCCTGTCCGTCAACGTTACCCGGCGCACTTTGAATACCCAGTGCCCCTTCTTCTCTGGGTCCCTGGTTAGGCGGACACTATCTGATACCTTTGGAGTCACCAGATTGCTGTCAATGTCCAGCTCCACCTGGCGCCTCTCGTTACTGCCCTTGTTCAGTGTCACAACGAGAAAGCCAGGGTTGGATTGGGATCAAAAATAGGCTTGGGCAGGCATGCTAAAAAAACGTGGCCCACATTTGGGGATTGGTTTTTTAATTTTTATGGGCAAAGAACCCGTAGACTCGCTGTAAACAGCGAGCCCTTAAGGAAACAATGCAGGGAGAGGAGAGAGATGGCGAGCGAAACACAAAGCCGACGGAACAAGAATCGGAGTTAAGTTAGCTGAGAGTTTAATGGATGTGCTGTCAACAAAATGACATCCACTTTAAGGTTATATACTTGAACAGGGACAGAGTTAGGGTACTCAGTTTTTCATCTTGTGATAAAAAGTCAAGGAGTTGGGCCAGAGGAAAATCTCAATTCAAACACATTAATGGCACGAGTATGCATGAATGCATGATTTCACACCAGGCTGAAAAACACTATGGGGCTTATTTACAAGCCTCTTGCGCCGCCAATACGTCACTTTTTCCCATGTTAAAAGTGACGCACCGGCGGCGCAAGGGGTTTGTAAATAAGCCCCTATGAGTGCCACATGGTTGGCTGTTACAAGATTTTGGTTCCTGCTAGCTCACTCCTAAATGTATAAAATGTCCACACTGATCATGCCTGTGAAATCCGTGGGTACTAGGCCCACATGCTGAGGAAATGACCAGACACCAACACCATGATAGTAGTTACTCGTAATGGCCCGAGTACGTGCACTCGGGCTCCTTTATTAGCAGGGCACCTAATTGGTAACACCTTTATTGGATGGGTGTAGGTGAGTATGAGCCAGCCCTCGAGGGAGTAGCTAGCAAAACATTCAACTGTGTCCAACAGGACACCACATTCCTCCCAAATCATATGAAAAACAACAAACAAAAGTCCAACCTATGGGAAGGAATGAAAAGACAACTAAAAGTCTCACAGTGCAGGACAGCGGTGGAATAGTGCAGCTGGAAGCACCCGGGCATCTTGGCACGTGTCCATATTTTAACCAGGTTCACCTGGACACGAACACAGTGCTGATGAAGTCCGGCCCTCCAGCTTTGCATCAGTTAACTGACAGTTCCCCTACATGACGTTAGTCAGTCCAGCGTACTCTTGCTGTGAGGGAATTGATGTTGTCCAATTCATACATAGGTGCATCGGGAGCCTGAGTGAAACCCATTGTAAGCACCTTAATCCATCGACAACAGTCTTAAAAATCCGCCGGTGGGGCAAAGTAAAATCCATCTCTCACGCTCGGGGAGGCCCTTTAAATGAGTTACCACGGGACCGCCTATGGGCTGCACTGGGTCTGCACGTGTCCGCATCTAGACAGCCGCAAGACCACCTCGGAGCCACCGCCCAGTCACTTGCGCAACTTCAAGGGTAGATGTAACCAGGACAAACATGCTCTCACCACCGGAACAGGATGTACGCCAGCTAGACAACTGGTCACTGGGTCTTTGGATTGGCACACGGTGCAGGACTCCATTCATGTCATTTAATGCCCCCTAGATGGTAGTGCTGGTAGCTAGTGAGCTAGACCCCGAATGGCCGCTTGGGCACAGCAGTACTGGAAATGAAAGATTAAGCTGCAGATGAGGTTCCTGCCATGACTGACTCTTAGTTGTGGACATATGTGAAGAAGTCGGCAGGTTCACCACCAGTTAAGGACACAGCACAGGAGTACAAAAAAGAAATTGACAGCACAGGCCCATTTGGTTAGTTCATGTAGTTGGGCCCATTTAGGGTCTTGCCATGAACTGACAACAGAATAGTGGATGACTGTCACCGGACGTAAGGCAGATCCTTGACAAAGCCTGTATGCGGGTGTGTACAGCATGCCTTCGGGGGAGGAGGGCATTTTGCCTCAGGAGTCGAGTCAGACTATGAATATATGGGTCTCTCAGGGGCCACTTAAGTTAACACTTTTTTACACTATCTATACACAGACAAATATGTTGGCGTTGTCTGTCTGGTGACATTATCACTATAATGTAATATTATTTTAAAATGGCAAAAAGAGGATAAACGCGTTAAGCAGCCTGGAGTCAATGCAATAATCAGCTCTTTTAAACATACTTTATATTCCAGAATAATCTTGAATCCTTCTGACCGACCCCCAAAAAATTAATTTGGAGGCACCTACCGGCGACCTCTCTATTGGACAGATGCAGCTTGTTTTTAACGTCCCATAATTTGCACTGTATTGTAGCTACATTTACATATCCATTACACTCTGAAGAGGTTGCAAAGTCTGGACCTCGTGTGCAAAGTCTGGACCTCGTGGCAGCATTCCACTACACAGAGGTCGCCTGTCCGTCAACGTTACCCGGCGCACTTTGAATACCCAGTGCCCCTTCTTCTCTGGGTCCCTGGATAGGCGGACGCTATCTGATACCTTTGGAGTCTCCAGATTGCTGTCAATGTCCAGCTCCACCTGGCGCCTCTCGTTACTGCCCTTGTTCAGTGTCACAACAGAAAGCCAGGGTTGGATTGGGATCAAAAATAGGCTTGGGCAGGCATACTAAAAAAGCGTGGTCCACATTTGGGGATTGGTTTTTTAATTTTTATGGGCAAAGAAACCGTAGACTCACTGTAAACAGCGACCCCTTAAGGAAACAATGCAGGGAGAGGAGAGAGATGGCGAGCGAAACACAAAGCCGACGGAACAAGAATCGGAGTTAAATTAGCTGAGAGTTTAATGGATGTGCTGTCAACAAAATGGCATCCACTTTAAGGTTATATACTTGAACAGGGACAGAGTGAGGGTACTCAGTTTTTCATCTTGTGATAAAAAGTCAAGGAGTTGGGTCAGAGGAAAATCTCAATTCAAACACATTAATGGCACGAGTATGCATGAATGCATGATTTCACACCAGGCTGAAAAACACTATGGGGCTTATTTACAAGCCTCTTGAGCCGCCAATACGTCACTTTTTCCCATGTTAAAAGTGACGCACCGGCGGCGCAAGGGGCTTGTAAATAAGCCCCTATGAGTGCCACATGGTTGGATGTTACAAGATTTTGGTTCCTGCTAGCTCACTCCTAAATGTATAAAATGTCCACACTGATCATGCCTGTGAAATCCGTGGGCACTAGGCCCACATGCTGAGGAAATGACCAGACACCAACACCATGATAGTAGTTACTCGTAATGGCCCGAATACGTGCACTCGGGCTCCTTTATTAGCAGGGCACCTAATTGGTAACACCTTTATTGGATGGGTGTAGGTGAGTATGAGCCAGCCCTCGAGGGAGTAGCTAGCAAAACATTCAACTGTGTCCAACAGGACACCACATTCCTCCCAAATCATATGAAAAACAACAAACAAAAGTCCAACCTATGGGAAGGAATGAAAAGACAACTAAAAGTCTCACAGTGCAGGACAACGGTGGAATAGTGCAGCTGGAAGCACCCGGGCATCTTGGCACGTGTCCATATTTTAACCAGGTTCATCTGGACACGAACACAGTGCCGATGAAGTCCGGCCCTCCAGCTTTGCATCAGTTAACTGACAGTTCCCCTACATGACGTTAGTCAGTCCAGCGTACTCTTGCTGTGAGGGAATTGATGTTGTCCAATTCATACATAGGTGCATCGGGAGCCTGAGTGAAACCCATTGTAAGCACCTTAATCCATCGACGACAGTCTTGAAAATCCACCGGTGGGGCAAAGTAAAGTCCATCTCTCACGCTCGGGGAGGCCCTTTAAATGAGTTGCCACGGGACCGCCTATGGGCTGCACTGGGTCTGCACGTGTCCGCATCTAGACAGCCGCAAGACCACCTCGGAGCCACCGCCTAGTCACTCGCGCAACTTCAAGGGTAGCTGTAACCAGGACAAACATGCTCTCACCACCGGAACAGGATGTACGCCAGCTAGACAACTGGTCACTGGGTCTTTGGATTGGCACACGGTGCAGGACTCCATTCATGTCATTTAATGCCCCCTAGATGGTAGTGATGCACATGGCTAATGATGGGATGGCAGCCATGAAAGAACTCGTAAAAAGTGGCGACAGGCCACGCAATACATGCCCTAATATGTGGCGACAGGCCACGGAAACTCACTGGGAACTCCTCCTCACTCCGTCACATTCTTAGGACCACGCATCTTCTCCCGTCACAGACCACTCTCCGGTCCGGTCCTGTCAATAGGACTGGGAGTCTTCCCAGATGCGCCAGCCAGCTCAGTACATTGACGGATCCGGTCTGTAGTGCCTTCCATACCCATCTTCCCCTTGATAAAGTATTCCGGCAACTCGGGATCGCTGTGGGAGGTACAGGACACCCTTCTCATTTACAGGTGTGGCAACCTGCCACTAGGATCATGGGAGTCTCCTTGGCTCTCTCTTTCAGCGGTGGCCACGTGCCACCAGAGGCATATGCCCTCATCATCAACAAAGTCAACAATGCAGCAATGTAAGAAAGTAAATGAATTGATTCCACATGCACCAATCCAGGCCCTTGTGTAATTTACTATGTACTCATAAGGGGAAACCCTATCAGAATCAATCCTTTCTTTTCCAGGCACGGGCTGATTGGCTGAATCACGTAATACAAGGAACTGGCATCCCTTTTAAACAGTCCTAAATAAAAAAAGCATTCTTTTCCAGCCTTCCCCTTCCTGGAGTCGCTTTGCCAATATAAAATCTTCACAACTCCCACCTACATCTGAACCATATGCCAGGTGGCTTTCATCTAGACCAGCGTGCTGTGTATCCCCTTGAAATTGGAGGCTGTAACAAGTGGTCTTTACCATTGTGCCTTTCTCAGCAGCCTTTCACAACACCCTTCTTATCCGTTAGAGGCTGTGGCAGTGTAGGACCTCTCAGTAGTAATACATCCATATTACAGACGGTGTGCAGAAACATGTGCCCACGCCACTCACCACTAAGTGGCGCCGCTTGTACTGCCATAGGACACAACAGCATTCGGGAGGAGTAACCTGTTACGGCAGTAGCAAAAACCAGTCCAACAGTCATGTAGCAGTGCACTGATAGGTACACAGAGGGTGTGGCTCATACAGGATGTAGCAGGGGATCGTCCTCATCTGCAGGCAGCCAGCACGCCTTTCGCTGTCTTTGTCACTGCCCTTGTGCTAGTGACGATGAAGCCTGCAGGCACTGCACTTGAGGTTTCTTCAACTGCTACTCATGCACAAGTCCATAGGAGCAAGATTCATGCTAGTCCCTTCAGCCTGATCCCTTAACACCACTGCCTCCACAGGTATGCAAAGCTTCTGGGAACAAGTATATATATATATCTCACAGAAAGACACAGACGACCTTGAAGCAAGCAGCATGGTACCGTCACCTCCAGCTGACATAATGGCATTGTTCTACGAGCTGCACATCACTGCCCCCACTCCGTGAACTTTCGACAATATGCCGCACCTTGTTTTGCATGAATGGCCAGAATAGAACATTTCCAGAAACTAGTGCCAGAGCTGGCCTTGTTGGAAGTGAAGGCTCTTCTCAGAGCGGTTCTTCATCGAAGCACGGCACAGAGACTGGCTTTAGTACAGAGTGGACACATATAGGTACGTGGTTCATGCTAGGAAAGCTCTATTGCTTTCGGTGCAGCGGTGTGGTGCGAGCGGATCAGTCTGCTTCAACTTTTCAGCCTCTTTCAAACTCTTTTACATTGTGGATAAAACTCGGGCTCTGCATTTCTTGGAACCGAGATTTCCCCCAGCACATCATCAAGTTTGCCAATAAAGTTCACAAAGCTGTTCAGTCCTTTGACATGTTTTCTTAATGGATCAGACTGTAAAGGAGCGCAACCTTTGCCCCCAAGCTCAAGAGTTCGAATAAATGAGGTTGCCACCAGAAAGAGACAGCTGCGTGCGCCGTGACGCATGTCTTAAATTCCTGAAAGCGTCTCGCCCCAGGCCCCTGTCAGGAACATTGAAAAGTAAAACCAATGCCAAATCATTTTTAGAATTCACCAGCAGATTTAAATATGCACAAACTTTGACAGTCGGGGCTCATATGTCTCTTGCAGGTAACAAGGTATCTCACCAATTGAGTTGAAGTATTAATCTAGACAGTCATTCGTCTACGAGCACTTACGGGGAGTGTAAGGAAGCAAAACAGCCACCAGGTGGCGCTTCAAGCACCTCTTGCCTTGTTTATTTTTTAATTCTCCTTTTTATTTAGCTTTTTTCTGGCTACATTTTTACACTTTGGAGACCATCTTTCTTCTTTTGAACCTTTAGAATGTCAAAGTGCATTTCATCCACATCCTCTCTGTTATTGGTAGGCTGCATTCATCCCCTGTAGGTGAAGTGTACTCTACTTCAACCTTCAGTGCATTCCCCTTCATAGACGTGGACTTTGCTTCTGCCTTTCTATTAGAAAATGAGTCAAATCCTGCCTTCCGGTTATCATCTAGGGATTTCAATGCAAGTTCAACTGTGTTACAAACATTTCTTTTTCATCTGCTTATCTGAGAGCTTCAATTATCACTTCCCCTGCACATTTCACGTCATATGGATTGGCAGAGTTCTCTTCTTAAAGTGGAGGACGAACAGTGGGAGACTTAGTAGGATTCATGTAGGTGTAGATCCTGGATTGCCCAATAAACACAATGTCCCCTTTAATTTTCGGGTGGTTTTCATTCGTGCCTCCTCCTCTCTTAACACTTCTTCCGTTCTTCCCCCTGGCCATGATAGTTTAACGCCAACAGCAAACACAGGTAACTGGCCAGGGAAGTTGATAAGGAAAACTGACTATCAGTGTAGTAGACAAACGGTCACCAGGGGGCATACAATGCTATTACCGGTGAGGCTGCCTTCTCGGGTGTGAGGCTTTACAGGTGGCCACCGGCACGAAAAACAGAACTGGGCCATATCTTCCACACGCACCACGAGAAGCACAGCAGGTAAGTGAGGGTGCGGGAGTGGCGTGGTTATCCCGGTGGCAGCAGACAGCAGCAAAACTGGTATACAGGCCACCTTGGGGCCTCACTACACCCCTTAAGAGCACGACAATCCTCTCATCTCCAGGACCAGTGGCTCTCGGTCTGGGGCAGAGTAAGGCAGGGGCCCCGCCATATTTCAACAAACACGTCCCCCGCTGATAGGGCTGCCGTCAGCCTCCCAGCGCCCCCTGCTGCACACAATCACGGAGCAGTCGGCCACAGCAAGGAAATGGGGGGCTTGGGGGTGGCATTCAAAGAATGTCCACCCCCGGGCAGCTTCGGGCATTTGGTTTCACCCAGAGCGAGCTCGTGCAGGCGAGGCGCCTGCTTTAGAATGCGGCGTTTTCAAACGCTGCGTTCTAATTAGTGCCAGTTGGGGTCCTGAAGCGAGGTAGGCAGGCAGCGCGCTCATTTTGTGCCGCTCCTGTGTGATTTATTGTCACTTTGGGAGGCATTTTTGTTGTTTTAAGAATGTCTGAAGCGGCTGATAAGGTGAGGGAGGCGCTAAGAGTGTTGTGTCAGGCAGGGAGGGAAGATTTATTAGCCCCTGGTGTTTTAGGTCAAGCTTGGACCGGTTTCACTGTTAAGAAGAGGGCTTCCTCGAAAGGGGTGTCTGCTGCAGTGATTGCCTGCACTTTGTCAGACAGTTCCCCTGAGGTGGTGCCTGAAAGGATTAGTAATTCCCTATGCAAAATGTCTAGAGAGGCTCCCTTGCTTACTTCTATACAGCAGCCAGCTCCTCCTGTTGTGGTGAAGTGTAGAGGGAGGGCTCGCACACGCTCAGTCAGGGGCAGAGGGGCTAAGAAGCCAACCTCTCTTAAAGGGATATCCAAGATTTCTGAAGGTGTTGTCTTGGCTAACAGTGAGGTGTTGGCGCCATCTAGTGGCGAATTCCAGTTAAACAATTCTGGTGATGTTATGACTGAATTTTCTGGAAATGTGTCTACTAGTCGTGACATTCCTATTTTTGGTACAAAACTGTTATTATCTAAGGTTGGGGTCTCCGCTTCTTGCGAGAGGCCACTTTCGCCTGTCATTTCTTCTGAGACTAGTAATTTATCGGCGAATGGTTCAGTTTTGCCACATGTTGTCCCTTCAAAGGGTGGTACAAGTAGTGTTCCTGTTTCTTCTGGTTTAAGCTCTTTGAATTTGCCTGTTAGGGTGATGAATAAGGCTAGTGGTTCAGCCTCTGATGTTGGTGGCACAGTCATTAGCTCTGTTAGAGCAGCTAGTGAGCCTCCTGGTGTTGGTAGGTGGGTGTGGGTTGAAGCGGATAAAGGCAGTCTTGCGGTGCCTGGCAAATTTCAAGAACCCCACATGTCTGCAAGTAGTGGCGACTTGCAGGCCAACGCTATGTTGAAGCTGCAGAAGGGCATCAGGTGCAGCGCACCATCGTTGAGCAGGTTTCCAGCATCTTGCTCACCTTTTCACACTCAAGTGAAAACTGCTGAAGCAATTCTCCCTACTCCGTTACCTGATTACAGGCTCTCCCAGTTCAAAAAAGCGGTGAACTGGAGGCACTTTGATGGTGGTGTGGGGGATGAAGCTCAGCCTTCATGTAGTGGGGCTACACAGGGGTTGCAAGATAATGATGAGGATGACTTATCCGAGTTAGAGGAGGGTGAAATTGCTAGTCAAGAGGACCTGTCTAACAACCGTTTTCTTTCCAAACAGGGGGGGCTTGTTAACCATATTTCTCGAGCTAATGTTTTGCAGATGCAAGAATCTCAGAGAAGTTGGAAGCAGCTAGAGCGGTTTTCCAAGGCAACTGACGGAATAGATACAGGAACACGTGCATCGTTGGACAAGCCCATTCAAACAGGTGAGCAAGTCACTGACAGTCAATCCAATGTTAGAAAACGTAAAGCGGTCTCAGTTACTGGAAAAGCCACGGATGCTAAGGTTTGCTGTCATTGTGAATCTCCAAAGTTACAAGAGTGGATATCCCCTACGACAGATACAGTTCCAGACAAGGGGTTGGCACCTGGCTCAATTTCTCAGGGGGAAAAGGATGTCAAGGACAAAACCACAGGTTTAAAACGGCTGCCATATATGGGATTGTCCATGCCATTAGGTTCACATCTAAATAAGCATACTAAGGATAAAATTTGGAACGGGGAATTTGTAGATGTTTTTAAGTTGCTACATAGAGAGCTCCAATCCAAGGAAGGTTCTAGGGAGGAGGCTTGGGAGTTAGCGAAGAGACCCAGGGTTCCCACTAACATTGATTCCTGGACCTCAGCCTTTCTTATTTTCGCAAGTGTTTACTGTGAAAAGTTTCCAGACCGTTCGGTCTCAATTTTCAAATACTTGGATACAATTAGAAAGGCTCAGGCAGAATTTGGAGGTTTTGCATGGCTACATTACGACGAAGAGTTCAGAGCTCGTCTGGTGTTAGTTCCAGAAAAACCTTGGGGCGAAGTGGATAATGAGTTATGGGTACAGTGGATGTATCCCCAGAGGCCTCCTCCTACATTGCATACCGCCAGCGGGCTTGCTGTTACGCCTCGGCCCTTTCTTAACAGACCCACTTCGGGAGTGGTGGGCTCATGGGCTAAACCCGCAGTTTTTTCCACAGGAGCCTGTTGGAATTTTAACAGGGGTTTCTGTCAGAAGTATCCATGCAAATACAGACACGAATGTTCAAAATGCGGTGGCAAACACGCAGTCTTGCAATGTTTTAGCGAGCAGACCTCCAGCTTTCCTACCGGTTAGGGCAGAGGAAGAGGCGCCCCTTTCCAGCCTCCTTTCAAAGGCGGTTACACCAATTAATATTCCCAACCTATGTCATTGGCTAAGATTTTACCCTCTCAGGGAGAAAGCTTTAAGATTGGAGTAGGGGTTTAAGGAGGGTTTCAAACTAGGTTATCAAGGTCCCAGGCAACGCAGGTTTGCGCAAAATTTAAAATCTGCAAAGCAATTCCCACAAGTAATTGCTAACAAATTATACTCTGAAATTGCCGAAGGTAGGATAGCCGGCCCCTTCCTTTCTTGGCCCCTTCCCAATCTTATAGTTTCCCCTTTAGGAGTGGTTCCCAAGAAGACGCAAGGAGAATTCCGTATGATTCAACACTTGTCCTGGCCTCAAGGATTGTCTGTCAATTATTTCATAGCCAAAGAGGACACTGTAGTGCAATTCGCCTCAGTGGACGTAGCTCTTAATCTGGTTAAAAGGGAGCGGAGTTAGCCAAATGCGATATAAAATCAGCTTTTAGGTTGCTTCCAGTCCATCCCTAAGATTTCGAATTACTGGGCATACATTTCCAAGGGCATTTCTTTGTTGACAAAGTGTTGCCTATGGGGTGTGCAGTCTCCTGTCAACTGTTCAAAGATTTTAGCTCTTTTTTACAATGGCTTTTCTCATTCAGGTCAGGTTACATGCAAGTGTCTCATTATTTGGACGATTTTCTTTTTGTTGGTCAAGAGGGCTCACAGCAGTGTAGCAAGGCACTCCAATTTTTCCAAACAGTGATGCAAGAATTAGGCGTGCCGTTGGCTACAGAGAAGACAGAAGGGCCGGAGACATGTCTCATATTTCTAGGTATAGAAATTGATACAATAAAAATGGAAGCCAGGTTACCAATTGTTAAAGTGCAGGAAATTGTACAGTTGCTAGATCATGCTAAGGCGTCACAAAAACGGACTCTATTTGAGATGCAACGTTTATTAGGGCACCTGAACTTTGCTTGCAGAGTAGTAAAAGCCGGGAGATCTTTTTGCCGGAGGTTGGGTTTTGCCATGGCCGGTGTGTCATTACCGCATCACAGGGTCAGAGTGTCTCTTTACATGAGATCAGATTTCGAGGTCTGGTTGATGTTCCTGAAAAGCTTCAATGGTATTCCTATCAGGTCTGTTAATGAACATTTTGTGTGGTCCATACAGATTTTTTCTGATGCATCAGGAGTTAACGGTTTTGGACTCTTCTGGGATGGGAAATGGTGCGCTGAACCATGGCCTCGGAACTGGGTCATTGAAAAACGCAGTATCGCATTCTTTGAATTCTTTCCCTTGATAGTAGCACTGTCAGTTTGGGGCAAGTTCTTGGCTAATAAATCTGTGCTTTTTCATTTTGACAACAGGACTGTAGTTGATCTGGTCAGTGGTCAGAGAGCAAAAGAAAAACGCTTGCTTCGGTTGTTGCAGAGGTTCATGCTGAGTTGCTTAATGTTGAATATAACTTTTAGAGTTAAGCATATTCCTGGTCTGGACAATAATATAGCAGATGCGTTTTCTCGTTCTCAGTGGCAGAGATTCCGTGGTTTGGCACCCACAGCAGATCCAGAAAAGACTCCAATTCCTCAGGAGCTATGGTTGCTAGCGGACTGAAGATAAGGATGTTGGTGGAACATTCCCTTGCTATCAGCACACGCTTAGCTTACATAAGGGCATGGGCAGAATTTCTACAGTCAGGTGCGGCTTGTCGTAACAATGATCACACAGGCTCTTTACTACGTAATGATGACATACTGCGTTTTGTTCTGAGCAACATTGATAAAAATATTGCGGGGAAGCTTTCAGGCATCTCTTTTTATGGGAAATGTTTTTGGGGTTATGACCCCTCTTTAGGTGAGTTAGGTAGAAGAATTTTACTAGGTCGGTCTAAGGTAAAGAAACGCGGAACAATACTGCGCAAACCTATATCTCTTGACTTATTGGAGGGGATTATACCAACGTTGCCCACACTTTGTTATTCCAAGTTTGAAGTTGCACCTTTTAGTCTGTGTATGTTATGGTTATTTTTTGGGGCGTTTAGGGTATCTGAACTTCTAGGAAAATCGTTTATTCAAGGTCTAAAATATTCCAATTTGTTGACATCGTCCGATTTACTGCGAATCCATTTAGAGTCTTCCAAAACAGATCAGATATGTAAAGGGGCTACTGTAGTGTTGCGGAAACTTAGCGGTCCACTATGCCCATGGTTTGCCTGGTTACAATTTCAAGAGTTTACATGTTACCCTAATAACAACTTTATTTTTCAGCACCAGGATGGATCTGCACTAATCGCTTCCCAGCTTTTAGCGGTACTGAGAAAATCTTTGCTCCTATTGGGGCTGAACCCTTTTGATTTTGGTACCCATTCCTTTCGCATAGGAGCAGCTTCAGAAGCTGCCAGAAGAGGTTTCTCTTTACAGCAGCTGCGCCGACTAGGCCGTTGGTCATCAAATTGTTGTTTAAAATATGTTAGAGATTTGAATGAATTTTAAGAGTCCATTTCGTTCTTGCTAACATTTATCTCTTTCTAGGTCCCCACATATCTTCACCGGCATCCATGGCGAATGTATGGATTGTCGGACACTCTTTCGTGAGATGGGCGGCCAAACAAGCTGACAGAAGCCACTATGGTTCAAATTTGGGTTTTAGTTTTGTGGACACGGACATTTTATGGTTTGGTAAGAGTGGGATGCGGTGGGGTCAGCTGTTGCCCAGTTTAAATGAACTGGCTTCTTCTAAGCCTTTTCCTAAGGTGTTATTGCTTCATTTAGGGGAAAATGACTTAGTACAGTAGACTGGCCTGGGCCTCCTTCTGGATGTCAAAGCTGACTTAGCCAAAATTGTGCTTTCTTGGCCCAGCACAAAAATCATATTTACTGCACTTGTAACAAGGCGGGTTTGGAGGGGCGCTGAAAAGTTTTCTGCCATCGACAGGGCCCGGCGAAAATTTAACAGAATTACACCAGTTTTGCATCATCAACGATATTAGCTGGCTGTCGCACGATGATATTGGAAAAGACGATTTTCAATTTTTCTGATCGGATGGGATCCATTTGTCTTTCATTGCAAATGAGTTGTATATTGTAAATATCAAAGATAAATTGTCTTGCATTTTGGGCCTGCATCCGTGGGGTTGAAAGATTGCATAAGCGGCTTTCCTTCTTTTGTTTTTTTTTTCTTGTTTCAGGTTTGACATTCATGGGGAAATTTATGATATTAAAGAAGGTTGTTTTCTTTCACAAGATGATTTACGGATTTTAATTCTGATTACTATTTGCCCAATATTTGATTATTATTCATCTCCAAGCACGATAAAATGGGGGGGTGGGACAGGAAAAACGCCTTTACAGGGTTCTTTCCTGGTGGCAGATTGGGACGGGATTGAGGCAGGCAGGAAGGGTTGGGGAAGGCAGAATAGCTTAGGACAGAAGGGAAACAGATAAGGGGTTGGGGTCGAGGTTCCAGGTGGGGGAAAATTGGGGATCTATTTGGGGGAAAAATTCATGGGGGAAATCTCTTGGGGGATCGATATGGGGGAAATGTCATTGGGGGATCTATATGGGGATTTTTCATGGGGGATCAAGGAGGGGTGGCGGGGGCGGGGTTTTTTCTTGAAAGTCATTGATTGCATTATGATACTGTTTGTTGTTGCTGAAATAAAAGCGACCTTTTAACCCCCATCAGTCTGCGATGTGATTCATTGCCCGATGGGGGGCTTGGGGGTGGCATTCAAAGAATGTCCACCCCCGGGCAGCTTCGGGCATTTGGTTTCGCCCAGAGCGAGCTCGTGCAGGCGAGGCGCCTGCTTTAGAACGCGGCGTTTTCAAACGCCGCATTCTAATTAGTGCCAGTTGGGGGTCCTGAAGCGAGGTAGGTAGGCAGCGCGCTCATTTTGTGCCCCACCCACCCTCCCTCTTTTAGTACAATTTTCAGAGTTGCACCTTTTTTCTTTTGGGGATGTTTCCTGGGTTTCGTGGTATTTTTTACTTTTTTCATTAGAGGCAGTTTGGGTCGGGATTGAGGCAGGCAGGAAGGGTTGGGGCAGGCAGAATAGCTTAGGACAGAAGGGAAACAGAGATAAGGGGTTGGGGTCGAGGTTCCAGGTGGGATAAAATTGGGGATCTATTTGGGGGAAAAATTCATGGGGGAAATCTCTTGGGGGATCTATATGGGGATTTTTCATCGGGGATCAAGGAGGGGTGGCGGGGCGGGGTTTTTTCTTGAAAGTCATTGATTGCATTATGATACTGTTTGTTGTTGCTGAAATAAAAGCGACCTTTTAACCCCCATCGGTCTGCGATGTGATTCATTGCCCGAACGGAAAGTCCCAGCCGCCACCCTCACAAGCAGGGAAACAGTCCACTCAGCCTGGGGTGACGCAAACCGCCCCACAGCGGCAAGAGACCGCAGCGCATGATCACAACTTGCGAGGCTTTCCCATTTGCCTCCTCTGTTCTGCATGTACGTTCAATGCAGTGCGGCCGACTCTTAGCATTCCTCTGTGCAGGCCGTATGCAGGACGCCAGAGACACAGGTGTGGGGAAATTAGCAATGGTGCAGGCAGGTATGGAGCATTCAGTGCAGGGGCGGCCCCTGTCCACCCCGTGCTCACAGGAAGCAGCAGTTCATTACAGGGTAACAGCCTCATAACCACCAGCTACTTGCCCTCCTTTGCATTGCGTGCCGGCCTCACTGTTGTTTTGCACGCGCCCTTTAGGTGAGCAACTTCACTTCGAAACGCCGGAGCAGACAGTAGCATGACGGCGGTTCATAGACGGGGCAGAACATAATGTAAAACCCGGTCACACGCTAGCTTCACGTCCAGCTGACAGCGCTCCATAATCTGCCTCGCGCTTCTCACCAGCTCATTCACCCTCGCAGGAGAAGAACCGCCGCTGGGCACCAGACTGTCGGCCGATGGCAAACGGTAATGAACAGCCTCCTCTCCACCACCACCCTGATGCGCCGCAGGTGAGCCCTCCACAGGGCAGGCAAAATCGGCGGCACCACCCGATACCCTCTCAAACGTGGTAGACCCATCTCGCAGCAGGCCCACAGGGCAGGCCCGCTTCGTCGCCAGGGTGAAATCCATGGGCACTAGGCCCACATGCTGAGGAAATGACCAGACACCAACACCGTGATAGTAGTTACTCGTAATGGCCCCGAGTACGTGCACTCGGGCTCCTTTATTAGCAGGGCACCTAATTGGTAACACCTGTATTGGATGGGCGTAGGTGAGTATGAGCCAGCCCTCGAGGGAGTGGCTAGCAAAACATTCAACTGTGTCCAACAGGACACCACAATGCCCATCCGCCATTTTGTCGTGACTCAAAGAGCAAAGTTTTGCTGCAGTCTCTCCTTCACCTAGTCCACAATCCCTGTTTTTTTTAATATAAATAGTGCATCCCCCTAACATGGACATATGCAGTCGCACTCATAAGCCAGCCACCTCTGTAGACGAGCAAATGCCAGATCATTAAAGTAAATGAAAACACCAGTGCAGAACCCAAGACATACTGCATTGATGGAGAGGATTTCAACCAGACACGTCGAGGAAAATGAAAAAAGCCCAAAAGCAAACAACAAAGGGTGTTGGCCAATTGCTTGTTTGTGTTGGTTAAATGCATTGCACGTAATGTTTTATTAGGCGAGGGAAGGTCATTTTTATCCTGAGTCTCATGACATCACCAGATCGCCTCAGAACACCGCCCTCGGTACAGGTGCACTCTGCACTGACCTCCTCCTCGGGTTGCACTTCTTGGCTCAGTGGCGCTAGCTCTCCAGGCAGCACTTAACAGGACAAGATGATTGACAAGAGGCGAAGGGCGGCTGGGAGCTCCCCTGGGATGGAACCTGAACAGAAGGGATACCCCTTTCTTGCACCCTGGGCCGGGGAACCGCTGTACCTGGAGGCCACCTTGGAGCAGAAGGAGGAGCAGCTGCTACTGGCCGCACAACTTGGCAAAGCGTTCCTAGAGGAGAACGAAGAGCTACGAGCAGAGAACAGGAGGCTGCAGGACCGAGCCGCAAGTGGCCAAGGCACTGCAGGGTACCGAAGCCAGCGAGCGGTATAGCGCATAGTACCAGCCGGTGAGAGAACTCCGCTGCTGCATATTGAAATACCCGTGGAAATTGCACCTCTGAAAGTGGAAACCTGGCAGGACTAAGTTTCCATTACTTGGCCTGACATTTTTCTGATGTTTCTTCAACATGTCATTATACCCTCAGGACACTGAAAAAACATGCCCTTTCATGTGTAATGCTATGGTAGCCTTGGATGCAACACCTCTAGGAGAAAATAAATCTTGTGTAACTCCAACATTTTCTTTCACTTACATTTGCAATTTCCTATTTTATCTTGGTTTTGGCTCTCCTAATCTCCTTCCCTCCATCTCTTTGCTTTTGCAAACTCTATTCTGTCCATCTCCAGCACAGATTCATTGAACTTCAGAATGATATATGCTGCTTTTAAAGAACTATTGCCATGGCCATTTACAAACAGCCCTGTAAGTGAAGCACCGTTGCCATGCATTTTCACGGTACCCCAAATGTAAAATACATAGGCACGTGCACGTACTTCACTGTATGTTAACCAGGCATCGTCATGGCTATTTCCACATGTAATTGCTTGGTATGTAAGAGAATATTGTAGTGCCATATTGCTCTTTGTCCAGGGTCCAGTATCCACACTCACTCATTGGTAGCACAAGGCAGGAAAGGTTGGCAATCCGATTTCGGACTGAAAGGAGTCACTGTGACTTGGTCACCTGGTTTATGTGCACAGATGAAGAGCGAGCAGGAGGGCAGATGGACAGTGCGTAACTGCGCAAGCGTGAGCGAAGACGCTTTGCATATTGACACTGTTCTAAGCCCACACAACACTTCTTCCCCTCCACAAAGTAGCTTGTCAGTGCGTAAGGCAAGGTCAGGTGAACGCTACCTGAGCAGTTGTCACAGCGCGTGCTTTCTCCTGGACTGAAGCCTGCAGGCAGCAATAACTAAGTGCCAGTCACTGAAAGCATGATTGCAGCTTGTGTGCCCCCCTCGAAATTGCCATTTTCGTACCAAGGCTGGTGACTGCTGAACAGTGATGTAATGAAGGGGGCTCCATGAAAGGTGCTTTGAGAATGCCAGCACCCCCGGATATTCCTGTCTTTGCCAATTGTCTTATGCCCCCCCTGAGTCTGTATCCAGGAGAGTAGGTTTCAATTGTTCAGCAGGTGCAGTCCACCATGTCTCAGGAGTGCCACAGGGTACTATGCGAATGCCAATATCCTTGCACATGCTTCTACCACACACCCCAGCATCAATGTACATGAAACCTTTTAGAAAGCATTTTACACCTTTATTTTTATTGTATTCGCACGTGAGTGTGTCTCCCTGTTTTCATAGTGAGCCATAGGAGTCATAAAGTATTATTTCGACCGGCAGGCTGATGATCCCACAAACAAGGCCCTTCCACCGTCAGCTCAGCTTTAACAGATGGCTAAACAGTGACTGAAAGCCACCAGATGAAAGAGAGAGCACACTCTGGGTACAAAGTGCAGCAGCTGCATGAGTTGTTAGGAGCAGAGTGTAAAATTTAGAAGAACACTGAAGGGCGAGGGGTTGAGGCAGAGTGACCGGTTTGGGGGAGGATGAGGTCTTGTATGTACATTTATTTTGGATGCAGCTGCGGTCCCTGCATGGCATTTGGGTGTGACCATGGCAGAAATCCTAAAAAAAAAGAAGCTGGGGACTAACTTAGGCAGTACGTAAATGACATCATGGCACGTGACATCATAGTCTGTGGCATTAAGGGATGACATTTAGCACGTGGCATCACAGGAACTGGCATCACAACCCATAACCTCAAAGGAAGTGACATCACAAGAAGTGTCAAAAATTGGAAATTAGCTTAATTGGTTACAAAGTCTGCATTTTAAAATATCTTATGGGGTTAAGGCACCTGCTGCAGAGATGTTTGTGTGCCCAGTAAATCTCAATGAATAATAATAATGGTAAGATAACTCTGGAGGTTAACATATTTACTGGAGAGATCTGTGTTTTGTCTAGTCCCAGTTTTGAAGTAGAGTAGCATAGAGAGTTAAGATGTCTCCTGCAAAGCATATCATGTAACGTGCAGATGACATTTTTATTTTAGGTAGATAGGTAAGTGAGTTACTGCTTTTGCCTTTTAACACACAGATCCTTTGTTACTTGCAGTTCATAAATTGTAATCCTTCTAATATAACACAGTGAGCTATGAAGGACATGTGACTCTTACTCCTTGTAACCCTCAGTGCCTGATGTAACACATCCTGTACATTGATTTACACATTTGTATGATGTATTGTCAATGTTGAATGTGTAAGAATGATGTAAAGTGATGATGTGTGGGCTCCCGCGAAGCCAAAACCTCCCCATACCTGCATCCAATGATTCCATGGCAATGTGATATCTTTCACCCCACCCCACAAGAAGAGTACGAAATCCGAGCTGTAGGCATTGCAAAAGCCTCAAGCTCTTATTGTGTTTTCTTTGGTCTAGGTTTACCTTTCGTGCCAGATTCCTGGTACCGTTCCATGGGACACTCTCCGGCCCTGTGACCCTCAAATGGTTTGTAACACACGAAACAGGCCACGGGTCCGGATTAGGAGGAGGTTAGTGTGTCATGCAAGGGGGGGAAAAACCCTTTTTAGGACGGTTCCCCTCACACACCAAAGGTGTCATGCTTCATCATGGGGGTGCCTCCTCACACGAAAGACCTAGTCTTTGTGTGGGCTCCCCCTCTCTACGAGGGAGGAGCTCAGGGATGTTTTTATTTGATCAGGCAGGGTATACTAAACCCCTATGTGAGCCGGTGTGTGTATGTGGAGCAAGAAAGTGCAGTGCTGTGTTCCCAGCGAGGAACTCTCTTCAGCAACTTCTCCGGTTCTGGTGTACGTACCACATGGCTAATACGCCTGGACAGATGTAGTGAACTGCACAATCCACTGTGGTTGTATGCAGTCCACACTGAACAGTCAGATTACTGGTTCAGTATCAAACTTTTGATTTATTCACGTGTTTTTACAAAAAAAATTCACGTATACACACAGTACATCTGCAGTAGCTGAACAAATTGACCCTGAAGAAGGCCGTGACACTACCTAGGTCCTTCTGGCCGAAACATGTTGGTCTAGCTACACATGTGTTTCTAATGTCGGCACGTGTGTTATCAGCTCCTCATCACTGATTTTAATCCTGACACCGGGTAGCTGAATAAAGCCATAATATAGCTAACCCTGTAGCCAGTTTTAATTTTTCACAGCACTGCACTTTCTTGCTCCACATACACACACCGGCTCACATAGGGATTTAGTATACCCTGCCTGATCAAATAAAAACATCCCTGAGCTCCTCCCTCGTAGAGAGGGGGTTGTAGCCCACACAAAGACTAGGTCTTTCGTGTGAGGAGGCACCCCCATGATGAAGCATGACACCTTTGGTGTGTGAGGGGAACCGTCCTAAAAAGGGTTTTTCCCCCCCTTGCATGACACACTAACCTCCTCCTAATCCGGACCCGTGGCCTGTTTCGTGTGTTACATTATATGGTGGGGAGTCAGCTCACGCAGGTCCTTAAATCTCCTCAAGCCCTCAAGTGTATTGACCTTCAAATGGTTGCCTGTGTCTGCTTTTGAGGAGTTAAGAGGTGGGGTGTTTCAGAACTGTCCTCAAAAGTTAGGCATTGACAGCCTGCAGAACGTGGATGCATGCAGTGCGTCTCTGACCTCTGCCTCCCTCCTTCATCTGACTGGATGCAGGTGAGGGAGGGTGTTTGATAACGTCAAGGAACTGTGAGTAAGAATGATGCCAGGTTTGAAACATACATAAGGTAATGGCAATTTTGCACATGGCTTTATTGTGGGCGTATGGTCTTGCTGCAAAATGCGGAATTAAGAGCTGCTTTAACATGTTCAAGCTTTTCAGTGGTTTCTGCAATGTATCCAATGGACACTAGTCTCATAGCTTATGTCATATTTTAATTATCCTCATGCACCAAGGAAGAAGTCAGCAGGTAGTTTAATGACAGGCAGCAGAGAGGAAATCAGCAGAAAGGTTTTCTACAGACACCAGAGGAAATCAGAGGATAATTTTCCAAGCACCAGGGAGGTAATCAGCAGATAGCTTATCAACAGGAATGATAGGCAACAGAGAGGAAACCACTAGAAATGTTTTCTACAGGCACCTGAGGAAATCTGCAGAAAGATTGTCACGCACCAGAGAGGGAATCAGCAGATAGTTTATTAACAGGAAAGACAGGCATCAGAGAGGAAACCAGCAGAAAGGTTTTCTACAGGCACCAGAGTAAATCAGCAGTTAGTTTAACAAGCACCCGGGAGGAAATCAGCTGATAGCTTATCAACAGGAACAAGAGAGGAACTCAGCAGGAAGGTTGTTTCCAGGTTCCAGAGGAACTCAGCAGATAGTTTAACAGGAAGCACCATTAACTAAATCAGCTGAAAGTTCATCACCTATCGCTAAAAAGGAATTTGAGGTACAGCTGCAAGTCCAAATCACAAGTGATAGACAAATAACAACTATCTACTGCTACTTGTGTGTACTTGATGACATTTCTTGTTAGTATATCTATGGTATTTTAAATAATATACATGGGTGTTTTCTCTTAGGTGATAAATCTATAATCTAGGTTAGGCTTTCTTTCTACTGTTCATTTTATTGTTTGCCTAAATAAACACAGTCAACATTTTACTCACAAAACCATTTTTGGGAATGACGCATGAAGATAAACTTTGGGTGAAAGGACTAGGACCTGATAAACCTGAAATAAACATTGAACAGTCTGTAAAAAACCGGGGGAAGGGTTACACACACAGGTTTATACGAACCTGGTTTGATAAAATGGGGTGATTAACTGCCAGCTCTTCTAAGAATGCCTTATTCTGATTACCCTGCTTGCTCTTTGTGGGTGAAGCTAGCTGGACTACAACAGGAGTTACTGACCTTAAACATCTGGCAGAAAAATAAAGAGGCATGATTGCAGTGAATCCCACTTGACCAATGTATTTAAGTTATCTTTGTTTCGAAAATCGAACATTGAACTGCAGTTAAATTAAGCCTACCGCAAGGGAGTAATCAAACAATGAGGAGGTTGATAAGACCCGTTCTATATTATCCAAATTGATTGACTGTGTAAGATTTTGTGGAGCCTTTGACTTGACGCGATGAAATAGAAGACTCCCTAAATCCATGTGTCTTCAGACTGAGGGCTGGCTAATTTTGTGTCCAGTATAGACAGTGCAATGGAAGCACACTTGAAAAGTGAAACTTTGTTTAAAGGCACTTCTAAAACAATCCAGAATGAGTTGCTTGACTGTATGCCGGAGGTAACAAAAGAAACTATTGTACAGCAATTAAGAAGCACTGATTACCTAGCTATCCAGGCCGATGATACAAATGATGTCTCTACCATGACGCATTCAATATTTTTTTTTCTGCTACATTGCTGGCAATTCCAAGGTAGTAGGATGATTTTATTGCTTTTTAAATCTTAAAGATTCATCTGCAGATACAATTTAGCAGCTATTCTTAGTGAACTTAACCTTATTTTCCCAGAGCAGTGTGGTAAAGATAAGTCAATTGCTCAGAGCTATGATGGTGCCAGTGTCATGGGTGCCTCTGGTGGTGTTAAAAAAAATCAGAGACATCTGCCCAAATGCACACTATGTCCATTGCTATGCCCACCAACTAAATCTAATCATGGGAAGGCTGCATCGAAAATATTCAGAGTCAGAATTGTCTTTAAAGTGTTGGGTAGCATTACTGCTCTTTTTTCCGTTTTCCAAAACAGGCTGAGGTTCTTGGACAGATAGTGGCAAAAAGAATACCGAAAGGGGCTGCAACTCGCTGGAACCCCAACAACCGAGCTATCAATATAATTCATGAATACAGAGATGACCTTGTAGAATGCATGAAATCTATTACAGAAGACAGTACATTTGATTCTACTTCTGTATGTGGAGCAAAGGACTTATCTAGAACTCTGGAAAACAGGGAGTTTATTTATTTATTTATTTTTTTGTTCCACAGCATAATGCCCCATGTCAATATTTTGTACAAACAATTACAAAAACAAGACATTGATACTGTATCTGTTCAAAGGGCCACTTCAGACTTTGTGATCATCATTAATAAAGTATGGGAATCCATTGACAATCTGGACTCTACATTGCCACATGAATCTCAATTTACAAACGGCAAGCTGCAGATAAGTACCTTGATTCAGGAGGGAAAAGAAGTATGTGACATTATTGTGGTGCATGACAGGAAGCGCTTTGCATTTACAAGCATCTTGTCAGTGCAACACTACTGCATAGTGACCTGTTTCAAAAGCATAGCAAATGTTTTCCTACTACAGGTCTCAATGAAACATTGGAAGCATATCCAATGCTAAAAGTCAAGATTGCACACTGAACTATCAATCCTGTATGTAAGATAAGATTTTCATCAGGCTACAGGCGATGCCATAGCTTTATACATATTATTATGTCAAAACAACTTACAGAAATCTTTTTCTGAGACTTTTAAGTTATTGAGAATTGTCATTACAACACCTATAACAACATCTGAAGCTGAAAGATGTTTTTTTCACACTGAAGAGGATAAAAATATTTTTAAGAAACACAATGGCCGAAGCTCGACTAAATGCATTGGCCATGCTGCCAATGGAAAGGAACTAATAAATCAAATTCCAGAATTCAACACAAGAACTATTAAAAAGTTTGCTCACCTTAAAGAACGGCTTGCAAACTTTCTGTATAAATAGAAACCATGGACATGCACGTAGTGTTGTGAATCATTGGTCCTAGCGAATACAGTTTTGGTTAACATTGTATTGTACGTAACATTAAAGAATAATGTAGGAACCTTGTATGAAAGTAAGTGCACCATGTATTCAATGTATGTTTCAGTATCTTGCATCACCTGAGAGGAATTCAGACTTACTTATCTTTACAAAGCCATATAAGCTTGGTGTTGTTTCAGGGGATTAGTTAATGCACCTTTCTCTGAACCTTGTTTCAAAGTTCCCCAGCAAATATGGCCCAGTTTTGTAAATATCCTACACTCTGGCAAGCTTTGGACTAACTTAAAACTACAGCCAGGCAGAATGTGACCATCTACCTTCAATGACATACTTAAAGATGGTGCATGCTGGGCAACAATCAGTCTTGCAAGAATCTATAAGATTATGTTTATTGGTCTCATCTTTCCTGAGTGTATTATAGTCTTGTTTTGTAAAATTTAACTGTACAGCAATGTCCTTTAGGAGAAGGGATTTTCTGCTGGCTATCTGTTTGATGAATCTGGAGCTGTTCGCACTTTTCCTAATTGCAAAATATCATAAATTGTAATGTTTGCTGTGCTGGTAAAGACCTGTAGATTCCTGGACATAGTTGTGGTTTTACCATATCAATGACTATCAGCATCATATGGACTGATACTGAGTGAATTTGTTAATAATATTACTTACTTTATAATGATTGACTTCATTTATGAATGTATATGGTTTAATATATACTCATTCACTGAAGAGTAGAGTACATTATTTGACACCATTGGATATCTTTAGATCTACACATGACGCATTACCTCAAACTTGATTGCTTAACACATCGTAAAAAAGTTCAAACAATTTTATAAGGGTGGCATCACTTCATGTTGATCAAGGGCATTTGTTTAGCAGATTCTGATTATAATCGCCAACTGAAGTGATGCAAAAACTATAAGGGTGCACTTACATTTTCATGCCAGGAGTCTGAATGTTGACTCATTTAGGATTGATAAATGATGATATAACAATATTTGATTGTATGTTGGCTCAAGTAGAATTTTCTACAAGTAAGATTTTGTGATGGCTTCTTGGGTGTCAGATAATATAAATGTGTAAACCCATACAACTTTGGGAAAGTTATGTTTCTTCTTTACACCAATACATATTTCATTTAATTATTTATATGGGTTTTCTAAAGTATTGGTTAAACAGAATCCTTATCAGAGATGTACAAAGTATTTAATCTTAAAATATATAAATTTACTTTTGAACTATTAAACCTTCCCTACACATAGATTTTGGTCATCTTTCTCTTAAAAAAATATTTTTAAAAGAATTTGACCCTACTTAGGGCCTTATTATACAAATGGCATATTTTCATTGTTTGCACCTGGCACAAACAATGAAAATGTGGCATATTAACATGAATGCGCTTCCCCCAGGGCAGCTGTAAACAGTGCAGGTGGCAAACCGCCTGCACTTTGAAGGGGGAATAGAGATCCCCTTGCAGGCGAGTGCAGTGAGTGACTACACCTGCCTGCAAGGGGATGTCTGGGGGGGTCCATGGAACCCTCTTTTCCCCCTCCAGAGGGCCGCCATCAGGGGCACACTGACAGTGCACCACCTTTTAGGTGGCACGCAGTCAGTGTGCCTCCTGACAGCTTCTTTGCCTCTGCGATTGAGTCTGTAATACAGCGCGGGCACAGAAGCAAAGGGATTCCCTCATTTGCATTGGGCCACGCCCCTGTGCAAATGAGGGAACGCCCTCTGAAGATAGCGCTGGTGCTTTATGTGTGCCTGCGCTATTGGTATTACAGAAGGGGACGCACAAGCGTCTGCGGCCCCTTCTGTAATACCAAAGTGCCCCGGGGGAGCGCAAAGCGGGCTCAAACACCTGTTGCGCCCACGGGCACTGCTATAATACAGCCCATGGCTTTTTAAATGAAAATATAAATAAAGTATTCTACAGTAATCGTTAACCAACTGACTTTGGGGTGATGGATATTTACTTTTTGTTATCCAACTGTAAAGCTACCCTGCTCAAAGTTTGGTTGACTTTCTATAAGATAAAAAAAAAAGCCTATTTCTTTTATCTGTAGCCTATTATATAAATATTTCTTTCACCTACTGTGTACTTGGCTTTGAACAAATGATTCAGAAAAGAAACAGACATGCACTAAAGGTAGGGAAAACATTTTATGTGTTGCATGTATATATTTTATATCTGCATGTTTCTATGAGTTTTTAATTTATGCGAGTTGCCTTTAGGCATGATATTGAGTTTCAACATGTGAACACTAACCAATATATTATTCTATGGAATAAGTAGGCATTTGACTCTGTTGGACCAACCCGAATGCCATTTTATCGCTTACATGCACTAGCTCAGTAGACAGCTCCAACTTATGTATGCAACAGCACCAACATTACAATTGTGATTAGTAGCCCCTACCCATTTTAGTATCCTCAATATATCAGCCTGAAATGTTTCACATGAAGATAAGAGAACTAACTTTACAAACATGTTGTGAGGGAGATGATAGCCCCGAAACGTCTTGACTACTCTACACTTCGCTAAAGAAGGCGGTCAGGCTTGTCTAACAACCCAGCCTATGTTCTTTTAATTTAAAAAAATTGGGCTAAAAAAGACAGCTTTTTATCCCATTTTTGTTTAATAAGATTTGTACAGGAAATGGCGACTAACCCGCCGAAAAAATGCTGTGCCCCCGCAACCCCCTGGACCATGCCCAGCCTCACCACTCACAAACCTCACCAGCTGCCACTGAATTGTCTACTTTGACCACAGGAAACTACAAGGAGTAACTCAGGTCAGAAAGTTAGACTGTGGATTGGTTATGTACTACTCACCAATCCATAAAGTGTGGCTAGGTGCCTGCACCGTCCACCTGCCCATAGAAACGGAATGGGAGCAGCAATGTAGAAAGAACACTTATTTCTCCTGTGACCTTCCTGAAGAACTCCACCAGACTCCTGATTCACAAAGGTAGCTTACACTTTTGAGTAAATTACACTTGGGAGTAAGGTTACTATTTTTTTGCTTATTCACAAATTCAGAGTGTAAGTTACTACTAACAAACACAGAAGTCAGTCCAGCACCACACATGGCCAACACACTCACATGGAAAATAATGGAGGTAGGGAATTAAAATAAAACACCATAGGAAATAATGTTAAATTAAATATAATTATTTAAAATAGTTAAACTTATAAATAAATATAATTTAGTGTTAAAAATATAAATATAGTACATATTAAATATTTAATTATAAAACAGTTCATTGCCCTATTTTCAATAACCAAATTAATTTAACAATAATTGTTATTAAACTATAAGTACATTAATTTCAACAAAATCTATGTATTACTTGTAATAATTATTGATGCACAATACATGTTTTCCGATGAGAAATTGTTTTTTAAATGTAAACTTCTGAAAAATAGTTTTAATTTAATTTAATATACTTCCATGAAATAAAGATTTATTACAAAATTAAGTTAATAATGCTGTAGTATTTTGTTGTTCTACATTTAAAATAAATATATACAATTAATTTTATCTCTCAACCAGGAAGATTTGAAAAGTTGAGAAGGATCTTCTCAGTTTAAAGTCAGCAAGCATCTCCGGGGTCTGCTCTTAACTAGTCTCAGCAACACACTGTATTATAATTCACCAAAAACACTAACTGCAACATTTTAGCTGGTTCCCACTCTCAGGAGCTAATCGTTTGTCTCCAAACTCTGGGAGCAGGTAAACTCCTTTAGTTCCCATGTTATTACAAAGGTCCATGTATGGCTACGTCCTGGAATTGTGTCACTGGACAGAATATCGGTACAGACAGCTCTTCCATGAGTCGCACTGCGTGGCATCTTATCCTCCTTCTGGTGAGAACCTCACTATTGTCTAATACATAACAAATGCCTATCCCTATTCACTAGCTAACAGAAGGCTTCTGGAAAAACACAGCATCTGCAGTAGAGAAAAAGGGGGGGGAAACATTGCATGCAAAACAACTATGCAAATGTGAGCAGGCAGTAATATTAGACTCAATTCATTACAACATGTTAACTCGTGTGTTGCTTATATCATCTAAGTGTGGTTACCTACTACAAATTATATGGCAAATGTGCACATGTTAGTTGACGTTGTAAATCGCACTTTGTTAAATGATGTTTTCCAATATGTTGTGTACAATTAATATCATTGCTAATGACTTTTGTTTTCAGCTTGTTTGCGAAATCAATTGGTTTGTTGAATGGGCTATAATAACAAATCGGTGGTGGACAATTAAGGTATTTTGTCATAATACATAAAGCATAAATGATTTTGGGCAGTACTTCCCAAACTTTTTAGAACCATGACCCACTTTTTAGAACAACAAACTTTCACCACCCACCTAGCTTTAAAAGACATGAGGCGGGTGATTTTTTAATGCAACTAAAGCATCATGTGGCAGAGCACTGTCATTAGCAGACAGCACATTTTCCATTTAAATGGGCATCACATTTGCACATAGATACAGTTTTACTGATAAAACTGTATTGCACAAAAAATAAAGTGTGGAAATCAGGTTTCAGTGAATAGTTATCATTCATTTGTACATCACCAAGTGTTGAATTCTTTTGATCCTATTAAACTATTTGCATCCATCATACTTCAGAATTACACAAAATGTGCTTCATTTTTGCTTTCTTAACTGCTAAATGTATACAATTAATTTACAGATATTTGCATTTTGTTTTATTTTACTGTCAGAACCCTTTTCAGAGGGCCATGGGACATGTAGGGGCTACTGTGCCCAACAATGGTGCTTGAGGCCTTTTTACTCCTGATGTCCTGGGGAACGACCTACTATAGATCTCGAGCAACTGGGCCAAGTACCCCTTCTGCACTTGACTCTCAGTGGTAGCTGTGGACGAGATGTCAAAGGCTCCCTCGGGGAGAAAGTGCAGATACGGATTAGTAAAAACGGCTAATAACTAACTGCACGCAGTAATGTCAATAAATCAATATCCAGTCAATGACTTGCTTTTATATGAAAAAGTATTTTATTTCTAACTCTACACACGCAAAGGAATACGGCATTCATAAGCAACAACACATTCCCCTTGAGGTCGGGGCTCCAGTGTTTGTCAGGCAAATCCCTGTCCTACCCTCTTCCTTTTAACATGGTTGGGATAATTCCCCATTCACTGGTGGGCATAGCCAGGGAATCCACTCTAGTAGACTGTATTTAAGAGTTCCCATTTGATTCTTAGGAATTAGTCAAAAGTGTCTATGGCATAGAGGCACATTCAGCAGCGAGTTCCATGGGCCCAACAAGCTCAATTCAAGCCTTACCTGCTCCTGCAGCAAGGAAGCATTCAGCATGCCAGCAGGTGCCCTGGCCGCGGACCTCACAAGCTCTGATCCTGTTCGGCGAAACTGGGCTGCTTGCAGTTTATGCGGCAGCCCCCCGGCAGGTGCTGGCTCTCTCCCAAGCAGTGCTTGCAGCTTTTTCTGTGATCAGAGATGCTCCCATACTGCATAGTTGTAGAAAGTCAGTCTTTTTCACTTGGGGGAGGGAAGGAGGTTGGTCTTCCAGCTCCCGACAGGAGCCCAGCAAGGGTGTGATGTCCTCAGCGCCATCTAAGGTTCTCAGGGTTCGATCAGGGGTGGACCTTGATGTTTGGTGCTTGATCCTCTGGTCGCAGCTTCACTCTTGTCTCAGACAACAGCCCAAACTCTTTGGCAGCATAGTACCAGCAGACCCTCCTGGCATACGGTGTTGCAGCGGTACCTCCGGACACAACGCAGATTCTGCCGGTGCAATCACCCACACCACGGGGGCCTTCCTGGTATAAGGCGTTCACGGGTCCTGGTGCACTGGTCAGACAATGACCTCAACGGTGGCCATCTCTGGCATACAGGGTCACTGCAACAAGGCTGTGCAGGCTTGGCACTCCCCGCACAGCACTTGATGCATGGCTCAGTCCATAGTGGCCTGTGCTTAGCATAAGGGGGTCACTGAATCAATACTGCACATGGGCAACAACCCAATCAGTGCACAGCTGTATCCTCACACATCACCCAGGGAGTCCTCTTGGTAGGGCTCCCCTATGTGCCTTGCTCCCTCCAACGCTCTCCTCTCCCTCACAGGGCACACTGATCTTGGCAAGCAGATAGATGCTGGTGCTCCAGGCACCAGGTTCCAGGGCAGGTGGTCTTGGTTTCCCTGAGTGATGTTATCTCACTCAGCAGAGAGACTAACAGGCTTTGTCCCTCAGTCCTGGTCACAGGCAGACGTCTTGCAGAGCTTCCCCTTTTCAGACAGCCCATATGAATACTTGGCAGATGACAAATTTTGGGGTCTCAACCTCCCCGTCAATTTCCAGACACCAAATATGACTTAGGGTCTGTTTCTTGTGCATATGTCGCCCTAAGTGGGAAGGGTATACCCAGACGTGGGTCCCGTGCTCACTACACCACTGGATTCAAGCTAGCCTGGCTGATGAAGGGTGATGCCCTGAAACCAGTCCCAGGATGCTTGTTTCCGGTCCAGGGAGGACCTGGCTTGGCAGTTCAGGCTGGACTGTTCCCACAAGGAACAGGGTCAAGACTGATTTGCATATGGCTGGGTCCAAACTGGAGTGGTGTGGTGAGCAAAAGATTGAAGGATTTAACACAGATTCTTGTGACTGTGGGTGAATGTTTGCATTGTCCAGCATTCCGTCCATCAATTGTTTCTTTTGCATATGTTGCCCTAAGTGGGAAGGGTATGCCCAGACGTGGGTCCCGTGCTCACTACACCACTGGATTCAAGCTAGCCTGGCTGATGAAGGGTGATGCCCTGAAACCGGTGCCAGGATGCTTGTTTCCGGTCCAGGGAGGACCTGGCTTGGCAGTTCGGGCTGGACTGTTCCCACAAGGAACAGGGTCAAGACTGATTTGCATATGGCTGGGTCCAAACTGGAGTGGTGTGGTGAGCAAAAGATTGAAGGATTTAACACAGATTCTTGTGACTGGGGGTGAATGTTTGCATTGTCCAGCATTCCGTCCATCAATTGTTTCTTTGAAATTTTATGTTTGGATTCTGCTTTTTTTTAAATTAAGTGTACACTTTTATATTTTCTCAGTGTTAGATGGGCGTGGGACGGACTGCGACGGCACGCTAACCTAAAGTGCATCTACCCCCTCTCCATCCCCATAGCGTGCAACCCTATGGTACCAGCACTACAAGACGATGGAGCGCGATCAAGAGCACACAGTCGAAATCCGTTTATATTCGCTGACCTATACCCCGATGGCCAATTCATTCCACCACCTAAACTAACAGACTCTCCCTGCCCCACTGTGATGGACGTATTATTATACCATCAGATTCATGCTATATGCTGCGCACGACATGCCACCTTCCGCGAGCCCCCGCCAATGCTATATGCACTGGAGCACATACTGACGAATACCTCACACCACAAGCTTGTCACTCGACTTTACCAGTTATGCAAGACAAGGCACCTATATGCACCCCCAAAGCACATGCCAAATGGGCACTGGACACAGATCCACCTATATCCACTGAGCAATGGACATACTGCTGTGAAAAAACCAAAGCCCTCTCACCTAACTATAGACTGCGCTGGTTATACCGTACGTCCATACCACTGCAACATATGGGTTCAAGGGAGGAGGCGCACTGTGAGAGATGTTCGGCACCTCAGGCCTCGTTCCTACATCTAGCTTGGGAATGCCCTAGGATTACGGACTAATGGCGTGATGTACATTTTATTCTCCAACAGATCACCGGTCACCCTATACCACAAACGCCGACAGTTAGCCTCCTAAGCTATGTTAAGGACTTACCACAGACACATCGTTGCCTAACAGCTATGCTCCTACTACTGGCCAAGTGTCAACTTGCTAAACATTGGGGGAAGAAAGCCGCTCCCAAGGTCACACTATGGTTGCAAGACGCAACATACTGCCAGGAACAACTAGCCAACTACTGGGAACTGATGCTCCCGTCAGCCCGACCAAAAGACATTAGGGAGCCATTTTGTAACATATTTGAGGTCGTGAGACACTCCCCCGCCCTAAACACACGCCGCGTAACATCCATATTCGAATTTTTACTATTTGTATATCTAATGAGGAAGTATTATATATTGTGAGACGAAATTGCATTGCTAGTCCTAGCCCAGGCCCCTGTGGTACTACCCTGAGTGACATGTCTATATTCTGAAATTCCTTCTCATGCCACTACACCCATGGATCAAGATTGAACTAAGAAGAAGCAATGCCAATGTATAGTCCACACTATGTTATCTGATGCAATGCTATTTTGTTGTCCGCATTAGCTGACTATGCCTTTCACTCTCCTCTTCCTCCCCCCTTTTTCTTCCTCCTCTGCCTCCTGCCTATTGTTAACTGTTGGAGACAATGGTCTTCAAATGTAATATCGCACTAAATGGCAATAAATAAAAAAATTTAAAAAGTGTACATTTTTCTGTCTCTTCTTTCCTCTTGAAAGGCTGTCTGTCACTGAAATGACTCAGAAGCTGATAGTCCCAAAACACAGGCCATGGAAGTGACTACAGTTCACACATGGATGTCATCAAACGTTTAATCCTAGGCTCCCAGCCCTACTCTTTATGATTCCCTTATCAGCCCCATCTCCTTCGTGAGATGTGTTCAGGCCCCTTCCTTGTGATCTGTTACTGAATCAAAGAGCATCCTTTTAAATGTTAAGGAGGAGTCTATCTTTCCCTTTCTCCAGTGTCCCACACAGCTGACAGGAATGCTGCAAGACTCAAATCTGTCTTGGGGGATTCCTATACTCCTCATGTCTTCAGCTGGCAGGCCTGGGCTTCCCAAAATGGATCCCAGGATCCTCCATGTAATGTACCAGTGCAGACACACTAGCAAGCAGTGTACATACACAGCGCACATACTGTCCAGCAATGTTATTCTCCATGTATTGAGCCACAACAGACACACACACATTTAGCACACATTCAATCTGCACGCACTGTTCAGCACTGTAGCTTCTCTGTATCTTACTGTGGTGTGCTTTTTGCACACACACACTGCCAGCACACACGCTCACCATGTGCGCGCCACACAACACTTTGTCCTTCATACATTGCACTTCTCACAAGCAAACTTTGACTCAGCACATGCTTTCATTGCACACACACTGCACAGCACTACATCTCTCATGTAATGTATTTCTTGCAGGCAGATATACACTGAGTACATGAACTAACCATACATGTATTACGCAGCACTGTTCTATCCTTGTACTGTACCTTTCCCAGGTACACATTCATCCAGCACAGTCACTGCTCCTGCACTGTGCAACACGACATCTACTTGATGTAGGCAAATGGGGAGTTAAACACACAGTAGCTGAACTTTTAAAAAGGTGAGTGAGCTTGCAGGCCTCACTCCAGTGACACAGGGTAAAAATTACCTGTTCAAACCTACTGATTACTACACCGTATGCTGCTACCACCAAGCTCGTGCTCCCTAATGCTTTGGTGAAGACAGTAGCCTTCCACTTCTATGAGGGTTGCACTTTGGGCACCCTTCCCAGTCCAATAAGATTGCAATCCGTGAGACAGGCCTATGTTATGGAGCACACACATGATCCATTTTTGCTAGGACAACAAAAATCTGCATTAGTGATCTAGACAAAAGTACAGTTGGGCACTCAGGGCAGGATATACGTCTTTCACCATGCAGAGGACTTTTCTATTCCAACAGTTACAAATAAATGACATCCTACAGCCTTTCCTTTCACACTCCTTGTACCCCAGGAAGATAGTCACATAATTTACTTTTCTTTCTCTGACTGCAAAGCAACAAAGTAGTTTGTAAACACCAATCCCAATGTTAAAAAAAATAAGCAGCAGTTTGTCAGAAGACAGCTTGACATTTGACCTCTGTCTTTCAAGCGCAGCAAATGTGACAAGATAAATGCAGAATTTAAAGAGTCTTTATTTATTGCTTGGACTTTCATGTCCAACTAAACAATCGCTTGCTGATCCACCAGTGAGTTGCGACCCACTGTTTAGGAAACCCTGATTTAGGAAATTCTCTGAACTGATGTAATGTTTCTTCATTCCAGGAGTCTGATTGATATTAGGTCTGAAGACACATTATTTAACTCTCATCAATCCAATTCAGTCAGTAATTAAGGGATACTAAGATATTGAACAATAGCAATAAGGGAGTTGGCATGCTCATACCTAATGATTAATATTGTGATCACTGAGGGGAGACAAATCAATCTTGGAGGACTGTGTGAACCAGTACCATGTCCTATTGAGGTCCGACAGAAGATGCCAGTGTTTCTCTTTATCCCTTATCCAATTTTCCTTTGTCCTGCTGGTTTGTTTGCGGTTGTCATAGCATCTTGAAAGCGTGTATAGGCAGTGTCAGGTAAGGGGATCCCTCTGCACAAGGAATCCCTGAAATCGCCTCAGGACTAATTACATCAATATCGATCTGATTCTGACAAAGCTTGCTTTTTATGTAATATAAACTGTTCATCAAAATAAAATTAATTGTATTTCAATAATCTAAATAATGATGTTTCAAATGATATTTTGGGTGTTGTTGTGAGTTTTCATTCGAAATCCCTAAGGTACAGTTAGAGTATTTCATAATTTAAGCTTTAATGTCGGGTACCCCGCCCCTAACAATTATCATAATTTAAGTCGATGTATTTTCTTTAATACAACTTCCTCCCATAAATAATAATGCATACAATTTGGCATAAATGATTTGATATAGAACACCATTTTATGATTAAATCTAAAACCAAAAAAAAAATCAATAGAAGGAAGATGTTTGATTAGTGGGGTGATTTCACATCTTACCAAGCTAGTGTACTCAAAATACGTATTTCTTTTGCTACACCATGACAATGCAGGATTTAATTTGAAACTGAATCAATGAGTTTCAGAGAGCCCATGCACGTTAGCACTAGTTAGCAGTGGTAAAGGGCACAGAGTCCTAAACCCAGCAAAAATGAGATCAGCAAAAAAATGGAGGAGGAAGGCAAAACGTTTGTAGGAAGCCCACCCTAACGCTGACAGATCTAACACTATGCCTAGCCATATGGCTAGATAGAATATGCCTAGGGAATGCGCAAAAATACCAGAGTTATGAGATTACAGAATAGTGAAGGAATTCCTATGATAGCTACTGTTTAGTTTACATCTTTTAATTAGGTGCCGAGGATTTAAAAGAGATTGCTGTCTATTTTACCAGGAAACAGCATTTCACAACAATAAAGCAACCATTTCCAAATTGTTTGCACCTCAATACATAAACATAAGACTGTCTTTAAGACCGCAGCACACAATAATGGGGAGAAGAGTTTAGGAAAGGGGGATCAAAAATATTTCAACATGTTTAACTCATGGATAAAATCTTCTATAAATTAGTTCCTTAAACCCTTATTTGGAGGCCATACTCCGGTAAGACCCACTTCAGGGTTCGAATAATGAAAGTCCCTGTGTGCCTCAGGGCCACATCGCTCAGATTTTGATTAAGTCTCAAGTTGACTGCTCTCTTGTTGCTTCACAGTGAGAAACTCCCTGACTGCAACTGGGTTGACAAACAAATGGCCTTCACTATGTCATGCACTCTCAGTTTTGCATGAAACCAGAGGGTCACTTCCAAATCTAGGAGAGAAAGCACCTTCTTCATGACCTGCAGTTCCATCTTACACCTCAGGGTCACTAAACTTTGGTCTGTGAACATATGTACCTTGGAGTTCTTCACCACAATACAGAGTTTATTTGCTACTGCCTTGATAACTCTCTCATGCTGAAGCTGGCCCATCAAGTCAGCAAGGACTGTTCTTCTACTTGCTATCTCATCTGGCTTAATGGTCAGAGCTGCCGACTTCAGCTCTGGGGATCCAGGTTCGAGTCCCGGCATCCGCTCAACATCCTTTGATTCTGGGCAAGTCACTTAATCTCCCCGTGCCTATGGGCAGCGCCTGGATACCCTCATGGGTGATAAGTGCGCTCTACAAACCCCAGTATTATTATTATTATAATAATATAGCCACTTTCAACTGAAACTAAAAGACAATGGTTGTCCCCCCAAGACTTTCGCATTAAGAAAGTGTTACACCTCCAGTCTCAGGTGTTCAGTCTGTGCTTGGGCTGGCAACCCCAGGATACAAGTTATTTTATTTAAATGGAATGTGGAATGCTTCCTTTCAAACTGTGTGGGTACAGTTGCTTCTGAGCCTGCCCCCTGCTGGCCATAGTTCTAAGCTCCAGATAAAAGCTTTCTTTATAAGATAGCGTCCTCATCTTTTCAGTAGCAATGAGTGATCAGCAGGAGTTTTTGGACGTATGTTAGGCCGTTTGTTGAGGCTGTCGGCTATGGTGACCGACATCTGCCGGATGAGTGCAGTCTTTATGTTGGTGGGCATGTCATTGCTTCCAGGATGCGTATTGTCCATCGCCAGCTTCATTCGAGGTACAAGCCAATGGAGGAGATTATTTTTTAAAGAGAGGTGTCTAATCAAAGAAGTGCTCAGGGGATGGATGCTGACATAAATATACATTTCAGCACAGGGCTTTTGGTGACATCAGCACCCTGCTGTGTTTCATCAGTGCCATCTTGCAGCCTTGTTGTCAGGATAACAGATGATGCACTGAGATCAACGTGCCCTGATGTATCTGCATGTTGCCATTGTGTGTGCTGTTCTCTCCACAACACTGAGGACTGTTTCCTCACCAAGGCTAATCATCCTTCAACGCCTTGTTTTATAGGTTATGTCAGTGAATGTGCATCATTCTTACAGGTGCCCATTTACAAAGCCTATTCGATGATGTGCACACCTTGCAAAATACATGGTAAAGTTAAACCTTTGGCTCAATTGGGTGTTCATTACCATTGGTGGTGTGAATGTCTTTTGTGATTGTGATTTGGTAAACATCAAGTGGTGTTTACCAATCAGTGATGAGCACACACTCCTCTTATGTTCATTTTCAAACAATAAAATCAAATGGATTATAGGACAAAAGCTGTGAGAGACTGTGTATTTTCTTTTGCTCATTAGCTATCTCTAATGTGCCCACCACTATTTTGATTCTACCTAGAGAACCTATAGAGAGTTGTATAGGAGCCCTAAGGGTTTTAGCCAATATATGTGAATATAAGAATTTTGAGCTGGAAATGATTACGGGCCCGTGGTGGAAAAAAACTAACAGTAGAAACATCGAGGGGCTCTATTGTTATCTCTGAATCTGACTTTGGGCTAGGGTATGGAGGTTGCTTCAGGAATTGAAAGTACAGCATCCTATATGGTGGAAATGTCATTAGCAGAGCAATTTCCAGGAGAATCCACTGTGGATGCTGCTACCAAACCTAGAAAGGAATTGTTTTCCAATGGTAAATCCAAGGGGTTGGAATGGTACTGTTGTGTCAGCAGCAACCACTAAGGTAACGCCCAGTGTTGTCCAGCTACTGATCAAACATAACAAATATAAAAGGAAAGGTCACTTTGCCAAAGTGTACTGGGCTGTCAAAAGACTCCATAGCAAATCAATTAATACTCTTGTTAAAGCGCAGAGGAGTCCTAGGAGTCTGACTCAAGTGAAGAAAGCATGGTGCTGTGTGTAAAGTCACTTTCCATGGTCGACAATAAGAATGAAGTAACCAAGTCTTTCATGTGGCTTTGAATGTGATCAGTGGAGCACAATGTCTAGTCATAGTTGGTGGCCCGGATATACATAAGATGGCAGTTTCAGGTACTTCTTTTTCTTTGATCGGGGTGCATGAATGGAGTAAATTTCACAATATTACTTTAAGTGAATCCTGAGTCAGACCAGTGATCTATGGTGGGAAACCCATAGAAGTTCTGGATTAATTTGAGAAATATTTTGTTATTTAAGGATAACATCTCTCCAGGCATGGTTTATGTAGCCAAATATGGATCATGTTTGTTGGGGTGGGATTAGACCAAAGATATTTAGAAATATTCTTGGATCCAAACAATCTGTAACAAGTTCTTCTTAGGAAAGACCATCTCTGCATTTGTGGCTCACACACACCTTTTGACTGTGACCCACAGAATGCAGAAGGGCTGCACATTTATAATTAAGCAAAATTAGCCAAGGTGGAAGGCACTCTCAAGTTGTTATTGACTGAGGTGGAAAAAGAGAGCCAAGGCGCCCATTTACAAAGCCTATTCGATGATGTGCACACCTTGCAAAATACATGGTAAAGTTAAACCTTTGGCTCAATTGGGTGTTCATTACCATTGGTGGTGTGAATGTCTTTTGTGATTGTGATTTGGTAAACATCAAGTGGTGTTTACCAATCAGTGATGAGCACACATTCCTCTTATGTTCATTTTCAAACAATAAAATCAAATGGATTATAGGACAAAAGCTGTGAGAGACTGTGTATTTTCTTTTGCTCATTAGCTATCTCTAATGTGCCCACCACTATTTTGATTCTACCTAGAGAACCTATAGAGAGTTGTATAGGAGCCCTAAGGGTTTTAGCCAATATATGTGAATATAAGAATTTTGAGCTGGAAATGATTACGGGCCCGTGGTGGAAAAAAACTAACAGTAGAAACATCGAGGGGCTCTATTGTTATCTCTGAATCTGACTTTGGGCTAGGGTATGGAGGTTGCTTCAGGAATTGAAAGTACAGCATCCTATATGGTGGAAATGTCATTAGCAGAGCAATTTCCAGGAGAATCCACTGTGGATGCTGCTACCAAACCTAGAAAGGAATTGTTTTCCAATGGTAAATCCAAGGGGTTGGAATGGTACTGTTGTGTCAGCAGCAACCACTAAGGTAACGCCCAGTGTTGTCCAGCTACTAATCAAACATAACAAATATAAAAGGAAAGGTCACTTTGCCAAAGTGTACTGGGCTGTCAAAAGACTCCATAGCAAATCAATTAATACTCTTGTTAAAGCGCAGAGGGAGTCCTAGGAGTCTGACTCAAGTGAAGAAAGCATGGTGCTGTGTGTAAAGTCACTTTCCATGGTCGACAATAAGAATGAAGTAACCAAGTCTTTCATGTGGCTTTGAATGTGATCAGTGGAGCACAATGTCTAGTCATAGTTGGTGGCCCGGATATACATAAGATGGCAGTTTCAGGTACTTCTTTTTCTTTGATCGGGGTGCATGAATGGAGTAAATTTCACAATATTACTTTAAGTGAATCCTGAGTCAGACCAGTGATCTATGGTGGGAAACCCATAGAAGTTCTGGATTAATTTGAGAAATATTTTGTTATTTAAGGATAACATCTCTCCAGGCATGGTTTATGTAGCCAAATATGGATCATGTTTGTTGGGGTGGGATTAGACCAAAGATATTTAGAAATATTTTTGGATCCAAACAATCTGTAACAAGTTCTTCTTAGGAAAGACCATCTCTGCATTTGTGGCTCACACACACCTTTTGACTGTGACCCACAGAATGCAGAAGGGCTGCACATTTATAATTAAGCAAAATTAGCCAAGGTGGAAGGCACTCTCAAGTTGTTATTGACTGAGGTGGAAAAAGAGAGCCAAGGCGAAGCCAAGGGGCCTACTTCACCCTGGTCAATAACTACCTGGGAGTGCCCTCCGCCTTGGATAATATTGCTATATTCATTCATTCATCGTAAATAGTTCAGTTCAGAAAATTCTTTCCTTAAAATCATTGACAACCTAAATCATCTCCTCAGAATGCATTTAAAACAGACAAAATATCATAAATCCAAAGCATCTGTTATTCAGTTTTAAAAACAATGCTCAAATAAGACAGTTTTAAAAGATAAATCATTAATACTTCAATTCCACTAAGGACTTCGCTCTAAGCAGCCATACTGATTGCAAATAATTCGACATACAATATACAGTTAAAATACTAGTGTCCCTTTTTTAAAATTCTTAATACTTTTTGCTGTCTTGTAAAACCAAAGCTCCTAAAAAGTTGAATAGTCCGGTTCTTTCTTTGTTTGGCATATTCCTTAAAGAAAAAAATAAGTGAGTAATTGTTTCCATCTTGCAAATACAAGCAGGGCATTTATCACAGCTTTCGGTTTGACACCTCCAGCTTTTCTAAAAACTTATAGTGTTCAAAGTACCGTGTCTGAATTGTAAGTACAATTTCTTGGCTAGAGGTGAAAGAGAATAGTCCATAAATGGTTCAAACAATGGTGTCATTTTATAATCGAGAAATCTATCTACAATGCCTCCACTTTGGCAGTTCTGCAATCTTTATTCCTACACAGTAGACCAATACTTTTCTTCCATGGATAACCTTGTAATCTTAGCCATCTCATCTGGGTGTGACCAAAATCTTTCCAAGCCCATTTTATGTAACACAGATTTAGTATAGATCAACCAAGGTATCTTAGCATTTCCATTAATATCAAGAATTTCCCTTAAAGCATCTCTATAAGCGGCAAGCTCATCAGTTGTCCAAAGGTGATGCCAGTATAAAACTGGACGACTATGGGCCTTCTCTGCAATAGGCGTGTGAGCCAAGTCTAAATATAGAGGAACGAGTGGGGTACTCTGAGGAAGTGCTAAAAGTGATCTGAGGAATCCATTTTCTGTAGTCGATAGTATATCGCAATTTTTATAGCTCCATAGTTCTGCTCCATATGGTCCTTCCCACAGAGCCTTGGTTTTGTAAATTTCAAGTGCAGGTGAAATAGCCTTGGACACAGAGGCCTTGTGCAATTTAGTAATACTTTAACTATACTTCTGCAATGAAATTAGACTTTTCTGCAACTGTGACATCCAAGATAGATTGTGTGCCAACTGTATTCCCAGATAATCAAAGTTAGGGACACGCTTTATTTAATCTATACCTATTTGCATGCTAGTTGTAGGACTCTTTTTGCTACGGCGACAAAAAATAATTTATTTGTTCTTACTGGTATTAGGTTCCAGACCTTTCTCCTGACAGAATAGCTAGAAGGCATTTAAAAGCTGTTGCAAGCCCTGAGCTGTTTTTGACAATGAGAGAGTATCATAAGCATATTGGAGAGCAGGGGCCATTTGACCTCCTATTCTGAGTGAATCACAGCCATCCTTGTCCAACCGATTCAACACATTGTTAATACAAAGAGAGATGAGTTGGTACAAGGAATTGGGGGAATACCAATGTCATTCAAAAATATCCAGAGCTTGTTCCTTGGAATCAGATCAAATGCTGAATGTAAATCAACAAAGGCAACAAACAAGTGGCCCTTGTTGATTAGCACAGTCTTCCAGAAAATGTTACAGAAACGGAGGACCTGATCAAACGTGCTTTTCCTTGACCTAAAACCTGCCTGTAGTCGAGAGAAGATATCTTCCTCCGTAATCCAATCCTGGATTTTACTGAATATCTGCCTACAAAATATCTTCTGCAGGCTGTCTATGAGATGAATTGGTATATAATTATTTGGCAAATCACAAGAGTCTTTTCTGTAGATTGGTATAATCTCTGCTGCACTCCAGGATGTAGGTCTACTTACCCCTTTTAAAATAAAGTTGGAAATGCAATTTATATAGGGTACCCAGATGTCTGAAAGTGAAAGATGAAGGTCTCCTATGACCCTATCTGGACCTTTGGCCTTGTTGCTCTTTGCCCCTTTTATTGCAGAACGTGTATCTTGCATTGAAACGAATATAGTGGGGCTTTTGTTAATTATATCCTGCAGTGTTAAATCGAACTCCTCATTGTGTTGCTTATATAAACTACTAAAATGGTTGACCAAATCTTGGGGCTGAACAAAAAATTCGAGTTGTTGGGCTGTGCAGTAGAGCAACGAGCGACTATATCCCAAAACAATTTGTTATCGGATTTAGCTACAGGGATCAAGTCCTTTCAAATAGAATTCTCCCAGTCTCTTCAGTCCTAATGCAAGTACCTTTATATGCTTTCTGAGCAAGGAGGATATCAGCTCTGTTTTTATTTCTCAGAGCCTGAACTAGTGTTCTCTTTGCTTTTGTACACATCCTGTTATATCAAGTGGTTTTCTCTGTTTTTTTGGCCTTTTGGTTGGTGCACCTGGATAATAAATCCCTGATGTTATTCATAAGAGAATTGTGCTGCATGAATTTCAATTCACCAAAATACCTGGGGTAGCAGAAGTGACATCCAATGCCCTTTGACCTTCAATTTCACTCACACACACATGGTTACACATACACACACATTCACGCTTACACACACTTACTTCAGATGCCAGGGAAGGTCATATTCCAGCTAATAGTACTCCATTTTTTTTATGAGACTAATAGTGAATAATGAAACATTATTCACTATTAGTGTAATAAAAAAATTGAGAGGAAACAAAGAGTGAAGCCCCAACCAACGTCCATAAGATTGAGCTGCCACTGTATTCCTGACACTGATTTTGCCACTCTGAGGCCAGGGGTCGCAAAGGCAGTGCCAGGGGTCGTAAGGGGCAAGCCAAGGGTTGCAGCTGCGACCCCTGGTAATCCCTAAATGACATCCATGTTGTGCTGATCCATGATCTTAGAGGGACCCCTTTCGGCGTAAAGAGCAGGGATGGACTTCATCATGTCACCCACTGATGCTTGAATATTTGACAGAGTGTCAGGATTTCTTTGAACCCAACTCCAACTTATATTCTATTTATTGTTGGCACACTAAATTTCTCCATGACAATTTAAGGAGGGAGCCTTTACTAAAGGATTCAGAATTCCATTGATTGTCATAAAAAGTGCGTTGTGGTCAAAGTCATTACGGTCCATAATTACCATGTACTCCAGCAAGTGCCATAGGGTCAGAGCTATTAAAATGTAATCAATTTGACTCATATAGCCTGGCCTGTTATATGTGCTTTTCCCCAACCTATCTGACTTGCACCTGCCATTACATGCTTTTGGAGCCCAGGTTAATGTTAGTGCCATTATTTGTATGGCCTTGGGTGACCATTTGATGGCTGGCAGGTTCAGAGCTGGTATCCCCTATTCTGTCTCAAATTCAGTAGTAAGTTCTTGCAGAGTGCTTGCCTGAGGCTCGAAGGTAGCATTGAGATCCCCTGCAATAATCACATTTCCCTTCCCTGCTCAGATATTTAAACTGGCTTCAAGGTGCATTATTGTAGCAGATTCAGCACCCTGACCGGAGATCCTATTATAGATATTATATATTGTTAAAGAGTGGCCCTTTGGAAATTCTAGTGCAACTGCCATAATATTTTTAGAATCAATATAAATGACTTTAATTTTACAATTGAAGGTGACTTTAACCCAAATTACTAACCCCTCCTGAAGGTCTCCTCTTCCCTAAGCGAGTGCTGTTTGTTTCTACATGTAAACCCAGTGCGATAACAGGCATCTAGACCCCATGTTTCCTGAAAGAGGCATAAATCATGCATATATTGCTATATTTTAAATCAGACCCTTAATGGTTTGGGCCGGAACGAGGAAGCACACAGGCTCCCTCCCCTAAGCCAATCGCAACGCTGCAATGCAGCATTGTGATTGGTCTGAGCGCCGTGGCTGGGCATGTTCCACACCTGGTGGGGAACATGCAAAGTGCGCAGGACTGTTTGGCTGGCCCGAGAGGGCCGGCCAAGCTGACATGCACACTTTGGAGTGTAGCAACCACTCCTCCTCCCGGATGTTAAGGGAGCCCAGCCACGCCCGCCCAACCTTGCTGACACTAGAAATAAAATGGTAATAACAGAAATAACTTCTGTTATTATCATTTTATTGTTTCTTTTAAACTGCTCCAAGAGCAGTGGGGCAACGCTCCTCCACCTTAGCGGAGGAGCCACCACTGACTGGCACGTTCTCTGTGCTAGATAAACATTATAGTTCTTTATTACAAATCTGTGATGTTCACAGCAGTTGTTGTAGGACAAAGGCTAACGTGAGTTGCAACTGTAATGAGGCTTGTCTCAGGCATTATCACAGACCATCTCCGATCAAAAACAGACTTTTTGTTAGCGAACAGCTATCTGATGTACAATTTAATTTAGCTATTAAAGATGAAACACAGCCACACACACACCTGGACCAGAAGAAACATAAGCACCTATGCAAACAAACCTACACACACTCCTATACACTTGAACCACTTGATGCGCAGTCCCCAATACCCAAAGAGACAGAGGCATGTGGTATGCCTTGGTTGCCTGTATCGCGCTTTATGCATCTCTTTGGCCATTTCAAAGTGCTAGATGTGAGCAATAACCAGTTTTCTTTTTCTATTTGGTTTTTGGGGTGGTTCCTCTCCTAAATCACCCCTGTTTTAAGTTTACAACACTGAATCCCCTTTTCTATTCTAATACAAGGGGAAGGGTTACAATTTTTCTTTGCAACTCACTATATCTTTCACCAGTCGCGGCTCCTGGAGGGAGTGCTGCGGGGCGGTGGGGCGGGGCGGGGGAGGGGCAGGGTGGGGGGTAGTAAACTCCGGCATAGGGCCGAACGGAGGTTAGTACATAAATAAATAAATAAAACGAATTACATTGCGCGGGCTGCATCGCCATCTGGCGCCGGGTGAAAGGGTGCCTACACTGCAGGCAGGATTGCTTTTGTGTAGGAAGGGACGCACAAAAACCATCCTCCGAGGCATTTTCCTCTTTCTATGTGTGCTGCAGAACACAGCACACATAGAAAGAGGAATAAACTAGGAGAAATAAAGATATTTCTCCTCATTACACCTCACCTGGAGAGGCATAGCATTTTGACACATTCCTAGGTCTACCAGTGATGGTAAATCTGGGAATGCGGCAAAATCCATGGGTGAATGCGTGGGAACACCCAGGCTCCATCCATGGAATGCCTCCCTGGGACAGAGTAACACAACGCAGTGGTTTGCGCTGTGTTGCGTTACGCTAAGTTTATCAAGCCATACAGGGCATTGCGCAACATGATAAATCTGACTTAATTGATGCGCCACCCATGTGGCCCCTTGCATGGTGCAAGGGAGATGCACCTCAATGATAAATATGCCCCTAGGTATTTCTCAGGAGGCTGCTGCAACTTGCACCACCCACTGCCTCTGCCAGTGCTTCCAAATGCCAGCACTGATACTATCCACTCACCATCGCACTCCTACAGATGTGACAGTTTGGACTATTCCAGGTCACCCAAAGTTGTAACAATGGCTTGGATATGCTGGTATTATTTCGTTATGTATTAAATTGCTAAGCACTTTGTTGATGTTCTCATTTAAAAGATAAACAAACAGCGCCACCGTGTGATACATTATCAAAGTGCCAGGGTTATGAAATAGGTACTCACCGGAAAACACTGGCACAAATTAAGCACTGTTGATACCAAAGCATATACATTTTCTTTGAATTTGCAAAACATAGCTCCTCCATGGCTGTTTCTGAACCTGCTCCTTTTCTAAACACTTAAAAGGCACCCTTAATCCACTATCACTCATTATGCAAAAATGGCACATAGATCTTGTAAAATGCTCTGATAAATGGCGGATTCCATTGCATAGGACTTCTTATGCTCATCATTGTTTGACAAGAATGTTGCTGGGCTTGTTCTGTGGTTGTGCTATGCAGTAAATAAACAACATTTGACCAATCTGCTGCGTGGTTCCAGTATGGAAAATTACGTAAGTAAACAGCCTTAAATGAGAGAATATGAAAGGTGATCTTTTAACATTCTGCTTTTTTCCTCTCTGAGAACTGCCTCCCTTTGCCATCCATGCTTCTGTGAATGGAAAATCCTGACTGATCCCGTTTTGTAGGTCAGGCATTAAATATTGTTTTGAAAATGTTGGCTACTTATGAATAATTGCTTGCCGCAGATGATGAAGATTGTGCATGGGTTTCTTTAAAGATTAATAAAGTGGTTTCTACTCTGGTCAAGTTCGTGTAATGAAATTTGTGTGTCTGGGCCTGTTTCCTGCTGTTTCCATAGCTTCACAACACAATTTGTATGTGTTGTCTTTTGCACAACACAGTTATAGACAAACATCACAACTGAACGATAATTCATGCACCATTTTTGTGAGTGGTTAAGTCTTACTCCAAGCTTCGGTCTGATTTACTCCTGTTCTTCGAGGAGTCCAACATATGCTTACTCAATGAGTAATCTTTAGTCCATGAGTAAGTATGTCTTTGCTTTGCGAATCGTTCCTGGACATTCAGGAGTACTTTACATCTAAGAGAGGAGAAAAACACAACTACAGACAGAAAAAGATTTCTTTATGAGAATTACGTTGGGTCCGATTAACAAAGTGGTTTAAGACATCCGGATGCATAGCTATAAAGCTATACATTTCAGGGATTTACGATTATGTGTAAAATTCACGAAACTCCCAGTCGGGTCGGAATGTATGTATTTGGTAGTATGCTATTCACCTATATTTCGGAGGTATTACTTTTTCCCTAAAACTAGTGTGCAAAACCTTCGCATGTACGGGGTTCAGATAGTCGACAAACATAAAATATTTATTTTTGTACCCCATTTCTGCTTTTAATGTTTCAGTTGACATTTCATTTTAGACACATTTCAGCTATAAAGTCTTTGGTAAATAGAATAAGAATAAATAATGTACGCTCCTAAAATATTTAAATAGTTAAAAAACATTTTTAGAATAATATTTTTAGAATAATGAATAGTCCAAGAACTTTAATCAAAAATCTCAGAAACCGGCACATGCCACACAAAAGTGACACAAGTTAGATATCCTGCTTGTTGTCAAACATTTAGGAGTCAGAAAGCTATTTGCACACTTAAGTTACACTTCAGTGCACTAATGGCTTGTTTTGCGTGTGTAAATTATTGTTATATGATTAAAACACGAATTCATATTTGCAAAGCTATCTATTCATGCTGCGGTATGGTGTAGAGTTATGTGAAGAGTAAGTCTCGCCACAGGGCCTGGGTCTTGGCGCTTCAATCAATCAATCAATCAGGCGTTTGTTAAGCGCGACTACTCACCCGTAAGGGTCTCAAGGCGCTGGGGGGAGGGGGGGTTAGCAGGTTCCAGTCCATCAAGGGGGGGTCTGTCGAAGAGCCAGGTTTTGAGGTTTCTTGCGAAGATGGGGAGGCTTCAGCCTGCAAATTCCTTGATCACTGAATTAGTAGAGGCAGCTGGAGAAGCAGTGTCAGTTTGTGATAGCTCCTCCTCTGGAAAGCTGCTTTTGGCTTCTGGGCTCACAGAAGGCCATGTAGCAGGCAGCGTGTACCAGAGACAGGAAGCATGCCAGTATGTCTGCCTCCATGCCAGTGCTTAACTTGTCAAAAAACAAAATAAGTGCCAGGGCCCTCGTCAGGTGGCCACTGCAGCTTGCACCACCCTTTGCCTCTGCCAGCCAGACTGGGAACAGCAACCAGCCCTGGCAGATTGCTGCTCGACCGGCCTCCGCAGTGGGGGGAGGGAAGGGTGGCGGGGGGGGGGGTTGCTAATGAGAAGCACCGCTCACGCTTTTGTTATAGGGGGCCTATATTGCAGCACTGCTGCAAAACGGGCACCCAGTAACAAAACTGGCCGCCGACCCCACCGTCCACCGGGGAAACACCCGGGGCCCGCTAAGGCCAGTCCGGCCCTGGCTGGCAATGACAGTACCAACACAACTACTAACAATCACACTCCTCCAAGCGTAACAATTCAGATTATTCCAGGCCCCCAAAGTTATACAAAGGGCTTGTGTAGCAGGTATTAGTCATTTTTAATGTGTATTTAATTAATAAACAACTGTTGTAGTTCTCTTCTCTAAATTATATAAAGATTGTAATAAGTGGCAGTACACCCAGGACATGCCCGTGCACAGTGGACAGTCTACCTATATTAAAACAAAATTAAAATAATTGTATAAAATACTTCCTTTATAGGGAAGCTATGGTTGTGTGATCACATCCCAAACTGAAATGTGTTATAAAACCATGTAAATTCTCTTGAAACCCCTCAAAGAGATGTTGTAGTTACAAGGTTATAATACAAAACTTAAAAGCCACCAAAAAGCATCAGTTATGCTGAGCTATGCAACCATATACTCTACAATGCACTGTCGATGAAGGCCCTGTGATGTCACCAGCAGTGCAATCGGTGATGTTACCAGTGACATCACATCCTGAACAGTGCTTTGCGTTGGAGTTATGGTTGCAAAGTCAGTTTTAATGGCAAATGTCTGTGAATTTTAGAATTTGGATTATAACCATAATGTTTCGTGTGCTGAAGGTATTCACGAAATTATATGGTTGGCATGGGTGACCTTCAGCATGTCTTTTTTCTCTATTTTTAGTTCATTGGATTCATTTCCAATAACAGCTCTCATCATGCAAGGCACTGATGCAATGAAATGAAAAATAAACCCTGCAAAATAAGCGGCCAGAAGGGACTTGTTGCAATTTATATTTTTTTCTGATCTGGAAAAACAAGATATTTCTGCTGCCTGTCTCTTGAAGGAACCGCTCTACGAGCATATGTTTTCAAAATGCTAATTGAAATTGAGACCATGCTAAAACCTGAACTTACATGCGCCATGTTTTCTGTAGAATTCGATTCCAACCCTCTGGGATTTTCTGCTTTTACAAGCTTTTCAGTCCATCTGTACCCAATATTGCAAGTACAGATACTATGTAATGCTTGCTACTGTTCCATTTCCTACGGAAATATCTCTTACAATCAGACTGACATATCCCAAGTTTGATAATATAATATAACATAACATAATATAATATAATATAATAGGATAAGATATAATATAACATGATATGATATGAGATGATATAATATACTGCTGCAGAATGCCCCAGAGTAGCTGTTTAAATATTAGTCCTTGCTAAGTATTAAAGATGCCCATACTGGTTGTCTTGTAGGCACCCCTGATTTGAACCCGAAGCAACAGAGGCATACCTTGTCTGCCATGGGTACTAATGCAAAAAAGAAGATGCCCCCTTAGCCACCATTTAGGCAGTAAAGAACAACCACAATCGGTGTGCTGTGGCCCTTCACAGTCATGGGTCCAGGTGCCACTGCACTCACGATAGCTACACCACTGCTTATCGGATGCAGCCGCTCGCTTTATGCTGATAATTATGTTGGTACACACAACCAGTCGCGGTCAGTGCAGGTAACTGCGATGGGACAGTGCGGGTGCATGGCGGGGCTGGTGGGGGAGTCGACAGAAGACTACGAGGGAAAATAAAAGAAAAAAAAGAGAAACACTTACCTTGAGCTCCCTCGTCATCGTCTGTCGACTCCCCCGCCCCGCCACCCCTCCGCTCTTACCTGCACCGGCCGCGACGGCACACAACCTGATTATTAGTGCCCCGTTAATCCTGATAGGGCCAGTAGCAGGAGTGATTGGCCCGATGGAAACTGCCAGATCTCAGACATGTAACTTGCTCAAAGCAGATGAAATGTCCAGGTGAAACGCTGCCTGAATATGAAGAAAATCATCTGTGAATCAGAGCAGAAACACTAATTACTGCATGTAATTGCCCCAAATATTGCATTAAGTGGCAATCCCTGCCCCCTAACAATTATTCATTGCCTGGACAATGGTAGTGAGGGGGTCATTGAGGGGGTCAGGTTGCCCCCCTTGTCTCCAATAAACATTATTGCACATTCTGCATGGTGAGTGCTATGCTGAGCGACTGACTAAAGTACTGACCATGACCATTTAACTGTCAAAAACAAACTGTTTATTGATTCATGAGTGGTTACATGTCATCCTATCAAAGACTAAAATATTGATGTGCTTAAGTGTTATGGCCAAAATGTTGACTATCATTAAATAGTGAGAATAAGTAAATACAGGTGTATGTACACATAAGTATAGATTTTATTCCAAACAGTTGAAAACAACTTAATATGAGCAGTTACGAGGCCGCATTTAAACAAGCATTTTTACAGCCAGTAGGTATAGGCTCGTGGGAACTGTGAAGGCTAAATTGTTTGCACTTTTGTTTTTTTTTGCAAGCATATGCCACACAACAGAAAGAACAAAAAAGAAAATATGCTGCCATCGAAATATGTAGCTATATGCTTGGAAAAAATAAATAAAAAATAACTATGACATATAGAACAGTGCCAGTGCTTCCTAGAAAACCTGGCTGAAGAAAACATTTTAGATGTAATGCACGTCACAGGAAAATGTGATTCTCATGGTCAAAAAGAAAAGGTACTATTGGCTTCTATTTACAGTAACATGAAGACATATTTAAACACACAAAGATGACTAAAAAACTAAAAGGGATAAAGATTGGGAAACCAAGAGCCTAGGTCCACCAGCCCTAGCACTGAAGTGCACTTCTTTATAGGTGGGTGTACTCTTCAGGCAAAAGCCCCCACTCACACTGCAATAGAGCCAAAAACAGAAGTGGTCTTACCCCTTGCCCCATGCTGTTTGTTTAGTTGACAGAAACAAAGTGTAAACAACAGTTATACTGACCACTAGTTGAAGAGTGCTGGCCCAAAGCCCCTCTTTGCTGTATCGGCAGCTTCATGTAATAAATAATAACAAATAAAAAATAGTTACATATATTCTATGCATATATGTATTTTTGCATGTTTTTTTGGATTACAGGAGCCCAGCATGACAGCAAAATCTGTCTCTAGGCCAGGCCTAAACATTGCCTACTGCCACCATTGATGAAGAGATAAAAACATTTGCCTCTGTAGGGCAATAAATATCAGGCATCTCCTGGCCTAGACGACCGCAATGCAATATGAAATTTGTTTCGCAAGCAGCTGAGGTAAGACCTCTAATAGTCTGCAGTTCGATCCATTAGCTAAACTATGTGGCAATGAGGCCGAACAATATTAACAAATCTACTGCCAGCCCTGGCATCAGGAGAAATGCAGATCCCGTTGGTTCCCACGTCCTCAGATCAATTTCACTTTACCTGTGTTCCTGTGCATGGGTATGCTATCATGATTTTAAATGCAAGGGCATTAAGTGGTGGTGGAAGACGCAAGCACAGAGTCTAGAAATGCTCGCATCAAATACACCCCATTTAACTACCTACATAGAATGTACTTGACACTGTCATGTAGTTCTTATAAATCTATATAGGATCTGCGCATTTAAACAACATAAACTATGGGATTGGTGTCCAAACTAATTCCAGACACCCCCACCGGATATGTTCACCTGTAGACCGGCTAGCTCACAGTGCCACTATGAGCCCCTCTTACCAAGGAGCGAATAGTTTCTGGCAACTATCGAACATGACAACCCTGACCCCTCAGGGATCGTGGAAACAGTACAGTACTTTTCGGTCAGTCACTCATGCTCACTTTGGCTCAGAGAGATACACAGAATAAACGGTGGGGACGTTTTCAAAAAGCATTTATTGAACCATCGTCATTCTAGTGTAAAATACGTGTGCTGCAACAACCATAAGACAGAAACAGATATAGACGATGACAAGCACCAGTAGAGTAAATAGAAGGTAGAATTCTACCATATTCATAAAACAGTGAATATATGCAGGCATATAAGTACATGACAGTAATAATGCATACTCCTACGATGCAAACCCTAACAAGATGTACCCAAGTGTACCTAGCATGTATGTAGGTGTATAGCCAAGAATCCCCCTAGGAAAGAGCCAACCCCATTACCTGATGTGAAAGAATGAAGGAGCCTGTCTTGGTCTCGAGTTGGACACCAGCGAGGGATGTCAGACCGCTGCATGCTGGAGTGTCTGCGTGCAGGGACTTCAGCGTCTCGTGTCAGCATGGAAGTTTTCTCCTCTGGCTTGCCCAGAGAAGATGTGGTACTTATATACCCGAAAGGTACCCTCAGGGGATCCACCTAGATGTGTCATGGTACTGTGGGCATGTCGGCCAAGGATGACGATAGTGATGACCCTTGTACAGAGTTATTATGCAGAAGATGGTAATCCTGCTGTGATACTAAGAATCCTTATGCATAATAAATTAGGCTAGTTTTTGGAGAAAACCACACAACATTTATTCGGCACCTAACTAGGTAAAAGGTCAGCGCCAGAACCGTTATGTAGAACAATGGCAGGACAAATGTAGGTGAAAGGTCATGCAACTACCTAGGTCTATATTGGCGTACATTGGGGTCCATAACAACACAAAGAAATACATATTGACCCCCATCAACCTGAAATAGGTGTTCTGAAGGAGGCAGAGGATTCTACTACATGCTATTGGAGTGCCCTGTGATAAATCAGTACTGAAGGCAATCTACAGACTTCATGTAAGAGGCCACAGAATGGGAGTGCTGCTTGATGACCTTTTTTCCACACCTGAAAGCTTAACAAGTAGGAAATGGAATTATCAACTTGACACTTTCGTTGGCGAAGAGAACCAAGTTGTTGAAATATAACAATTCCCCCCCCCCCAAACCAGCAAACAGCGATGATTGGTACAAAATTGGCTAATACTGTGGCGATGGCACTTCATGGGAAGGAAGCACAAGGGGCAGGTGCCTAATAGCCCACCTATGGCACAAAATAAAATTGTCATTTGCAAGGCTATGGGAGAACCACAATGAACAGGATAACAACAGAAAAACACCCAACCTGGCCGCAGAACTCACATGATCGAGGAATAGATTAAACAGATGTGACTTGTGTAAAAGCGGGGTGCCTGGAGGTAGCTGAAGGTTGCTGGATAGACATGCTGTTGGGAAGAAAAAGTCCTCTGCATGGTTGAAGACATGTACCCCTGCTCTGAGTGCCTAACTGTACTGTTGTCTGGACCCCTAATTCTGATTTTTTGTCTTAAGTGAACACAGATCAAGCGAGTGCTCTATGACATAGGCCTAGCTCATGGATCGGTGTCTTGTTGGACCAGGAGGGGCTTCCAAGAACTACCCTCATAGTGGTGGAAAGTACCGCCTTTCCCAAGAGTGAAGCAGCACAAACGCAGTGAATGTATGACATTGTTCTGCATTCTGTCCATTAATTGTTCGTTTTGCATTTGTCACCCCGAGTGGGACGGGTATGCCCAGATGTGGGTCAAGTGTTCTCCATGCCACTGGAGTCAAGCTATCCTGGCTGATGAGGGGTGAAACCCCAAAACCGGTCCTAGGATGCTTGTTTCCAGTCCAGGGAGGACCTGGCCTGGCAGTTCGGGCTGGACTGTTCCCCTTGGGCACATGGTCAAGACTGATTTGCATATGGCTGGGTTCAAACTGGAATGGCATGGTGAACAAAAAAACGATGGAATTAGGCCCAGATCTCTGTACTGGGGTGAATGTATGAAATTGTTCTGCATTCTGTCCATCAATTGTTCTTTTTGCATTTGTCACCCCGAGTGGGACGGGAATGCCCAGACGTGGGTCCCGTGTTCTCCATGCCACTGGACTCAAGCTATCCTGGCTGATGAGGGGTGAAACCCCGAAACCGGTCCTAGGATGCTTGTTTCCAGTCCAGGGAGGACCTGGCCTGGCAGTGCGGGCTGGACTGTTCCCATTGGGCACAGGGTCAAGACTGATCTGCATATGGCTAGGTTCAAACTGGAATGGCATGGTGAGCAAAAAAACAATGGATTTAGGCCCAGATCTCTGTACTAGGGTCAATGTATGACATTGTTCTGCATTCTGTCCATCAATTGTTCTTTTTGCATTTGTCACCCCGAGTGGGACGGGTATGCCCAGACGTGGGTCCCGTGTTCTCCATGCCACTGGACTCAAGCTATCCTGGCTGATGAGGGGTGAAACCCCGAAACCGGTCCTAGGATGCTTGTTACCAGTCCAGGGAGGACCTGGCCTGGCAGTTCGGGTTGGACTGTTCCCATTGGGCACAGGGTCAAGACTGATTTGCATATGGCTGGGTTCAAACTCAAATGGCATGGTGAGCAAAAAAACGATGGATTTAGGCCCAGATCTCTGTACAGGGGTGAATGTATGACATTGCTCTGTATTCTGTCCACCAATTGTCCTTTTTGCATTTGTCACCCCGAGTGGGACGGGTATGCCCAGACGTGGGTCCCATGTTCTCCATGCCACTGGAGTCAAGCTATCCTGGCTGATGAGGGGTGAACCCCCAAAAGCGGTCCTAGGATGCTTGTTTCCAGTCCAGAGAGGACCTGGCCTGGCAGTTCGGGCTGGACTGTTCCCATTGGGCACAGGGTCAAGACTGATTTGCATATGGCTGGGTTCAAACTCGAATGGCATGGTGAGCAAAAAAACGATGGATTTAGGCCCAGATCTCAGTACTGGGGTGAATGTATGACATTGATCTGCATTCTGTCCATCAATTGTTCTTTTTGCATTTGTCACCCCAAGTGGGACGGGTATGCCCAGACGTGGGTCCTGTGTTCTCCATGCCACTGGAGTCCAGCTATCCTGGCTGATGAGGGGTGAAACCCCGAAACCTGTCCTAGGATGCTTGTTTCCAGTCCAGGGAGGACCTGGCCTGGCAGTTCGGGCTGTACTGTTCCCATTGTGCACAGGGTCAAGACTGATTTGCATAAGGCTGGGTTCAAACTGAAATGGCATGGTGAGCAAAAAAACGATGGATGTAGGCCCAGATCTCTGTACTGGGGTGAATGTATGATATTGTTCTGCATTCTGTCCATCAATTGTTCTTTTTGCATTTGGGATAGCAGTAGTGAACAGGTTCTTTTTAACCTGTGTCACTGGACTGAAGCCAACTGGCTCACTCAGCTATTTAAACATTCCGCTCCTCTGTGCTTAACTAAACCTTGGCCTAAATCAGGTAGATTTGGAATGCTGAGCAGCGCAGGAGTAATGACTGTGCTGGATGCATGTGTGCCTGGGAAGGGTGCAATACAAGGATAGAGCAGTGCTGTGCAGTACATGTGTGGTTAGTGCATATACTGAGTGTATGTAGGCCTACTGGGAATACATTATAGGAGAGATGTAGTGCTGTGCAGTGCATGTGCAATGAAAGCACATTCTGGATGTACATGTGCTTGTGTGAAGCACAATACACGAAGGATGAAATGTTGGGCAGCACACACATGGGGAATGTGTGTGCTGGCAGTGTATGTGTTTGTAAATAGCACACCCTGGTATAATATGGATAAGCTAAAGTACTGAACAGTGCACGCAGACTGAATGTGTGTACTGAATGCATGTGTGCTACAGTGGCAAACTGAAGGGAGGTAACAGTACTGGACAGTAAGTGGGCTGCGAATGTACACTGAATAAGAGAGCCTGAAATGGCACATTTCATGGAGGAACCTCAGTTTCATTTTTGGATGTCCAGGCTTGTCTGGTGAAGAAATGAGGAAGAGAGGCATTCCCCCTAGACAGAATTGTGTATTGCTGCATTCCTGTGAGCTGGGTGGGACACACTGGAGGAAGGAAGGAAAAGACTCTTCCTTGAAAAGGTTGCTCTTTGATTCAGCGATATATCCCAAGAAAGGGACCTGGACACATTTCCGGAAGGAGATAAGGCTGATAAGGGAATCATAAAGAGTAGAGCTGGGTACCGGGATTTACCTTTTGATGCACATATCACTGTGGCTGACATCCAGGTGTGAACTCTGGTCCCTCCCATGAATTTAGCTGTGGGTCAATCAGCCAATCAGCTTTGGAGTCTTGCTTGCTGGAGCAGACATCCTGTTAAGGGGTAAGCAGAAAAAGATAAGTGGAAACTTCAAAATAAGCAGAACCTCAACATAAAACTTCAAAGACTCTGACACTAAATCACATTTTTCTCTCTGGAAATAGGCCATAAGAAGGGGAGGTTGGGACCCCAAACGTTGTCATCTGCCAAGCAGCCAGACAGGATGCTTGAGGAGAGGAAGCTCTGCAAGACTTCTGACTGTGAACAGGACCTGGGACGATGGCCTGCTAGATGAGGGGACATCACCCAGGGCAACCAAGACCACCTGCCCTGGCTGCAGGAGCACCAGTTGCTGTTTCCTTGCCAAAACCAGTGTGCCCTGTGAGGAAGAGGAAAGCGCTGGAGGGAGCGAGGTCCAGTGGGGAGCCCTATCATGAGGACTCTCTGTGCAAGGTTTGAGGATTCAGATGTGCACCGATTGGGCCATAACAGGTGTGCAGGAGTGTCAGTTTGGTGACTTCCTGTATGCCAGGAGAAGGCTGCCGTGAACTGAGCCAACAGATAGGGCCATGAGGGACTTGCCAAACCAAAACTGCCACGCTGTTGTGACCCCGTATGTCAGGAAGGGCCACGGGTAAAGTTGCTACTGTGGGTGTACGGAGACTGATACTTGCCGTGGTGGAAGGCTTTGTATCTGAGGAGTCGGCACCCTAAAGTACTGCAGCAATCATGTATGCCTGGAGGGGTTGCTGGTACCAATGTTGCCAAGAAGTTTCAGGCCGTCGCCCAAAGAAAGGACTGAGGTTACTTTCGGTCGAGCCTGCACAGTGAGTGAGCTGCCACTGACATACTCCAGAGGACTGCTGAGGATGCCCTGGAGGACTCTGCATCCTCCCTGGGCTCCAGTCAGGTGCTGGAGAAAGGATTCCCCCTACTCCTTGCTGGAAGGACAGCTTACCGCATTTTTGTGAGCTGGGAGCTGTTCCAATAACTGGGAGACTCTGGCAGCACCACTCAGGAGAGAGGGTTTGCACCACTGGGTGCTGCAGCGCGAGCTGCATGCAGCCCGATTTCTCCAAGCAGGATCAAAACTCATGGGTGCTCTTGCCGAGGGCTCCGGCTACCCCGCTGAATGCTTTTGTGCTGCATGAGCGGGTAATACTTGAATTGGGCCTCTAGGGCCCTTGGGGACTGTAGGAAAGTGGGTAAGAGGTGGCCCTCAACTAGTAATAATACTACAATCATTAATAGATCCAAGCAAGTTTCAGTAAATTAATCCTTGCTCAAACATTGGCAGCTTAGCAAGCGAGCAGTCAGGCTTCACTTAGGAGACAGGTATGTGTGAAGCATTTATTACCACGGCGAGGGGCTCCGGAGCTTTCAGCTGGACAAGCCAGCATGGTCAAGCCGATTGGTAAGTCAACGACAATGTACCAGTCTCCTCCAGGAGCTTTTCTGCAAAACTTTGTAGAAAGTTTCCAAACTTTGAGATCTGATTGTTTCTGAGTTCCTTTAGGGAAAAATAAGGGTCCAGTAGCTCCAGCCAAGGGTTTAAAGTCTCTGGATTGCTTCTTGGTGGATAGGGCTCTTCAGTAAAATCCAGTTGCAACTGGTCAGCTGGAGTGATCCTCTCTTTGGCTTTGCAAGTAACTTCTTCCAGCTCTGCTGTACCTTTTGCTGATCAGGGCATCCACTCTTTTTCCTTTGAGTCAGGCACAGCCCATTCTTTGTGGAGCCTTGTGAGTGCAGTAGGTGCAGTACTTTTGTGGTGAAGCCCAAGGATCCAGCAGGGCAGTCCTTCTTCTTCTGATTTTCCAGCCAGTGTTCTGAGGAGCTCCTGCAGCTCTCCCATATTTATTCTCCATTCTGGGCTGGCAAGAGGAGGGGACACCCCAACCAATAGGGGTAACGTTACCTCCTTCGGCTATGACCACTTCCTGTGAAGTGTGGCATTTTTGTGACCCAGAATGCACTGTTCATCAAAATGGAGAAAATCTCTCCTTGGTGTATGTGGTCTGTGTAACCCAACCCAAAGGTGTGGCTAACAACTGACTACACTCACCTTCTGGCCTCTCTCCTAATCTAATTAGGGGCTCCCACCAGGCTGGGGATCAAGGAAGTGGGGCTGGCCGAGGTCCTGGGACATCTGTTCTCCTGCCATTGAAGTCCAGCTTATCTCCCCAGCTCCCTTCCTCTCCCTGGCTTTTCCAGGAAGCAAATCTCCTCCCACCAAATAGCTGTATTGTTTCAGCCCCAGACCTCTTCACATCTACTCAAGGAGCAGCTTGGCTCAAGCTGTCAAAAGCTGACCAATCAGAAGATGGGGCTACAGAGCTGCTTTAGCTAACTACAGGATTGGCAATTCTAAAACTACTTTCCTGTAATAGTTACATTAAATCCAACTTTGGCAAGTTATTGTATTCAATGTGACAATTAATTTGATACTTTGAATGGTATTGCTAGCTAGCTCTAATGCAAAGATAGACTTTATTAAATGTAAAAAAGCCGTTCCCATGTTAGCCCATGGGGCTAGCAGCACTACAATAGGAAAAACGACTTTGGCTGTTTTTCCTTACCAGGGAATATAAAACATCTCTTCTATTGTCACTGCTATTTATAACAAGGCATCCTAACCTTGGGGCACCTAGGGAAGACCTTAGGGTGACTTATAAGTCATCAAAAGGTAGTTTTGGACTTTGGAAGTGCTTTTAATTCTAGACATAGTTTTATTTTAAAACCAGCCAGCAAAGCGGGCCTGGCTTTAAAATGACACCAGACACCAAGGCAGTGCACACTTACGTGCATTAAGTTAACTGGGGTCTCTAAACCTACATGCCCTACCATATACTAGGGACTGGTTTCCCATCCACACCAGGAAAACGGTGATGCAGGCCTTCATCACCAGCTGACTAGACTAAGGCAAAGCACTCTATGCAGGCACCACCATCAAACTCATGCAAAGACTCCAGATGATCCAGAAGGCGGCTGCCAGACTGATCCTCAACCGGCCCAAGAGAACCCACATCACCCAGCACCTGAAAGACCTTCACTGGCTCCTCGTCCAGAAGCGATACTTTTTCAATCTACTGACTCACGCCTACAAAGCCCTCCATGACCAAGGTCACGCCTACCTGAATCACTGCCTGCTTTTAGACCGACCCACCAGTAATCTCCACTCCGCACATTTTGCACGGATACCACGTATCTGCCGCTCCAGAGGATGCTCCTTCTCACACCTCGCCGCTAAAGCCTGGAACACCCTCCCCCTTCACCTCCGCACCGCCCCCTCGCTGACCCAGTACAGGAAGGGACTCAAGACCTGGCTCTTCGACTAATCTTCGATGGATACTAGCAGCAAGCGCCAAGTTGATAAGCCATGCTATACAAGTCCTACTTGATTGATTGACTTGCCAATTAGAAGTATACCGACGACCATATACCTTTAGTTGACCTTTAGATGACAGCACTGGCCCTGGGCATAGTTAGCAGAGCTCAGGGTACTTTCAGAGTCAGTAACCACCAGCATCAGTCACAAAAATGGGGGTGATCAGGGCAAAAAGGATAACTTTCCTACAGGGGCTTGCGGCACCATAAACACTTTTGACTAAATCCTGAAGATTCAAACTGGAACTCTTGAGTACGGCCTACTAGTAAGCAATCCCTGGATGTGGCCACCAGTGAACAGGGAATAACCCTGACCAAGTTATTAGAAGGAAGGTGGGACAGGGATTTGCCTGACAGCGACTAGTGCCCTAACTTCAAGGGGATTGTGCTATTGCTCATGAATGTCGTTATTCCTTTGCATGAGTAGGGTTAGAAATAAAATACATCTTATACAAGCAAGTATTTAACTGGACATTGACTTGTTGTTCACACTGTTTGCTTTTTGAGTTATCAGTCATGTTCACTTACATGTATCTTCAATTCCCCCGCCGACGGAGCATTTGACTGCTAATACACAGCTACCACTGAGTGTCAAGTGCAGAAGGGGTACTTGACCCAGTTGCTCAGGATCCATAGTAAGTCAGGCCGCAGAACGCCAGGAGTAAAAGACCTAAACTACCATGGTTGGGTCCAGTAGCCCCTGCATGCCCTTTGGCCCTCTGAAAGGGGTTCTGACACAAGCCTATGATAAAAAGGCACATTGATTGTTACATGAGCTGTGCCCGACCTGCCCTATTTCTCCAACCTCTGCTCGCCCATATTAGGGCCCCACCAACCCAATGCATAATGAATAATTATACCTAATCACTGACAACACATCCCAACCTTCGAACCACACAGTTACTGGATCTTTTGGCTGTTCTAAAAATTACACAATGATTATACCAATAATGCTAAATGTTAGTAGTACTCTGTAAATTGCTGATTAAACTAGATGATGTTTGTACCCCCTACACAGAGCTTTTGTGTATACTAATCTACTTATATGCCTATATTATTTGATTAAGCCAATAAAGGTTTTGGGTGGAAAGTTGATTGAAGTGAAGTGAATAAAAGCAAATTCATAGGCTTGACAAAGAAATGCCTTCAATGATGACACAACACAAAGTCAATGATATGACTGACCCAAACATCATAATAACTGGATTAAACTCACTGGGACCCTAACAGCCAAATATAGAAAAATTGGTAGGTATTTGGCTAAGAATAACTGGGCATTTGAGACTAGCTAGGAGAGTTCTAGCACCATTGTGTGTGTTTTTTTAACTCTCTTACAGAGGAGAGTATCAATTATTGGGGACTAGCAGAAGGGGTAGACCACTGGCCCCATCTGGAAATAGATAGGAAGTTGAAGTTAAATGTTCAAGTTTCTGCTGCAGAAGATGCAAATATTACCCCAACATATAGCTTGCGGCTGGAGATCCAGTATGAATTTCATGCGTACAGCTCTGTGAATAGTGTTTCTCATCTAATCATTGATCTCTGAGCCATGTATCTAAATTTTTGTGTTCCAAGTATTCTTGACTTTGTTTATTTCTATGTGGAAAAAGCTATGGCTGCCGGATATTTATATTGAACCAATGGCATAAAATTGAGAGTGTAATGATAAAAATCCGACAGTTAAAAGGGCACAGAAAATTTGAATTGTAGGAAGAAGTACAAATAACGTCATAGAGTTGAATGCCAGGGCAGGGGCAAATATCACTTAAAGTGAAAAGATGCCAGCACAGGACAGAAATGGTATACATTGCCCAGAAACTCCAGTTTCTTTATGGTAACGGACAAAAAAGTAGACAATTCTTTTTTCGTCTTTGGGAAAAGTCTGATTTCCCTCTTATAACACAATAAAACGCCTCAACATTTCCCTTCTACCTTTAATGCTGGGCAAACCAACTGATCTACACGTTAGCCTATAGGTGTTAGACTTCATTACTTTAATGAACTTTCTATATAAATGATGTATTTTGGTTGTTGTTTTTAATTGATTATACCATCAATAAAACAGTGGCATTGCTTTTCAGTGAATTCAACTCCATGTGCATCTATTGGTCTCAGGTTTTATCAAATCCTATTTGATGGTGCCCAGCCCTTTTTATCCACTTTCACATTCATGTCCATCTTAGCAGTAAGCAGGATTCATGTAGAATTTTATCAATAACCACTGACAATGTAAATGAGTTGCCTTCAGTTCAATGTACATGATGTGGCTATATGCGTAATAAGGTTTTTATGTAGTTTTTATGATTTTATCTTTTATGATTGTGATGCATAATCGAATAAAGATCAATTGAATTGATGATGTGGCTATTCTGAAAGTCTGACATGGGTCTCACGCTCCTTACCTATATTGAATCTATATAGGATATACAAAGTTTAAAATTATGATAACCACCCATAAAACCCATTAAAATGTAATGTCCTAAAATATGCAAGGTATTTGGGTCTTCACCTAAGCGTTGTGAAGTTAATACTAACCCCTCTACATAAAATCCATGAAAATACAAGCCTTCTCATGTACACTTAAAAAACATTTTTACAGCCATCATAAATCTCCCAATGGCACATGCTACATCCAGGAAGCGTATATCGGTTAGAAGTGCTACAGCTTGCGCACGGATTCCTGATGCCATATTTTAAAAAAAATTGGGAGTAGAATGGTTTTCTGATGGGCAAAACTTTTAGACAGTTCATTAAAATGTGCAGATTATTGCATTTAGTACTCAAATCACATGTACATTTACCCGGAGAATCGATTATTGCCGATTTTATCATGTCATTGGCGTAACATGGATTAATACCAATTCTCAGCCTTATCAATTTGTATCTAAGCCAGTGGTTTGGTAATAAATCCACATAAGGGAACCATTCTTCATTTTGCCAGGAGTTGAGCATAAACTGTCCTTTTGATACTGGCTATCGTGTTCTCTGGACAATTTCGTCCCTAGTGCCCTAAATTCACTCTTCGAGGTCTCTAGTTGTAAATTCTGAGGACACATCTTAACCTTTATTTCCCAACATATAACCTGCAGGTTTTTCCTAGCACCCTTAGCCCATTTCAATTCACTTTGCACATTCTCGTTTTTACACCATAGAGAGACATTTTGCCCCTTGCCAGCCACTTGGGCCAATATGCTCCATGACGTCATACCTGTCTCCATTCTTACGGCCTGTATCATTGATGATTCTGGCAGTGACAGTAAGCTTTAAATATATTTCCTCTTCTCTGAGTTCCAACCACTTTTGCCACTGAGACATAGTAGCTCAGCTCTGTACTGAAATTGAGGGGATATCATGGCAGCATACGTTTTTAAGACGGGCCTAAGGGACATCTCATCTTAATCCCCTTTACTTTTAATGATTCAGCATGCACCTTCCACTTTAAGGTCTTCTCGAAGCAGACCCTTAAATACTTATATTCTTAGACTGATTCCAGCTTAATGGGGCCTAAATGCCAACTAAACTTTACCGTTTTTTTGCCAAAGCTCAACACCTTAGTCTTCTCTGTGTTTACCACTAACATTTTATAGTTACAATATTCAATAAACGCATCCAACTTTGTCTGCAAGCCTATCTCTGTTAGATCTAAAATCACAAGATCATCTGCATATAGGAGGCATGCTATATGTTTCCAATTCATTTTGGGTCTGACGCCCATTGTCACTGCGAAAGCTGATGGCAAATCAGCTATAAGTAGGGAGAAGAGTAAGGGGGCAAGGACACAGCTCTGTTTCAACTCATTGTTGATCGGTATTTTCTGGGTCAGTGTCCCCTCTGTGTCCATAATTACCTGAGCCCAGTTGTGCCAAGAGACTCTTTGGAATCTCTTATTTTACCAGAGTTTCACATAGGCAATTCCAGTCCACCAGATGAAAGGCAGCACAGAAGTCTACGAAGCAGCAGAATAAACTGCCCATGTGCTCCATAGCCTTCCACAAGCGCCCATAAGGAAAACAGTGGTCTATCGTGAAATGACCTTCCTTTAAAAAAAACCTATTCTGGGGGAACAATATGGTTTAATTCAGCCCATTCCTTGAGCCTGCCTAATATGATTTTTGCAAACAATTTCTCCCCCGCATCAAGTGGGTTAATCAGTCTATAATTCTTTGGGGCCTTTGTGTATCCCCTCTTGTGTATGGGTCTAATGATAGCGCCTTTCCTGTTATCTGGGAACTCTCTTGTGGCTAGTACATAGTGAAACATCTGGTGGAAAGATTCTGCCCACTAATTGGGCTGGGTCTTTATTATAATAGCTGGGAGATTATCCGGTCCAGCCACTCTAATCAAAACCAGATTCAAAATTGTGCATTTAATATTGGCTCACATGAACTGGGACCTAGTATCATTGGCCATCACCATCCATGGGGTCACTCTTGTTGTCACGGGCTCTGTCCCTTTACCATATATTTCTTTTAAATACTCAACGCATACATCTTCTTCAACCACACAATTCATAGCTCCATTGTCATGCCTGAACCTTCCTGCACTAGCTTCCAACATTTTTTTTGTATTTTTGTATTTTTGTTTCTTTTGCTTCCAACAGATTTCCCCAACACTTCTCCTTTTGAGTTTTTTTCCGATTTACAATCAGCTTTTTATATGCTTTTCTAGTGTTCTGGATGCTATTGTAGCTGTCATGTTATGTTATGTTATGTTATATACATTTGTAACGCGCTCGGCTACTCCAAGGAGTGTCCCGGCGCGGTCACCTGAGCGGATCATGAGTCCGAGCTTAAAACAAGAGGGTTTTCAACTTTTTTTTGAAGATGCGGGAATCTGAAATGCTGCGCAGAGCCAGAGGCAATGTATTCCAGCCTAGGGCCGCCTTACGAACAAGGGAGCAACCACCCAGCCTTTGCCGAGAAAAACGTGGAACCTGGACCAATAATTGCGAAGAGGAGCGCAACTGTCTTGTCGGCGCATAGAAAGAGAACCTCTTTTGCATCGAACCTTATCTTGAGGCTCTTTTCCCCTTTCCTAATCCAAGCCTTTAGTTTCCTGCATTTCCCATCAAACCAATCATTTCCTTTCCTCCGGTTTCCCTGAGTCTTAATTCCCCATTTCCTGCTATCTTTTACGTTGACCCTTAGACAGTGGACCACCTGGCTCATTATATTTTCATGCCACCTTATGTTGTTTACTGGGGCATAGGTCAACACTTGGTTCAAATTTACATACTGATAATAAGCCACATTGACATACCTCATTAATGTGATAGTTGTGCAACTTAGTGCTTGAAGTTGCCTACATTTACTGCATCTCAGTCCATCAACGTAAAACTGACACAGTGAATAAATAAGTTGTGAAAGATGTCATCACTAGGAAATAACCTAGGTGAGGTGTCACAGTGTACACATAATCCTAATCAAAACCATCTCATGCTAAATAAATGATGTAAGAATCGAGGCATTTAAGTACAGAATCACCTACAAGGCCAAAACACATGCCTACATGTGAATATAGAAAGTGTTGTGCACAGGTCAGTAGTACAAAGCCACTTATATCTACATCATGTTGTCCCATACCAAAAAGGGCTACATTTCTATACTTACGTGTCAATCTAAGTTCAGCAAGACAAATTGCCATACAAAAAACGTTTTCTGATGCATGAATGAAGGCAATTAAAATATCCATGTAGCATGTAGAAAATTGGTAACATGTACTAGGCAAATAGCCATGCTAAACTATGTAAACTAATTTAAGGCTGTGCAACTGTTATTTAGGCAAGCAAGGATATCATAGGTGATAAAAGGACACATGTATGTGTAAGTGTGAAACATGTTGGCACTGTCACTACCTATGTAATGCTAAATGTGTGCAAGATAATCTGATCATAGGTTTGATACTTTGCATACATATTGAGTGCAATACTCATATAGCTAATAAAAACATTTACTTATCATAGTAATCTACTGGCTAAACATTAAAGTTAGCATGCTTATGTGTTATATGTTTTACACCATGGACAATATGTGCAATGGCACATATAAGTTGAACATAATGTGTAACCCAATGGTCAACAGTACCTAAGACATATCTGTGAATGGTTAAAGAAATGTCTATGGCTTTGCCTGCATACATAACACATATAGTTAGTTATGTCTAAGTAACAATGTACCATATCATTGACTTGATATTTTTTCCACTTTTCAGGTGACTAAGGATATGGTTTGCAGCCATGCATTATGACACCATTCCAAAATCCCCAGACTTAGGGCCAAAAAAGAACAACTCCGCTCTGAGCAAAACAAGACATCTTGTGGAGGGAATGTTTGGGGTCCTAAAGTCCTGTTTCTGCTGCTTAGACAAATCTGGCAGAAGACTCCTAGTATCGCCTCCGAAGGTCTGCAAGATACTTTTTTGTGTGGGTAATACTGCACAACATCTGTCCCAAAATTAATGTGCCGTGGGACAATGGGTGTGAAATCCCACATGAGGAGGATGATGAGACAGATGCAGATATAGAGCACATAATGGCAGGTCGTGTGAGACGGGACCAAACAGTGGAATTCTTTTCATAATTAACTGAAATTGATGACATTAATGACAGAAATAATGTCAAACTATCATTCAATAAATTTCTTTTTTTAACCCATCCATTGTGTTGTGTTATTGTGTATGTCAAGGTACATATATTGTCACTCATATCGTTTCAACTAGAAGTAGGCCTCAACATGTATGAAACTTGATTTTCAAACTGCTGCTAAACATGGGGCCATATCTCAAACTAAGAACAAATCAACGCAGCAGCCCAATGTGACGCAGTAAACTGCATGAAAGGGAGAGGGCAGGGTTGGCACATTTCTAGAATGATATGGGGAATTCCTGTCCTCCCTCTCTAATGCAGTGCAGTGCAGCATAGCAAGCAGTACTTGTGAGTTCTGCTGCATGAAAGTGTGTTAAATGTGGCCCTTAGTGTATGATGGATCACAATTCTCCATATAAGTCAGTCCCTGAGGCAATCTTCAAATTGATGTGTGTTGCAGATATGGACTAGCATGCAGAGTGGCAGCATTATGCAGGAATAAATGTTGCAGAAGATACCAGCACAGATCATGGGAGACAACTGTCATGGCCAAAGGCCTAGCCTCAGGTGTAGATGTCAAAATGTCATTAGTTAAATGTCTGTTCAACTCACCCCTGCTCAACATATGGTTGATTTGGAAGTGTGTGCATGAGAAAATCATGTGCTGAATTCATGTGCCCATGAAAGACATAAACTACACAACCTTTAAATGCACATATGACTGTAGCTGACATCCAGGTGTGTACCCTGGCAACTCTCATGAATCTCGTTGTGGGATCAATCAGCTTTGGAGTCCTCCATTGCTGTGCTGCCCTGCTGCCTGCTGTTCCCCTGCTTGGGTGAGAAGGACGGCACATGCATCTCTTGAACCCAGAGTGACTCCAAGGGCTAATTGGCTGGCCTTCTGATCTGAAGTCTCAGGGACATAAAAGACTTCCAACCACTCTGTTTCTGCACCTGGACTCTGCCATCTGTCAGTCTGCCCTGCCAAGTGGTGCCACCCCAGTCCCGGACCCTTGGAAATGGGCCTAAGGTGTCTGCTCCAGCAGAAATCACGCATCTTCTGTCGAACCGGCCCATTGCCTATGTTGTGTGGGTCGGAATAGATGCTTCAATCAATCAATCAATCAGGGAATTGTAAGCGCGCTACTCACCCGTGAGGGTCTCAAGGATGCTTCACTGCCATTGCGTGGCCCTTAGCGTTGCTGCATAAGTGCAACTATGCAGTGCATCACGTATGTACATTTGCGTAGCGACTCATCAGAAAAATTGACGCAAATGTTGAGAACCTGCCTGTCACACCCAGGAAATGATGCAATGGATGTGGCTGCATACTAAGAAGTAGGAAGTGTGAATGTTACTTTCACTATCTGTTAGTGTCTGTTGGTTGGTGCTGGTGGTTTGAAGAGTGCTGTGCAAGTTTTGAGGAGTTTTTGGCTGTTTCTGGTGTTGTCTGTGTCTGCTCTGTCCCTGTGATTCATATTTTGTGTAGTGTTTGTTCCTAAGAGTTGTTTTTTGTAATTGCATTTGTATTGTTGGCGTTTGTCTTTTTTGGGGTAATAGTTCATTACGTATGGTTAACTGTTTAAGGGTTTTTTTGTTTAGTGGGGTAAAGATAGGTAGAGCTTGTGCCATTGTGGTCATGTCTGGGAAGGGGAGAGGGAGAGGGAAGAACTTCACTGTGAGAGAAGTTGACTTTCTCATCTGACTGGTAAAGCACTTCCTGCCGCTGATGCTGGCTGCAGGGGGAAGGGTCAACCAAGGGTACGGAGCCAAAGATCAGAAGGATCGATGGGAGTGGGTGCGTTGGTACATGGGCAAGGTGGCCTATGAGGAGTGCTCCATCTCCCAGCTTAAGCATCATTGGGCAGACGTCATAGCCCAAAAAGCTGATGTGGTGGACCTGCTGGGATTGAAGATTAGAGGCCCCGTAGGTATGTATTAATGTACCATCCGCATGCAGTAATGTAGATAACTGTGTTGAAGTACATATCAATATCAACATTTATTTGCAATGTATAGCTGCCTTGTGACACAAAAGGCAAAACAGGGTGACTCCAGGTGGCAGATCTGTCAAACTGTCACACAAAGTAGCACACCTGTCATAAATGCAGTGTTGCGTTACGGGGAGCTACCACTTGACTCTAAGTAATGCCCTTTGTCCAAATGAGGGTTACCATTTAGCACTATCCAGCACTGAAGAAGGTTTGGGCTTGTAAATGTATTTGGATGAATCATTTATTGCTGTTTTCCCTCACTCATGTGATGCAAACACTGCACAATATGTGGCTATATTAGACCTATGGCTAGATTAACAATGCAGATCATTATCCACACTGACAAGGTATTAGGTATGTCTGTGTGGCAAGGCTAGTATGTATGTTCCAAGGGACACATCTATCAAATCTTCAGCCAGCACAGCACAGTTAGTCACCTTGCTGCCCTGCGTTGAGTGAAAGTGAAAGGGCAGGAATGCATCGTATTTAACATTTAACGGTGCATTCCTGCCCTTTCCTAGCGCTGACACACTTTTAGCTGCCTAGTGACAATGCTTGCACGGTTGCGTCATGGTGTAAGGGGGCCTGTGATAAAACTGGCCAGTAGTTCTTACAACATCACATGCATGGGGCCTGATTTTGGCATATGATGTAAGATATTTCAGACCTTTAACCTCCTGTCAGATCAGCCCTGCGAGGTGACTAGTTGCATTCCATGGTCTGAAAATGTAAGCATCTGTGTTTAAGGGTGTCTAAATGTGCTATGACACTGGAATGTCATAGTGCTTATTTAAGATTTGCAGGCTTATGCAGTTGCTCTATATTTAATGCAATTTTTCAATTTTTGTTTTGCAGGTGGACATTGACCATTCACCCAAGGTGAAGTTGACAGCTTTGGGGATAGTGATGCGGAAAGTTAGTGTCATGACTACATGGTTGTAGCTCTGTGACATGTGTGTGTGATCCATGATAGTTGTAACAGTGTGATGTGTATGCCGAGGTATACATCACCTGCCAACAAATCGCTCAGAATCTTTGAGCAAACACAACATTACGTGTCAAAACATTGTAAAAAAAACCAAGGTGGCGTATTCATGGGAATGTAGTGTCAACATAGGTGTGGGTAAATTGTTCTGCAGTACCCCACTTGAAATATGGGGATGGTATACCTGTCACAATACCTGTATATCAGGCCTAATGACGCTGCATAAACATTCATGACAGTTCTATCAGGTTAATATTCACACTAGAGATCTAAAGATTGGCCCAACCAGGAGCATACTAATCCTACTATATCATACAACTCACACTAAAGTACACCTGGTATCCCAACAAAAGAACGGACTAACAACTGATACACTACCAGAGGTATTCCTGTATTATAACAGAAGTATGTGTCATGGAACTGCTAAAAAAGAAATCCTTTTTAGGACGAGAACCCTCACTCACCCGAGGGTGACATGCTTCATCATAGGGTTCCCTCCTCACACCTGGACAGCGAAGTCCATGGTGTAGGCTACAACTCCACAATTCAGGAGGAGCAGAGGTGTTTTGATGAGCGATGGAATAGGGTCAGTGAGGGACAGAGGGCAAATAAGCGATTCTACATTTTGTATGCTATCGGGTACCGCATAGTCTGCTCCATTTGGCGATTGGGCTTCATATATACCCGAAAAATAGTTAACCCAAGCCTCTTCCACGACGTGGACCTCCACAGATGGCTAGTTGTGGGCCTTAAAATAACTATTGTTAATTACCCCCCAGAATGGTTTACTATCCTTTAGGGCACTGGCCTGTGTCAATTCCTCCCAGGCTGCTCTCTAATATGCTTCTTCCTATTTACCAGAGTCTGTTTAAAGTGGGTACGAGCCAGTCTAACAGCATGCACATCCCTTGGATTCTGTTTTACTACTTGCTGGAGATGTTTTCTTGCACGTGTACATTTTGAATCAAACCACCCTCCCTTGTATGCATTGGACGGAGGTTTGCTACAGGTCAGAGCTTGTTTCACATCACGAGTGATCGCAGAATATGAATTAATAATAGTTTGGGGGTCGGCCTCCGGGTCAAGGCACTGGGTAATCTCTGGCATAATCTGCCAAAAAAACAGATGGTAAAAAGGTAGGGAGATCTACTTTCTCCGATTTAATAGTAAACCTGTTTCTTTCCGAGATGATTGGATCAAAAACCGTCTTAGTTCTCTCCATTGGACTCATGGGTAAGAGCAGTGTAATCCCTATCATAGCATGGTCACAATACACTGAGAATACAGCCTTGAAGTCACTAATTTCTAGATCTGAGGGTTCTGACACCAAAATGAAATCTATTGTAGACTCGTAATCGTTCCTAGAGAACGTAGGGGCTAGAGTATTACTCCCATTTGTCTCCCTATTTTGTATTCTCAGGCTTAGTTTTATCATTAAAGTGTTCAGAGCTGTACCGTATGTGTCATGAGCAAAATGCGTAAGGGCTTCACCTTTTATGTCTGTGATACCACAGATTGGTTTTCTTGAATGTGGGCAGTGATGAATGTTAAAATCTCCAACCAAGATGAGACGTACTTGGTTTTGGTGGGGCTCGACGATTGCTTGGATAGCAAGATCCAGGTCAATTGCAACTTGGCTTTTTGTATTATTAAAACAGTTCTTATAAAAATTGATTAGTAATACATCCCGCCCCTTACCCGTACTGCATAGTAAAAGATGAAAATATGGGGATTCATTAATGAATTTCAAAACTTTGCATGGAGTGGTGGTCTCTACATAAGTTGCTAGCCCCCCTTTTGCCCTGCCTTTCACAGAGGGAACTGCTGGTGTAAAGAAACCTATGTACCATCGATGTGGTGATCTATCACTTCCCATGTTTCTTGCAGGCAGAAGATGTGAACATCTGTTAGCAGGGTATACCAATCTGGGAGCCCGATCTTACTTTTAGGACCTGAGATGTTCCAGGATTTAAGCCTTATCCAGTGTTTAGTTGTTTCAGGCACCCCCTTGCACATATCTGTATAGTCCTTCACCCCTGGGTGCACAACAGTCTTCCTTTGAAAGAAATCAAAATTTAAAGTTAGAATTTCGCCCTGACCTGTTAAAGAAATGGTGGGGGATTCCTTGGCTTGTAGGTCGAGCAAGTACTGTTCGTTTAGTTCAGAAAGGGACTCATATCTATTACCCACCCTCCATGACTCCTTCAAGGATCTATGGGCCACTGCCCGAGTGCTCCCTCCAAGCCCCTAATGCCTTTTTCAAGTGTCCCACAGCACTGTCGACCAGTGCCAGACTCTTCGGGTCTGTAAAAAAAGCCCAATGGGACCCCAGTGATTTTATTGGGCTCCAGGGCCGTCATACTGCATGCAGAGAGGACCCTACCAATTGTTATGGGGGAGTGAAAATGTAAAATCATACAGTCCCCTGTAATGCTTTTTGGCCCTCTACCCACCCAGCTCGTTCGCCTAACCATTATCACCTCATCATAGATCTAGCTGACCACCTTTCGACCCATCTTTCCCCTAATCCAGTGCACACATTTGTTTTTTAAAGCCCCACAAGATTCCTTGGCATTATTCCGGGATAGGGGGACCCCTACAAGAACTACCACGTATGGGTCGCAATCTGGTGGTAGGTCTATTGTTCCTGTAGGGGGCAACCTGAATCCATATGCTTGGTGTTGATTCAAAACAGATGGAGACCTAATCATTCCATTTGTATTTCTGATCGCCACAGGTGCCTCGATATTGCCGCTTTCAAATGACAGGGGCAGTTATTTATAGGGCCTGCAGTGAGTCTAATGTTAGATTGAATGAAAGACTCAACCTCTGTAAATTTCGTGGCTAAGGAAACAATCAGGGCGGTCATTCTCCGTTCCATATTTGACATGAGGTCTTTGATGATATTGCTAATAGATATTGTGGTGTCCCTTTCCTGATGATTACTTTCTGGGGTGGCATCTTTTTTGACCATGCCTCCAATCTGTCTTTTTCCCATCCTGATGCCCGTTTGTGGGAGGAAGCTTAGAATGTCCCTCCCTTACTTGTTTTTGCTTTAATTTCTGTTTTGGGGGTGATGTTGTGCTCTTCTCTGGGGAAGGAGCTTTTAAAATATCGGTAGTAATGTCTGCCCCCAATGTGCAACTTTTAGAGGTATTAGATTCTTGTGTCCCGCTTCCTAGGGCATCTACGTTAATTATATCATCGGAGCTTGACAGCAAGGGGGTGTCTTTTAATGTCACTTTGATGGTTGCCTCGAGCTTAGCCTCCGTGTCTTTAATTTCATTTTTCAATGTCCCCATAGCGTTTGTTAAAAATTTCTCCAGAGAGCCAATCTTTCCCCCATCAGTCATATTCATCTTTCGCGTCCCCATTCTCAAACATTAAACATGGGAGAACCAGGAACCTGAAGTGATAGAAGCCCAGACTTCCAGCGGTGGGGTGAAACCACGGGCGGTGGCCCAGCCCAGGCTCTTACGGGCAAGGACGGGCCCGGGCACTGTCCGCATGCGTCCCGCGATGCGGGACCCGCAGTGTTGTTTTATGCGCCTCCGGGCACGGCTGTGATGACTTCCCGCACTCAGTGCAGTGTGGGAGGTGAAGTTCTCAGTGGCAGCGGTGAGCGTTACAGGCAGTCTGGAGCGGGGTCCCGGTGATGCGGGACCCGCAGTGTTGTTTTATGCGCCTCCGGGCATGGCTGTGATGACCTCCTGCACTCAGAGGATGATAATATATAATAGCATGAGAATTGTATTTCTAAAATAATAAAAGGGATGGAGAGATTTATGAAGCCACGAAAAAGACAAAACTCAAATTTGGCTGGGTACATAGGTCAACTCTATGGAGAAAGCTGTCTGCACTAGGTATTCCTCAAAATCTTCTAAAATATGATAATTGCCCTTTACTCATCAACATGATGTAGAGTATTGATGAAAGGATCTAAAGGTCTAATATTTAAGATACAAACCAAAAGTTGCTTAAAACAAGGATGCTAATTGGCATCTTTACTGTTTTCTCTGTTTCTCAATGACCTTCTGTCTCTATTCCTTCAAATTAAGAATTTTCCTCAGACACTGGGTTCCCATCCCATACACCCATTGATGGAGGCAGATGATGCAGTCATTTTATACCTAACTCCAATTGTCCTACAGCAGAATTTGACTCTATTGCATACGTTTGCTGAAAATCGCTTTCTTAAAATAAATATTTCCAAAACGAAGATAAAAGTCTTTAAATTAGGAAAATATTGCAAACCATTTAGCTGGTTCTTAGGTGAAGAGAAACATGAGAATGCAGAGTCTTATACCTACCTTTGTAGAACCTCTCATGATCTAAATAATAAACAACATCTTAAACAAATAGATTTCAAAGTCCTGGCACAAGCAAGTGCATTGAATACATTCTATAGCTCTCTGGGCAACTATTGAAAATCTATATAGTAAAAATCCTCCCCAACTTTAAGCTATGGCCTTGAATACATCCCAGTACAGAGTGTCCTACCTGAATAGAGAGTAAGATTCTGCGTAAATTTAGCAGTTAATTCATCAATTCCTGTTCAGGCTTTACCCCTAGAGTTTGGGTTACTGAGTTAATTTGCAGAATCAGATACCCTGGGCTCACTGTAAATTACACTCTCCAAAGGGCTATCTGAAGGAATTGTTCAACAAAGAGATTTCTGAAGAAGCAAAGAGAAATTATACTTATTAAATTAATCTTCGCTATGCTTTAGAAAAACTTGAGTACAGAATTGATCTTCTCCAGGTATAGTCTACTGGCTATCTATGTTCAGTCTTGAAAAATGCCATTCTTAGATTTAGTTTTAATCAAGAGATCGAACACTGTCGGAACATTGTAATCCATAAACCTTTCATCAATATCGTATTGTATAAGCAGGCTCAACCATATCAATCTTTTTCTGTGGAACATAATGTAAGACGATTAATGTTATTGTTAATATTTGGGTGTTTACCACTCAAAGCAAGCTCAATGGGCAGTTCAAAGAAATGATCCATTTATGTACGAATATTGCCATGGGGGAATCCAAGACTTGAACCATGTACTTTTCATTTGCCCAGTTCTTGCAGAACCTAGGAGATGTTTCTTGAATCAATTATATGTTAAATTTAACATAAAAAGAAGGGAGGAGTTTATTACATTTATTGTATCTCCTTCAAATGAACGTTTGTTACAATCTATTTAAATATGTGAATAGTTTTTAAAAAATAATTTAGATGCTTTGTATACTGATGAAGTGTATTGAATTTATCTGTTGATTTGATTTTACTCTTATCCTTAATGAAGGTCTAACTCAATTCTAATAGTTTGAAACTTGAAGTTAAGTATCAACAGTGGACGGGGCGTGGCCAAGCCAGCGACCAAGATGGCCGCACGGCATTGAAGCTCCACCGAGCATCGGCTTCATCACGCATCTACTGGCCGTAACATGCACTCTGCAATGTTATCAGACATGCTTTGTCTACACTGACGGTGAAATCTTATGCCGCTGGCTCTGATGGGGCCCCCTGCCTAGCTCCTGCCTCAGAGATCCACCTGCCGTGGCCTGACGCAGCCTTCGGAGGCCCCATGGGGACAGGGCCCACAGGTTAGCCTGAAGACGAGGCTATAGTGTGGCCTGCAGCAGCGCCCACTGCTTCACCTATTCCATTGCCCAGTGATTCTGAGCTTACAGGAGCACTCTCAGAATGTGGCCAGCCTGCTGAGCGGTGGCCCGAAGCGTGCGGCCTGCACTTGGGAACGCCACTGGAGCTCCATTATCTGAGAGCTCTCTCCCTGGGACCGATGCATGGGGCACCCCCGCAGAACTCACCTATGCCGTGGATGCTGTGAATGGGGCTGCTGATAGCTACGGCGGCTGACCGTGATGGAGCCCTTGTGGCAAACTGGGACTGCGCACCTTGGCATGCTTCCTCTCCCTGGGATGCGCTTCTTGCGTCCCTCATGCGGTGCGACTCAGTGGTAAGGAGAGGGGGCCATCGTGGCTATGGAAACCGAAGCTGGGGGCTGCACACTCTCGGAAGTGTCAGACCTTGGCCCCATTGTTTGAGCTGCCTGATCTGTCCTACTGGCATATTGATTTCCTGCCTTCCGTGTTTGCTGCCTTAGGCAGATGAGAGGTGCCCTCTTATATTTCTACCACTCATGTGTGCAGGGGGGGGCTGGATTGGAGTGTGGCTGCCGCCCCCAGGGCTGTGGAGCTCTCCCTCCTGTTGCCAGTTGACGGCCTACATAGACACCAAATGCTCTCTTCCTGCTACCCTTCATGGCTCCTACATCTTTACTGCACTGCTGAGGGCTTTCATTGTAGTGTCCACGCCATGCCGGTCAGATGAGCCCATTACGTATATCACGCTTAGACTGAGGTTTTGCCTTCAAACTATTGTTGCTTTCATCTACTGCCTCCGTCCTCGTAGGCCCCCTCCGGCACTGTGCTCTAGGCTGTTTCTACTTGCGCTACTGTGTGGTGCAGGTGATTCCATTGCCCTATTGAGGAATGCGATAACATCTTTGCCTCCATTGCTCTCTTGATCTGGTGAACACTGTATCTATTAGCATTGCAGTATTCATTGCCACAATGGGTCGCGGTGATCCTAAGCAATAGCAACTCTACTTTGAAACTGCCAGAACTCCACACCGCCAGCATTCGCCACCCAGTGCAAGTGGCACCTCAGACCATACAGTGGCCGACCCCTCCCCCCCCTTGATGGCACTGCCGCAATTATGTCTCAATTACGTGTCGGTTTCAGAGCGATTGACTCTAGATTTGATACTCTAACACACTGCCTGGATGCCATGGCTGAATGCCTTGATCGACACAATACCAGGTTGAGGGTGCAGAGCGCAGACTTTCGGAGGTATGAGATGGCAATGTTGAGGTGATGAAGCGACTCAAGCACGTTGAACGCATCCTGAAAACCACAGCCACCAAGAAGGAAGATTTAGAGCCGAGGTCCCACTGTAACAACATCTGCATTGCTGGAATACCAAACTCCACCAACACTGGATGTATGGATGTATGGATGTCTTTAAGGAGCATCTTTTGGCAGAACTTTGACAGGCAATCTTTCATTGATACCTTTGTGGTTGAACGGGCACACTGAAAACTTGGTCCGCATCCGGTTCCCGGAGCGCTGCTGCAATAGATCATCGCCAGGAATCTTAATTTCAGAGATCGTGATACCGATTTGCGCCTGGCCGGCGATAAGGGCCTGTTGCAGTATCAGGGCACCACAGTTTCACTCTTTCCGGATTATACGCCAGTGGCTCAGAAGGCCCATTGTAAATTTACAGATGTTAAACGATCTCTCCAAAGCGTAGACTTAAATATGGGATGCTTTACGCTGCACGTCTCCGTGTGGAGCTGGATGGTCAGCACTATGTTTTCAATACCCCTGCGAATGCCACGCAGTTCTGCAAGAAACACTCACTTGGCGGATCCTACCCAGGCGATGGCCCCGACTATGACACTCCCGCTGACTAGGAGCCTACTTTCCCTGGTGCACACGTACCTAGTGGGTTCATTGCTACTTCGACACATGAGAATGCTTACTGGGGTTTGCTCCTCTGGGCGCTGTCACTCCCCTCCTGAGGTGTATACCACTGTGTTTGTACTCTTGATTTCTTTTAGAGTGTTTTGGGTTCTCCAGCAGCTGTTCTTGCTGGAGTGGGTGGGGGGAAAGATTGTTTGTGTTTTTGTTCTCTTGATTGTTGAAGCCATTCCTCTATTGTGGTAAATATCAGGCCTACACTTAAAACTCTCATTCTCATATTGTGATGCCCTCAGATATTACACCTACACATATCACTAGAGACTTGGCATTTCAGCTCTCCTGCATGACATGGAACATGAGGGGTTTGAACAATACCATAAAAGGGAAACAGGTCCTTGCCTATTTAAGCCGGCACAGGGTCCAGTTGGCCTTCCTTCAGGAAACTCACCTATCACCTAGACCAGACTCTACTTGAAGTGTAACTTGTCTCTATAGTATTTCCTGGCCTTCTACTTGCTTTAATTTTTTTCTTTCCCAGTCATTTACTGTGCCACACATGTATTTTTGTTTTATGTTTAGCTCTGGCTTCATTGCATGTACTTGTTCTATAAAACGATAAATAAAGTTTAAAAGAAAAAGTGTCAACAGTGGACTGCAGCACTTGTTGTTCATCCACTGTTATGACAAAGTGAAAACATGGCTCAAGGTCTGTCATTGCAGCCTAGTCGGGCAGCTTCCAAGCTGCCAACTTGACATGGCAAAATAACCCTTTTGTGGAGTCCAAACCTTCCTTTTTAATATCTATAAGTTACCCCCAGGGAAGGTCTTATACACCCGTATGGCAGGGTGCTGATATTAGAAAGAAGGACATGTAGAATTTATACTGTAAATGTCCTGACAGTAAAAACTCAGTATTGTTGTGATACTGTAGTAAGCCTGGTAGTTCCATTGGCTAACATGGAGTTTCACTAGCCTACGTGCTAAGTGCTAACGTCCATATGGGACCACCGAACATGGTACTTCAAGGTATAAAACCTGATTTATTGCTGAAGTTGGATACAAACTAACTTTTAAGGCAACAGTGACTTTAGAAAATCACGCTTTGCTGCCCAAACCTCTAGTAGACCTCCGAATATCTCCAGCTTTTGTCCCATGGCAACAGGCTGTCCCCTTCTAGGAAGTCAGAAGCACCCCCAGTAACGGGGACCAAAGAGAACTGTTGGTGGGAGGAGCTGTTGGTGGGAGGAGGTGTGACTTCTTCTAGCAGAAGAACTACTGGGTGGTGGCCACAGGTGGCCCAGCTTCACTTCGCTACCGCCTCAGTGAAGTAAATCCTGATCACAACTTAGCCAGTCCTCTCTTTTGTGTCGGTAGACAGGCTGGCATCTCTTCCACATGGAAAAAACCTGTTGTGAAGTGGTTTTCCAGCAGGAGTGACCAGAGCTCCACACAGGGGAAAAAGACCTGAGTCATCTTGGATTTAGGCAGAGAAGGGTACTCTGGGATTACTTCTGGCCAAACCCCCAACAAGTGAGGTAAATTGGGAAGTATGGTCCTGTGGGAACTGTTGCCCCATTGGCTAGTGAGTCCTCTCTCCTACAAATATGAAGATGGCATAAAAGTGGCATCCTTGGCACACAGTCCTCAGATCACTACTGGACTGGAAAGAAGACAGAATGCCTGCTCTGCTGCTTCCTGGACCCCGATGTAACCGGGTTTTGCAACTCAACCTGCACTGGACTCCACTGGTCCATGGTGGGAAATCGAGTCCTGAGACCAGAGATAACCCCTGATGTTTTTTGACCCAAGCGTAGCCCCAGGAAGACTCACAACACCTCTTCAGTATCTTCAGCATCTTCAGCAGCTTTAGCATCTTCAGCTTCTTCAGCATCCTCAGCATCCTGTATCCCCAGCATTAGGACCTCTTCTTTGCTGGATCGGGATAAGGGATAAAAATACAGTGAGGACCCTGAGGTAGCTGTCTCCCTGGACCTAAGTGGTCCCATGAATGGCTACCAACCCATTGTGGCTCATCCAAGCGAGTTTAGTAGTCGTTCCAGCCCTTTGGTTCACAACCGCTAAGATACTTGCTCTGATTCATTGCATTTTAAAGATGATTTATTTTAACTTTGAAAGACCATATCTCCGGTTCCTCTCAAAAGATTTTTGTCGTTAAGGGGCCGATTCTGATGCGGGTTGGAAAAGCTTCCCGACCGAATCGGTTGGGAAATGGTGTCCGACCCACTCTGATCGGGAAAGACCGACCGGCGGAGTAGGATGCATCCGGATGCTTCCAGATACGATTTGGTTGAACTCCCATTGACTTCAATGGGAACATTTGTTCCTAACCGCATCAGAATTGGGCCCTCGGTCGGGAAGACACGTTCCCGATCCGATTTGGAAGGAGCAAATGCCGTTAGGAGGCCTTCCTAACCGCATCAGAATCAGGCCCTCGGTCGGGAAGCTTTTCCAACCCGCATCAGAATCGGGCCCTTAGTGTCTATCTGAAGATAGTAATACAATCTATTTTTATAAATTGGTGTTGTATTTTTATTGTGTTGTGTTTCTTATAGACTGTGTTGGTACTTCTAAATGCTTTACACTAGTTCTTTGATTAAGCCTGACTCCTCTGTGCCACAGCTACCCAGGACTCAGTTAAATATTTTATTAAATAACCTAACTGGACCTGATAGAGACGATGATATTATTACATGGTGAAGTCTCACAAGAACACCACATAACAATCCACCTTCTATTTCATCATGACTAATCCAGTTTTGAGCAAATTTAAAAAATACAATGCTTCTCCTTCGAGAAATGTATATTCTTTTTCCCAAAAAAGAAGCAATTGAACATTTCAGCTCCCTATTGTGTAAGGAGTATATCTTGCGTCAAAAATACCATTTAAAAGCCATGAGTGTTAAGTCTTTTTACCCTGAGTTGTAAAGGACCCCTTATTGATTGCATAATAGTCTGAAAACTATTTCAAAAATTAACCCAGCATTTTTTTAATTGAAAGAATATCTGAGCCCAAAAATCTTGACCAGCAGACAATTCATAATATATGTTTTGAATCACTCAAAACACTTTGACTCTCGTTATGACACAGGAAATACACATCAGCAATTCTACATCTAGATATCTTGGGTAGTGGTAATTCCAGGGGGGCGGGAATTACTTTTTATTCAGGAATGGGGTATTACCACAGGAATCAGTGTTTGTGCACCAAATCTAATTGATGGCTATATGATCACGTCTCATATTGTTTTTGCATCATTTTTCTGGTGTGTCTCATATGTGTGTAAATCTACACTTGCGTACATACACTTCCGGTCATGGTATGATAATTGATATTCTGATTATGAGATTTTTGTAGGACCATATTTGAACTCAATATTGTGGTAGTATACATGTGCACTGACTAAAGGCAGTAAAGCTAAATTATGGCTACACCCATGCTTTTAACATGGTCAGCAGCAGGCGACCCATATGCTTGCTGACCGTGTGAGTGATTACAGTGTATCAAGGCTAAACATACTTTGCAGTACCCACTCCCCATCTCTTGCCTGAGGTTTACCTGTGTGCATTATCATGTGATCATGGGGGTGATATTATGTAAATTGAGTTACAATTGTAAGGTCACCCTGTATGAATTCCTTGCAGTTGAAATACAACCATCTGAGCTTGTAAGTCTAATTTATGGGCGTTAATGACTTTGTGATCTGGGCCCTTCATGCTTTCTGCAGACCAATTATGACCGGAAGTCATTGGAAGAGGATCTATCTGCAAACATATCAATGTGTGTACCGTTTCTCTCTTGCAACAAGTTAACATAATTCAACAAGATCATCATATAAATCGAGATGACTAGTCTCAAGTGCAAACATTCTGCTTTAGTCACACCCATGAGCAGACTGAATCTCTATTGTTCCCTGAACGGGACCTCAGAACCTAGGAATTCATATGTCCAGGCACAGTGCTGAGATCATGCCTTTACTTTGGCCATCTGCCATCTGCCACCTATGGAGCACGTTTATTACATAACAAACTTACACAGAACCTGGATTTTCCCTCTGCAAGTGCGACAAGCATAGCTATTCCATCAAATCTGGTAGGGTTTCTAGTGCCGTATTTTCGGGAACCATCATAGATGTGCCTGACTCAGCTACTGCCCACAAGCCCTGGTGTCCTCATCCTCGTGGGTTATCAGTAACATGCTTTGTCTGATGCTCTTGTACTGAACTTGATCATTAATCCTGGTGAGTCCTCCAATGTGCTTCCTTGTGGTTCCAGAAGCCACTACATCTTCCCATTCACTCATGGCTGGTGGGCATCCAACCCTAACTTGTGGTGCCATGTGTCCAATATGCTCGACTGTGGTATTTAACACTGAGCTGTGATGCCATCTACTATATTGCTCTTGGGCACATGATCACCTGCACATGGCATCACAACAGTATTATCTCTGGGATCAGGTAGAATAACAGAGCAACTTCAGTGCTGGCGTATATCATAGGAAAGAATGTGCACATGGGATATAGTGAAACTGAGCATTCTGCCACCTCAGAACAGGCTCATTCTGTCAACCTTTTTAGGAGCAGTCAGTTGTGGCTCACATTCACTAGAGCTGGCGTTATGGATCTTTGTGTGCTGTGTGGTAGCTTCCGGCCCTGGTCCTCTCAGCTGGTCTCCTGCTTGCTGAGACAGGTGATGTATGGAGCTACTGTGGGGTGGTAATATCATTGTCTGTGCTACTTGTGTCCATCTCCTATTTGTCTTGAATGCATGGATTTTAGATTGGTCTCACATTTGGGAGTGTAGCAGGTTCCTGCATGAGCTGATGGTTGCAGATTAGTGACAAACTGACAACGCGCATTAGGCTGGCGGATACACACTGAGGTAAGGTTAATTTTCCAGGCTGTGGTCAGGTTTGTGGCGCTAGAAGTATCTTTCATTGGCGTTATGCATGTTAATTTGATTCCGAATCCGTGTTGTATCAAGTAGGTATCAGTCCACACTTGCACATGTGTCTTGATCCATTGTATGGATATTCCTGAGCCTTCTCCCGTAAAGTGTGGTATGAGCAATAATTTGTCTCCTGTGTTACTTCTTGGTTAATGAATGCTGTTGTGTTCACCTCTCCTTCCCAGAATGTGTTGCATGGTGATTGTCTGTTTCCATATGATTTCTTATGGTTTTCTCTATGTGTGGAACAATGTGTGTGTTGTTCGCAATTAATGTCATATTATCTTTCACTGCCGTTCTGTTTGTGGGAGATGTCACACATCTGTCCTTCCTGTTCGGTGATCCCATGTATGCTTTTGTGTTCAAATATTTTACTGAATTTTGATAAGAAATAGAAAAGACCATACAGATAAGAGCACAGGAAAGAGCTACAAGTAATTCACAACTCAATAACAAATGATTTATCTAATATTTAAACATCAGCTTAATACTAGGTAAGAAGCACTTAAGTACCAATAAATACAATTGGAATATATAGAAAAAGAGAGAGAAGAAACAATAGAAAGAAAGAAAATCAAACAAATTGTCAGTACCATAATAAATCTCAGATAGAGCTACTTAACTATAACTAAAATAGCTTTTTATGCATTAAATAATCAACAGAACTAAGATTAGTTACAACTTTAAAGCTATATAATCATCAATTGGTTTCCTGAATAAATGATAATTAGAAGCGTTATGGGTAAGAGATAAATTGGCTCCTCTTCTAGAAAAAATTATCCATGCCCACCACGTATGCACTGACAGTAATGAAGAATTTTTCCAATTGGCAGTAATGGATTTCAATGCAGCAGAAATTAAAAAATCTAGTAGTTTGCCATTAAGATCAGTCAATTTTGTTGTAAGTGAGACGACTTACAAATTAATATAGCATAAGAAAAATTATCTGTGATATTCAATATTTTGATCACGATATTCCAAACATCCTTCCAAAACTGACCAACAATTGGACAGTCATAAAGCATGTGTCAATATACAATGCCAAATCAGAGGTCTCACTCTGAGGAAAATTATTAGGAAAGGAGTCAAGGATTGAATTACACAAAAGTTCATATTTATAGCTATCTGAAGATTTTAACTTAAATAATTGTTGCAATTCATCAAAGGTTAAAAATACATTGCTATGATAAATATCTTTTAAATAAAAAATACCAGCTTTAATCCAGGAATTCCAAATTTTTTGGGTGCGAGTTAATTTAAGCCTAGGATTATACCATAATGATGAATGTAATGTAAGTGACATAGGAGATTGAAAAATATAATCAAAATCTTGCAATATTAATTTTGTAGACTTCAATATTACTGATCTCTGAAGTAAACCAGTAGAGTTAGTCATAGTGACTAATGCAGGCAAAGGTAATGGTCCAACCAAATTTTGTTCAATACGGAGCCATGCAGGTGTATTATCAAGTGTTGTAGATTGAAACCATAACATACTTTGTTTCAAAAGGAAAGCTTTATGATAATTTACAAAATCTGGCAAACCTAATCCACCATTGCCATCTTAGTCAGTTTTAATTTATTATAACTTAGACGAGGAGATTTGTTATTCCAAATGAATTTGGTAATAAATGTATCCATATTTTTATAGAACTTAAGAGGAAGCTGTGTAGGTATGATAGAGAGAAGATAAAAAAATTGAGTAATAACCATTTTAACAGCATCTATCTTCCCCACACCAAGTTAAATGTAGTGCAGAACACTTTTGAAATTTGTCTTTAATATAATCAAAAATGCAGTCACAATTTAAGGAAATTGATTGTTTTATGTTATGTGAAAATAATTTACCAAGGTATTTGATTTTGTCTTTTGCACAAATAATTTCTGTGTTTGGAACCATAGCAGGTAAACAGTGAACATTTAAAGGAAAAAATTCAGTTTTATTAGTATTTAGCGAATATCCTGAAAACTGAGAATAAATGTTAACTAAATTTAATAATGGAAGAATGGAAAAAGCCGGATCACAAATATAAAGAAGTGCATCATCAGCATAGGCTGACGTTTTAATAGGAACATTATTAATAAAGACCTTCAATTTCCATAGACTTTCTAATGGCAATTAGTAAAGGTTCAATAGCAAACAGAAAAAGTAAAGGTGATAACGGGCACCCTTGTCTAGTACCCCTGTAAAGTAACAATTTATTAGATATCTGACCGTTAATAAAGAGTTGAGCAGACGGACCTGAATATAAAGCTAAATGCATATGAATAAATGAGGAGCCTTGATTAAATGCAGTCAAGGTACGGAAAAGATACTGCCAATGTACTTTGTCGAAAACCTTTTCGGTATCCAAAGCTAGAACACCAGCTGGTTGAGATAATGATGCACCTCTTTCAATCTCATGAAATAATAATCTAACATTATTCACTAAATGTCTATTTTTCATAAAACCAGATTGATCAATATGTACAATGGTAGGAAGTACAGAAGCCAATCTAGTTGCAAGGATATTTGCATAAAGTTTACAATCCTAGTTAATCAAAGAGATAGGGCGATCATTTGAAACAATAGAGGGATCTTTATCAGATTTTGGAAGGACTATAATCAAAGCTTCAGTAAAGGATCCTGACGTTGCTCCTGTAATACTAAAATGAGTAAATAATTTGAATAAATGTGGCGACAAGAGAGGAGCAAATTTTTTATAAAATTCCGCCAGAATACCTTCTGAACCTGGAGATTTAAGCAACTTAAGTGATTTAATAGCTAAATGTACTTCATCTAAGGATATTGGCACATCTAATTTATCTCTAGCTGGCGATTAAATTTTAGGTAAACCACACTTCTCTAAAAAATTATCAATGAGTGATAAATCATTAGAAGGAGGCTTCTTATATAACTTTGAATAAAAATTCATAAATTCAGTCACTATTTCAGTATGAGTTAAAACTGTTTGCCCACTAGCATTGCAGATAGAATTAATTTGATTTTTATCTTTCTTAATACGAAGATAATTGGCTAAATATCTTCCAGATCTATTAGCATTAAAACAAAATTTAGCTTTAGAATTAGAAATGTGTATGCCTGTTCTAGTACTTAATATGTAATTTAATTCATAACGAAGTTTTTGTAGTTGTACTTTGTATTTAATATGATTAGATGTAATGAAGAGACGTTCGTACTTAGTGATTTGCTTGTCTAATTCTTGAATTCTAGTATTAAATGTTTTATTATTATGTGCATTATTAGAAATTGTCACCCCCTGATATAAGCCTTAAAAGCATCCTATCGATTAACAACTGATGTAGAACCTTCCGGATTAAAAGAAAAATACTCATGAATTGACGATAAAATTTTAGGTTTGTTGTCGTTGTTAAGAACAACATTGGTATTCATGCGCCATCTTCCTGGAGACTGTTGAGAAACTTTAGGATGTAAAATGCATGAAACAAGCACATGATCAGAAATATCAATATTTTGGATAGTAGGATCAGTAATAGAGGGAATTAAATGATGGGATATTAATAACAAATCTATTTGAGAATATGAATTGTGAGGATTAGAAAAAAAAGTAAATTATTTATCCGTTGGATGATGCAAACGCCAAATATCCATTAATTTAGTTGTTCTAAAAAAGGATTTAAGAGCAAAATATGCTTTTGGAGGACGATATCTGATTTGGAAGCATCTATCCAATAACGGATCACTTATAAGATTAAAATCACCTCCAATAATAAGCGGGACATTACCCAATTTTAGAACTTCTGACTTAAAAAGGGACCAAAATTCAGGGTCATCCTTCGTGGGACCATATATATTAATCAAGTGTAAGACCATGTCATCAATTTTAATTTTAGTTATAAGAAAACGACCATTAGTGTCAGAATATTTGTGTAAAATCTGAAGATGCAGTTTTTTTTTCAAACAAAATAGTAACTCAATTTTTCTTATTAAGAGCAGGTGAAGAGATAATATTACCAACCCATTTTTTGTTCATGTACGATAAGATAGTGTCATCAACATGAGTCTCCTGAAGTAAACAAATATCAGCCTTACGCCTAGCTAAATAATCCAAAACATTAGTACGTTTAACAGGGTGCCGCAAGCCTTTAACATTGAAAGAAACAATTTTAATACCATGAATATTAGACATCATTTTGAAAAATTGAAAAGAAAAGAGAATAAAGAATTAAAAGACGTGACAGAATATATGTAGCTCTGTTAGGAAAAGGAAAGATAATGAAAAGAAAGAAACGGACCAACATATAACAAGGACAACATCGAGACATAAATAGAATTCTTGAATCGCACACACGCATAACAATAATAACCGATCCAAACATGCCCTTTTAAGAATTATAGCAATTTAGGCTAACTAGAAGAGAGTATCAAGCCTAGATCTCAAGTAATATTCTCATTGGTTTCCATCGAGAACTGCGAATGCTGATGTAAGTATAAACGAAGATCATCCGGACGTTGGAAAGACTTCGAGAACCCATCTTTCTATATTCGCATTGTAGGCGGATCAAACAAGCCAAATTTGAAGCCACAACTTCTCAATCTTGTCCGAAAAACAGCAAACTCTTTGCGGATTTTTACAGTCTTGATGAATAAATATTTTGTTTCCGTTGACCATTAAAGATGGAATTTCTCTTGACACTTTCCGTATCAGCACAAGATGATGATGACGCAACACTTTAAATATCATTTGACGAGGTTTAGTTTGGTTCGGGCTTTTATGGGAAGGAATTCTATGCACCTTGTCAATCTCGAATTTTTCAGGAAACTTTAAGCGTATGAGGCCAGGCAATAGATTTTCTAAATACATCCTGCAGTCATTACCTTCCACATCTTCCGGCAAATTAAAAATTCTTAAGTTGTACTGTCTATTACGATTTTCTAAATCAAGTAATAATTTGTTCATTGGTCCTATCTTCGCTGTAATAGGTATAAGAGTATCTAATTTGACTTTGTTGTCTTGAATTTTGATTGCGTTGTCAGAGACATTCATTGAAATACTAGCCATGTCTTTATGCACATTTTTTATTTCTGACGCAATAGTGTCCGTGTTAGAATGAATAGCTTGCATTTCATCAAACAATTCAGTCAAGGAAGGTTCACTGGATTCTGCCAATTTAGATTTGACTTGTGGAGGCGAAGTAATATTTTTTTACGCTTGCTGTGTACCATAGCAGTATTTTTACCTTCCATAATGATTAACTAATTATTTTAAAGCTATAGTCAATTAAAATTGTAATTTTTGACCACTTAGAACAAGAGCAGTACAATATAATGCTGTGCAGCAGCAAACACCAGCTGTGGGAGTGACCAGGCCACAGCCGCGTCCTTCCCTGCACGTGGCTCCGCCCTCCTGACAGAGAAATCCAGCAGTACCTGGAAGGGAGCACAGGTGAAAGGTGCTACTGCAAGAGCCCCCTGCAAACCTCGCAGACAACCCCAACACGGAAGGCGCTGCTCTCAAGGAGGGAGTCTCCGGAAGCAAATTGGCGGTAAGACCAGCTTCATTATCTAATTAAAATCGTTGATAAAGGGCCGATGTCGCGGACATTACCACAAGGTGGCCATCTTGATTTGCACGCTCACGTGACTCCCCTATGTATGCTTTTGGACTGTAGTCCGAGAAGGAGAAGGCTGTTGCACATGAAGGGAGTCTTTGTGGATGTGTAGCATTGCTTTTGATTCAGTAGATGGGTCAGGTGGTGTTTTGGTATGTGCACCAGCACGCTATATTTTGTCCACTGTAATTCCTTCCTAGTTATAGTTATTTTGAAACGCTATCTCACCATATGACTGTGTGGGTCTTCCTATCTGGTGTTGAAAGGAAGGGTGTACTGTTCAGCAACATTTCCATAAGTGTGTCTTTGAGGGTGTTTTTAATTGTATTTACTAGGACAACATTATCGTACTCCTGAACTAAAAAACTGAAATAAGTGATAATGCTGCTGGTCCTGGATACAGCAGCATAGATAATGCACTCTGGTATTGCCAGTTATGACTCATCCATCCCAGAATGAGCAAATTTATATTGCACAGCGAAGAAATAATGCATCCACATATGCAATTATTTACATTTTAATTCACACATACATAAATTCTTAATACAAACTCGATACAATTTGGATACACTATAGCTCATCAGGCAGTACTGCATTCTCTCTCATTTCAGCATATAAATCCTATGGGGCTGACAGTAACTGATCGCACAGCTCCCCTGTGTAACATGGAGAGCTAGGACTCATGATCTCACAGGTCATTCATGGGTAATTGAATCCATTAAAGCATGCTGTGGCAAGAAAGAGATCAGCTGCCAGAAGCTGAGCTCAGCATGCATAAAAGATCCCTTCTGCGAACCTACAAACATAGTCATTACGAGCATCCCTGGACACCAAAGATCTTTACAAAAGAGCATTCTGTTGCCACTACCGTTTCTTTCTGTATAATAAGGCAAAATGTGTTCGAGAAAAATCAAAAAAAGGCATAGAACGGAATCAAGTGTTCGTAAATGCAATGGGAAAGGCGCACACCTGCAGCATGTGTTGTTAGCGATAACGAAAGTAACAGTAGAACAATGAAAAAACACTAGCAACCAATCTTTGACCAAAGAGCTTGAAATGTACCTACTTTATGCAACTGTAGACGCTGCTTGTAATAATAATGATGTGATGGTGCCATGACACTTCAAACATTCAGGGGCAGATTTACGCAAATGTCATGCAACCCAACACAGGAACCAACTTTGATGTGCTGTGTTACATGAGCGGAAGAGTGCAGTTTCTCCCTCCCCCTAACCCTGCGCTTTAGGAGCATGCCTTGCACCGCGCACACCACTGTACCCTAGAGCAAAATATCTGTGTGTTAAGTCTAGCATAGGGTTAGTACTGGAGGGGTAACCATCCAATACAAAAAAACTATACTTAGATAAACTTTAAAACGTTTTGCATTTTGGATGTGTGATTTATGGTGCAGCACACATGCAAAGTCAGAAAAGTTTGGATAAATAAAAACAGTTCTCCAGTTTAATGCGAATATCAAAAAGGCATTACTTTTTGTGCAAAACCCTGTCCACTATTGCTAGTAGATAGAGCCGTGTGTATGGGTGCCCGAATGGTGTGGCCCATGCACCACCCATGGTATGCCCATTTGATGCAAAGTAATGCAAAGCAGCGTTAGTTCCTAGGAACTTTCCAGTGGAAATATTTGTGCTGAAAATTAAATCCCAAATAAACATTTTACACCATTTTGCATTACTCTTGTGATGCAAACCCAGTGCAAAATATCAGTAAATCTACCCCTCGGGATGCATTTAAAGAGATACAGGAGATGCAGCCCATGGAATCCTGAGAGTGTTTACATAGTCCCTAACCTACATAAAGCGATGGGCAAGCAAAAATTAAATACTCCGTCAACTGAGACAATGGTGGAATACTTCTATAAAATTAAAATTACTTACAAATGTTTTAACACACAGAGCCAAACCTAGACATGATTAAACCTAAGATACACCTATCCATTTATCTGGAATTCAGCTTGGGAAACTGCCTATTGGAGAATTTATTGCAAGGCGGGCAGCTAAAGAAGCTGCCCCTTGACCTATGCACCTGCCAGAGGGGTGTGAAATAGTCTTTCACCCATAATCATGTTTCTTTGCCCAGCATCAGCAGCCCAATGAAAGCGGATCCTAAGGCAACAGACATGTAAGTGCACATCCATGCAGGATGGCAATTGGCAAATGTCAAGGAGGCAACCCTAGGTAAACTAAGCTACAATTGGACGACAAATATTCTTACTTTAGCTCCCAAGGCATCCACCCCCTCACCGAATTTTAAGTAATTATGTCTACAGCTGACATTCTTAAATAGCTTTCAATTTATTTTGTGTAATGTGTTCATATTTGAGTATGGCATGATTACTGCATGGCTTTTAGCTGAACCAATAAATACATTTGATTTTATTTGATTATGGCATTGGGCAGACTTGTGCGGCATTGTGATGTGCTGTGTGCTTTGAAGCTTTCCCACTGATGAATATTAATGAATTGGGCTGCTGTATTGTAGATTAACAACAAAACGAACCCCACTCTCCCAACACCCCAGACAACTTAAAAAAGATACTGTACTGGTCTTTTAACACCTTTCACCATAAGGGCCCGAGTCCCTTTGTTAAGGGATTTCATTAACTTGGGTTGATGCTACAAGAAAAGATAATACACAGTGGTATAGTGTCGATCAGGGACAAAAAGCAATATGTGAAAATTGCAGTGTGAAGAAATGTGTGGAAAATAGGAAGTGCTTCACGGAAGCAACCACCATAAACTTGTTACTTCGTGCGGCTGACTGGCTTACCTTATCATCAATGGCACTTTCCTAGAGATGCAGGACAAACCCACCACTCCTAGATTTGCAGTGGGTGTAGCTCAAAGCTTATGTCCTCGTACCTGCACAGCAAGGCACATCCAGTTCACCCCACAAACTCACTAGGTGGAAGACCTGGGGGATCTACTCGGGTCTTTTTTTAGGCTAGAACAGGGAGGAAAAAGACTAGGGAGGAGATCAAAAGTTCATGGAAGGGGCCATCTGGACCAAAAATGGTAGGGATAGTCCCCGCCGGTCACCAGGAGCAGAGGCCGGGGTCAGTTCTTTCAAACATGGTCAATCTCTCTAACAATGAGTTCAGCAAAACCGAAGAACTGGTCCTTAATAATGGGCTGGGATTTATTCCAACCCCTATACATGATCCTTTCAAGTTCCACCTGGAGTCCCAAGAGATGAGGTGCAAAATCAGATTGCAAAAATTCTTTTGTGATAAACCACAAGAAACTAGGTGGATATTCTGGTCAGACATGAAGAATTCTTCCACTATTACCCCTCCAGCATCTGCTGTGGCACTCAAAGTGGTTGTATTTCAACAACGGGTCTTGGAACAGGACGCTGCGCTTAAACAATCAGCCACCTGAGTTTTTCAGAAACTCTCAAAGGGATGAAAAATTGTTTGCAAAATCTTTGCAAGATAACCACGGAATCATGATTAAGCCAGCTGATAAAGGTGGAGTGATTGTTATCATGATTCTACACGATCGTGAGGCTGAAGTGAATAGGCTCCTGAGTGCAAGTGTACATTCTATTACAGAAAGACTCTACTTCAGAATTGAGAACTATCCCAACAGTTGGTGGATGATGCAGTGCAAAAAACATTAGATCACTAAACAGGAAAGGGGCTTCCTAATAAATACTGCTACTCGTATTCTGGCCTTTTACATTCTGCCGAAGATTCACAAACCCTGGTGCCCTCCTCCTGGCAGAGCCATTGTTTCCAAAATCAAGTCAATATATTGTTTACAGAATCAATTCAATATTGGAGCCGTTATCTCAGTTTGCTGATTTGTTTTTCAGGGATAGCTTAATTAATCAACTACTGCATCCAAAGGACACCTCAGATGTCTTGCATCTTTTACAAGATCTAGAATTTGATCCTATTAAACAACAACTGGTGATGTTGAATATTGGATCCTTTTGCCCTGTTGAAATTGCAGGAACCTTCTTTGGCAATGAAACATGTTGGCCATTCGTTTGCATGAAAGTCTGGGCATGATAGTTGTTTTTAATGATGCGCCAAGGACCTATATAATTAAAATATTCAGGTCATTCTGACACAGTTTTATTCTTTTTTCTTTGGTCATCTTTTGACTCAGAGAGTGATGTCCGAACTCTCAGATTTTTAGAGGACCTTATTCTTTAGTGCAGCTACGAGGATACATTGCTTTTTTAGCTACACTCTACAGCAAATCTAGCAGTGGTGGCTTTTTCCTTCATATATAAGAAAGCACAGATGGTGACAAGTTAAGGCAATCAGTAGCACAAATTGTCACTGTCTGATGTGGATGAGTCATCGGAAAGGCATCTTTTCAGCATTATTGACACTGCTGCTGGTTATTTCATAGGAGAAACTTGGGTTCCCTCTGTTCCTGTATCATCACTTGCATCTGGAGTGTATCTACTACTCAGGGGTAAGTATTTGTTCCTTTTACATGGGAGATCATTATCAAGTGTATCATCTGCTTTCTGGACCAATACTGTTTCTCGCCTTTTGGCCTCCATAGATGTCCTATCATTCCCCTTGTCCTGATGAGACCCCTGTATCTCACTGAGGGACGAAACGTTGTCAACATGCATAACAAACAAACTGCATTGTGACATTGGTTTATCAAGTTGAAATATGTTTGTTGTAAACACACAGAGTCTTATCACTTCACAGTCACTCCTACTTGATACCTTAGGCTGTAGTTTCCTAGCTCACTGGGGCACACTGCACTGATACTTTGGAAACTGTAAGAACCATGAATATTAATTATTGTAGTACCTGAGGCTTGTTTGAATAAGAAGGTCTGCGGGGTAGAGTTTTTACAGCTGCTTGACGCAGTGACTGTCTGATTAATCTATATAGCATATGTGTTGTTTAGAATCCAATTAAGTCAATGGTTGGTGCCTTTACCATGGCGGTATTTGCTATAATTTGGGAGATTGGATGCCTGCCTATTGCGTGTGGTGAGCGGACACATTCCTTAGTACACAAATGAATTTTTAAACATACCACCAGGCTTTAAGTGGTGCTGGAACTGCCAGGAAATAATTACATTATAGTTATTTTGGAGTTTTTGTGCTTCGAAACTGCAAACTTGAGAGAGACTCTCAGCTCTCTTTTTAATCAATGAAGTTGCTTTTAATCATTTGAAGTTTGGGCACTTACAGTATCCTCACTGCGAGCAGGTATGAGAGATCAGAGGAAACACGTCTGTATGCTGTCACACTCCCTTCCACTTCCCCTCCGACTCAGTCAGGTAACAAGAAAACAAATACCATTAGATAAAAGACAAATTCTGCCGCAGTTTACTGTTGACTGATTAGAGAAGGACAGAGACAAGAAAGTGATATACTCTTTCAAAAAGGCAAACGACGTTCAAAGAAAACATGTAGAACAACGAAAGCAGGCACAAATTGTTCAAATATATTCAGCATTCAGCTTTTAGGTTATACAAAGCCCCTGAGATATATTTGCATTCTTAAAAATTGTGACCTGCAGGTTACTTATGATTGGATCTCTGCAACAAATGTGTGAACCTATTGAGCTGCTGTGATTTGAACCTGTGGTCTACAAGTTCTATGCAGTATTGTGCAGCAAGTACTTTAAACCCTACAACATTGTTACTATTTTTCAGGCCTATGTTCTGTGGATTATACACAGAACCCTACATTAAAAATACACAAATGTGACAATCGCAGACAATAACAGCAAAACTAGACTGATTTTAAAGATGTATACAGCAGTGTTATTACTCAGACAGGCTAGTTCAGTCATCAGAGCCCTCACACTATACGTAAAGGCTCGGGATTCACAAATCAGTAGCGATTATCAGTCAATTATCAGTTTTAAATATATATTTGGAAATAAAATACATTTGGCCCCAATCATTAGAATGTCATTTTATGAATATTCATTTTGCAATGAAATACACAGTTTCATTTTGAAAAAGCAAACTCAATTCTCCTTTCATGGAAATTTGTCTACAAATGGTTGTTGTTCATTTTTAGCAAATACATGCTTGGTTCACAATCATTAGTTTGTCATTTTCATCAAGTACCTACACTGACATATGCTAGTGCCACACAGGGTAATATTCTTCCAATCATGCCTAAGTTTCGCCGGCTCATGGTGGGATGCCCATTGTGTGCCAGTAATTACACCATCATTCTGAATTAGTGGCAGTCTAATTACGCCAAGGATGCCTAGATTATGTCAAAAATTAGCAATTATTCCAGGTCCAAATTTATACCAAATTGGGCTCCATTACACCGAGAATGCCAGCGATCTGTAACGTATTTTCACCACTAAGCCATGGACAGCATTTTAATGAGAATGGGAACCATCATGCCATTGATGCTTATCATATGTGAAGACTTACCACCCTTTTATGCCAGACCAGCATTATACAATAATGTAATTTGATGCCCAAAAATGTACTGAGAACCACCATTAACTGATTGCACTTGGAAAAGCATATCACATCAATATAGGGTGGGTATCATCATCCTATGGGTGCTATCACTATGCGAAAAATGATCACCAGAAGCAGTCATATCTCAACACTAAAATACCCACAGTCTACTAATAATTCCCACCATTGTGCCAGGGTTGGATCCAGTTATGACAAGAAAGGCCTCTCTATGGACTTTATAAGTGATTAGTAGCTCTGCTGCAGGGTCATGTCTGTGTAGGGTGGCTGGACTGCCTCTTATGCACACACACACACACAAACACACCTTTACACTTTTGACACATGCACAGAACATACAGCAGCAATTAAGACTTTTTGGACTAAGTCTCATCCTGCTTTAGGTCTGTCTCCCATGTCTCTCCTGGAGTGCGCTCCACCTCCACCCTGCTTTTGATTCCTGCTGCTCAACCAAGGGTAGGGCTGTGTACACAATAACAATGACTTGGTAGCACAGTATCTGCAAGACAATCATATCGCCATGTTGCCTATGTGTCTTGCTCAACTTCCTATCCTGCCCTGTCCTTGTCTCCTGTCCCTCGTCCAGATTACACTCCTTCGCTTGCCTCCAGGTACTGCTTCTCCCAGCATGGCAGACCAGCACACACACACAAACATTGCGATTAACAGAGTAGGACTTCCAATATGGCGATTCACCATAATGCTTGAGGTTCAGGAGCATTGTAATGCCACCTCTGTGAGGCACTGCTGCACAGTTCGAGACCCTAAATTGACAGGGCACATATTTGTGTTCTTTTTTTATTACATTTCCCTGAAGTTTTCTTTGCTATTTTTTTCTCTCCAGTTCTTAACTGTGTTGAATACACTTTCTATATATATTAGGCTCTTTTGATAATGATGTGGTTCTTTTAGTTTTTGTTTTGCAAAGTTGCCATCAGAAAGGATGGTTTGAGCCTCATAACACTACCCTGGATCTTCAGTAAGACCCTGCTAAATTCTGAAGGACAGCAGCCAGTTAGTGCTGATATCTGTAAAGTATGGCATTATTGCACACATATTTACTGTCTTTGGCCAGCTCACATGATCAGTAAGACATGCATGTCCATTGGGAATTAGTGGTCTTCGACACAAAACACCAATACACCTTCTTTCTCTCTTCCCTAACCGCCCCAAGTATCGTCCCATGCCTCTGATTATCTTGCTGCGGCCCAAAATCTTTAGCACATTTTCCTGTTTCGCCAGGATAACCGCCCATTCTGAGTTTCATACCTATCTGCCTGCTCTCAAGCACATTTGGTGACGTCATCACGCTAAGAACTTTTTGGAGTTGCACCAGATGAGTTGCCCCCTTAGATCAGAGGGGCGCCCTGATGCGGGGGACAAACAGAGGTATGATTGTTGATGGGGGAGGGCCCTCTTTTTGTCCTACACAATGCTAAGCTATATTAGTATTTGTCAACCTCCACTGTGAGAAAGTTTGAATAATACTATAGTAGGTATCTGACCTGCACTGTATATGTTTGCCTGAGGGGGGCGGAGGAAGGGAAGGGGGGAATTTGAAATGGAATGAAGATGTGCGTGTAAACAAAACGAGTCGAGATAATCCTATGTATACCTCAGTTCCTCATTTATCAAAAGGGTTGGACTGAGCTCCTCATTAATTTTTGCATAAAGATCAGCAGTAAAATAATTTTACTGGATGTTTCACCATATGTGCTATTCTTAATACCTGGAAAGTGACTACCCACTGTTCCCCGAAAAGGAGAACTAGGCATCGAAACTGCACTTAGGCCCTTTTTTTGCCAACCCACTATTTGTAATGGATGTCTTTTCTAAACTACTAAATGCTGCATTAAATGTAACTTTTGGATAAATCTATTTCTTATGCTCCTTGTGAATCCTTGTTGTCTGGTTGATAGCAACTGCTTTATCTTCAACTGATATATTCTCTTAATTGAGGCATGCTTGACACTGCATTTACTTTGTATTTTTAGGCTCATAGGACTTGAAATGAAAGCAGTATGGAAGTGACATCTGGCTTGTATCCTTTCATCTGAAGGAACCAGGACACGTGTATTTTCTGAGCCCCGATGTACAGAGTAGAATGAGCATTTTGGGGGTGTAGCAAAGATTTCTTGACTTGATGGAACCTGGTCCACACCCAATTGAGTTGGGTTAACGCACGGCAGGTCTGTTTCTTTCCCACTGAATCACTAGGGCAGTGGAGGCCACACTTCAGTCAGCCAATGACAAACCCCCCACTAGTGTTAAGGTGCCCTGCCACTGTTGTGGGGAATTTCCACTAAAAGTGCTCCTGCTGCAAGACCACTTTCAATGAAAATGTAATGCCGGGTGGAAAGCCAGGTCAGGGTGGTCCGCTCAGCATTATTTTTGTTTCACAGGACCTCCCTCATCTCTCTCAATAAAGGGTGTTTGTTTTGATGAAAATAAAATAGCATTTGCTCCAATGCGCTGGGAGTTTTCTTTTAATCCAAGTGGGCGTTACCTGATTTTTCCAGTCTTGAGCGTCATGACTAGAGCAGGAAAAACCTCTGTCAGAAGGCCAGCCTACATTGGTTGGGTCTTTCGACGTTCTAAACCTGGCAGTGCTCTTTCGATGGGTTACCTGCTAAGGAATTCCCACAGTAAAGCTGATTGTGGTTTCAATTTGAGACAGTCTGCAATTGAACCTCGAATTGAGATGAGTGAACTATGAGTATAGCAGAACGTTGACATGGGGCCACTTATTAGCACACCATGTTTCGTCTGCTGTCATTAAAGACAACAATGATCTTTATAAATAAAGCAGCAACTAAAGTCTTGTTTTTTTTCTTCATTAAGACAAAAAGCCTAGACACTTGGGGTTGTATTATAGAAGTGCTCTGGGGGCGCGACAGGCATGTGTGCCTGCACCCCTTGGGCACTTTGGAATTACAGAAGGTGCCCCAGACGCATGTGCAGCCCCTTATGTAATACAAATAGCGCTTGCTCACATGTTGCGCCAGCGCTATCTCAAGAGACTAATTAATGAGGGCCAAAAATTAATTAACATAGGATGCTAAATGTGCCAGGAATAGTAAAACGTAACATTAAACTGACACACAGGCAATCATTGTTACTCATGTAGCCCATAAAAATGCCATGTAACATGCTTTTCCTAGCGGGAAGGGAACTCAATATTGCTGAAATGTGCACAACGTGATTTAGAAGCTTGCCCTATAATGGCATGCTTAGCGATGCTGCCATAGCTGCAGAATCTTTCAGTTTAACAAAATGTATTACTTTATTAAGCCATATTTTTATTCTTGAATGCCATGAACTTCCTATTTTGTTTATGATTCGTACAAAGCTTGAATAGAATATTTTGTGCATTTAAACAATAATGATTAATTCATTGAGTAAAAGAATGCATTACCTAACAGTGATTTTGCCTTTTAATTGGCAGTTCATTGTTCTCGCAGTGAAACAAATTTATATGTGAAAGGTCGATCTGTGTTTAAAGCCTATGGGAACTATGCCTGATGTTTCCAGAATCTCATCCCCCAAAACTGTCTGTAACTAACACACAATAAAAAGTTAAATCCGCATGTATTTCAGTATGAACGGAGGAGCTGAACCTGCTTACCAAAGAACTCTGTCCCCTGATTGGTTTGTGGAGGAAGAGGCCTGCTACAATGTTTTTGATATGTTTTCTTGACTTTTATATTAGTGCGTGTCCCTAGGTAGTTTCTGAGCAAGCTCCCATACACACTTTTCTTTGGTGAATTGATCCAGACCTTTGAGAGTTGTGGATACTGCTGCTACAGTTTTTCTTCTTTGTCTGAACTTGGGCCTGATTATGATGACAGTGGTCCCACTGCCATCGGACCCATGATATATGCCTGCCATATTAAAATGGCCGGCGGATGAGAGGCGTTCGGAAAGACCGACCGCCATGCAACCGACAGGTTCCTTGAGCCCGCTGGTGCGTCGGAGGGGGATCATATCCCAACAAAGGTGGTGGTGACTACCAGGCATTGCCGTAGGGATTATGATGTCCCTTTCCACCAGCCTTTTCATGGCGATTAATCTGCCCCCGTCCCTCTGCCCCTCCGGTATGGGCACTCGGGGGCACCTACTGTGCCCTCTACATATCCCTGCACCATGTGGCTGGCATCGCATGGTGCCTGCCACGTAGTGCAGGGATATGTGAAGTGTCCCAATTTTGCATTGCGGTGGGTGCTGCAGCCAGCAGCACCCGCCGCAATGCAAATTACAGGTATTGCGACCGGTGTGGTGGCGGTCGCATCATAATGCCTATGTCGAAACCACCGACAGCCTGTCCTGATTTCCGATAGGGTCCGCCCGCCATCCTAATCAGCGCCTTAGCTGTTTTAATTGACAGTTTGCTACTGCAACTATATGCTGACCTACTTGGATCTGATGAGACTCGGCTGAGTCTTATGAACTACTCTTTATGGGAAGTTCTGCTACTCTAAATTGGCTCTGAAGCTTCACGCACCTTAGATTTCACTCTTTTGCTTGAATTAGAACTTTTCATGAGTTTTTAAAATTAAAGCTTTGATATTGATTTATAGAATAGGGAACCTATTTGTTATACCTGCTGCTCAGCCAGTGTGACTGTGATGAGAGAATGTTGATGAGTGGAATGTTGGTGTCAGTGTGAGTCACTCAGTGGATGGGCTGAGCAGCAGGAAGGCTGCTCCTGGTGGGGCTCTACGCTGTAACATCTTACATGGAATAAACTTACATGGAGACTACTTGGATCGGACCTGCATTTATTCACCACATTTTGGCGAAGATTTTAATGAAAGAACCTGCGTGTGCAACTTGAATGGTCTGGTACTATGAGCCTAAAGTAACTGTAACTGAAGAAGTGTAACTTGAAGAAGCTACTCCTGTAACTATGTTTGGCACAGCTACCTGGCACCCTGAGCCCCACCAGTGACCTTGACATCGGTCCCCCCCAACCCAAGTGTGCCAGTTCCTGCTAAGCTTTCCTGCTAAGCTTTTCATCCACTGGTCTTCTGTAATCTCCTGTGGAGCAACAAGTAGAGGTTTTTCTCTTATCTGTCTCATGCTTTGTGCTAAGTCCTTTACAGTTTTGGGGGATTTTAATTTTCACTTGGAAGAACCCACTGATCCTGACAATATGAGGCTGAAACTGGTTATGAGTGGGGGGGATCTTGAGCAGCTGGTGGTCGGACCTACACATGTAGCAGGTCATACATTGGATGGAATTTTTACTAATAACTCATGTCTTTCCTTCTCTGAGACCCTGCCTCTTACTTGGACCGATCATGCTGCCATTTTATTTGCTCTATCTCGGACGCCTCACTATCAATTTAAACCAGAGTCCAGGGCCAAACTAACTATCAGGGCCTGGAATTCCGCCAACAATCCCGCGTTAGGGAATCTCCTGAAAGATACAGCCCCCCTCCTTCCGGATGGAGCAGAGGAGGCTGCGGCTGTTTATGCCGGATGGATTGACGCTGCGTGCAGTAAATTTGTCCCGACTAAACAGTATTCCCCCAAGCGGGTTTCCCCCTCAGCCCCTTGGTTCTCTGATAACCTTCAAGAGAAAAAAACTGACTGTAAGAGGTTGGAACGAGCCTGGAGAAAAGGCTATAGTGCCAGTGACAAAGTGGCCTATAAAATCAGTCTCTCAGGGTACAAAAAACTACTCCTGGATACTAAGAGGATTTACTTCTCTGAGCAGATTAAAAAGGCAAAATCCTCCTCTAAAGAGTTATTTAAAACAATAAATTTACTCACTAATCCCACTTGGCCAAATGTAGATACTAGCCCTGAACTATGTGAAAATCTTGCCTTTTTCTTTAGGCAAAAGGTCGATTGTATTTTTTCCTCCTTCAGTCCCCAGCAATTAGAGGCTAATGAGGCTTTGGATGAGGCGAAATCCAATACAAGCAAAGCTATATCTACTCTAGCTGAGTTTACACCACTAGAAACTCAAGAGGTTATTAAGCTCTTGATGGCGAGTAGATCTGGATCTCCCTTGGACCCTTGTCCAGTTTCTGTGATTAAACTCTTTCCTGAGACCATTGGCCCGGTTCTGACCTCTATGATCAACTCTATTTTTGAGTCAGGTCACTTTCCCATAATGTGGAAACAAGCCTCCATTCTTCCTCTTATCAAAAAGCCTAAACTGGACCCTAATGATATGAACAGCTACAGACCTATTTCACGTCTCACACTGCCAGCTAAAATTATTGAAAAGGCCATGAACACCCAGCTTAGCACGTTCTTCCGCACTAACTGTTCATTGGATCCTACGCAGTTTGGCTTTCGTGCTGAACATAGCACAGAGCTAGCCTTGATTAAAGCAACGGAGGAAATAAGAGAGGCCTTGGACCAAGGAGGTGCTGCGATTCTGATCATGTTGGACCTTTCGGCAGCCTTTGATACGGTCCATCATGAAGTATTGATGGACCGGCTATCTACTGCAGGGGTTCAGGGCAAGGCCTGGAACATTTTACAATCATTTCTCTCAGATAGAACCCAAACGGTGGACATAGGTAAGAATAAGTCCAAGCCGTTTTCCTTTCCGTGCTGGGGTGCCACAGGGCTCATCCCTCAGTCCTACACTTTTTAATATATATGTGGCTCCGCTGGCGGCCCTGATTGGATCCTTTGGGTTTCAGGTGACGTCTTATGCAGACGACACTCAAATTGTGTTGTCCCTTCAGCCGGGCAAAGAAGCTGAGACTAGCCTGAGATGTCATGATTGTATGAAATCTGTTGCAGGCTGGATGGCATCTAATTGCCTAAAGCTCAATGCCGGCAAAACGGAGGTTTTGCTATTTGGAAATAAGGCTAACCCCTGGTCACCTGATTGGTGGCCAGAGGAAATGGGCACACCTCCAGCGCCCTCCGCGAAAGCAAAGAACCTGAGTGTGGTGATGGATGACAAACTCACCTTTGGTGATCATGTTAGCGGGGTGGTATCCACCAGTTTCTTTCTTCTCAGAAAGCTGAGAAAAATAAAAACATTTCTGTTCAAAGATACCTTTAGGACAGCAGTCACTGCGCTCGTCTTGTCACGACTGGACTATTGTAACGGTCTGTATCTGAGTTTACAAAAGAAACTTTTAACAGACTCCAGATTGTGCAAAATGCGGCAGCAAGACTGCTCTTGGGCATTCCTAGGTTCGTCTCAGTGGGAAAGGGTCTTCGAGATCTCCACTGGCTTCCAGTGAAACAACGGACACGGTTCAAGGCACTGTGTATGGTTTTCAAAGCCTTGATGGGCAGTGGCCCAGTCTACCTGAGAAACCGACTACTCTGGTATGTTCCTGGAAGATTGTTACGTTCCTCGGAAGCTAAGCTGGTGACTATTCCCCGAGTTAAGAAAGCCAGTTGGGGTGGCAGGAGTTTCGTTTACTGTGCCGCTAGGGCCTGGAATGATCTTCCTGTGCATCTAAGAAAGGCCACAGATCTCCTTTCCTTCAGGAAGGAGTTGAAAACCTGGCTTTTCTCTGTATAATCTCTCCGTCAGGTCACCCACCAGGTAGTGCTTAGCGCCAGGACGCCTTTGGGCAGCAGCTGCGCTTTACAAGTTTCATTAACATTAACATTAACATGAAAGGTGCTGAGGAAGAGGAGTTTCCTCAGTCCGTGTCCAGAAGAGTGACCAGTCCCTGGAGCCCGCATGTGGAAGTGCGTTTGGGAAGAGACCCCAGAGTTTGTTTTCAACAGTGCTACTTTGTGGTGGAGTCCCTAAGTTGCGTGTCATGAAAGATGACAAGGAGGAGGATTCCCCGCAGTCCGTTTGTGATGAGAGACTCGAGTGGTGCACCCACCGTGCCATTTCAATTGCTTGTGAGGAGCCGAAGGCGGCACCCAGTTTCAACTTGGATGTTGGTTTTGGCATCGGAAGCCGTGTGGATCATTCTTGGCGTGGCAAACAGAGCCTCCACCGTTTTTTTTATCAGTGAGTGGCTCTTTAACTATTTTGTGAGGATTGCCGTTTGCCGTTACCTTATGCGGCATTTGAATGCGCTGCATGCCGCGAGCCTAACGTCTGCGCACACCTTACCTTCTCTACGGTGTCGCGTGACGTTGCTATGGTGAAGTTTTCTGCATCTGATGTGCTCGTGATGTTAACTGCGCATGGACGTGTTGCCACACCTGCGTACCTGGAGCCACCCAGCACTCCTCACGCATGCGTGCTGCCATTTTTTTTTTCGTTTTGGTAGTCTAGGCTGACGAAGTCTCCTTAATGGATTTCGTGTGGTTCTGGCAGCAAGTCTATTGTGACAATGGGCTTGTCCTCTTACGGTGAGGTGTACTCCGTTCCCTTTTGCATAATGTAACATTTTGAGGAGGGCATGAATTGTTGAATCGTCTGCTGCTGCGTGTACCTCCACCTGAGCCTACTTAAATTTCATTACCGGTGGCTTTCAGCTTGTGCATTCTTCTTTACATGCTCCTTTGATGACGTGTGGAGCAGTTAGGCAGCGCAGCTCAGCGTCGTACGATTAGCTAATTCTTGCTAGTGACATTTGCAGCGAGTACGAGACTGGAGTCACCTGGTGTTCCTTACGCTTGCATCCTTGAAGGTTTCAAATTTAATATCGCTTGGTGCAGAGAAATTCCAGTCAGCTATTGGGCTGTGTGAGAGACCTGCATCAGCTACCAGTTACTCTGTGTTTTGATTTTTGATTTTTTTTGGACATTATTCTGTTTCCGGATTCCAGAGATATTGGCAAATATTTTACACTTTTGAAGAGTTCCATCAGCACTTTCTCATACCAGTTCAGGAGCTCGTTTTGAGTCACTGAATATTATTATCGTTTTTTGTTTTTGTGTTGGTTTGCTGGATCATCATTCACTTGGGACTTTAAGGGGCAAGCTTTATGGGTTGCTAGTCTCTGTTTTTCAGATTAATATATACAGCTATTCTTTTACCACTCTGTTAAGTTGCGTATGTATGCATACTTTTACCATATAGTGCAAGCTCTTTGTCCCATCCATTAACTTATGCAGTGCATGGGTACTAGTTTCTGCATTTGGAGTGTTCATTGTATGGCTGTAGTTGGCTGAATGGATGTTCCACCCTACCTACGTCGTGTTTATGCTAGAGGTTGTTTGTGTGAGGTGTTGTTTTTTTTCTTACTACTGTATTAGGTTCAGTGTTGTATTAGTTCCGTGTGGAGTGTTTTTCCACACTTACCACCCCAACTTTGGGTTTGGGTGGATGGCTGACGTGAAGCCAGATTTTCAAGAGTCAGGGTTTTTCATATTGCTTGTTTTTCCTTACTACTTTATTGGGAGAACTGTTGTACGCTTTCATATGTTCCGTGTGGAGTGTTTTTCTACACATACCACCCAACTTGTGTTAGGTGAAGGGCTGAGGTGTAGCCTGATTTTTAGGAGTGTCATATGTTCCGTGTGGAGTGTTTTTCCACACATACCACCCCAATTTTGTTGGGTGAAGGGCTGAGGGGAAGTTTTTTGGGAGTGAGTGTTTTTTCTTAGTCATTGCTGTTTCTCTACGATTTGATTGGGTTTAGTTGTGCACATGTTCCGTGTGGAGTGTCTTTCTACACGTACCACCCTAACTTCGGGTTTTGGGTGTAGGGCAATTATTTTATGCCGTAGGTTGTGTGTGGAGTTGTGTTCCACACGTACCTCTCTTACTAGGGGTAAGGGTGGAGGGCAACTTGTATGCCGTTAGTTTTCTGTGGAATGTTTTTCCACAGCTTCGTAGTTCTTGTTAGAATGGTTCCCTACCTCACTTGTGGTTGGCACCCTATTTACTTTTCTCGTGTTTGCCTGGCCAGCCAGCATGTTTTAGGTATCTGGGTTTGTTTGTAGTGTGTGGTGTGGTGATGCTTGTATTTTGCTGTGGTAGAAAGGGAGATGGTGCATGAGTGTATCTTATTATAGCACTTGTGTTCTTTTTCTCTTTCTTTTTATTTCTTGAAGCATGATATTTCCCATCTATTAGCGCCATGCTCACGTTTCAGATCATTGCTATTTTGCTTATGTGTGGCTATGGTTCTGATGTCATTCTGTTGCATGCTATTGTTCCTTTGCCATCCTTTGCTTGCATCAGATTTTATTGCTTTTCCATTTAGAGTCTTTCTGTAATTAATATAAAGAAAGGAGATGTGTTATACCTGCTGCTCAGCCAGTGTGACTGTGATGAGAGAATGTTGATGAGTGGAATGTTGGTGTCTGTGTGAGTCAGTTGGTGGATGGGCTGAGCAGCAGGAAGGCTGCTCCTGGTGGGGCTCTACGCTGTAACATCTTACATGGAATAAACTTACATGGAAACTACTTGGATCGGACCTGCATTTATTCACCACACTTTTCCTTTACGGAACACGCTCAATATAATTTTATTATTTGATGCTTTCTAACCATTCTTTTTGAAGAGATTTCTGTCAACTTATTTGATTGATAGACTAACTAAACAAAGACCACAGAAATAAAAAAATAACTTTACTCATCTCTTAATGAGAAAATGCAATTCTCATCATTGACTGAACTTAACTGTTATAAGAATTTATGTTTGAAATGAATAACTTGCTCCTTGACTCCTAATTCACATTTCCAGGATCCATCACTGTGAAGGATTAAGCGTGGAAAAGAGGGATTAACTTTAACATTTGACAACATTTTGGGCCCAGTCCATGCTATCAAGGGTGTTCCCTCATTTGCAAGGGGTCATGGCACAATACAAATGACGGAATCTCCTTATCTCTACCCCCGTGCCGTATTATGGATGAAGGAGCAAAGGCAAAGAAGCTGTCAGGAGGTGCACTGACAGTGCCCCGCAAAAAAGAGGTGCTCTGTCAGTGTGCCCCCTGATGGCAGCCCTCTGGAGAGGGTTAAGGGGGGTCCTATAGAACCCTCAGTTACTGCACCCACCTGCAAGGGGATCCCTCTCCCCTCTTAAAAGTGCAGGCAGGTTGCCACCTTTTACAGTGAAACCCAGATGGACTTTGAAGCAGCTGCTCCGTATTTCACTTAAGTGTGCTGCCGCCAGGGCAGCACACGTTTTTGGCTTCCCTGAGGGCAGCGCATTCAACATAGTAGGGTACAGTTTCCCTGTTTGTGCACGGTGCACCTGCTTGAAGGAGCACCATAGCGCAAACAGGCAAAGTGCGCCCTACTTGTTATAGGTTCCCTGGGGTGAAAGTACAGTAGAAAACAAAGCAAGAACAAATCATTCGCTTGAACGAACACTACCAATTAGAAATATTTCAGGCATAGATGGGAATGCCAGCCGGTTTACGCAATTTTTTCCCTGTTTCAATTTTATAGCCCTGATTGTATAAAAAAGGAAGAGGAAAAGAAAATAGTAGTAAGCAGGATGGAGGCTTAGTGCTCCATTGTGGAGTATATTAAGTAGCTCCTGTCACCTGTTTAGCCATCTGCCCTTTAAAGAAGATGACGTTCAGAGAAGGGGAACCCTAAAGGGATGCACAAAAAATGGGGTCTGTGATTTTGTTGTATAGCTACAAAATATATACTGTTTGTTTTCTTTTCTTCAGTGTATCCCTTGTTCTCTCATGAAAGTTTCGAATACAATTATTTTTTACATTTTATACCATTCGTACATTGCCAATAAAGAAAGGCAATTGAAAGATATATCTTTCACAGGCCCATTCTCATCTGACCAGAGGGAAGATGTAGGAAACTCAGCACATGAATAAATCTACAGACTCTGGAATACATTCACATGTATGCTTAGATTCCCAATATTCTTTCTTCCTAACAGGTTGTCCTCCATGCTCAAGAGATGAATATTGTGTAGATACAAACACATTTTTGATCATTCTAAATTGCAATGATAATCTTAGTGAGCATGAAAAACTATTATTAAACTGAATACTTTACAGTATTGCATGGCAAAAGAAATCCTAATGCGTCATCACTAATAGTAAAAGCAATTTATTTTAGCAGGGTATTCACATTTTTATTTAAAGATTGTCCCTTGCATCTTTACATAAATATTTAGAGAACAGAATAAAAATCTGTACACATTCATTCTTCATATTGATTTCATAATACTCATTTGTTTTTGGAAGAATTGCACAAAGAGGCAGCTGCAGGAGCATTTTGTTTGTATCTGTTTGCTTTAGCATTAAAGGGATATGACATCATTATTAGTCATCATTATGAGTCATCGCCTAGACCCTGTGTGTATAAAAAAGACTCAGACTGCAATTTGATCTGTGCCATTATATTAAATTTACAGAACACTTCAGGTTCTGTACTCTGCACTCCATCTTTCACAGTTGTCTTACACAACCTCTAGGTGATACCAAGAGAATTCATTAAATAAATGCATCTGAACTTAGTCTGGATTACTAGTTCCCACTTGAACGCTAAAAATATTTCCATTTATTAACATTCAAGGAACAGGGTGGATAGGTGGAGAGGAAAGATGTTTCAGCGTTATTAATTTACATTATTGTACATTATAATATACTTACGTTATTTATTTAAAGCTCTATTTGATGTAAGGATCAAATGTCATGTTTGTGAACATTTGTTGTTGTTTCAATCTTTTAATGAGAATGTGATTTACCATGCCCAGCCTAGTTTGTAAAACTCCATTCTCGACATGACTTTTAAATATGGAATTACAGAGCATACCACCTTCTGGCTGTATATAGACCAACAATTTGAAGAGGGACTATTTATCTTTTTAGAGGAAGAATCATGATGCATGCACATAAGCAAATAGGTCAAATGTACTTTTATTGTAAAGATAAAGTTGTATGAATAAGGTAGGATCGTTGTTTATTTCAATATCTTTTTAGATAGGAAGAACCAGACGTACCAGGTGAGAAAATCGCTTTACATAGGAATAAATGTTACAATAAAATTACAGTATAACAGCAGCATGACAATAAAAAATAAGGTCAACCATAGTAAAGTAACCATGGAATAGCAATTTCAGTCCTAGAAAGCAGTTTGCAAGAGACTCACAAGATCAATTCCTTTAGTGCAGGGTGTATCTCAGTCACAGAGGGAGAAGTTGCAGAAAGGGTAAGGCTTTAAGCTCTTTCTTGAAGATGTCATGGAAGGGATTCATTCTAATCGCCTGAGGATTGATATTCTAGATTCCCAGAACATTTCTGGGGAAGACTTGCTTCAGGGTGTTAGCTTTTTTGAACAAGGTTTCTAGTCTTAGAAACTCTGCACGTCAGAGAACTGGAGTCTTCTGAGATTACTAGCTTTTGTGTCAGGTAGTTTGCTGCTCCATCATGCTGCTCATTGTGAACTAAGCAAGCCAGCTTGAAAATTCTCCTTGCCTCAATGGGGAGCCATTTTAGTGTGAACCGAATTGGAGTGATATGCTCTGATTTTCGGGAGCTGGAGACTAATCAGATTGTGGAATTTAGGCAGTTTTCAATGGAGCCAGGTGAATTCTAGGAATCCCAGTCAACAGAGAGTTGCTATTGTTGAGTCTTGAGAGGAATAGTGATTGCTCCACTGTTTTGAGGTCATAAGCTGGAATACGAGACTCAGGGCCGGACTGGCTACCGGGCGTTTTGGAATGCTGCCGAGCTGGGGGCTGATGTCACTGCGGTGGGGGCTAATTTCGTTGATGGAGACCTGCGTGTGCTTCGAAATCAACAAAGCAAAACGAATTTCGTTCAGCACACGCAGGTCCCCATCAACGAAATCAGCCCCCAGCTCGGCAGCATTCCAAAACGCCCGGTAGCCAGTCCGGCCCTGACGAGACTTGATTCCCTTAAGGAGTCTAAGCTGATATGGAGCTCCCTTAACTACAGAGTAAATGTGGCTGTGGAAATTAAGGTTTTTATCCAGTCATTCATAAAGATATGACGCTTTCCAAAATGGGTGGTTTACCGTCGAGCATATTTGATGTGATAGAGTGGAAACCGTATTTTTCCTATAGGGGTGCATTATGATCACGTACAGACCGCACCCGCACATAATCCTTTGTTGTATTAATTCAATTCAATTCAATAAATCTTTATTCGGATATAAAATATCCATAAAAGCACAGATCAAAATACCAGCAACAATACAAACAATTATAAACAATGCACGGTATAAAAGCAGTGGGCAAGTGGGGGCTTGTAGTTTGTATCAAAAAACATCAATAAAAATTGTTGTATTAATGTAAAGTGTTAGAATTGTGAAGTGTATTAACATGAAAACGTGACGTGTTTAGGCCATTGAAAAGTAGCATGGAGAATCAACGTAGAAAGTGAATGTAACTAGCGAGAAACATTAACGTAAATAACTTATGTTGTGCAACTGACAATTATTCATGTACCAAGAGTGTTTATTAATCGTGTCATTTCACATGTAGGTATATGCATTAATTGAAGGTGCCTTAATGTTATGCAAATTCATAACGTTCATATGATGCTTTCTTATGTTAGCTGAACCTCGGAGGCCTTTCCCTGAAAACTCTTGCTTTAGAATTAACAGTTGAATTTCATGCCCGCTGTGGAATCTGTTCTTTTTCACGTTTTATGTTGCAGATGAAAGAAGTGCTCTTGTTAGCTAGAATAATGTATTTGTTTTACTAGTAAGGCAAGGAGAGAAGAAGTTACAATCATGTTGCTTGAGTCAATAAAGGAAGGTCATTGTGCTTCACACAGGAGAAGGCCTGGGAACCAAGGACACAATGAATCAAGGAAAAGAACACCGTTGTCCATTGGAAAAACACCACAAACTGGATTCTGGGAATGTTAACTACGAATAATGTGTTGTTGAGAGTAGGGAAAGCCCCACTTCTTTCTTGCCTTCGGAGAGAGAGCATCTTAGAGAAAGCTCTGTCTTGGTAGCTTTATGCTACATGACCCATTGATTGTGGAGAGACTTCTTAGGAGGACTCCACATGCTGACACCTTTATCCTTCCTCCTGAAAATGCTTAAGTAGGGATGTCATCTTTGTGCTAGAGTGGGGATAGAGTTAATGCTTTTCACTTATCAACCTTTGATCCAGGGAAACTTGGACTCATGCTTTCTGATCTTTTGCATTGTACTTCTTGAACTAATTGTATTGCTTGTGCTACATCACTTAAATTGGATACGCAGATTTGGCTTCATGGTGATTCTGATGTATTTCTACACTCTCCTATTGAGATGTCTTTATGTTCAGTTATTTTTGGCTTTGTAATAAATCCACCTAACCTTAAGTAGCTGTCCGTTGCTACAATGTGTCCAAGAGAATTATACGTTTATTGATTAGCCTCCTGACAACTTTTCTCCCCTTTACGCTTTCATGCTGTGAAAAAGAACCATCGAATTGTGATTCTAGAACAGGTCTAGAACTTATGGGCCTGGCCCTTTCAGATGCAAACAATCCGGCTTATACTGGGGTTGATTAATGTGGTGGAGAGAGCAGAAGGAACTCAGTTTTCTGGGAGTTCAATTTGAGATAAAAGCAGAACATCCTGGATTTGAGGCTGCTAAGGCTCTTTTCGAGATTTTTTATGTCCTCTGGTATGTAGATTTTTGGGGATAGCTGCATGTAATCTGTGTACAAGTTGAAGAGTCTTGGTGGGAGTATGGAACCTTAGGGTACTTTTTGATGAAGAGGTGAGGGTCTGGAAAGACAATTAGACATTTTTACATGCTTTGAGCGATTTGTGTGATAGGACTCAGACAATCTCAGAATTGTTCGATTGACACCCATCCGTTTAGAATGATTATGAAAAAGGGAGGTGTTGTTGATGGTATCAAATGCTGAGGATAGGCCAAGAAGTTCGAGGAGGCAGGATTCACCATTGTTCCAGATTTGCAGTGCATCATCCACCACATGCAGAATTGCTGTCTCTGTTCTGCAGCAAGCCCTAAAGCCTGAGGTGGTCATCAAGGAGGTTAGTTTATTTTATGCATTTCTTCTCTTGTTCCGCCACACAGCTTTCAAGTACTGCTGGTTGTATACAGGTCGAAAGTTGTTAATGTTTTCAGGTTATCATCTGACTTTTCAGAAAAAGGATGACCTGTCTGTTTTTGAGGCAGTCATGAACTATGCCTTGACTTAAGAGAAGAGTTGTTTATGTGTGTCATGTAGGGCATGAGGAATGGAGTTGTGTCTTTTCACAGCTGAAGCTGAGATATGGTCAACAAAATGGGCTGAATACCTGATGGAGTAGAGAGTGTTTTCCAGGACTGTTTCATTTATCTCTTCAAAAGAGGTCCAGTAGTTCACACATTTGTGGGACAGTGTCTCCTGAGGTAAAATTGTTTCAGCTGGTGTGAGAGACAGCTCAATATCCTTTATTTTCTCCTCAAATAATTTGGAGAATTTATCACAGTATTCTTCTGTGTTTGAGATATCCAGAGAGGTTGAGGGATTAGAGGGCATTCAGACAAGGTTAAACAGCTCTGTGGATCTTGTTTTAGCCTTGTTGATCTCAGACATGAAAAAAGTGGCTTTGGTCTCAAACATGTTTTTTCTACGTTTTTGCATTTTGTTTGTAGCTTTTCAAGAGTCTGCAGTGATCGTTGTCACGTTTTTCTATAGGATGTATTGAAAAACAATGTGTGTTATTTATTTTAGTTTAAATGAGGAAAGGTAATTTTCAGTTACATTTGTGACTGAGTTGCAATTCTCTGTTATCATGTTTAATCAGACTCAAATGGCAAGTTCTTTAGTTTTGCAGCAAGTATGGTTTTCAGAAGGAAGAGTGGGATCCATGTATTTGAAGTCCATGGCCCAAACCTTTTGTTAGTTTCTTTGTCCTCAGGTGGAGGTTATGGGGCATAACAGAGAAAAAGGTACAAAGAAGTGGGCAGGCCCATTCACAGGTATAGGGAGTTGACTTTCAATTAGGTAATTTTTAGAAATAGGGAGGTCAAGGATAGAGTCTTTCTCATGAACGGGAGAAAAACAAAATGGTTTTCAGTCTTTATTGATCAAAAAAGCGACAGATCAGACACAGCTGTAATAGTCTTGCCTTCCTTGTGAATATTGAAGCCCGCTGGAAACATGTTATAGAGAAGATTTTCTCCTGGTGGGTGGTATATGATGTGAAGTATTGTAGGCTTCAAATCTGATGTATTAATTTCAACAGAGGCACATTCAAAGGAGGAGGAATATGCTATTTTTAGGTTTTTGCAGTGAAACAGGAAACAGTGGATGACAGCAACCCCCCCCCTAGTTATCCCTCCCAGTTGTGCAAATGATCACATATCTTGGAAGTATTAGGACATTGAGAACTGGCTAGGAGGAGTCAGAGAGCCAAGTCTCTGTGAGGAACAATGGATCTAGATTAGAAGACTGTATCCTTTCCAAAATTTGAGTTGGTTGAGCAAAATATCATCTGCTTTTCTTGAGACACCATTACGGGAGGGAGTTTCTGTAGGTTCTGGACAATTTGGAGTGTTTTAAAAGTTAGATTTTTTATATCAACCTCAGATAGTGGTTGTAGGGATCTTCCTGAATGAGGAAGCTTACTATTTTGAGGGATTACCCTCTGCTTACATCATGGGTGTTGGAGGATGAAAGGAAAGGTAGGTGAGTGATGAAAATGCTTTCACACATGTAAATTGTATCGTTCAAGCAAGCAAGGGAGTATAAAAGGAGTTTCACTTCTGATAGAATAGAGACACGTTTTTCAGTCACAATTTCCCATCAAGAGAGGTGAGTGTAGGGTTTGAAATAGTGGGGTCTTCGGTACAGAAACTAAAACAGTTTCCTGACTCAGATACGAAAGCTGAGGGAGAGCAGGTGTAAGAAGGAGATTTAGCTTTAGGCAGAAGTAGGCATGGACTTTTGGTCAGCAAATTTGGATTGTGAGTTAATCGTGTGCACATAGTGTTGGGGCAGGATGGTTGTGTTGGGGTAGGGTGGTGGTGTTGAGGTGCTGCTTCTGATAAGATGGATTAGAAAGCATCAGAGATAAGTGTATTGTTCAAAAGAAGTGCACCTGTGAGCTGAAGTAGTGTGGGAAGCAGAAATTACAGAGGGCAGTTTTAACCAGCTGAACATTTAGAGATAAGGAAGACTTGAAAATGATAGAGGCAAGCTGTATTAGACAATTGAGCTGTTTAGGTGTGGTATACCTGCCTGGAGAGGGTATCGGGGAAGGTATATTAGCTGCAAGGGATTTTTTTAACTGGAATTCCAAACAGTACATTTGCAAAACTATTGAGGACAGACCCTCATTATTTATCATCCTTTTAAGCTTCTTCTAAGAGAGGCTAATGCCCTTTAAGGCTCAAATAAAACTACTGACCATTACTTTGTATGTAGGTTGTGGTACAAGGATATATTAGGGTATCTTTTTTATTCAGGAATTCAATGGTTTACAGGGTGGCAACTCAATTAGGACTGTAGATAATCTTCGAGGGATTAAGTGTTAATTAGCCTTGCTGCAAGGAATACAACTAATTAGATCAGAATGCAAAGTGCTCTTTAAGAGATGGTGGATACAGAAAGAGTTATGCTCAGATCAACATTATATTTTGAAAAGAGTAGACATTGTGGTCACACAGATAATAGGTTACAGAACATATGATTCACATAGATGGGTCTTTGCAAAAGTTAAACATAGTTTACATTGGCTGTGTTTTTATGGCCACCAAACATAGATGACTGAAGCACCCTTCAAACCCCCAGACTAGCCCCTCCGATAACTTAGAGGCCTTTCAAGCCCCTTATGTAGTGGGGGGATGTTAACATCAATTGGATAGATGAATGCATCACTCAAACATCAGTTAGCTGAAAACTGAAAGATCCCTAATGCAAATGATCCAAGATCTAGGCCTTTGTGGTGTTTGGATGAAATGGACAGATAAAATGTGGGGACATACTTTTCCTTGAACAAACATGGCTATTTCTCAGGGCTAGACTTTTTCCTACAATATAGATTATTGAGAGATTAGGTGTTAGAAATAACCGATTACCAGATCATATCTCTTATCATTTAATGGTTGGCCGTCTTGTTCATGCATAAGAGAGTGCAGTGAACTCTAGACAGGAAGTTAATGTTAGTTCTGTAAGTTTGAAAAGACATCAACCTTAGGTCTAATCAGTTGTAAAGGCCTATCTAAATACAGCTTAGTTAAAAAGGTGTGGGGTTCTTGTAAAGCATTTTAAGGAGAATGTTGACAAAAATCTTATGGATTATGTAGAAGAGAGAACACATAAAAGATCGTAAATTAGAACCATGGTTTCCATGAAACTGGGAGGAATTTGAGATCAGTGATTTACTTCAAGATATTAGACATTCTCTTGAGTTCAAAATTCCCTAAGGCTGCTGAGGTCCCTCAAAGTGATTGTGAAGCTTGCTAACAAACACCAGGTGTGGTGGTGACTTTTATGCTTCATGGATCAAAGTCTGTTTTCTGCACCGAAAAGGTAAGTCAAGCAAGATTCAGCTTACTGATTTTAGACTGAAGTAATATTCTAAAGCATATAGACTTAGTATATACATTACAAATAAAAACGTTATACTGAATTTCTCTAATTCCTTGCCTAGTGACTGCGTGCATTTGCAGAATAAATGGCAGTCCTCCTGAATGCCTAGAAGCCTTTATAACATTAGGGTGAGGCTATTTCGAAGTATTTAGCAGATTGCTGAAAAGGGTAGCAGTTACCTGCAGGAACATTAGCGTATTTAGTATATTCTTGACATTGTCAGTGTACTTTTGTACTAAAATTCAGCTGGTTAATTACTGCGAGTTGCCCCAGGAATTACTGACACAGTTTAAATGCTATGGAATAGTAAATATGCCTAGTCATCCAATTACCAAGCATTTTTTTTAAAATTCCTCTGCATTTCCGCTGCATTGGTTGTTAAATTTAAACATCCCTAGTTTATCAAAGGTTGTCACAGACTCATTACATTGAAGATTTACTCCATGCTTGTAGCACTCGTCTTCGATCTGCAACCATAAAGCCTCACTATTGGAGCATTTAGTCAGTGCTTCCTGAAGGGTCACATTAGCCTGACTACCACAAAAGGGCTCATACTTAGTGCTGTGGAACTCCTAATTCTGGGACAAAAGATAGAGTCAAGGGAATACAAAATAGAGGGAGGTTTACAGAAAGAAGCAAAATATATTAACCATATTCCTCTGAATAATCATAACCCTTTTCACGCCAATTAATCCTTCAATATCAAATTTGGTTTAATTTCAGATTCTGGCTTTGTTCACCAACCAACTTTTGAAGTATTAAGATACTTCCCCTATCACCACATCTTTAGTTTTTTCTTCCGACCTTCCCAGAGAGCTGGAAACACGCAGAGATCAACGCCCTACTCAAAAAACCCAAGGCGGACCCGAGAGACCTCAAGAACTTCCGGCCCATCTCCCTGCTTCCGTTCCCAGCCAAGGTCATCGAGAAGATCGTCAACAAACAGCTAACCCGATACCTCGAAGAAAACAGCATCCTGGACCCATCCCAATCGGGGTTCCGCAGCAACCACAGCACTGAGACTGCCCTCATCGCCGCCACCGACGACATCAGGATCCTGCTGGACAACGGTGAGACCGCAGCCCTCATCCTGCTGGACCTCTCCGCCGCCTTCGACACTGTCTGCCACCGCACTCTACGCGCACGCCTCCACGACGCAGGGATCCGAGACAAGGCCCTGGAATGGGCCACCTCCTTCCTCGCCGGCAGAACCCAGAGAGTCCGCCTCCCACCATTCCGATCCGAAGCCTCCGAGATCATCTGCGGCGTACCCCAGGGATCGTCCCTCAGCCCAACACTGTTCAACATCTACATGGCCCCGCTCGCACGCATCGCCAGACAGCACGACCTCAACATAATCTCCTACGCCGACGACACTCAACTGATCCTCTCCCTCACCAAGGACCCCCTCACCGCCAAATCCAACCTCCATGAAGGAATGAAGGCCGTCGCCGATTGGATGAAGATCAGCCGACTAAAACTGAACACGGAGAAGACAGAGGTCCTCATCCTCGGCTCCAACCCCTCAGCCTGGGACGACTCCTGGTGGCCAACGGCGCTGGGAGCAGCCCCGACACCCACCGACCACGCACGCAACCTGGGAGTCATCCTCGACTCAACGCTCTCCATGGCCAAGCAAGTCAACGCAGTCTCATCCTCCTGCTTCAACACCCTCCGCATGCTTCGCAAGATCTACAGGTGGATCCCGACAGACACAAGAAGAACAGTCACCCAGGCCCTCGTCAGCAGCAGACTTGACTATGGGAACGCCCTCTACGCGGGAGCCCCGGCCAAGCTCATCAAGCGACTGCAACGCATACAAAACGCCTCCGCACGCCTGATCCTCGATGTACCACGCCACAGCCACATCACCCCCACCTGAGGAACCTGCACTGGCTCCCCGTCGACAGGAGAATCTCCTTCAAACTCCTCATCCACGCACACAAGGCACTCCACAAGACTGGCCCAGCCTACCTCAACAGACGACTCCTCTTCTACGTCCCCAACCTCCAACTCCGCTCCACCGACCTCTCCCTCGCCACCGTCCCTCGCATTTGAAGAACCACCACCGGCGGCAGATCCTTCTCCCACCTTGCCGCCAAGACCTGGAACACCCTTCCACTAAGCCTGCGACAGACCCAAGACCTGCTGACCTTCAGGAGGCTACTCAAGACCTGGTTGTTCGACCAGTAGCAGCACCCCCCCCTTTTTTTTTCCCCAGCGCCTTGAGACCCTCGCGGGTAAGTAGTGCGCTTTACAAATTCTGTGATTGATTGATTGATTGAATTGTCCTCCCAGTGATGGCGCATACTATCCAAATATCCTCTATCTCTCTCTCTTTTTCCTTCCTGAGTGTGACTAATCTTTACAAACAATCTGCTGCATTGTTTTTAGTACCTGGAATATACTCCACATGAAATATATATATTCTTGTAGGCTCACCAACCACTTTCTTATTCTAGATGAGACCACACAATCCTTTTCAGTAACAAAAATGTCTTGTAATGGCTTATAATCCATATTCACAGTGAACAATTCTCCTTACAGGCATTTTTTACATTTATAGACCTCTCAGTTCACCACTAAGGCCTCCTTCTAGATAACAGAATAATTTAATTCCAAACTTCTGAAAGCCCTTAATGCAAAGCATTGTTTGCTCCATTTCATCTACCAAATGCACAAAAATAGCCCCTAAAACTTTCAAACTTCTGACTGCGATCACAATCAGCCGCAGTCCGTGCAGGTAACAGTGGTGGGGCGGTGGGGCCGCGTGAGGGGGGATTTCGAGAGAAGATGCAGAGGGAAAATTAATCATTTATTTAATTTTCCCGCTGCATCGTCCCTCGAAATCCCCCCCTCGCGCGGTCCCACTGCCCATCGCTGTTACCTGCACGGACCGCGGCTGATCACAATGAAGTTCCTTCTGGGAACAATTGCAATTCAGGTGTCCTTTCTAGACCTCACTTTACCAATTGAAACTCTTCCTAACATTTGTTGTCCCAGATGGACTCATTTTTCCTCAGTAATTCTCTCGTTTTGACATGTTCTCACCCCCCACTCCGATCCAACTCTGGTCATGGTCATAATTAGCTGTCCCTCTCATCCAGGATCATGCTACTCAGGTTTGGGGCTGTCACATGTGTGCTGCCCTGTTTCTCCCCCTATCACCAGCACCGACAGTCCTGTTCCCATGTGGACAAGCCTAAAGCAGAGACCACATGCCCCATACAGTGGGATTGGAGGATCTATACCAGGATTTGAGGATTCTGGGATTTAAGGATTGACTGCCGAATTTGAGGATCTACTGCAGTGTTTGAGAATACAGTCTTCATATGCCACACATACTTGGATCTTGAGCCTCCAAACTGGTGTATACAGATCCTGCGTAGGCCGGGGTGTGAAATTCTGCTCCGCTCGCAGAGTTTGTGGTGTTTTTCACACTCCGCGCAGCGCGTGGTGTTCTGAAAACCTTAGCTCCGCGGAGAGGAGTTTTTTCCACGCTCACCAACATTAAGTTGGCGAGCGTGAGCGAGGAAATTCTTACTCCAGGCCACCTCCCGGCGAGATTCCTCAACACGGGCAGTCGGGCTTGGCCGAGATCACTAGCGTTGAGAAACCTTCCGTTCATGTTGAGGAAGCTGTCACTTGAGCAGAACATCTTCTAAAGCGGCAGAAGAAGCTGCGCCCTCTTGCGCTGTGCATGGTGCCGTTTGCTTTTCCAGCGTGGGACAAACACTTGGCGACTAAAAAGCAGCGCGAACAGTGTGACCTAAGGCGCCCCTTAATGCTTGAGGGACTCCGCATAGCGCAGCAGAGTTCTTTGGTCTGTGCAGAAAATCGCAAACTCCACCCAGGCCTAATGCTGTGTGAAACATTTTTGGGGGGATCGTGTCTCAAGTTGTGCAGCATTAGCACCTGCTGAAGGACACTGGAACAAGACCAGTCTCATGATGATTTTTGCCTCCAACATTATCAAGGTACTGTACCGTTGATATGTTGTATATTTAATATAGCAAAAAGAACAGATGATGGATAGAACGCTGAACAAATCAAATGGTCACCCCCAGTCAGAGACCTGGGTTTAATCCATCATTTTTTGCTCACCATGCCACCCCAGCTTAAACCCAGCCACATGCAAATCAGTCTCGACCCTGATCCCTATGGGAACAGTCCAGCCCAAACCACCAGGACAGGTCCTCCTTGGAGAAACAAGCATCCTGAGACTGGTTTCAGGGTATCATCCCTCATCAGGCAGGCTAGCTTGAATCTAGTGGCACATGAGCACAGAATATTTACCATAGTGTATCAGTCACAAGAGTAAATCTTATTTATGTCTTATTTCATGTAGAATGTTACCATTATTGTGAAATTAATGTAAATAAAACAACTACCTACATTTTAAATTGATATAAGAGTAACAGTAATCTTCACTTTTGAAAAACTGCACAAAATCTGGGAGAACCTCCATCTGACGATACAAGCTGTGTAACTTTAAACCATCATCTCCTGTGCTCCTTCTCTCATATCCCTATCCTGCTTGCCCCGAGTGCAGTCTTGGACATGGATGACACTGTCAATGAAGAAGGAGACAGGTTTTTCCTTTCCATGGTGGCTGTTATTATCATCCTTAGGTTATGTTTATTGTCACTGTGACCACTGAAGTGCTGGCTGAGCCTTGTATAGGGTGTGCCCATCATTGTACATGTATTGGCACCAATCCATTACATGCAACTTGCCGGATGATGCAGGGACAACCTCCCACAATAATCTGCAGAGAAATGGGGCTAAGGACGGTGAAAGATGCTGTACCGTGCAGTTCCTGTGTACCTGGAAGCTAAATACCTACAAGATGCTGTACCGTGCAGTTTCTGTGGACCTGGAAGCTAAATACCTACAGCGCTAACACTTCCGGCAGAGTGTTGCATCACTTAATCACCCTTCCCTTGCCTAGAATCCTTCTGAATGGTGCAATGTTTGGGGATACTCAGAACTACATGATCAACAGGCATCACCTGTGTCCAAGACTACAATGCTTAGGAGGAAGTTGTCCAGCATGCTTATGATGTTTCCTTGGAACACCTGCCGTATTTGTTTCCCTGCTGTTGTTACCAGGCCCACTACTATAAGAGGACAGAGAAGCCATCCATCCGCACAGGCTCTCATTTGAGGAATATTCTGCGGTCATCCTCAGAATGGATTGCTAATATGGCTATGCCTCCCTCCACAAGCAATAACCACCTACAAGGCAAAACTCTCCTCCGTACAGTCAGATTTCCCACCTTTGACTGGGACATGTTGAGGTGTGATAGGACAAGAGGTGTGACAGGAGCACACTCATCACCAGTGTAAAACATGGTAAACCATGCCAAGCTTAAAATTATCATCTGGCATGGTTATTTAAACACACAACAGCCAGAGACTAGGATCAGCTGATTTTCTTCAGAATCTTCCATCCCCCTGGACCAATACATACCCCTAAATGGAACATTTACAGATAAAGGGACAGCGGATACCTGAGCCTTATTCTCAGTGGCCCGTAAATCTGATTCAGGCACAAATGGGAGTTTGCATCACACTCAGGATTGTGAGTTCTTCTGTAATTACCACACCGGCTCTCTCCGTAATGAGTCTGACCAGGTTAAAAAATAGTGACCTTTGTTTAGGGATAAACCATTGTAATAATGTGTTCTGCCTCATTCTAAGATGTGAAACTAAGAAAGGCACAGTAATTCTGCACCAGGTAAATACCACCCCCTCTGTCTTTACTAAGGGCCAGATGTAGGTGGCGAAATACCGGTCGGTAACGCCGAAATTCGAAGAATTTCAGCGTTACCGACCGGTATTTGGCTGAGTGCAATGTAGGTGAGTTCATACCTACATGCAAAATAAGGAATCGCAAAATAGCGATTCCTTATTTTGCTCTTGCATTTAAGGAATCGGAAATACCGATTCCTTAAATGCAATGTACGTAGCACTAAAAATAGTGCACTTGAGCCTTAAGGAATCGCTAATTACCACCAACTGCAAGTTGGTGGTAAATAGCGATTTCCTTTAAAAAAGCACTTTTTGCTTTTTCAAATGTGCCATGTGGCACACATCCATGCCCTTAGGGCATGTATGTGCGCCACATGTGCACACATGCACATTTCAGGGTGCAACAGGGTGTCCTTTGGACACCCTGGCACCCTTGAAATACCTCCCGCTATTAGCGATTCGGTAATACCGAATCGCTATTAGTGAATATCTTCCCATTCATTCCTATGGGCCTCCTAGCCCATAGGAATGAATGGCTAGGTATTCCTTAATAACGAATCTCAATTACCGATTCGTTATTAAGGAATGTTAAGGAATCGCTAATATTTTAGCGATTCCTACCTACATTCCATTTAGCGAGTCCTCAATAGCGATTCGGTAAAGATCGCTATTAAGGACTCGCTAAATTGAAGTTACCTACATCTGGCCCTAAGTGTTTTATTACCACCCAGAATACTGTGGTAATCGTAATGAGGGCCAGAGAGGGGATGTTCTATAGCTAGGTATTTTGTGGTCAACTCTTGAGGAGTAGCTGCACAACACCTTGCTTTGCAAATAGATATGAAATGAAGTTCTAGTTTATGAGCACCTACATTTAATTCTCTACCATTAAAATGCCAGAAAATATTATCCGTGTAATTTGAGTTCATGTGGCAATGTAAAGGGCATCTACCTGAGCTCACTTTCCATTCACAGCACTTATTAAGTCATGATCAGATATTTCAGCAGCTTTGCTGGAGTTATCTTGGATGGAGTTATGCATATGAAGACTCATGAGAAGAATGCACACTGTAATGATCAGTGTTACACCGTCTGCAAAACCAGCTGCATCATCTAGCACCATTACGAATGGCGCCCCGCCTATCAGGTTGACAAACTCACAATCACCCATCGCTCTTAACACACCCTCAGCAAGGAATCCATCAGATTGGAGACGAAAAATTGGAGAGAAAAAAGAAGGCAACAAGGCTTCTCCATTTAAGCTCCTATGATCTGCCACAACATCCCCATATGCACCATGACTCAAATTTATGAAAGAGCTGAAGGCCCATCTCTTTACAGAACACTACATTTTGATGCAGTGACAGTCCACTTTCGCTCTTACAAACCGGCGACGCCTCAGATCATAAGCTGACTGCCTTTGCCTTTGACCCTTTGCAGTACTCTGCTACCTTTCGACTATGTTCGTTGTATACATTTACACACCATACATACATACATATATACATACATACATACATACATACATACATACATATATACAATACAGAAAACATATTGCTTCATTAGAAACACGCAGCGGGTAATTCCTCTATCCAGCACACATATGTAAAGTACCACATTTTATTTACATTTTATTCGCAGGATGAAATGTATACCTAGAAACGCACATGCTGAGACATAGACTGTTACTTTGTACTGCATTTATTTAGCCATTCAAGCAGACAAGGGGCAGGCTATTTTCCTGTGGGCCGAACTCGGTTTTACATATAAAGTATTCATAAGCGCCAGAGTGTTCATTAAGAATTTATTAACACCTAGGCAGCAAGAGAAACTATTGATTGAAAAATAAAGTGCTACTCTGCTAAAGAAACAAGGTGTAATTAAAACGGAAATTGCTAATGTGGAAAATTTATCACGCTTTTACAAAGGCATCATTCTAAAAGCTAAAACTGCAAACCCCCTAATTATTATGGTTTGTACTGTCTCCCACTGTTGACAGTTTCCATGTTCGTTCCAAACTCTGAAAGCAGGCCTGTGAAAATAAAGCCTTCTTCGCAGTATCTAAGCAACCTATGTGCACAAATTTATGTAAACATTCTGTGGACTCGGACTTTCCTACTACGATGCTGAGTTTAAATTGTCAGACCACAAAAATAAGTAAATGTTATATCTTTGCATTTTCCTACCTAATGACCATTTACACTCACATTCAAGCGCTGAATTGCTATTCTTACTTGAAAGGATTTTGATGAAAACTGGTTATCTACAGTTACTAGCTCAAATACCAGATTCTTATGGTTATTCATTACTATGAGTGGAAAACAAGCATTGTTTTTCTCTGCTGTACATCACCAGACGTTCTCTGGTGTTCCCCTGCCTCGACCTCGGTACCAGAGACTCCAGAGACTAGAGGGAGATAGGCTCAACATGGGAAGCACCTTACCTCTGCCAGCAGCCATTTTCCAACCACCCGCGGGCCACTGAAGACCCGTGCCAATAGGGGATTCCATGCTACGCTGACTCATTTTCCAAAGAGCCCCTGTCAGAAGCACCTTCTGTTGGGCAGAGGCAGGGCTTTAAGTGGGATGAAAAAACTAGGGGGTCTCATAAAGGGGCGTGGCCAATGTAATCAAGGGCGTGGCTTAAAACACGTAAGCTAAAAATCTTTGTTTAGCATTGTGTGCCGCCCGACTTGTATTTTGCTGTTTCTGTCATTGCATCTAGATATATGATACAACAAGTAACATCATACCTACAACAAGTCAGGACTATTGGCTTTGTCAATGGTTGTTAGTTGCATAAGATAAATAAGCGGCAAATATGGCTTGTATATAATGTTGAAAAAGCTTCCACTTAAAGCCCTGATGACACCACGACGGTGTTGCTGCTCCTGAGTTTCAAAAAGAGAAGGGAAATCCAGAGAGAAAATGACTCTCTTTAAAGGATTTCCCTTCCCCTACAAGGCTCACCTGGCATGACGTCATGCCGTAACTTCTCCACTAGTGAGAAGTGAGCAGTGTGAGCACGCGCACATCAAAGTGCCTGCTGTCACTGCAGTCCGTAAAAAAAAAGGACCGCCTGTGCCAGGGCACAAATCAGAGCCCGATAGAGACCCATTTCGAGGCCCCCTTTAAAAAACTGCCGGTGCTCAGCACCGGTGAGACCCGGCCCACTTAAAGCCCTGGGCTGAGGGTGGAGGCAGTGGGAGGGAAGGATATTAGATCCGAAGATATATATTTCAAATTTGAGATGGTTTGGTGGAGGGAGGTAGTGAAGAGAGGGTGCTGTGGATGAAAGGCAAGACTCTATGCACTTTATTTAGAGTTTGGTGGAAAAGGAGCACTACCATTAATTGGTGGGTTTTCAACCCCACCAAATTCATGGTTCCCCCCTCATCATATAACTTAGGGGCATATCATGGTCATTGATTATTGTTTTTTTCATGAAACAGACTCCCCTTTTGGGAGAGAAACAAATATGGAACCCAGGTGTAATTCAGCTTTTCCTTTGTGCTTCCGCCACACTCGAGATGTATTGAAGACAAGGGAGGCAGGGGCCGCTAAATGTGGTGGAAGGCCATCCACCAGGAGGGCTGAGGCCAAAGCCTTCACTGATTTGGCAGTCTGGAGAACTGACTGTCGCACTTTAAATGATCCCCAGGTTTTTATGTGAAATAAGTCAGGGGATGAGATGGGTAAATGCTGAGGGTGATGAGAGTGGGGGTTGGCGCACCAGAAACTTTATTTATAAATATGTGGGAGGGAAAGGTGAGGATAATGCAGGGAATGATGAAGAACAATGGCAGAATGTGGGTTTTTGAAAAAAAAATTGTGTCGGGGAGGAAAAAGATAGCAAGCTGGTGGCAGGACATCAGGTATAAGAAGAACGGGGAGTACCATGAATTGTTTACTTGTCTTTGTCAGCGCCTGCCAGTACTACCGGGCCACTCGCAGATCATAAAACAATTCATGAATTCCATTGGAGGTGAAGGATGCTGCTAAGCAGCCCGATAGACAATAAATGAGGCGAGATACTCCTGTGGGCTAATCCAATATGTGAGTGATAATGCCATAAGACACTGGCTGAAGGTTTGAAAGGTAAAAGAAGCCAAAGGCTGAAGTAGACTTTCGCAAAGCCCCTTGAAGTAACTATACAATACAACACATTCACCATGAATGACACAAGTGTTACCCATGTTAAATCTAAAATTTACACTATCATACACTAAGATTAAGGTAGTCAGGACCCAACCTAGCCACAAGCTGGCCAATAGACAACTGTTTCACTGTCTTTATTTGGGACTAACTCAATAAACAAGCATTGGCAATACCAAAAGGTCTAGCTTTAAAGGAGTGTTGTATGGTAATGTGAAGCATTACAAGAAGATAGCATGGGAATGGATATGTATTTCTGTGGAAGCAAAGAACAATAGATTAATACTGCTGTAGGATAAAAGGTCAGGTGACAGTTGTACTGTCAAGCCAGTCCTAAAAATCCATATAGGTTAATGACTTGCCTCCTTCCATCTGTGCTGCTGCCAGAGAAAACACCACAAATTATCTAGCTATCTAAGAGACTTTAATAGCATTTCAGTGTCAAGTGTGGGGCCCTGACAGGTTAAGCTTAGGCAGATGGATAAACAAAATGATCACCGTTGCTTGGATGGAAAGCACTTTTTTGTAGAAGCACACAACTTTTCCCAATCAAAACATGTACTCCTGGCTCTGGCCTGGCACAAGCTGCGCTGTCAAGCCAGACCAAAAAAGCATAAACCAGCATAAAAGTTCCATATTCACCTTGAATATATGTTTCAGAAGGTACCAATTGTAAAACTACATAATAGTTCATGCCTTTAATAAAATTGTTAAAAAACTATTTTGCTCTATAAAACAGAATATTAACACCACACACATAACCATTTAAGAAACAGTACGTAAAATATGCAGAAATAAGTATTGCATCGCTATAATTTACTAACAAAATGCCAAAATCATAAAGTAGAAATTCCATTGTGCAATGTTGTATACTCAAACCAGTTATCACTGTATGGGACAGCACTCCAGTGGCGGTGGTACACGTCAAAGCTTGCTTTCATACGCAAGGATGTAATAATTCATACATCTTTTCACAACAGTGGAATTTTCCCCATCCAGAAATAATTTGAACCCATACTATTCACTGTCTATAAAAGTAGTCTTTTTCTTCTTCATGCTGAAAGCTGCAAAACTAAGTTTATTACTTGAAGCAATACTATCAGTACAGAAGTGGCTTCATAGAGGGACCTAAGTTGTTTACATCAAACCATACAGCCCGGAACTAAACAGCAAAATATGCTTAGCCAGTTGCTCGTCATTCTTTTTGCACAGACAATAACCCTCTGAAGGCCCTTATTTTGCTATCCTGCCATCTTGCCAAATACACCTGACTTAAATATGCTTCAAAACCCGGTGTCAAATTGAGTTCCATATGCGTTACCAACACAAGTTTTACAGCAGAAGGCTCAATCTTCTAACCTGTTGCTTCATATGGCCTTTTAAACTGGTGCTGTCACTTTTTTCTGGAGCAAGGATGGATCTTCCCATATCAACCCCAGACAGGACACTATACAAGTACTTCTCACATAGTCAACCAGCACAACTTTCCGTGCTACATCCTGGGTCATGATATTCCTTAGCAGTGTCCTGAAAAAAGTCTGCATACATTTGTCCAAAAGATGAAAGCATAATAAAAGAGTGGAAGGCTTCACAAGACCCAAAAAAGAGCCAGATCGAGGTCTCACTGAATTCAAGTTGAAGATGGAACAAGTAGCAAGAATATTTCTTTGAGAATGTTGTCATGTAGACCAGGTGTCTCCAACCAGGATCGTGAGCTACGTGAGCTACGTTTGGCTCACAGGCCCCTTCAGAATAGCTCACAGCCTTGAGTTAATTTTTCAATCAGCACAAGTCCACATTTTCCTTTTAAAGTTAAAAGAAGTCTTTGTTTATTTTACATTATTATCTTCAGGCTGCAGATAGAAGTGACTGATAATGAGCAGTGCTGGAGTCAGATTTATGACCCATGGCACAGAGGTGAATAAAAGAATCCCTGAGGTATTTAAATCTTAAATAAAAGTTCTTGTCAACTCAATATTGGAGCATGAGAACAAAATGATGTTTCGGAATGCTTTTAAATGATTACTTTGACTTTTAATTTTATCCCATTTCAAAGTGTTGAATTTAAAAACTGCAGGTCTGGTACTCCCAGTGGCCAGTAGACACTGCGCCATATTTATAACAGAAAAATAGTCATTCTTTTCAAATGGGAGAAATTTAAAGTGAATAAAAATATTTCTACAAAACATTGAGTCAATGTTTTTCTCAACTTTCAATTAAGCCAATTACATCCTAATATTTTATAGTGTGTTTTTTTCACTTTAATTTACTCCTATTTAGACAAAGGGCTGTATTTGTTTGTTGTAGATATGGCACCATAGCAACAGGGCATTTATACACAGCAGCCAGAGTCTGGTAGACACTGTGTCATATTTATAACTGAAAAATACAGCCTTTTTTTAAGTGGGAGAAATTTAAAGTGCAGAAAAATGTTCCATATTATGAACATTTTTTGCAGAACCTTTTTCTGCACTTTAGATTTCTACCATTAAAAATAATGGTAAGTTAAAGCAATGATTGGGTAAAACACATTTTAGCATTGCATTTTGAAAGCAGGTTTTTGGAGGTGATAATGTTTGGAAATAGTGTTTGTGCACACTTGTTGTGAATCATTTTCTTGTGAAGGTGATGTGGTCTGTTGTTTTTGTGGTGTTGTTTTTTTTGTACTGTATCTTTGCAATGTGATATTATGTTGTACAGTAGTTGTGTTGCGTCCTCTTTTGGGTGTTTTGCTGTGCTGTGCCATGTTATGTTTTAATTGTGTTGTTAGTTTGCATTGTGTATTGTGCTATGGTCTGCTGTTTACTCTAAAGAGTTCAACAAATGCTGCTGCATTTCCAGACAAAAACAGCACAGGCCTTTAAGGGTCCTGTGACAAGCAACCATTTACCGCTGTGTAAGATTGTAAAATAGCATTGCTCAAGCTCTTCCAACTATTTAACACTCCAGCCAACCCTAAACCGCGTCAGAGACAGTATCTTAAATTAGCGCTTGCAGTGTTCACTTTATATAAACACCCTTCAAAACTAACAATAGCCAGATGCGATATCCCTCCCTCACCAGGTCACCTATAATGGGTACCACAAAGTGCACACCTAAATGAGCCATTCAAGGACGTGTAGGCAAAGCATGTTAACAATAATGGATGTCAAGGATGCAGCAGGAATACGAGCTGGCACGGTCTGAACATTTTAGGTACCTACAAATTAGGCATGCCCTGCTTGCTGTGCTCCCTAGAGTAAGTATACTCCCGGAATCCTCTCCACTCGAGGATAGAGTTTTAGATGGTCACCTGCCTGAGAGGGCCGTATCCCTTATTTATAAAAAATTTATCAACAATATGGCAGATCCTTTGGTCCAGCTCAGGGCAAAATGGGACCACGATGTAGCTGGACTGGATGATGATGAGTGGCTGGCTGCAGTGGCCTCCCCACGGGAGGTGGCCATCTCCTCCAGGCTTCGCTGGGTGCAGCTGAAGCTCCTTCATAGGTCCTACCTATCTGGGCCACTATTGGCTCGTATGGGATATAGATCAGACGGTGGCTGCACAAGACAATGTGGGCAGGAGGGAACTTTTATCCACACACTCTGGGAATGTGTAGTTGTCCAGGGGTACTGGGAGGCAGTAGTGAGACTTATGGAAGGGGTTTTGGGGCGGGGGATCGAATGCAACATAAAGCTGGCAATCCTCAACGCCTGGGGCCCGTCCGACCTGAGCTCCAAAGAAAGAATATGGGTAACGTTGGGGTTGATGGTGGCAAAGCAAAATATTGCGAGATTGTGGAAGGCTCAGACCCCACCGAGTATAGGGGCGAGGGGTAAAGACATGAACTGGTGTATGGTTACCGAAAAGTCCATATATGAAGCTAGGGGGTGCCCCAACAAATGGACGCAGGTTTGGGAAAAATGGAAAACCTACAGGGGAGGGATATGCGAGCCTCCGAAGACGAGGGAAACTACTGACAGAGGCCTGAATATGTTAGAATTGTGACTGCAAATGTCGTCCTGTATTTCTTTTTGTATCAAGGATTCTCTGTACCATAACCAGATTGCTAACGTATGTGTAAATTGCTTTTCAAATGTCATACCTTACCTTCAATAAAAACATTATATAAAAAAAAATAAAAAAAATAATGGATGTCAAGGAGTCTCATGTTGGCCACCACATGAGCAACGAAGCCCAGATGCCAGAGGGATATTTTTTCATACACCACTCACATTTAAGAAGGGGGAGAACACCCATTATGAACAGCATGTAAGTATGCCTTAATCTAGGAATGGTTTGTCTAATAGAGATGTAAGATCAGCAAACAGTGGTACTGGTAAGAGTGGACTAGGACCTTAAATTCAGTACTTAACAATTTACACGTCCTTCAAACTAAGATGGTCTAAAATTACATTAAGATTGTACAGATCACTGTTTTCTGTGACTGAAAAGTTCTGGGCATGCTGGAAAGATTACACAGATGCGTTTGTATGTAGAGTATGCGGATACCAGCTGGAAACACGTGCACATATCATATTTCTTTGTCCAGCACAGGCCCCTTTGAGACAGTGTTATTTGAAATCCCTTGGTATCTTAAAGGTCTTCGAACATGCAACAAGGCTGTCACAGTATGCCTGAATGAGTACGGCTCACAGTTGGCAGGGTACTTTAAGAAATATATGAATAAGGTTAGACAATTACTATCTTGCTGTCTGCTGTAATTTATTTATAATGTCCTGTATTTTGTTTTGACTGATTCAACAATGTTCACACTGTTTATTCTAGTTTCAATCTTACACTCAAGGAATTTATAAATTTGTTTAAATTGTCTTATTAATGGTCTGATTTTAACACAATGCATATAATGTATTATCCTTGCTTAAACAGATTAAAATTCAGTGTTTATTTTAAAAACATTTTTATCTCAACACTTATGCATGACTGTTAGACCTGTCAGCCTTAGGGTGGTCTTAACCCAAATATTTTTTCTTTTACCCTCCACTTTTGCTGACATTTGTTTTTGTTGGCCTTAGGACTCTGTGCACTTTACCACTGCTAAACAGTCCTAAAGTGGCTAAAGTGCTGGGCTCACTCCCCTCAACATGGTGAAATTGGTTTAGACCTGATTGGCATACTTAATTTACTTATAAGTCCCTTGTAGACTGGTATACCATACACTGAGGGCCTTTAAATTAAATGCTACCAGTGGGCCTGCAGCGCTTACTCTGTCACCCACTTAAGTATCCCCTTAAAACATGTCCCAGGCCAGCCATTGCAGCCTGAATGCATTTTAGTTTTAAACTACCATTTTGACTTGGAATATAACCCCCTTGCAAAGCCTTAAACTCCCCGTTTATTGCATATAAGTGACCCATAAGGTAGGCCCTACGTAGCCCATAGGGGAAGGTGCATTGTAATTAAAAGATTGGACATGTACTTTGAAGTTTTACATGTCCTGGTAGTGAAATTTGTTTTTTACTACTGTGAGGCCTACCTGTCCCATAGGATAACACTGAGTTGCCTTATTAAATTTAATATGTGCTAACCTTTGATTGGGAACAGTTGTGCATTTCATGTTTGGTATCTGTGAAATTGTAATTAAAAATCTTTTTTAATGGTAAAGTGGGATTTTAAAATACAACTTTGAAAATGCCACTTTTAGAAAGCTAGCATTTTCCTGCCTTTGCTATTTGGTGCCTGCAGCCTGTACTAGGTCACATACCTCGGTGTAGTTGGCAGTTGGACTTCGTTAACTCCTCCCAGATAGTCACACAATAGAGGTATTAGATTTGCCTGAATAAGCCATCCAATGGCAGGATGGTGGGGGAGAGGGAACTGGGCACAGGCCCACTTACAGCTGAATAGGCTTTGCTCTGCCTTCACACAAAGTACTTGCCACCCCTACATTGTCCCTGCAGCTATCTTGGAGCCAGGGTAGGTGAGTCAGGAAATTCCAAGACCTCTCTAGAAACGTCTGCTTCAAAGAAGGCATCAGGTATTAAAAGACACCATCAGACCCACTCTTCAGTTCACTTCCTGGACCTGTGGAATCACTCTCAGATGACTGCCTGCTGTGTGCTCCACAAGACTGCTTTGCTGCACCTGGGAGGACTGCGTTGCTGCCTTGAGCCTACTATGAACCCTCAGTTGCCTGCCATGCTGCCTGAGCCCTTCATCACTTGAATCCAGGACTACCAGAGTGACCCGAAGGGCTAGTTTGCTGGCCTCCTGATCAGAGCCGCAGAGAGATAAAAGGCTGCATCATCTTCAACCAGCATAGGCTAATGTAGTGACATTTGTGGTTTACCCTGACAGGGATTGTGGGTGTTGCTTGACAGTGGTAACCCCTCATTCTACACACAACCCAATTTCTTACACTGACTAATATAATTATTTTATTTCTTTATGTAGATTGCCTCTTCTCCTTCTTTAATTTCCTCTTCATGGCTATTTCCTGATAACAATGAAGAAGAGTTAGATTTCATTGGGGACTCATCTGTTCCAAGAGGAAAATGTGCCCAAAAAGAGGAGAAGCACACAGCAGTGTCTTCTAATATTCAGCTATCTACTGATGGGGGGCAAACCAGTACCAGTGGTTAATGGTTTTGACAATTTCAAAGGCCAACAGTTTAGAAAGTTCCTATCTTCCTGGTGTTCCTGGTCTGTTGAAAAGAGACTGAGAAACCACAGAGAGATCAACAGTTAAAACGCTTTATGGGAAGGCTGTATGCTTTAGCACACTATTAAGAAATGTCACAACTTTAGTAATTGATCCTTTAAAGGCAAATCTCGTGGGCCAGACAATAATTGTGACAGAAGAAGTTGTAATTTTAGACCTGGTTGATAAGAAAGCTGAATGTGCTTTGAAAAGAGCCTACAAGAATATAGTTTTATGCAGTGCATGCTCCCAGTCACTGGTCAAGGATTTACAGACTTTTTTTTCATACATTCAGGAAGGTCAAGAGTTTTCTCAACTATTAGCACAGATGGCGGTTGAAGTCAAGTTTTTGTCTGATGTAATCTTTGACAACCTTAGTGCATCAGCAATGGCATTGGGAGAAATAGTAGCTTGTCGCCATTTGCATCACAGGGGATGGAAGGTGAATGGAGCACAAATGTCCTGACTGTTGAGGATGTCTTTTGTGGGTAATAAGTTATTTGAATAGGCATTGGAATCCACATTACATAAGTCCTTTAAAAACAAATGCATGTTCAACTTTTAGTCCAGAGATAAAGATATTTAAGGAAACCAGAAAGCCCTTTGAAAGAACTCACAGTAAGGGACATGAGTACTCTTTCAGTTGTTCCAGTTTCCAATCAAATAGTTCTCAAGGAAATGTCTCTTGTCATTCTGCTCCATAGTCTTAGAGAAACACGTCAGTGCTCCTGACTATGCTGGGAGAGAGAAGAGCTTAGAGCCAACAGCACCGCGTCTAGCTCTTTTACAGGATCAGTTGATCAAGTCCATCTTGGACAAATGGATGTTTGAAAACGATGCCAAACACAAACATGACAGACTTTTGGACTATTCATCCAGCATCATTTTTTCAGATTCCTTGGCCACAGAACCAGAGAAAGAAGAGGGATTTACGGGACAGCATAAACTTTCTGATTCTGAAAAGAAACATCCTTCCTGTTCCACATCAGGAGACAGGAGTAGGCTAATATTCAGTTGTTTTCCTAGTAAAGATGTCTTCAGGCAAATGCAGGATAGTACTGGATATGAAATCATTCAACAAGTCTGCTTTGAAATAAAGATGACCGGTAATTCAGTTGATTGTGAAGGGTGACATTCTGACAAAGATAGGCTTATAAAATGCATATTTTCACATTCCAATTAGAACTGTCACCAAAAGTACATCAGTTTTGTAGTAGGTGGGAAATATTGGCAATTCCAAGTTCTATCTTTTGGTTTAAGGACAGCTCCAAGAGTGATCATCAAGGTGTTGACTACGATTATAGCCTTCCTCCAAAACAGGGTGATGAGGATTCACCCATATGTAACTGATCTCCAGATTCAGTCCTCACCTTATGACTGTCACTCAAGGACTCCTCAGTGTCGATCCAAACACTACAAGATTACAATTTTCTATTGAACCATTTGAAGTCTCATCTCCAGCTATCTCAAAGCCTGAACTCCATAGAAGCATGGTTCAGGATAGACCTTGGAAAGGTTTTTTTCCGCAGTATAAAGGAAAACCAGACTTCTGGAACATCGTTGTCAACTGCTGTTGAAATAAATGGCCTCTGTTAGGTAAAGGCCTCAAATGCAGCGATACATCGTGAGTGAAGTAGAACAAAGTTTGCACTCATTTCTCTTTTTCTTTATTTTTCCCTGGGGGAGTTTGATAACATGATTTGATATTTTTCTTGTTGTCTTCCTTTTACAGGCAGTAACTCTGTTATTGGTCCTTGAACCCGTTTACATCCTTCATATTCTGCAAAATTGCCCCCTATTGTCAGAAGAGTAAGACTTTCTTATTCCTGTGTCACAACTGATCAGAGTCATCTTCAGTGGTGGTTACTTCCTTCCACTTTGAAAGAGGGACTTCATTTTCTTTTTTAACCCAATAATATTGACAACAGACGCCAGCTGTCTGGGCTGGAACGTAACTTTGATGGGTAAGGCAGCTTTTAGGGTCTGTGAGTTTAGTCTGAAAAGGCACAATCACCCAACTGGAAGGAGATGATGGCAGTGTGGCTTAAACGTAGCGTTTTTGCAGGGAAGATTCAGGGTTCAGCAGTAGTATTTCCAGTGCGACTCCTCCACTATGGTGGAAGAGCATCGCCCCCCCCCTGCTGAGAGCCAGGCAGCTGAGGAAAACGGGAAAAATAAACTGATAATAAAGACATTTTAATATAATTTTCTTTTTCTTTCTGCTAAAGGCAGCCAGGTCTGGGCAGGGCGGGCCATGAGGACAGAAGGGGGAACAGTAGTGCACACTGTAAGTGCACATGACGGTTTGGCCAGCTGGCTATGGCCGGCGAAACCGGCATGCGCACTTTGATCTCTCTCCACCCGAGCTGTGTTGTATAGCCGGGTGGAGTAGAGGCACAGGCTCCTAGGACCTGAGCGAGAGCTAAACAAGCCCGCTTGGGCCAATAACGGATTAGCGTCTTGATTGGCACCTAGGAGCCTGCGCAGTGTTGAGGGACCAGAGCAGAAGAACCTCGAGGCAGCGGCAGGCAGGGACAGGGAAGTGCTTTTCTTCTTGTATTATTTACCCCCTACCCCCCCACTGCTTCCCCACTCAGCACTTGTTATGAAGGGGAGCCGCTACTGAGTATTTCACAAAGACAACATAGTAAAAAAGGCTTATTTTAATTTTCAATTCATGCCACGCTCTCACTCATGAACCTCTGAATAATTCAGATTTTCTCATGGGCCGAGAAGAATATTCTTTCTATGAAGGCTGTTCACATTTGGGGTAGACAATGTTCAGGCAGATCAGCTAAAATGAGTGTTTCTATCCTCATATGAGAGTGCCTATTTTTCAGGAGATTTGTCACCAGTTGTGGTTACAGAAGATAGATCTATTGGCCAACTGCAAAAATTCTACTTTACACCAATTCTTTTAAAAGTTGCAGGATCCACTGGTATTATGGATGGATGGACTGTTGAGTGTCTGGCTGAAGGCGTGTTTGCCTTTTCTCCGATTTCTCTCATTGCTTTAGTATTAGCAAAAATCCAAAGGACTAGGGCGGTGCTAATCACAGTCCTTCCTCACTGGCCAAAGAGAAGTGGGTTTTCTCTTTTATGCACAATGTTATTAGAAAAGGAATTGATTCTTCCCTTGGCTCCTTGCTGTCTACATCATCTGCCTCTTCCTCAGGCCTTATTCAAAAGCCTGAAGCTGTTCATTTAGAGATTGAGAGGAGAGGGATTTTAAATTTAGCTGTATCTCTGACCACTTTCCCTTGAATCCAGGCTTCTATGAGACAGTCTAATATGAAATCATATAACCATCATTGGACTTTGTTTAACACACGGTGCCAAAGCAATAATATCTCTCCATGTCATTTATTCTCCAGAGACTATTTTGCAGTTTTTACAGGAAGGGTTTAATAGAGGTGTTTTCCACCCTGAAATTGCAATGGACAGCCATCAGAGCATTTGGGACTCCATAGGGTGATTTGTCGTCAGTAGAAATGTTAGGTTGTATGCTGATTTTGAATTCATGAGGGAGTTATATCCTTTGTCCTTCATGGGATCTTCCTTTAGTTTTGGTGGATTCGCACTAATCTTCTTTTAAACCTTTGAATGAGTTTTCAGAAACGTTTCTACCTCTCAGTGTTTCCTTTCTAGTGGCAACTACAACTTCAAGGAGAACACGTGTATTAGGATCTGTTGAATGTTTTATACAGAGTAAACTCGGCCCATGAGCATTGGATGACTTTACGTGAGCAGAGATTTACTTACACAAGGTCAGATTCTGTTTTGTTTTTTTGCTCTTATGATTTTTTTAGGCACAAGGAGATTTAGTGTTTTGCCCAGAATCACAGGATGTTGAGCCGATGCCGGGAATCAAAACTAGTTTGTCACCTCGAAAGTCAGCAACTCTGGCTAAGAGTACACATCTCGCCTCTTTTCTTTGCCGCCATCCTTATTTGAGGATTGTCAGTGACAGGTTTGGACTAAGGCAAGGTCCATGCTTTGTTCCCAACATCTGTTCATCGTTCCATAGCGAACAAAGAGTGATATTACCAGCACTGTGGCCTAATCTAAATTAAATCTGTTAGATGTGCTACGAGCGTAAAGAACTGTTCACGTAGGTCTGTGGAACGTAGGCAGTGCGACAGCCTGTTAGTTAATTTTGAAACAGCCAACAGGGTTTGCAGTCTTAAATATCAAAAACAAGTTGCTGGACAAAGTTTATAATCTTATTTTACACTTGGCAAGGTTAAGTTTTCCCTGGTCAGTTCAATCCTGCCCTGTAAAATGGATTGCAGCTCTATGGGCAGAGTGAGCTAGTGTCTCTTTTGTGGATATTTTCTGAGCATGAAGGCAAATAGAGAAAGGAAACAAGAGTGGTGCTCAGAATACAAATGGTATAACAAGCAATAACGCGTTGATTGCTTATGAAGGCATTTATCGCCTCCCCACAGAAATGTTGATAGGTAACATCTTTTTATTTGAAAACACACTGTAGCTTATGGGATTTGGAAGTGAAAATGGATATATATATTATGCAACAAAAGGCTAGCCCAACAGCCGAAATACACTTGTAACCTTGATTGTTATATGCTGTCAAATCACTACGACCATCTGTTTTTATTTAACTGTTGTTGTACAAATTATGTTTATTATGTTAATTTGACACACTGTCAACAACATCAAATGACACTGTTAGTGCTAAACAACATCAATATGGCAACACAGCCTGGCAAAGGACCAGCAGCTTTCTGAATGAGGCTAGAATAAATAGATATTAAAACGTCAATTTGTCTCAAATCTAATTTAGCGTGGTGAAGGGAAGCGAAGAGAGCCTGAGCGCTCTACTTTTGTGGAGTATTATTTTGGAGTGTGGCGATGTGGCACCACACTAAAGAGAAGGCTAGCGGAAAGTTGGCTTTACAATTAAATTTAATCAAAAGTTCACGTGCCAAGACAAAATAACAGATGCCACAGCTCGGATTCTGCTTTTCTGGAACAGCTACTGTGGATGATGACGCACGGTTTTATGCCCCCTGATCTTGATAACTGGGAGTGTTTCCTGATGTGGAGATACCTCAGGAGCATTTTTATTCCCCTCTCAGTTTTCTGATTAGGAGCAATCTCCTACCTACTTTATAAAAGCACTGCAAATATATACATCTGCAGATGGGTTAATGCCAAAGTGCTAACTGTTTTGCTATTTTTTCTCCACAGAGAAAATATTTTTAGTCTAAAGAAAGCATCTATTCCCATAGGCTGTGTTCAATGTCTCCTCATGAATTATACAAATAAGCATTTACCAGTGTACATTCATGTGTTGTGGATACAAATCATTAATTTTTATTGATAACATAAGCCACTTGCCTACCTACGTGTGTTAGGTGTCCTGCAGATGAAAAGCTAGGAAATGTAAAAATGTTCAAAATTAATTAAAATAGTCAATTTAATTGGTGCGTGCCTTTTTTGAGTCAGGAAAAAGTTTTAAATCTATGATGTCCTTGTGCATAAATAATATTGGGGAGAGGGTGTGGACTCACGGCTAGACTGCAGACCTTGGGGCTGAGAAACCAAGTTTCGAGCCTCGGGGTCAACTCCACATCCTGTGATTCTGGGCAAATCACTAAGGGGCCGATTCCGATGTCGGACGGACTCAGGTCCGTCCGACATCGTCCTGGAGCCATAACCGACCGACCTGCTGTCGTCGGTTACGGCCCTGCAAGTACGATGCGACCGAACCCTGTTCGGTCGCACTCGTATACTTCACAATGGGAGCATGCATTCCGAGCGGAATGCATGCTTGCATTGTGAAAAGCAGGGGTGCAGTTCATCCCTGCACCCTGTGGCCGGCACCCCAAGGTGCCTGCCACCGGGTGCAGGGATCAACAGAGGGGCACCATAGGTGCCCCCAGTCCGCCATTCGGCGGCTCTCGCACACATGGGGGCCCTACTGGGGCCCCCAAAGACAGTTAGTCGACTGCCTTTTCGTGCCGGAAAGACCGGCACGAAAAGGCAGTGAACACTGCCATCGTACTCCCTCGGTCGTGAAGAGGCGGCCGGGGAGTACTGAATGATTCCGGACGGCGGTCGGGCTCTCCGAGCCCGTCGTAAGCCATCCGGAAATTCGAAGTCGGATTCCTTTCGACCGAGCCCATCGGAATGGCTCGGTCGGAAAGGAATCCGGCCGGCACGTTCCGATTCGGTCGGAAGGGCTCCGACCATCGTTCGGTGCCCTTCCGGCTGAAATCGGAATCGGCCCCTTAATCTCCCTGTGCCTACCAAAAAAATGAATGTGTCCGTCTGTAATGAAACTGGTGCTATGGCAAAGCGCTCCAATACCTTCGGGTCGAGTTCGCGCTATATAAATCTGCAACAAAAAAAAAAGAAAATATCCTCAAGGATAGCTGACTACAAACAAACAAACCCAACATGGGACATAATCCTAAAAGGGGACTTCAACACAAATCTAATCTATTCTACTGATGAAGACCACATGCTGACTGCGGAGCACTCTTTCTGGCATGCTCCAGCACAGACAAAGCATGTCACCAAACAGTGAGACCCAACTGGGGAAAAAATTGTGACAACCCTGGAATTCTTAGGTATGAGGGTGCTGAATTGGAAGGTTCCCTGAAGATACCACATCTGAATTATACTAACCCCGGGCGGAGACCTCCGCTCCGCCCGCGGAATGTGCAGAGATTTGCCTACTCCGCGTTCCGCGGAGAAGGCAAGTCTCCGCACACTCCGCAGCAGAGCGGAGTTAGCCAGCCCTCGCCTCCACCCCCTATTAACAAGTAATTCAACATTAATTAAAAATAAATTTAAAACCACTTACCTCTTTACTGCGGCGTCCCCGGGCTGCCCTCCTCCTCTTCCTCACCTCCTCGGTAATCCTTGAGAAAACTGCGCATGCGCGAGTGCCCGCGCATTTCTTGCGAGAAATGCGCATGCGCAGGTGCGCGTGCATGCGTAGTTTTCTCAAGGATTACCGAGACGGTGAGGAAGAGGAGGAGGGCAGCCCGGGGACGCCGCAGTACAGAGGTAAGTGGTTTTAAATTTATTTTTAATTAATGTTGAATTACTTGTTAATAGGGGGGGGTGGAGGCGGGAGGCCTAGTGGGGCGTAGCGGAGTTCCACGGAGTTTGTTCGCAACTCCGTGGACCTCCGCATAGCCCCGTTACGCCCACTATGCCCAGGGTTAAATTATACTTAATTTGGCCCAAATTCAAGATCAATCATCTACTATACAATTGTCACATTGCCATTAATTCCACTGAGTCAGCTATACAAAATCCTATGCTCAAAAGAAAATGATTATTCATATCAGACGCTATTGCTTACCGCTTCAAAGACATCTATTGGCGCCTATGGAAATAGGCCTTGACCAATCTAAAGCGTCTGGGATGGAACAGTAAATCGATAGTAGACATTGCTAACCAGGCGAGAATCCATTATGACCAATAGCGTAAACACCAGCAGCACCCAAATAGATGTATGGTCAAAGCTTAGTGTTGAATCATTAACACAAGCTGCGCCCAGGAAGGTAGATCTACCCACAGTGCGATGTCAGCCAGCTTCTCTCTCAGGCAAATGCACTGCTCTAAGAAAAGACCTAAAGAAAACCATCAGATGTCTGAGAACAGGAGCGCAGCAGTTTTCCCTTAGGGAAAAAGAAAATGTCTGTCCTAAAGAAACTGTACAAAAACAACTTTGGGAGGATAGGAGAGCTTCCAATGAGGCATTCTGGCCCAGACTACTATTTAACACCAGGCAGACAAACTCCAGGAAATTTTGGGAAACAATTAATGGCCTTAATAGACCAGCGAAAGCAATAAGCAACTCTAGTATACCGGAGCTACAAAGGGTCTCCCATCTTGTCAATCTTTTTGCCATCAACAGTATAACATCCATCAGCATGGTAACAGCTCAGCTTCAACTAATCTTCTTACACTTTTAGAAGTCCCATTCAAAGAGAAGGAGAGTCACTTGATCTCTGACGATGGTATACAACATTCACCCTCTGAAGTTAAAAAAGTTATACTTGCTGGATGCCGTGATGGTGCACCTGGCCCAAATGGCATACCACAGGCCATCTATAAAGAACATCCTGAGTACTGGTCAGGGGCGTTATCTGCACTATATAAAGAAATTCAGACAAGCGGTGCCATACCAGAGACCTGGCGTGGCTCCATCATAAATCCAATATGTAAAGGAGGAGACAGGGCTAACCCTGCCAACTACAGCCCCATCGCACTCCTGGATTCTGAAGCAAAGTACTAAGTTTCCCTTGTACTAGCGGACCTGACTGACTGTTCAACCTCTAACAATATAATCCTGTTAAACCAATCATGTTTTAGGAAAGGCTTAGGTACAATAACAAATATCCTAGCAACTACCTTCCTAATTGAACAAAGCAAAAGATCATAGAAAAAATTACATCTCAGCTTTGTTGATTTTAAAGCAGCTTTAGACTGTGTCAGCAGGGGGTCACTCTGGAACAAGTTAAGGAAATGGGGAATTTCCCTTAAGCTGCTTCAAGCAATAGAACTACTCAATTCAGAAACATGGATTCACATGAAAATTGTGATGGCACAAGAATATCCAGGAAAATACCAACCAGCTAAGGACTTAAGCAGGTATGTGTATTGGTGCTTCATCTTTTTAATCTATTCATTGCAGATCTCTCCCCAGCCCAGAATTATTTAAATTCTCATCCTCCCCGGCTGGGTCTGCTCCCCGTCTCTCATCTTTCTTACGTAGACAAAATCGTGCTGTTCAGCATGACAAAAGTGGGCCTTCAAAGATTAGTAAATGCATTGGCCACATATGTCAATATCAACGGTCTAGAGGTAAACACAACAAAAACAATGTCTATCTCCAACCAACCAGGGCGGGCTGCCACAATCTTCCTGAATAACACTCCCCTGGAAGCGGTAGACAGCTACAAGTACTTGGGTTTGTACCTGGACTCAAAGAGAAACTTTTTCCACCAAAAACAATATATGGCGAAGAAAAGGAATGCCCTAACCCATACATCAGTAAGTTAGCAAAAAAAATGGATGGCCCTCTCCTTTCAGCCGCTTTTAGCAGTATTCCATGCCAAGTTACTCCCAAAACATCACATATGCAAGTGCGGCCATGAGAGGAAAAGATTCCGTTTTACTGGATAAAATGCAGACCAATGCTTACAGGCGAGCATTCTCCCTGCCTTAAACATCATCCTTGGCACAAACCCGGCTTGAGTTTGGACTCAAAAAGCAAGACCTGGATAGATCAACCACAATAAAATGCTGGTTCAAGATACGGCAAACACTAGCCGCCTCACTAAACAAGTGACCCACAGCCGGCCTATTGCAAATACTTAGAAAATTCCATTAAAGAGTCGGACTTGACTGAATTATGGGCCATGAACAAGTCATATAATATTTTTAAAAGGGCGGCAAACAAAGCTGTAAAATTGCAATCGAGCCTGGCTGACAAAAATAAACTCAGTGCTCGATCTCATGCCTGGATGGTGATTAAAAGTTATGGTGCCCTGAAACCAGCGGCGTATCTAGACATACCCTTTTCATCACACATAAAACTCAGATTAATGGCCCTGCACTTTGGCAGATTACCAGCATTGGCGAGTCTGCCAATTTAGGACTTCAGTGGACCCACAGAAAGCAGACTTTGTAAAGCTAAAAAGGAGGACTTTATCCACCTACTTTGTATCTGTCCTAACTTGCACACTCTCCATCACTGTTATTGAAAAAGGCTGGTAATGAGAGATATTCAATTGTGCAGAGAAACTATAATAGCAAGCCTCAAGCCTGACGACCCGCAATTTAACTGCAAACTGGTTAAATTCCTGACAATGGCTCCCATCTGATACACCTTTAAATAATTGCATTTCATAGTCCTGGAGGAGGAATTTGCACCCTATTATGCACAGTTGCACTTTCACTCATCTTATTTTAGATGGCATTTGCAATAAAAATATTGTTATGGTTTTAATTAACTAAAACAATAAAACAAATTGAATAGTCATAATGGTATGCAAGTATTTTATTTGTACAACAATGTACAAACAGTGATAGAATAAATAACTTAATTTAATTTAAATTTATAATATAATCATTTTGAATATATTAAAGTAAAATTATTTTTCAAAATTAAAAATTATAAAAAGAAAATTCCACGAATAGTAGAACGAGTATGTATTTTTATTATGGATTGATGTTATTAACAGAGATTTACAAAATTAATTTAAATTAACTTAATGATTTTTTAAAAATAATGTTTCATTAATTTTTAAATGTACAAAGTTATTTAACAATATTAACTTTAAATAAAAAGTGTTTTCATTTTATATAATTTTTCCAACATTTAATAAACTCTATTTATATTTTAAACAGTTTAAATAATTTATTTAATTTAAAATTACTTCCTATGGGGTTTTATTCTAAGTCCCTACCTCCATTAATTTCTATGGGAGGGTGTTGTAGTACCAGCAGTTTGCCATGTGTGGGGTATACATATTACATAATAATCATGTGTCTAAAAATTCAAATACAGTAATATCTCACAATCACACATGACTCCTGTCTGGTAGTCATCAGGTCAAAAGGCATCATTAGAAAGAGAATGAAGGGTCAGGAGTTATCCTCATTGGTCTCAAATTTCAGCTATTATTCATTGTTTTGCACTCAGAACTACTTCTAGTGAAGCACCTAAGTTACACACTTCAAGAATGCACTAGGTCTGGCATAGGCTGTAAAAGGAAAGGTTTCCATTCCACATTCTGGTCTCCTGATCATGATATCAATTGAATGTACATTAGAACAGGCGTTCACAATGGATGTATGACATTAGCACGCATGTATTTACAATGTATGCCTTTACCACACATCAATTACAACACAATGCCTTTACCACGCATTGCCTTTACCACACAAACCTCTGTGTGTGTGTGAGTGAATACATATATATATATATTAGTGTGCAGCTGTTCTTTGAAACATGGCTATATAATTGATAGGGGAATTGGTCCACCTGTACCGCTAGCACCATTACTTAGGGGCCGATTCTGATGCGGGTTGGAAAAGCTTCCCGACCGAATTGGTTGGGAAATGGTGTCCGACCCACTCGGATCGGGAAAGTCCGACCGGCGGAGTAGGATGCATCCGGATGCTTCCAGATACGATTTGGTTGAACTCCCATTGACTTCAATGGGAACATTTGTTCCTAACCGCATCAGAATTGGGCACTCGGTCGGGAAGACACGTTCCCGATCCGATTTGGAAGGAGCAAATGCCGTTAGGAGGCCTTCCTAACCGCATCAGACTCAGGCCCTCGGTCGGGAAGCTTTTCCAACCCGCATCAGAATCGGGCCCTTAGAGTGCGCCGTCAACCCGACTGATTTGCAAAACATATATATATATATATTTATATATATATATATATATATATATATATATATATATCTTACCTATGGCGGTCGCTACTCGGTAGTTGTGGTTGAATAGGACACTTTACCACACACACTTTTACTCGGCGTGCCATTACCCCGCAGTTTTTACACCGCAAAATCATTTACAACACAGGGCTTTACAACGCAATACATTACAACGCATTCCCCATTACAACGCAATTTACAATTTTAACTCCACGGGGGCGTTACTTTGGGGAATGTGTTGTAATAGTTTGCGGTGTAAAGCCCTGCATTGTAAAAGATTTTGCAGTGTAAAAATTTCAGGGTAATGGCATGCAGAGTAAGCATGCGGGGTAAAGGATGTTTCCCATTGTAGTTAGGTCTGCTTTTCCATAGAAAGAGCGTTTTTGGGTTTGCTAATAACTTTTGCCCCATTTAATGAATCTTCAAAAAACTTCCAATAAAAAAGGCTCATCCATCTCAGCTCTTTCCTGGAAAGTTTCAGGGTGCTATGTCAAGCGGGGGCCAAGAAAAATTGGGGTTGCAAAACACAAAATCTCCATGCAATAAATTAAGGTTACAAAATAATTCTATATCTGGGCAGTTGGTGTCTAGATATAATCTGATTGGCCAATAAAAGGGAACTATTAATCCTTATTGGTTGGTTTCAACCTGAAAAATATGTTTTTGACAGCCATTACAAGACTGAGGGATTTGGTAAATAAATGTAAAAAATATGTAAGGGGCAAAGTGATTATACCCAGAACCCAAAGGGCATCTGGGGGTGTCCCAATGGGACCCTCCCTTTATTGATTGGCCACAACATGGACAACATGCTGTGGCAGCCATTACAGGACTCTGGGACATGGAGCCCATTGAAATACATTGTAGTGAATGGCAGGTTTTGAGGGACACAAAAAGGAGCATGTATAAGGGCTGATAACAGATTTTAGTTACAATATAAATATAAAGTTGGTGGTACCATACTGATTTTAGGACCCAAGGTGATTTTACCCTGTGAAAAATGCTGACCTTCTGCTGGGATTTCATGTATCATATTTGAGAGAAAACTGTTTTCTCATGATCTTCTCATAGAGGGTATGGAAGGTGCTCAGAAGCTAAAATGAGAGCATATTTTCTGTAAATTCACACTATCTTTCTCAGCCATGTGAGACTAAAGTCTGAAGCTCTCAGTAAAACATGTATTTCCAACTGAAGCAGCCTGGCAGTTGATTCCCCTGTGTTCTACTGCAGCCTCCCAGAATGTTCTTAAGAACAACTAGAGCGCTGACAGTCTTACTTATAACAAAACTATGGCACATCTGAAGCCATCTTGATTGAATCAAACTAGTTAAACTTAAAACATTTCATTTAGAAAGGAACAACATTAGGGTGTTCATTTTGTCATAGAAATTGTGTTTAGTGTTGTAGAAAGCAAAATTAGGAAACATTTCAAATGAGTTCTCAAATATCTTACTCTTTTTTTCATTCAAACATTCTGACATGCCGACTAAAACATGCACATTCAACTGTTTTCTCATGATTTTCTCATAGAGGATATGGAAGATGCCCCAGAAGCTAATATGAGAGCATATTTTCTGTAAATTCACACTATCTTTCTCAGCCATGTGAGACTAAAGTCTGAAGCTCTCAGTAAAACATGTATTTCCAACTGAAGCAGCCTGGCAGTTGATTCCCTGTGTTCTACAGCCTGCCAGAATATTCTTAAGAACAACTAGAGCGCTAACAGTCTTAATCATGACAAAACTATGGCACAGCTGAAGCCATCTTGATTGAATCAAACTGGTAAATCTTAAAACATTCATTTAGAAAGGAAGAACATTAGGGGGTTCATTTTGTCATAGAAATTATGTTTAGTGTTGTAGAAAGCAAAATTAGAAAACATTTTAAATGAGTTCTCAAATATCTTACTGTTTATTTCATTCCAACATTCTGACATGCCGACTGAAACATGCACTTTCAACTGTTTTCTCATGATTTTCTCATAGAGGGTATGGAAGATGCCCCAGAAGCTAAAATGAGAGCATATTTTCTGTAAATTCACACTATCTTTCTCCATGTGACAATGAAGTCTGAAGTTCTCAATAAAACATGTCTTTCCAACTGCAGCAGCCTGGCAGTTGATTTCTCTATGTTCTACTGCAGCCTCCCAGAATGTTCTAAATAACAACTAGAGCGCTAACAGTCTTAATCATGACAAAACTATGGCACACCTGAAGCCATCTTGATTGAATCAAACTGGTAAAACTTAAAAGATTCATTTAGAAAGGAACAAAATTAGGGGTTCATTTTGTCATAGAAATTATGTTTAGTGTTGAAGAAAGCAAAATTAGGGCACATTTTAAACGAGTTCTCAAATATCCTACTCTTTATTTTATTCAAACCTTCTGACATACCGCCTGAAACATGCACTTCCAGCACCAGAAGCAGACTGCTAGTTTACTCCTTTAGGATAAGCAGCTTTACCATAGTGTTCTAAAAAGCAGCTATAGTGCTAACATTCTGAATTCATGCCAAAAGTGTGGCACATCTGAATCCCATCTAGAGGGAATCGAAGTGGAAAACTGAAAGCATTTTCTACTGAAGATACTGCAGTAAATGAGGAAATTAAGGTCCTGCATAGAAAAAAGTCTCCCAAGATAGCCATCAAAGAAAAAAGAGCCCAAATGTAGCACAAATATCAGCCAAATGTAGCCCAAGTATAGCCCAATGACAGAATTGTGCAAAAAGCTTAGGGGCATATTTACGAGCCCCTTTGCATTACTTTTGCACCACACAATGTGGTGCAAGAGCGATGCAAATTAAAAATGAGATTTATGAAGCCATGCAAGGCTGCCTTGCGTGGCCCTGAGTGGTTTCATAAATCTTGAGTAATACAATGCAGATCAAAATGCTGAGTTACATTACTCTACATCATGAAGGCGGTTCAATGGGCATTGCATGGGTGTTCCCACACAACATTCATGGATTTTGACGCATTCCCAGATATACCAGAAGTGGTAGACCTGGGAATGCGCAAACAAACTGCGCCTCTCCAGGTGAGGCGCGATGTAGAGGAAACCGCATTTATTCGTACGGGTGCATTATAATCACGTGTAGAGCACACCCGCATATAATCTTTTGTCATAATAACATGAGGTGTTAGGATTGTGAAATGTATTAACTTGAAACGTGATGTGCTTAGCCCATGTGGAAGTAACCTGAAGAATTTAAGTAGAAAGTGAATGTAACTAGAGGGAAATATTAACGTGAAGAATTCATGACGTGAAATTGACAATTATTCATGTATTAAAAGTGTTTATTAATTGTGCCATTTTACATATAGGTAAATGTATTAATTGAATGTGCCTTATTTTTCCTATGCAAATTCGTAAAGTTCACATGCTGATTTCGTATGTTAGCTGAATTTTGTAGGTCTGAAATGCCTTTCCTTGGAAACTCTCGCTTTAGAATTAATAGCTGAATTGCATGTGTGCTGTGGAATTTATTCTTTCTCACGTTTTGTGTTGCAGGTGAAAGAAGCACTCTTGTTAGCTAGAATAATGTCTTTGTTTTATTAGTCAGGCAAGGAGAGAAGAAGTTACATCGTAAACTTGAGTAGATAAAGGAAGACTGTTGTTTTTCACACAGAAGGCCTGGGAACCAAGGTCAACTTATTGCAACCCGGGAACGCTGTTATTCCATGGAAAACTACCTTTAAGATTGTACTCAGAGCAGATGGCGTGACCTGCAAAGACTCTTGGGAAAGATACCTCAAATATTGGGATGTTGAAAGTAGGGAAAGTGCCCATTTCTCTTCTGCCTTCAGAGAGAGAGCAAGAGCACCTTAGAACAAGCTCTGTCTCGGAAGGTTCATGCTACATGACCCCTTGGTTGTGGAGAGACTTCTTAGGGAGACTCCACAGACTGACACCTTTTTAACTTTCCTTTCTGAAGATGCTGAAGTAGGGATGTCACTTAGCGTTAAACTAGGAATAGATTAATGCATTTTACTCACCAACCTCGATGCAGGGAAATTTGGATTCATGCTTTTTGATCCTTTGCATTTTGTTTCTTGAGTTAATTGTCTTGTTTATGCTACATCCCCTCAATTGAAGTCACAGATTTGGCTTTATGCTGATTCTGATGTATTTCTACACTGTCATTTTGAGGTGTCTCTATGTCCAGTTGTTTCTGCCACTATAATAAATTAACTAACCTCACGAAGTTGTCTGTGGTCATTAGGTGTTCAAAGGATTACTCAATGATTTGACTGACAATAATAAAACATTTTCTCCCTTTTACGCTTTCATGCTGCTAAAAAGAACCATAAGATTGTGACTCTGGAATAGGTCCAGAACTTTATGGGCCCGTCCCTTTCAAGCGTAATGAGGAGAATTTTTTTTATTTCTCCTCGTTTTTCTCCTTTCTGTGTGCTGCATTCTGCAGCACACCTAGAAAGAGGTAAAGGCCTCAGGGGATTGTGCCCCTTCCTGCAGAAAAACAATTCTATGTCAGGACCGGAGGCTCGATTATGCTTCTCATTTCTTTGCTTTATTTTTTCAGCAGCCAATCAAAAACTTCTTTTTATAAAACTACAAATCCCATGAGCACATAATGCCCATAACAACCATAGAGTATAGCATATAAGAGGCACAACCGAGGTAACCACTTCCTCTTTCTTTGCTGCTCCGCAGCCAGTTAAGTGCCCCCTTCCATTTACTACTTGTGTATTGTGGTAGTTACCTTAATTGTGTTGTTGAGCGATCGCTAGCGCTAACGCGATATTGTGACTTGCTATTGTACTTTTTAGAAGGCTTTCTACATTCTTGCTGCGCTTTTAGTTCTATAGCGCTTACTTGTGTGTTTTCCCCCGCAGGATAGCGCACTTCAGCGCAGACCGGGGGGGTGGTTTTCGTGCCCGTTTCATTTTCGGTGCCTTCCTGCGCATTTGGGAGCGCTCCTGCCTCCCCTGCAGGGCACGACGTGCCCGTTGCAGCTGCCAGTGGAGAGGGAGTGAGGGGGCGAGGACGCGCGTCGCTCGATCGCGCAGTCCTCTTTCTGTTGTTACGGGCGGCCGTATCCGCGCATGCGCGGCGGCCATTTTCACTCGCATTTCACTCGGTGATTGCGAGAGGAGCCAGTTGAGCGCGAAATCGCACTGTTTTGAATGTTAAAGTGCCCGTTGCTACCCCCAGCTTACGTCCGCTGCTCAGACGAGTGCAGAGGGCTGTACAATTGTTTGCATAGGCTTTGCCTAGAGAGGTTTAGGCAAGCCCTCCCTCCACCTATATACATACAGGCTGTGTCTCTGGCTTGCTTGGGGTTGTACCTCTCCCCCCGTGATTACCCAGGTGCTGGGTCTGAGATTTGAGGATTACTCCTCCCTTGAGTAATTTATTCCTGGAATATTTAATTACTCCATACTCTGACATGGCCGATTTCACATATGACGAAGAGTATTACTATGAGGCGGAACCAGCAGGCTCTTTGGAGCATGATCTAGTGGAAGCCCTGGACACTGGGGTCCAAAAATCGGTGAATACAGCTTTGGTGAAAGCTATTGCTCCCTTGACAAGACACCTTAACAAGTATGCCATGCAGCAAGGATGGATTCCCGCCGCGTCTCCTCCTCCTAAACCTAGTGCTGCACAAGGACCCAATCCACATAAGGAGGATTTCGCAAGGCTCGCTGATTCCTTGGCGAAGAATCAGGCCTCACCCTCTCAGGCCGATCTTTCTGATTCTCTCCACGGGGACGCTGGCGACACGTCCTCTGACCAGGAGTCTGGCGATCAGGAAGCAGCTGAACCAGCTAAGAAGAAGAGAAAGGAACATCATTTGGAGACCCCTCAGCCTAAAGTTCTGACTTTTGAGCCGGCCGACATCATTCACCCTAATTCGACGGCGTGGCTCCCGTCGCAGGAGGTGGCGAACTATGTACAGTCGCACCTTTGTCGCCCTTACGATAAAGACGTCAGGGCTAGACTGCGGTCCGAATGCCCTAGACCGGATCTGGCGGCAAAGGTGGCTGATACCCCCGAGGTGGATCCCACCATGTTAACCTATCTAAAGAAGTATTCGAAGGACCCGAAAAAAGGCATTGACCACGCTTGGCGGTCATGCCAAGACAAGCTTCTTGACTTGTCTGGCCCCATCACCAAAATTCTGGAGATAGGATACAGAGCCAAGGAAACAGGGTCTTCCATCGATCCTGACGAGCTTATAGGATGGGCACAAAGAGCCGTATACCAGCTGGGCAACGCTAATTGTGCCATGTCTAGCGAGAGAAGACGGTCCATCCTTCTCAAGCTAGACCCCAAGCTAGCGGAACTATCCACATCAGAGGCAGGTCCCATCGCTCAGGGCCTCCTTTTTGGCCAGCCGTTCTTAAAAGAACTTACGAAATTTGTGGCGACCTTCAGTGGTCTTGATAAAGCACAAGAATCATTGAAACGTGCTTTCCGTCCGGTTTTCAACAGGGCCGGACGATATAGAGGGCGGTCGTTCGGCCGAGGAAACCAAGGCGCCCCAAGAGGCCAATATCAACAACAGCGGGGAGGATATCAGGACACCAATTCCTCCTTCTACCCCACCAGACGAGCGTGGAATAGATTCCGCAGGGGCAGATTCAACGGCAACCAAGCCAACCAGCACGACACCGGAAATTCAGGTGAGACTGGTTTTATGTTCAGAGGTTGTGTTGGGAGTACGCATTCAGTTTTTTCTTCAGGTTTGGCAAACGATCTCGCAAGATGCCTGGATCTTGGAGACCGTTCAGGGCTACAAATTAGAGATGTACGGCACCCCCACGCAGGGCCCTAAGCCCCGTCCAATATATTTTTCCCAACACGATCAGAATTTTATCTCGGAAGAGATCAAGTCTCTAGTGAGGAAAGGAGCCGTCGCTCCCTCGCAACTCCACCCTCGGGGTTTTGTCAGCAACGTGTTCCTGGTCGAGAAAAAAGGGGGTGGTCCAGGTTGGTTCTCAATTTGAGGGAATTCAACGGCTGGATAGTGTATCGCCACTTCAAGATGGAGGGCATCCATCTTTTACGCAATCTTTTGCAAGAAGGAGATTGGATGGTGCGTCTAGATCTCAAAGACGCTTACCTCTCCGTTCCTATTTACGCCCCACATCGTCGGTTCCTCCAATTCGTCTGGAAAGGCGTATGCTACGAGTTCAAGGTCCTTCCCTTTGGGCTATCTTCAGCACCTTGGTGCTTCACAAAACTTCTCCGCCCGGTAGTGGAATCCTTGAGAGCGCGCGGAGTCCGGTTGATCGTCTACTTAGACGACATCATTATCATGGCGAGTTGTCCTCGACTGGTAACCACGCACCTGGAATGGTCAATCTCTCTCCTTCAGAGCTTAGGCTTTGTGGTGAACCCTCAGAAATCCATCATGTCTCCCACGCAGTCCATAGAATTTCTAGGGTTTCAGATCAATTCGCGGAGCTGCCAGCTTTTGCTTCCACCCCAAAAGATCAGAACCATCAAGAAGGAGTTGCGGGTGATATTGAACAAACGTGTTGTCTCGTTGAGGTCTGTGGCGCGAATAGTGGGTCTATTGGCCTCATCGATACAAGCCATTTTCCCAGGCCCTCTTCATTATCGGGCACTCCAGCGATTAAAGATCCAACACCTCCGCAAAGGCCTCGGGTACACAGAAAAGATTCCTCTCTCCGAGGAAGCGAGGTGGGAGATGCTGTGGTGGCTCGAACACATGGAATCGTGGAACGGCAGAGCCATATTCGGGTCCAGTCCCGACATTGTGATCGAATCGGACGCCAGCCGCTGGGGCTGGGGAGCGCGTTGCGGCTCACTATCCACGGGGGGTCGTTGGTCCCAACAAGAACTCTCCTTGCACATCAATTGCTTGGAGCTGCTGGCAGGCTCTTTCGCAATCCGCAGTCTCTCACCCCAGAGGACGGATTGTTGCATTCTCTTACGAATGGACAATATCTCAGCGGTCCGCTATGTCAACAAACTGGGAGGAACGAAATCCAGGATTCTGGCGGAAATAGCCAAAGAATTTTGGCATTATTGCCTACTTCACAGAGTCTCAGTAGTGGCAGGGTATCTCCCAGGGCGAAGCAATGAGGTGGCCGATTGGCACTCTCGCTACCTTCGAGACTTCAGCGATTGGAGGCTCCATCCTCGAGTTTTTCGAGCTCTGAACCTCCTATGGGGCCCGTGCCACCTAGACCTCTTTGCCTCACGCCTCAACCGGCAACTACCGGAGTTTTACAGTTGGGGTACGGATCCGGAGGCGATAGCCTCGGACGCATTCCTCCAGATATGGCCCCAGACTCTGAATTACGCATTCCCGCCATTCATGATGATTCCCAGAGTCTTGGCCCAAACCAGGCGTCAACAAGCGGAGCTAGTTCTTCACCCCGTTGTGGTGGGCTCAAGTTTGGTTCCCGACGGTTCTGGAACTGTCCTGTGCTGTACCCTTTCTTCTTCCACAGAGATGGAATCTGTTATTAGATCCTCAGAAGGCTCCTCATCCGTTGATAGAGTCAGGACAGCTTCCTCTGGTGGCTTGGCGAGTTTCAGGGATCGCTGGGAGATCCCAGGCCTTTCGAGAGACGCTCACAAGTTCATTAGTGAAGCATGGTCGTCCAACACACATAAGAGATATTCATCTGCATGGAACAGATGGTGTAGCTGGTGTTCTCAACGGAACGCAGATCCCACTACAACGACTGTCTCCATGGTAGTGAATTTCCTGGCCTCTCTAGCGTCATCTGGTTTAGCTTACAGAACTATTAATAACTTTCGATCCGCCATCTCGGCAGGACACGTTCAAACAGATGGTAAGTCGGTTGGGGAGCATCCCTTGGTCTGTAAATTACTTAGGGGTATTAGGATGGTAAAACCCCTGTGCCCTAAATATTCAGTCCTTTGGGGCGTGTCGGTGGTTCTTCGGTTTTTAGAATCCTGGCCTGCCAACAAGTATCTATCTCGAAAGCAGCTTTCAGCGAAATTCGCCATGCTGTTATGCCTGGTTTCCTGTAAGAGAGTTTCAGACATCCGCGCCCTCGATCTCGCGGGACGTCATTTTTCTCCTGAAGGAGTAACCTTCACGATATCCAGACGGACCAAAGGTAATTCTACTTCAGTGTCCTATCCGGCTTTCCCGGATAATCCTAAGTTGTGTGTAGTTCAATGTTTGAAAGCGTACGAGGTACGTACTGCTGAATTCAGATCTGATATGGATGGTCAATTGTTCATTGCTTTACAAAAGCCCTTTAGACCTGTGACCCCGGCCACCTTATCTAGATGGGTGCGTTGGCTCATGGACGAGGCAGGCATTGATGTTTCAAAATTTGGCGCCCAGTATGTGAGAGGGGCGATGGCATCCAAATCTTTCTCCATGGGAGTAAGTCTTTCTAACATAATGAATGCAGCTGATTGGTCAGCTGAGTCTACATTTAAAACGTTTTATTATAAACCTATTTTGGATGTGGCGTCAATAGTGGTGGCTCAGCTTTGAACAAGCATAATCGAGCCTCCAGTCCTGACATAGAATTAAAAATTTGCGAACATACGTGACAAGAATTTTCAATTCTATTAAGGACGACGGAGGCGAAGATTATCCCACCCAGTGTTATAGTACTGTTGTCATACATTATTGTTGATAATATTTTGCATGTTAACTCTTATTACACTGTATAAGAATTCCCCCCCCCCCTTCTCTCTAAATGACATGATAATGGTCTCTGTGGGGTTTACCGATATTACGCATTTCTATTTTCTGTTTCAGGTACAGAAGGCAAATGAAGTCTGTAACGCATTCACGTTGGTCACAGTGGAGTGTTGTTCTCTCCGGAGCTATGTTGTTCATCAGCCGGTTATCCATGAAGCGAGGAATCGTCTTCACGTTATGAAGTTCAAGGGTCTGTTCGTCGTGAAGGACTCTTCCTCTGGGTTACAGTTTCAAGATGAAGTTCGGACTGAGTTGTTTTGAGTTTACCAGGATCAGTCAAAGAAAGAGGAAGTGGTTACCTCGGTTGTGCCTCTTATATGCTATACTCTATGGTTGTTATGGGCATTGTGTGCTCATGGGATTTGTAGTTTTATAAAAAGAAGTTTTTGATTGGCTGCTGAAAAAATAAAGCAAAGAAATGAGAAGCATAATCTTCGCCTCCGTTGTCCTTAATAGAATTGAAAATTCTTGTCACGTATGTTCGCAAATTTTTTATCCTCCTTACAACACAGGAACCATTGCACCATTGTGCAAGGGTGCCTGCGTTGGCAGTAGACAGCCAAAAGAGTGCAGGGGAAAAGGCAGGAATGCGCCTTATTTACCTAAATGTGGCACATTCCTGCCCTTTCCCTGTCACACAGCGCAGCAAGATGACTTGCTGCACTACTCTCTGAGACTTTGCCATAAATATGGCCTTTAAATTCTTTTTTTTTCTCCAGTTTTACATAGCACGGACTGGCCCCAAAGGTATTGGAGTGCTTTACATGAGCGTCAGTTACATTACAGAAGGACACATTCATTTTGGTTTTAGGCATGATAAAATTTGGTGATTTGTCCAAAATCACAGGACGTTGATCTGACGCTGAAACACAAACCTGGTATCCCAGTTGCAAAGTCAGCAGCTCTGGCCATAACTCCACATCCTCTCCCCTAAGTGCAACAAATAATCAAGTGATCAACTGGATAAAATACATAAAGATAGCACATGATTTAAAAGCTCTCTGTCGCTATGTATTGTCTCAGAAAATGTGTCCTCATTTTAGTTTAATCTAACACACTTTTGTAATAAATATAGAATGTTAGCGATCTAGTTCTTCATTAGAATACAGTGGGAAGGCAGAGGTCAAGGGCATGGACTTGGGAAATTGAGGGCAGAGAGGAGGGGGGCAGAGGCAGCAAGCTGATCACACTGGGCAGGCAGGAGGGGAAGTGACAGCACAACGGACCATGGAGGGCAGGGGAGTGGGAGGAATGGGCAACAAACCAAACATGCAGGGCAGGCAGGAGAGGCTGTGGCAATACAATAGACCATTGAGGGCAGAAGGGAGAGGCAGCTGTGGTAATACAACAGACTATTGACGGCAGAAGGGAGAGGCAGTGGCAGCACAACTATACATGTTAACAGACCAGATTCAGGCAGGAGACTTCCGATGTTTTTAAGCCCAAAAGGGCTTTATTTTAGCTGAATCCCACCCAAAATCTCCTCTTTTTCAATGTAAGTCAAAGGGGAAAATCATTTCCCAAGATACTTTCTTTTTAAATATCCCTCTTACCAAGTTCAAAATGTTGGCATGTATGGTACACTGGACCACAAATGGCAGGAGGAATGGAACAGGGACATGGATTTGGACAATAAAGGGCTGGAAGGTGGTGGGCAGGGGCACCAAACTGGCCTTACAGGGCAGGTGCCAGGTGTTGCAGCAGCACAATACACCTCACTGGGCAAGCAGGAGTGCAGTGCAGCACAACAGACCATGGAAAGCACTAGGGAGGGGACAGGGCCATGCACATAGACAACAGAGAGCAGAAGGAAAAGTGTCAAGAGCAGCAAACTGACCGTACTGGACAGACATGAGGGGCAGTTGCAGCACAACAGACCTTGAAGGGCAGGAGGGAGGGCGCAGGGGCATGCCAAAGGGCCATGGAAGGCAGCAGCGAGTGGATAGGGGACTCGACATGGAAAATGGAGAGGGAGCAGGGCAGGAGGTGCAACCTGACCATGCAGGGCACGGTTCCCATACACACTGTGTCAATGGAACCAAGCTGTCCTGGTTGATGAGCCCATAACTAGGGCGCAACTGGGCCTGAGTTGCTTGTGTTCCGGTTCAGGGAGGACCTGGCTTAGCAGTTTGGGCTGGACTGTTCCTATTGGAGGAGCGACAAGACTGATTTGCATATAGCTGGGTCCAAACTGAGGTGGCATGGTGTGTAAAATAACCATGGATTGGGATGCGGCCTGAGTGAATACCAGTTGCTGAGATTAATTCAAGTATTCCATCCATCACTGTTTTGTATGCTTATTATGCCACCCTAAGTGGCATGGGTATGCCCAGATGTGGGTACCGTGTGCACCGCGTCACTGGAACGATGCTGTACCCGGTTAACGAGCCCATAACTAAGGCAAAACGGGTGCTGGGTTGCTTGTGTTCCGTTTCAGGGAGGACCTGGCTTGGCAGTTCGGACTGGACTGTTGGAGCAAGGTCAAGACAGATTTGCCTATAGCTGGGTCCAATCTGAGGTGTCATGGTATGCAAAATAACGATGGATTGGGATGCAGCATGAGTTATTACCAGGGGCTGAGATTAATTCAACCATTCCATCCATCACTGTTTTGTGTACTTATTGGGCATGCAGGATGGGCACTGAAAGCACAATACAATTGAGTGCAACAGGGAGACTATAATAGCATACACACAGACAACAGAGGGAAGGTGATAGGGGGTCGGTGGCAGCAAGCTGACCACATTAGGAAGGTGGGAGGGGCAGTGGCAGCACTAAAGACCATGCATGGCAAGCAGTAGGGTTAGTGGCAGAACAACAGCCATGGTGGCCAATAGAGAGGAGGCAGTGGCATGCACAAAGGACCATGTAGGGCATAAGGGAGGCGTTGGGGCTGAACACAGACAAGAGAGGGCAGGGAAAGGGGGCAGGGGCTTCACAACAGATCATGCAGGGCAGGCAGGAGGAGCAGTTGCAGCATAACACAGCATGGAGGGCAGGAAGGGCAGTGGCAGGTCCATGGAACATGGTGGGCAAAAGGGAGGCAGTATGGGCATGCACACAGACATCGGAAGGCAGGGGGAAGAAGGGTAGGTGAAGCAAGCTAAGCACAGAGGCTAAGCAGGAGGGCAATGATAGGTGCATAGACTTGGGCAACGGAGGGCAGGAGGAGTGGGCAGGGATATTAACCTAACTGGAGGGCTGTGGCAGCACCTCAGACCATGCAGGGTAAGGGGTAGGGGGCAGGTGCATGGACTCGGACAACAGAGGGCAGGGAGGAGGTGGGTAGGCGCAGCAAGCTACCTGTGCAGGGCAGGTGGGAAGGGCAGTGGCAGAACAACTGCCACACAAGGCTGGACGTGAAGGCAGGGATATGGACTTGGGTGATGGAGGGCAAGGAAAACTGGGGCAGCAAGTTTGGACGGGGGCACCACAATGGACAATGCCAGGTCAGAAGGTGTGAAGCCCGACCCAGCATCACAGGTGTCTCCTCACTTGCTGGCTGTTCCATTTTCTCGCTGATACCTCTTTTTGTTTAAATTACTTAATTTGGTTTAATTTACTTAACTCTGTTGGCACTGTATTTTATTTTTTGTTGTTTCCTCCGCTGGGCTGATCTCTCATTTTCCCGCCGCTGCTGCCCCTGCGGCCCCTCCCCCCGACACAGCCCCGCACCTGCCTCCCGAGCTCTGGTCCCGCCCCCTCCCCTACTTCATGGCGACTGCTGCGCGGTCGCGCAGCGGACGCGCCAAAGGCGCGCCTAAGGCAAGCCCGTCTGCGCCCGTCCGCGTCCCGACCGCGGCCAGCGCCAGGAACCCTTGTTCTCCTAGGCCCCACCGCTACGATTCCACCACCCTCCACGCACTCAATACCGGAAGACTCACCGACTGCGAAAGATCCTCGCCGAACACCACCCACGGACAGTTCTCGTGCAGACCCTGCCGTAGATCCTTCACCATCGACAAAGCCCCAACTACCGCCGAAGGACCACCTGATGCACGCACCGCCGAACCCCTGACGTGCATCCTTCTCAACGTGCGCTCCCTGCACCGGCATGCCGTGGAGATCTGGGACCTGATTGACGCCCTTTCGCCCGACGTCGCCTTCTTCACGGAAACCTGGACCAACGCCACCTTCGGCCCCGACATCGACACTGCCATCCCCGACGGCTACAAGATCCAGAGAAAGGACCGCCCCCACCGGCCAGGAGGAGGAATCACCATCGCACACAAGACCCCCCTCCGACTCTCCACCTCCAGCACGAGTGACCCCCATTCCAACACAGAACACCTCCACTTCCAGATTCAGACCAGCCCCAGGAACACGCTACGCGGCACCCTCATCTACAGGTCGCCGGGACCTCGCACCCAGTCCGCAACCACCATCGCCGAGCTCGCCGCACCCCACGCCATCACCTCCATGGACTACATTCTACTCGGGACCTGAACTTCCACCTCGACAACTGCAACGACCCCGACTCACCACTCTCATCGAAAACCTCGCCAACCTCGGACTGAAGCAGCTGGTCAACACGCCCACTCACAAAGCGGGACACACCCTCGACCCCATCTTCGCAGGAGGGACAAACATCTGCTTCAGCCACACCACCCAGCCCGCTGGACGGACCACCACTGCGTCCACTTCACCTTCAACACCACCACCGCACCCAAGCCCCCCCGCGCCCGCCACGAAAGAACTGGAGCAAGGTCACAGAGGAACACCTCAACACTACCCTCCTCCAAGACTCCCCCAGCGCCACTACCGACACCAACTCCGCAGCCAAGGAATTTCACCGCTGGATCTCCTGCTGCGCCGACAAGCTCACACCCCTCCGCCACCCCGCCAAACTACGCCCTCTGAAGGCCGCCTGGTTCACCACAGAACTTCATGAAGCCAGATGCTCCTGCAGACGCCTAGAGAGAACCTGGCGAAACCAGAAAACCATGGAAGCACGGAACAGCCACAGGAACGCCCTGAAGGAATACCACCAGCGCATAAGGGACACCAAACGGACCTTCATACGAGACAAAGTCCAGACAAACAAGACCAACGCAAAGGAACTGTTCAACGTCATACAGCAGCTCACCAAACCCCCCAGCGAAGCCACTGACGTCACACCTTCCCAGGAACTCTGCGACAAGCTCAGCTCCTACTTCCATCTGAAGATCAAGGTCCTCTACGACAACTTCAGCGAACAGACGCCGGACACCACCCCTCTCCCCTCCACCGCCGGAAAGCCAACCGTCATGACCTGGGATCCCACCACCGTTGAACACATCACCGCGACCATGAAGAAAACCCACTCAGGAGCCCCAACGGACCCCTGCCCACCGCACATATTCCACAGGGCCACCATCGCACCCGAACTAGGTTGGACTATCAACGCCTCCTTCAGATCCGGCATCTTCCCAGATGACTGGAAGCGGGCGGAGGTTAAACCCCTCCTCAAGAAACCAACGGCCGACCCTACAGACCTGAAAAACTACCGGCCCATCTCTCTCCTCCCCTTTGCGGCCAAAGTCACAGAGAGACTCGTAAACGCCCAGCTGACCGCCTTCATCGAAGAAAACTCCATCCTAGACGCCTCATAGTCTGAATTCCGCAGCAACCACAGCACCGAGACCGCCCTCCTCGCACGCTCTGACGACATCCACATGCTACTCGACCAGGGACACACTGCGGCCCTCATTCTTCTAGACCTCTCCGCAGCCTTCGACACTGTCTCTCATCGCACGCTCGCACCCAGACTTCACGACGCAGGGATACAAGGAGCCGCCCTCGACTGGATCCGACTCCCTCCAATCCTTCCTCTCCGGCAGAACCCAGAGGATCAGACTCCCTCCCTTCCTCTCCGAACCCACCAACATCAACTGCGGAGTACCCCAAGGATCATCGCTCAGCCCCACGCTCCTCAACATCTACATGGCCCCCCTCGCCGCCATCGTCAGACAGCATGGGCTCAGCATAGTATCCTACGCCGACAACACCCAGCTCATCCTCTTACTCATGAAGAATCCCGAAGACACCAGACTCTGCTTCCATGAAGGAATGAAGGACGTCGCAGCTTGGATGAAAGACAGCTGCTTAAAGCTCAACTCAGAAAAAAACGAGGTCCTCATCCTCGGACCCTGCACCTCCGCCTCGGACAACACCTGGTGGCCTTCCGCCCTCGGGAATCCACCCACCCCTACAGACCGCGCACGAAACCTCGGCATCATCCTCGACTCCTCCCTCTCCATGAACCGCCAGATCAACGCCGTCGCTTACACCAGTTTCAACTGCCTACGCATCCTCTGCAAGACCTTCAAATGGATCCCCCCGATTGCAGAAGGACCGTCACCCATGCTCTCATAACCAGCAGACTGGACTACGGCAACACCCTCTACGCCGGAATCAACAGAACTCTTCTACACAAACTCCAAACCATCCAGAACGCCGCAGCCAGACTCGTCCTCGGGACACCACGTCACGAACACATGACCCAACACCTACGAGACCTCCACTGGCTCCCCGTCGAGAAGAGGGTCACCTTCAAGCTCCTCACCCACACCTACAAATCCCTCAACAACATCGGACCCAAATACCTCAACGAGAGAGCCTCCTTCCACGTACCCAAGAGGAACCTCCGCTCTGCCGACCTTGCCCTGGCAGAGGTCCCCCGCATCCGCAGAATCAGATCAGGCGGGAAAGCCTTCTCCTACATCGCAGCCAAGACCTGGAACGAGCTTCCGGTGAACATCAGACGCTCCCCGACCCTGCACACGTTCAGGAGGGACCTCAAGACCTGGCTCTTCGACTGATTCGGAGCTGCCCCCCCCCCCTTCCTAGCGCCTTGAGACCCTCACGGGTGAGTAGCGCGCTGTATAAACCCCCTGATTGATTGAGACCCTGCGTCCAGCCCCCCACCATGCATTACAATAGAAATCTTACTTTATGTTTTAAAAAACTAGAAATTCACAGAAAAAAAATAAAAGTTATAGTGATATTGCTAGGAATTGTAAGAATATTTAACTTCTACATAAAAATAACTTTGAAATTTTGTTAAAAAAACAAAGGTTAAGAGGATGTTATAGTTAGGTGAAACTGCCAGGTAAAGCATACCATTTGGATGTAACAAAACACTGAAACTCACCAGTTATAGTTATCTCAAGTAACTACAGCTCGTGCCCTAAAGTAACTTCTAACTTGCGCCATCGCCATTCACTGCTTTTACCCTTGCATATTAAATCACTCATGACATATTGAGGGACTTCATTTATAGCATCCTACTCACATCTGAAATGTCATTATTGTTGATAATACAGTTGTCCCTTTTAATTGCTGCTGAATATGCTGAATATGCAAAGGTGTCAAATCACCTACGAGCTACATCTGTTTGGCCCCGCCCCTTCCACGTTAGTAGTATGCAACAGTGCTGGCTCCGGGTGGGTTGGGCACATGGCTGGCTGCAGACCAGGTTCTGTTGCCAAAGGCCGTGCACAGTGTGGAGTTGGCTGCCTGTGGGGGGGTTAGCCATAGGGCCGGACAACCACCCCCTGTGCACGTAAGAAGGGGGTTGGCTTAAAGTATGGTAATTAAATATTACTTTACGTTAAAAAAAAACTAGAAATTCACTGTAAAAAACAGAGATTAAAGTAACGTTATAGTTCAGTGAATTTGTCAGTGGCAACATTAAAGTTCTGAACTAAACAAAACTGAAATTCACCAGTTACAGTTAGCAGAGCTAACTATAACTTGTGCCCACACCATGCACTGCTTATGACCTAACATATTACATCATTCATGACATGTTCTATGACATCATTTATAATGATGATATCTCACATGACACCATTGATGACATCATCCCAGCTTCTTTTGCGCACATTGCTATATACACGGGTAGACTATTAAACCTATGAAAGTAATGGCAAAACAGCTCAGAAAAATATGAAGCATCATTACTACTATCATGCATGTAACCCCCATGAGTGAAGCAAGCTTGTGTTATATTCAACATTGACCCTATATCATAAACTTCATGGAGAGCCGAGTTTATGTTGACTATGACCAACAGATAAAAGGGTAACCTATCCTGCACACAGTGTTCAATCTGTATACAACTGATTAGGGAAAACCTGGGAGCTTATTTATGGGATTTTAGCTTAGGGCAGCGCAACAAGGCACCTTGCTACAATGCCATATGCCAAAGTGAAAGGGCAGGAATGCACTGTGTTTAAGCAATACAGTTTATTCCAGTCCTTTTTCCCTGCACTGGCGCCATTTCGCCAGCCTGGCGCCAACGTAGGCACCCTTGCACCATGGCGCAAAGGTGCCTCCGTTGCATGCAGGATTGTTTTTGTGAAGGAAGGGGTGCCTTCCTGCACAAAAACAATGCCAGGAGGCGTTTTCCTCTTTCTATGAGGAAGAAAGGGACCTGGCTCTTTGACGGAGACACAGCGCCCAGATACCCCTATGGGTGACAGTGTTGAGCTTTACAAATGCAGTTTGACTGATTGATTGAGTATGTAGTACGTAGAGTCTTTGCCCTGCTGGAAACATTTTCTGCAGTTCCCAAAAACTTGCGTGGAACATAATGAACACAAGTCTGCCCCCAGAGTAACTCGTCAATAAAAAAATTTATAATCTGTTCAGTACCTCTGCACACCTATGATGCATTAGAAGCACATGCGTTTTGTAAAATGTTACACCCATGTCATAAATGATGTTATAGAGCATGTCACGAGTGATTAAATATGTGAGGGAATAAGCATTGCATAGTGGGGTGCAAGTCATAGTTAGCTCTGCTAAGTATAATTGGTGAATTTCAGGTTTTTTTTTAGTTCAAAATGTTAATGTTGTCCCTGACATATACACCTAACTATAAAGTTCCTTTAACCTTTGGTTTTTTCAGTGAATTTCTAAGATTTTGTTCTAAACAAAACCAGATTTTGTTATCACACCTAACTATAATGTTGCTTGCATGCGCGGTAAAGGCATATGTGTGGTAAAAACATGAGTGGTAAAGGCATTGCGTAGTAATTGATGTATGGTAAAGGCTTTAGGTTGTAATGCCTGCTTGGTAAAGGCTGTTTCCCGTTCACAATCCATGTGGGTTTTATGAGCCAAGTCTTTCCTATCCATGTCGCAGGCCCTCGAAAAGGATAAAAGGCTATGTGTAGAGTTGGATCCCAAAAGGTCTTGAAATCTTGGGAAAACATAAGTAGGGCATACGAGCACCATAACTTGACCGACCATTGACAATGGATCTTCCCACCCTGGGGTAATATAAACCCCAACAATCGATTTCAGATGCTGTGGTTCCCAACACCTAGCCACCATACAAATTGAGAAGCAAAGCATCTTACTCCCTTTAGCTGAATGGAGAGTTGATTAGTGCTGCCTACCCACTGGTAACAAGTGCCTATCGTGGGGAGTTCCAAGTCAAGGGAAGCTTTTCAGGGAGTTGAAATGAATGGTATAATCTTGCCATTGCGGATTTTAGGACCTGCACCCCTCCCCCCTTCCCTATCCCGAGAGACCAGTTAAATGATCTGCCATTCTATACTGCCTATGCATACTAGAAAGCTGAAAGGATGCACCATTCTTAAAACAAAGCGAAAATGTGGTGGAGTGGAACCCAACCCATCGATATTACCCTTCTTGAACACTGGTACCCCATAGTTTGATCACCACTCCTCAGTGTATGGTGAACTTATAAGGATCTACGGAGAGTTTACACAGCTAACAATAAAGAACTATAATTTAATTGATGAAGAAATCAGGACCTTAAATAAACATTTCATTCAATATATAAAAGTGAGAATAATCTTATAAATGTTCAAACATGTTCTCCTAAAACAACGTATATGAAGCAATAAAAAATTGTGCAATATTAAAACACTAGCAGCTCACCCAACCAGTGCGAGCATGGAGCATTCTATGCTGTGATATAGGGAGCATTCTCATCACCCTGATGATACACAGACATTATAAATCAGCAGAGCAACATTGTGCTGCAGTCCCATTTGGACACAGACACTCTTTGACAGCAAAATGTGAATATATTGTGCTGATGTATTCTCTGTTCCAATGCAGCAGATTCATGTTTTCTCATCTATAGACATGTACCACATAACTCGAACCATAGTAGAATTCTTCCTTGACCGTTCAGATCCATCGCACTGGAACATCCTCATATATACGTTTTTGGAAGGTTTAACATCAACTTCAAAATTCAACTAGGTCACTACTATAACTCTAATTTCTAACCTTGAAGCTTTCTACTTACATCGGCATGAACGACGACACAGGTCCTACCATTTCAATCACTGCTAAGAAGTGGCAGTACCTCAAACACCATCCCTGGGCTCAGCTTTGCCAAATGGGCTTCAAGATAAGGCCTTCTTTTAACTGCTTGAATTCCCTTCAGGGCAGAGGAAATTAGAGCCAGTCTGTAGCTCTAGACCAGAGTCTATGAATAGATTTACAGCAACTCCTTTTTTCCAGACATGACTAAGGGCTGACGCCATGAGAAAATGGGACCCCAATCATTCTGCAAACTTTTGGACATAGTGATAATTCACTAATTGCTTCATCACAACTGAGCTCAATGTAACTTAAGATACCCAAATTAATCCAGAAGCCCACCTACATTCACCTGACACATATATAGCCATCTTGGAATGGGACACTCACCATTATTAAAGGTAAAGACTTGATAAGATCCAGGGATGGTTTTTTGTACTTGCTCACTTAACCACCCATAGCATCATGTGTGAGCAGTGAATGAGAAATCAAAGTCTAATTGTGACTATTGTCCAGTAACTCCATCAAAAAAACAGAAATCTTCCAAAGACACTCCACATCCTCAGAATAGTCAACCATCCACAACTGTGCCACAGACTAGACCAGGGAAAGGCTCTAAGATCTTACACATCTCATACTGTGTGAGTGGCATGGCCCCTATGATACTGGGCATTTTTTCCTCAAGTAGAGACCAATTCTGAATGCAACCTCTTGTTACCACCAAGCGGTGCCTGGCATATTGACTTTGAACTGCTCAATCCTTTCTATGTGTCTGCTAACCTTTAACGAGTCCCGCCGCTTGCCAATTTACTTGACTGATCTTTTCTACCTGAGCTGAAGAATAATATCTATGAAACAAAGTCCACCAATCCAATTTAGGCATGCCTCAGTGGGCACCACATTTTCAGAATTTCTTATACTGGGACATGTTCAGGGGATTGAATCTTGTCCATCAAGACCATGTGGAGACTAATAATTACATACTGGAGAAAGGTAAGACTGCAATACTCTTCCACACATGTGCATGCTTAAGTGCAGAGGTAATTTACATGATTCGTAGCACTGTGCAGAACCTAAAAAACTACACAAAACTCTTCCCATTGTTGGAATGCTTCCACACACATGTCTGACTATTCATTAGGGGTGGGCGGAACTCGCAGAGTTTTGCTCCATGGAGATCAGCAAAATTCTACTGAGTTCCACCCACCCCTAGTTATAAAGTGCAGGGGCATGCTGCAAGCAGCCTGCACTTAGCGGGCATAAGATGTGCTGACAAAGAAAGAGCAGGAATGGGAAACTGGCATGAGGCTGGGAGCTAATGTACTTTACGCTCTCTACCAGCGTTAATCTGTTGTGACCTCTTATTTTGTGTTCTTCAAGTTCCCACCCCTGAAGTGAACGCCTGGGATTCGTGGAGAATAGCGAGCCCTGTCTCCCCTGGGTAGCTTACTTCAAGGAAGTTGGAGACCGCAATGGCAAAGCAGCACTTTTACCACTCATTCCCGCCCTCCCAAGAGCAGTCAACCGCGGCAGGAGGGATTCACGTCAGCAACAGCAACCCCTTCTCACCCCAGTCTCCTGGTTGCTGAACTTCTTGGTCAGCACCTTGCACAGTTCCAGGCCGAGCTGGAAGTCCACCTTCTGCAAGAGGTCCTGGTGGGAGCTGCCGCTGAACAGCACTATATTAGGCATTGTTTCTCGCAGGCAGCAGAAGGACAGAGAGGCATAGGCTGCTTTTTGGTTTTCCCTCCCTTTCCTTAGGGTCTTTCTCTCCTGTTGCTACGGCTCATGCAAGCTGTGTCACGTGGCGGCCATGGAGTCTGGAAAGGAGGGCTTTGAGGTACCAAAGGAAGTGATGCTTTCCTTTCCTCTAGGATTCCCTCACAAAACCACTCCCATTCCACACTCACTGTCATGCCCCATTTACTCCCTACTCTTACCTTCCATACAATAATACTGTACCTTATATCACTATGCTGTGTTGGAAAGAACATCCATATCATCGCAGTAAATGCTCATAATTATGAAGAACGCTCTTAGAAGTGCAGTCATATGGAGAATGCTCTTAAAAACACAGTGATACAAGAAACGATGTTAAAAGTGCAGTGATATGGAGAACGCTTTTAGAGGTGCAGTGATACAGGGAACCCTCTTAGAAGTGCAGTGACATGGAGAACGCTTTTAGAGGTGCAGTGATACAGGGAACCCTCTTAGAAGTGCAGTGACATGGAGAACGCTTTTAGAGGTGCAGTGATACAGGGAACCCTCTTAGAAGTGCAGTGACATGGAGAACGCTTTTAGAGGTGCAGTGATACAGGGAACCCTCTTAGAAGTGCAGTGACATGGAGAACACTCTTAGAAGTGCTGGACGATCTTAGAAGTTCAGTGATGCGTAGAACGCTCTTAGAAGTGCAGTGAAATGCAGAAACATTCTTAGAAGTAGGATGATAGGGAGACACTCTTAGAAGTGCAGTGCTATATGGAAAACTTGTAGGAGTGCGGCAGTCTTTGGAAAGCTCCTGGAAGTGCAACACTATGTGGAATGCTCTGTGGCATTACTGTGTGGCACGCTCACAGAAGGGCAGTCCAATGTTGCACACTCCTACAACGCAGTGCTATGTGGATGGCTCTCGAAAGTGCATTGCCAATGCTATGTGGCATGCTCATAGAAGCGCAGTCCTATGTGGCACACTCATAGAACGCAGTGTTATATGGAACGTTCCCAGAAGTGCAGAGCCCTTTGCCTTGCAGTGCTCTCTCACATGAAAATCCAACTTTACGCTCTGAAGCCGGGATTTGAGTCTGGCGCGGGGTCCCCAGCCAAAACAAGACTTTGGGGAACACGGAGCCCCTCTTGAGGCGCCGATGAGCAGGATCCGAATGAGGGCTCAGGGCAGCATATTCCCATCTCTGCCAAGCTCGGCGCACTTCTCTCTGACCTCTCCACAGGAAGACCACCCGGGAGTTTCTTTTCTGCCTGTAAAGATGGCCAGTCCTCCAACTCTCGCAGTCTTAGAGGTGTTTAGGTAAAGAATGTAAGGAGGAAGGGGGAGCCACAGAAATAGAAGAGGGTTAAGATTGGGAGAGGATGGAAGAACCGAGGAGGACAGAGAGAGGAAAGTGAGGAATTGAAGGATATAACTGGAGCGATTGGTTTGGGAAACTTATTGGACTGATTTCTTGAGTGGCAAGTAACTGCAATGCAAACACGCAGTGCTCTACAAAGTGCCTTAATAAATAAACAAGAATTGTGCGCTCACAACATGCAAGGCATTACCCCCACTGAGAAGACTCTCAAGGAGAGAGACAACTTCGATTGATTATGGTTTAGCCAAGGTGTAGCCCTTTATCTTTATTCACACAGCATCAGTGAGAAAACGAACCATAGTTCATAGTTAAGCAGTCATTATAGATATGAGAATACAGTACATAAGATCAACAAAACAGATTAAAGAAACAAAGAACGTAAAAGCAATAAATTCAAGCAATACAACAATTGTCTCCGCTTTCCATTACAGCGCAACACTTCAGGATGCACAGTGCATGAAGGCCCCTATTCTTTATCCATCACCCCTGCCCTTGACCAAAGGCATCCCGGGGTTTATTGGCAAGCATACCTTTGTGGCAACTTCCCGTCTGTCTCATTGAGGAATAGTCAATGCCCGAAACTCCATGCCAGCCCATACACCAGGGCACCGCATAGTGCTCCGTCCCTGCCGGGGTACCTCTCAGCAGGAAAATCCCCCCAAAAGTTCAATTCCAGGCATGTTGGGATAGGGCAGAAAGGTTCAGGACCACCAGCAGATCAGTCCCACCTCTGCCAACCCAGTGCCCACACAAATCAAAACCCCTCGACTGTGTCAGAACAGAAAATCAGTCAAATTTTTTTGGGTAGCCCCCGTTTTTCTGTTGCTAGCAATTCCACCACAGGGTGAAGAGGTCACAGGCGATCTCGCACCAGTCACTGCTGGAAGGCTTCAGGTATGACCCCTAAAATTGTGAGAGAGTCAAATGAAGAACTTGAAGGCCCCAGATGATACCGGTACTCCAACACTATGAGAGAGCCCTCAATCCCCAAGATGCCTCTTCCCATCCCTGGGCACGCCTCTCTATGGGTGCTTCAGGTCATAACCCCACCCTTGGACCCCAAGGGAAAGCAACTGATCATACCAGGGAACTAGGGTCTACCCAATATTCCCAAGAAACTCTGTTGAGCACCTTTCTACAACATAACTTCTTAAAGTACCGAATAGGAGTACTTGCACGCCTGTACAAGGTGAGCCATCAGGAGCCCGGGTACCCAATGTTGCCCTCTGATATCACTTGGCAGCCCATGCTCACACCTTTCTGTTCAGCAAGCACCAACCTTTACCGGGGCGAGATGCACCCCTTATTGTATCTTCTAACTTCACCCCAAATCCGAACTGAGTGACCTGCCTTGAGCTGCAGGCTACCTCTTGAAAAGCGGCAAAAGTAATGTTAATTGCGCCTGGAGTTGATGAAAACATATGCTCTGGTTATGAAGAGCCCATTACTTGCTGACAGAGGCTGCCCTTTATGTGGGAGGTGGTACTTTGTCTGCTAATAGTTGAGACTCATGGTTAGAGGTCCCGCAGGGGTATAAAAAATGGCTGACCCCACTACGATAATGTAACACATGTTGCACAAGTACCCAGCAACTGTGTTGGAATAGAAATGTTTTAGCCGAATTCTTTATGCATTGCATGTCTTAAGTTAGCATTCGCGGCACTATTTTGTATTCGGCTGCCATTTTGAGCCATGATTGAAATTGACTTCTGTCTCACTCTGTTCGCCTCAGCAGAAAGCAGCTGCAATATTTTTTTGTATTTCTCCAAGGTTGAGCTTCGCTGTACTAATGAATAGACTGTTTTGTCATCACATACCTTTCTCACTAGATAGGCCTGCTCCCACCCTTAGAGTGGCCAGCACAGGCAGAGTAACCTTGAAGCTGAGATAGCATGTACCCCGTCCCAGAATTGCAGCCCATCCTTCTGTATCTCCTTTGTTCACCAGCTACCAACTGGAAAATTCCAGTCTGGGCGTGTCTTTAGTGGTTCTGAAGATGTACATTATGTGTTACCATGTTGGCAGAGGTCAGTCCCTCTGCAGCAATCTAAGGAGGCTGGTCAGATCGGAATCCACTCAAGTGTACCTCTAATAAATACCTTTGGTTTGTATTCTCTACTGTCTGACCGACTCTTCATTTGTTAGGAAGGCTAAGAGGTGGTCGCGAGTGACCCTTGTGGCCCTAATCGGGCCACTTCCTTCATTTGGCGTCCGAACAGGGACTCCATCGGGTGATCCATCCTTGCCTGCGGACGGGTGAGGAAGTCGGGGCCACGTCGGGTCGGACGGGCATATCGGGGATCCCTGCACCAGAGAGTCTTGAACTCGCAGCTGCCCCGTCTGTCTGACCGGGCAGTGCCAAGTCCAGTGATCATCCCGGCTGGGGTTCTGAACGGCGAAACCCTTGGATCTGATCGTTTGGTTCGAAGAGTCGGCAGTGGAGAATAAATTTGTTTGACCTGTGTGCACCAGGTGAGTTTGCTTTGGTTCTTTGTGGATGTGGCGCCATTTTGCTTTGTATTTGACACGGTCTGAGGACCGTCTTTGGACAAGCACTTGAATTTGTTTGAGTTCCTTATGAACATGGTACCATTTTTTGATTTGTATTTGATGAGATTTGTGAACGGACTTTGGTGAGGATATTTGCAAGAATCTGCTAGATTACATAGTAAACTTTTTTTCTTTTGAAAATGCAGTGTCTCAGTAAAGTGTTTTGTTTGAGCTGTTGTTGTTGTTCTGCTGATGCTCCATTGGAAGAAAGTCAGCCAGCGCCTCCAGAAGGCACTCCAAATTTTGACATGTACGTAAAACATGGCCTTGGCCCTATTATGTTTAGTACGTTATGGCACAAATATACGAGGGACAATGCTGAGTTGCAGTGGCCGTTGACGGGCACTTTTGATGAACAGAAAATTAATTTTCTGCAGGACAATTGTTTGCGGAAAGGAGTAGGCAGTCGATGTTTGATTCCCTCAGAACATGGCAAGAGGAAGCTAAACAGACACGAATGAAAGCAGAAAAAGAAGCCCAGAAGGGGAGAATGCAGACAGTGACTCAGAAAGCTGTTGCGCATGATAGAGAGAAAATGGAAAAAGGAATAGAGTGTGCCGATAGGAGATTTCGGTTACAATGTGAAAAGTCTTATGTTGCCCAAGAAGAAAATGATATATTTGTGGAGGAATTGTTAGATACTCGACCTCCACCCCCATACGCCCCGCAGAAAATATATCCTGCTATCCCACAGCCTCAGTCATCTGTTCTTTCTGTCTCTGCTGCTTCTGTTTCTTCTACTGTTGATCAAGCTGTTGCAGCCACAGCGCCCCTCGCCTTTTCTTTGACTTCGCCTCCTGTGGCTACTATGACTGCCATTCTCCCTGATACGCCTATTGTTTCAGCATCTCTCTCGCCAGCCCTCACACCTACGACACAGTCACTAGCGGCGTTGGTGCCTGTTACTTATGTTACTACTCCTTCCCTGTTTCTCCATTCCCCGACATTACTGAGTAGCGGAACACCCGTACGCGGACTAGGGGACGGAGACTGGGCAACTGCTAGGGAGCGACTGGGGTGGTATTGATACGATCTGATGTGGGAGATGAAGAGAAAAAGGTGGTAGCCAATCAGGCCGCCCAGTGGGCTCGTAACCCCATTTAGGAGTGTGATGAAAGATTATGAGCCGTTTGTGCAGCAGCACGCCCTTAAGCACATGTCGGCTACTTTGATTGGACTGTGGGAACAGTGTTTCAATGATGTAGCACCCCAGATTATTTATGATATTAGGGACCATGTATATGCTGCTGGTATGGCACTTGGTGAGGTTTTTGGTAATGTCACAACGCTGGTCGCTTATCGAAGTAGGCTGCTTGAGAAGAGCCCGAAGACAGTATCCCAGTTTCCGATGAGGGTGGTCCATCCCATATATCACCCTGAACTACCGGAGCTGCAGGATCAGCAGAATACTGTTATTAGACCAAGGGTAGAGGCCTGTTTCCAAGAACAATGGGTTTACACTCCATGGAAAAGGAGTGAGGTTTTGTCTCTTAAGACTCAGCTGCCTGACCCTAGGACAAATCCTACTGCATATTATAGGGAATTGACTGAGGGCGCTTCATCGACAGTGATGACGTTTGCGGATATTGAGATGTTCTTTGGTTTACTGGTGCCCGTTGATATTTGTAGGCAGGTGCACACACAGGACCACGTTGTGGAATTGGGTGGTACCTGGGATCAGATTAAAGCATGGGACCAGGAGAGGAAGCCTGGTGAGAAGCCCAAGGCTGAGATACTAGCTTTGCCTGGCCGAATAATTACCTATATGCACTCTCTTATCCCCATAGATTGGGACAAGTTAACAGCATGTCGTCAGAAGAAAGATGAAAGTGTGTCTGATTTTTTCACTCGATTTGAAGGTGTGTTTTGGGATTTTAGTGGACAGGATTTGTTGGTGGAGAGAGGTGTCCGATTGTTCGTTATTAGATTTGTTACAAACCTGCTTCCTGAGATCGCGACTTGGTTGCAGGCCTCGGAGAGCACTTGGACCGCCTCCTCCCCCTCTGTAATATTGAGTATGGCTCAGTATTATGAGCACAGGGAAAATGAGGAGAAGGACAAGGTGGAGAAAAAGCACAAAGAATTGAAGACAAAAGTGTTGTTGCAGCAGGCTTCTCGAGGGAATGGTAGAGGACGTGGCGGTACGGCCCGGCAGCTACCTCGTACTAGTAGGAATACTAAGCCTGTAGGGCCAAATCAGCGTGCGTATTGTAAGGAGGAGGGACAATGGCATAGCGAGTGTCCGGTGTTGTTGCAGAGAGTCGCGGCCCCGAGAGTACGAGGTTCTCGTGGACGGGGTCGTGGAGCTGGTGGACAGGATAGAGCTCAGCATGGCGCAGCCTCACAGGACCGTCCTGATAGTAACTACTTCGATGACAATAGGGGCGGACAGTATTATCATAATGACTATGATATAGACGAGGTGACAGGAATGTCTCACAGCTAGGACAGCCAGGGACAGAGTGAGGGACCAGTCCAGATTCCTGCAGATCAGCGGGGTCCTTACGTTACTGCAGATTTGCATGGCTCAGCTAAGGAATTTTTGGTGGATACAGGTGCAATGAATAGCTCTATTTCTCATTCACTGGTCCCCGGGGCAGCTCTGTCTGGCCATAATAATGTTTCGGTAGGATTTTCTGGTGTACCGGTTGTAAGCCCCATTTCCAAGCCTCTTACATTGACTATGGGTCCTTTCACTGTGGATTCGCCATTTTTGTTGACGTCTAATTGTGGAGAAAATCTGATGGGCTTAGATTTATTAAAGAAGTTGCACGCGACCATTTATTGTTCCCCGGAAGGTGTTTATATGACAATGGGTCCGAATGTGGTCAGCACTAAGAAGTGTCTGTCCAAAGATGCACCCCTCCCTGCTGAATTTAAGGACATGCCGCCCACGTTGTGGGCAACGGTTGACACGGACGTAGGACTATTGCAGATACCTCCAGTTTCCATTAAACTTAAAGATAATGCCATTTTGCCTCATATTCCTCAGTACAAGATACCGCAGGCAGGGGAGAGAGCTTTGTTGCAAATTATACAAGACCTGATTAAGTCAGGGGTTGTCGAAGAGACAACTGCTATTGTGTGTAATAGCCCTATCCTTCCCATTCTTAAGAGGGCACCTTCGGGCTCCTCTGGTGATCATCCAGACGTTTATCGTTTTGTGATTGACTTGAGCGAAATTAATAAAATAGTGGTTCCTCAGTTCCCGGTGGTCCCTGACATTAATGCCCTTCTGACAATGATTCCTTTCTCTACTAAATTCTTTTCGGTCATTGACCTGAAAAATGCATTCTTCAGTATTCCGATCCATCCAGACAGCAGGCACTTGCTCGGTTTTACCCTAGCTGGCAGAAGCTTTAGATTCTGTTGAGCTCCTCAGGGCTATACTGAGAGCCCTAGTATATATAGCCAAGCCTTGAAAGCCAATTGGACTCCCTCACGCTTTCCTCAGGTAATGTATTGCTTCAATATGTAGATGACCTTCTCATCGCTTCTGACATTTAAAAGCGTTGCAAAGACAGTACGGTTAAATTGTTGCTGCATTTGGCACACCACGGACATAAAGTGCCTCTTTCCAAATTTCAATATTGTCGACAGGAGGTCACCTATTTAGGTCACCTACTGTTGAAGGAGGGTAGGAGATTAACCCCTGAGCGCATCAGTGCCATTGTTAAAATGCCTATCCCTAAAACTCAGAGGGAGGTGCGCTTTTATTTTGGCATTACTTCCTATTGTCGCCAATGGATCCCTAACTACTCGTTACTAACAAAGCCTTTGCTGGCATTAACCACTAAAGAGGTGCATGAACCCTTGCCTTGGATGCCTGAATGTCAGCAGTCTTTTGAGCAATTAAAAGTTGCGCTTTGCTCTGCGCCTGTGCTTGGTATGCCTGACTACACGAAGCTGTTCGTGCTGTACGTACATGAGATGGCTGATTGTGCGCTCTCTGTTTTAACACAGGCCTTTGGAGGTAAGCAACGGCAGTGTGCTTATTTTTCTGCTCTTCTTGACCCTGTTGCAAGAGCCCTACCGAGCTGTCTAAGAGCGGTTGTGGCAGTGGCCGTCTCTATAAGGCAATCGGCTGGGCTCGTACTTGATACTGACCTAACAGTCATGGTGCCCCATGCTGTGGATACCCTTTTGAATAAGACCAAGATGCAGCACCTCACCAGTGCACATCTGACCGGTTATGAGTTGACTCTCTTTGCACCACATGTCCCGATTAAAAGATGTGCCACTCTAAACCCAGCCACGTTACTACCCCTCTCTTCTGAGAGTGAGGAAATTGACATACATGATTGTGTCTTTCGAACGGAGGAAGAGACGAAAGGACGGGTAGACCTGACTAATGTTCCCTTATCTGACCCCCAAGGGGAACTATATGTCGATGGCTCTTGTTTTAAGTTACCAGATGGCACTACAACTGCTGCATACGCAATCACAACACTGTACACGGTAGTTGAGATGTCAAGAGTTCCCTATCAGTCGGCCCAAGCTGCAGAGCTCGTTGCCCTTTTTCAAGCCTGTGAGTTGAGTGAGGGACTGGCTGTCAATATCTACACTGACAGTCAGTACGCCTTTGGAGTCGCCCATAATTTTGGGCGGCTCTGGGCAGAAAGGGAATTTCTCACTTCCCATGGGATGAAAATCCAGCATGGCCCTCTTATACATAGGCTTTTGTCAGCTTGGACACTCCCCAAGAAATTAGCGATCATAAAGTGCAGCGCCCACAAGACAATCACTGACAATGTGGGTAAGGGGAATGCCTTTGCAGACCAGACAGCTGTGGAGACAGCCCGAACGAAGATGAAAAAGATGTTTGTAGCAAGTCCCGCTAGGTGGGTGCCCGAGGTCACCATGTTTGAGGATACACTGGAAAACATCAAGGAGATACAGAGTGAGGCAATGATTGGGGAATTAGCAGTATGGCAGGAAAGTACAGCACGTTTGGATGAGGAGGGGTGTTGGACTGATAAGTCAGGGAAGCAGAGATGGATGCTGCCAGATGCATATGTTCTTCCTGTAGTTACCATGGCGCACGGGCCAGCTCATATCAGTGCTAAAGGTCTTTGTAAGTTGTTAGACCCTGTATGGCAAAATGATAACATTCCAAAGACTGCTGCCCATTTGGTCAAATATTGTATGGTGTGTATGATGCACAATCCTGGAAAAGGTACCCATACGCCACCTGGTAACTTTGCACCTCCCACTTTCCCTTTTGAGGTCCTTCAGATAGATTATATAGAAATGGACTGAGTCAACAATTTGAAATATGTGTTAGTGGTTGTTTGTGCATTCAGTAAATGGGTTGAGGCTTACCCCACCAAAGAAAATACAGCCATAGCAACTGCAAAAGTACTCCTGAAGGATTTCTTTCCTCGTTTCGGCTTGCCCCATTTGATTTGGATTGATAACAGAAGTCACTTCAACGCGAGACTCATTCAGTTGGTTTGTGAGGGACTACATATCAGACAAAAATTTCATGCTGCGAATCACCCCCAGTCAGCAGGTTTGGTTGAGAAGTACAATGGTACTCTCAAACTGAAATTGGCAAAGATTCAGGAGAGCACAAGGTTGCAGTGGCCAGATGCTTTACCATTAGCCCTTTTGTCCACAAGAACGACAGCACATTCTAGGACAGGACTGTCACCCTACAAGGTTGTGTTCGGGCGCCCGGCAAATGTCTGGGGCGTCCCGCGTCTTCGTCGGTTTTCAGAAATTGAATATCCTCTGTTGGTGGATTATCTGTATGAGTTAACTAAAAGTCTGCATTCCATTCACCAACAGATCCAGGATTCACTCCCGCCAGTACCTGAGGGGCCAGGACATGACATTCGGCCTGGTGATTATGTGTTAATCCGGAATTTGCAGAGAAAGAAGAACTTGGAGCCAAGGTGGAAGGGGCCAGTCCAGATGCTCCTCACCACCCGCACGGCATTCAAAATCACCTGCCGAAAGAACTGGATTCATTGTCAGCATTGCCACAGAGTGCCTCTTCCCTTGCCCTATGATCAGTGGGTCAAGGATGGATTAGGGGACTCAGAGTGGGAGCAAGTCCCACTATTTGTCTCCTTTTTGGATGCCAAGCTCATGTGGACCCTAACTGAGGCGAGGACAATGAGGGACTAAATGCAGCAGTGCCCCCGGAGATTAAGGCAATCCAAGAACACCACTCCACTGGCCCCTCTGTGTCTGACCCCCTTTTTGCTGACCCCTCTTTGCCTGGAGTAGCTAGTTACAATTTGCGCCCCAACGGAGGAACAGTGCACCAAAGGAGAAGTCAGATTAGTAGGGATGGACTGCGCAGGTTAGGGTGTACCTTGCCGATGGTGCCAACAGTAGTTTAGGGAGAGGCGAGATTGGTGCATTGTTCAGACATTGGACAGGATAGATCGAATGTGCCCCCCTGGAGGGGGGTACATTATCCTGTGCGACGTGAGATTTCATCAAGAGCTAGGATCGAACAGCTCCACTGCCGGTGCTCAAGAGCACCAACGTTGATGAACAATAGGAGTCTACCAGTGAGGCTCAGACGGACACTGGGAACACTTGCCACTTTTTATCATCAGTTCCATTGTACCCCCTTTCCCTACTTTACAATGTACCTGTTTGGTCGACCCATTTCTGAGGAAGAATAGCCCTTTGCACCTCCGCGTCCCGAGCGGGGTTGGTCCACGAAAAGCAAAATAGTTTTTGCATCAATAGTTGTTATTGCACTAATAATTGTGTTAGGGATATCCTACTTCCTGGATGAGAAGTATCCTGTGCATTCCCTGGTTGGTACAACGCCTGTTCCCCCTGAACATATGTTTGTTACTTTGGCCCTTCATAAAGAAGAACATCGAAAAACCTACGCAGACAATATATTTTTACAAATGTTGCATGAGGCCCATGATACGTCCAATGCTACTAATTGTTCGATCTGTGGATTGCTCCCCTCAGTTACACATAAGAGTGATATTCTATTATCGATGCCATTATCCTATCTCGGAAGTTGTGAAGGGTGGTTTGAACTGTTTACTATGGTGCATTATCACTTTCAAGTCTCTGCTATAAATATGACATCTGCTGACTCTCGCACTGTGATAGAATATATACGTTTCCATCAAGGGTTTACTTCCACAGGGTTAGGAGAACAAGGGACCCCTGGCACATTGTCTCCAACAGCTTGTATGAATGTATATGAGAAGGTAAAGAACGAAACATGGCTTCGAAATGAAATGTTAGATTTCCAAGGGTTCAATGCTACGGAATATTTCCGATCTTTCCAAATCCGCAACATTACTAAGGACAAAGCGATGCCAGTGTCAGTAGTCAACACAACAGCTGGTTTTCTGTGTTCAGGGAATTGGGAAGGTGAAAGTGGGAGAGAGTAATTGCAATTACGCATATACGCTGAGTACAATTAGTAGCCCGCCTTTGCTCCCACCATATAATTACTATTTTGTTTGTGGATCCCAAGCTTATGTTTGGCTTCCTAGGGGGTGGTCAGGTATATGTTACCTCTCTTTTCTTCTTCCCCCAGTGTATATAGCCCCATCCAATTACCATAAGGACCATCGATTGCAGCGTAGGAGTGCATACCTGCCCAGAGTTAGAAGGGTTATTAACACAGAAGATATAGATCAGACCGATACCACTTTGCAACAGTTCACAGACGCCATGAAGGGTATTGTACCCTTTTGGGACCCCATGTCCAATAGTCTTAATATTCGTCAGCTAACAAGAGTTGTAGAAGGGGTTATTAATACAACAGCAGGGATACTGACGAATATCACAGCTGAGCTCCAGGCTACGAGGCTTGTTGTCTTACAAAACCGGATGGTGTTAGACGTGATCCTTGCTGACCGGGGAGGGGCCTGTCGCGTCATTGGCAGTAGCTGTTGTGTATACATACCTGACCACGCCCCCAATGTATATGCTGCCATACAGAAATTGCACAGACTCTCTTCTGAAATTCACCAGGAGAATGGTACTTGGACCCTGTCTGGGTGGTTCTGGGGTCTATTCACGTCCTGGGGTGGGAAGATTCTTATCTTCCTGGTTGCAATTGCTGGTATTATTTTCACCTGTTGCCTTTGCATACATTGTCTCCCTGCTTGCTGTGCTTATTGTGTAAAGACTCGGGCTCCCAAACCAAAGATTCCAGTACAAGACCACGGTCATGATGATGCAGGATATACAAGATCTAATGTCAATAGATGAAGGCATTTTTGAAGATTGATAATGCATGTATCAGCTTGTAGTGATAGCCCTTATCTTCTGTAAGACGTTAATTGCTCTTAGACAGTAGCAAAATGAGTTAGCGAATGCTAAAAGGAGGGTCTGTTGGAATAGAAATGTTTTAGCCGAATTCTTTATGCATTGCATGTTTTAAGTTAGCATTTGCTGCACCATTTTGTATTCAGCCGCCATTTTGAGCCATGATTGAAACCGATTTCTGTCTCACTCTGTTCGCCTCAGCAGAAAGCAGCTGCGATATTTTTTTGTATTTCTCCAAGGTTGAGCTTCGCTGTACTAATGAATAGACTGTTTTGTCATCACATACCTTTCTCACTAGATAGGCCTGCTCCCACCCTTAGACCAGCGGGCACAGGCAGAGTAACCTTGACGCTGAGATAGCATGTACCCAGTCCCAGCATTGCAGCCCATCCTTCTGTATCTCCTTTGTTCACCAGCTACCAACTGGAAAATTCCAGTCTGGACGTGTCTTTAGTGGTTCTGAAGATGTACATTATGTGTTACCATGTTGGCAGAGGTCAGTCCCTCTGCAGCAATCTAAGGAGGCTGGTCAGACCAGACTCCACTCGAGTGTACCTCTAATAAATACCTTTGGTTTGTATTCTCTACTGTCTGACCGACTCTTCATTTGTTAGGAAGGCTGAGAGGTGGTCGCGAGTGACCCGGCTGGCCCTAATCGAGTCACTTCCTTCAACTGATAAGAAGTCTGTAAATTGTACCCCACTACCACCTCCACCACGACCCAGGGTGTAGCCTTGTATTCACATCAACACCTTTAAAACTAGTTCATTGATAAAGTCGGTCAAGAAGTCAGGCATTCATTAAGTATATAGCAGATACCCGAAGGAAGAAAGACACTCCAGACAATTCACATAGTACCCATTTTTAAGCCACTTAGAGAACACATTGACTTGACATTCGCTGTGTGCATTGTGCCAGAAGGCCCTAACTTGCAACATCTCCCAGGGTTTCACCCAGGGGTGTCCATGTACAATTACAAAGAAGGCATTTGACCGGCAACTTTGTGCCAACTTCTCCACATTCCCTCCATCCCAGAGGGATACCAATCCATCATAAACCCAGGGCACTCGTTAGCGCACCGGCCCTGACAGGGTAACTGAACAAAGTTGCAAAGCAGACATCGTGAGGTAGGGAAAGAGAGTCAGGACCACCAGCAGATCAGCCCCCCTCCTACCAGCCCGGTGCCCACAGGAATAACACCCCGCACAGAGATTAGTCCAGTCCCAGACTCCCATTCAACTCTATAGAGGCTGGACTACTTTGTCTAACCCAAAACCTACCATGACACAGCCTGTTATCATGGTTAAGACTAGGTGGCTCAGCTTAGGCCTTGTTAAATCATTCACTTTTCCACTATGTGATGTTATATTTTATGTTGGTCTGCCAACTCTCATTCCATCTCCTAAGCATATTATTCCTCCCCCAACCTAGGTGCCCATGCCTATGCAAAGGTTGTGTTGGCCTTATTCGGGGCAAGCACTGGAGAAAACCTCTCTCACCATCCCTGGTGACTAGCCAGACTATGTAACCCACTTAAAAGCATTCACCGGTCAGCCAACTATAACCTAACATTCTGATGTATACCATGCCTTTGGTAATTAGCCTTGCCAATGTGCTCACTTAAAGATATCGTCCATAGCCTGGTGGCACAGAAAGTTCCCATCGCCACCATTGAATCAGGCAATATATTCAGCTCCAGACAGACACACACTGATGATTGCAAACCTTGGGTGGGAGGGGGTGCCCTATTTTCAAAACCCTGAATTAAAAAAGCATATCTTACACCACTGGGTCAGTTAGAAGCGTCAGCCAACTGTAGACCTCACAGGCCCACTTGGAACATTAAAATTATGCAAGCAGTGCAATAAGCCCCAGACTGTAACTCAAACCATAGGAAAGTGAGCCTTCTGGAGAATGCCGGCATCGATGCCATTACCTCTCTGATGGTAAGCAAGCACTCTACCATTTGAGCTAAATGCCCGCCCCTGCGAGAAATAACTTTACTTGACTAATTTAAACTCTTCTGGGACTAAATCAATGGCATTTGTCAGGCGGCACATTGCCCAAAGAGCAGGCGGCAGACACTGCCTTTTATGTTTGGGATTGATGCCCATGATCCCACCCTGCATTAGGGAGGAACTGAGATTCCAATTTAGATCTCCAGAGTTCTGAGCAAGCGTTGCAGCTCGTAAGGTGTTGGCATGCATGCTCCACCACAAGATGCAATGCATGCTCGTGGAAATACGAGAAGTTTCGAAGTGGCAAAACAAAAGTCAAAGGTTTAGCTGATGAAGATGTCTATATGCCACCACCAACAAAATAGCAAGGTGAAAACTGATTAAAAATGTTCTGTGTCCGACCCCCTTGCACCGCACCTAATGGCGAGCCTTTGCCTCCTCAAACAAGGTATGCGTTTGACTTGCTAACCGATGCCCATAAAAAAGAAACTACCAGTAATCAATTTATGTACAATACCAGTATTGTAGCATTATATATGTTAAAGGCTGTAATTCAGGGTGGAGGAGTGGGGGTGGTAAACTTGAATGTTCTGCTTGTCATGCAGCCATGGGGCACTGAAACCCAGAGAGTCTTCACAAATGTTGACAGTAGGGTACAAAACTATGTTTGGATTAACCAGGATTCATGTGACTGAAAATAGGCTGTGACACCTTCACACCCTGTTATTAGTCTACTGTAGGTTGCATTCAGGGACTTGCAGCTTCAAGCTATGTTTGGATTAACCAGGTAAAATATGAAGACACAACCAAGGTAATTCACTCCAGCATCTGATGCGTGAATCTAATGTACTGTTTTATGAAGCCCATTCAATATAGCCATATCATTATATTTTTAACAGGGTGACATATTTCATTATAGAGCTAAGTGCAATGCATATTTAAGAAACGCAGGCCATTAAAGTGTCCGATTGAAGCATGTTGTGGCTCATGATTAAGGCAGTGTGGGTGGCTAATTGAATGGCAGACTTTCCATAGGTGCTAATATTAGCGTGCATGATGGCAGCAGCACTGTAGAAGACAAATGAGACGGGGGGGCCTCTATCTGGCTCTCCATTTTTGCACTCTGCTTTGTTAATCCTGGCCACCAATAGCTTTGTTTCAGAAAATAAACTGTTGCCGCAGGTCCTGCATGTACAGAACCCATCCCTTCGTGTGCTACTTGAATTAAACCTAACCTACGATCCATGTTTGGAATTACTCTATCCCCCACTCCAGGAATCTGAGCAAATGGAATGTTATTGGCATCTAACTTGTAGGAGTACTTGAGTGGAAACCTTTTTGGTACTGCTCCGCTGTTTTTGCGGGTTGCATTAATAGCTACCATAATCTCACCGTCTATTCTTGTTTTAGAACGAGTGATTGCAGCTACGGAAGCCGTGCGTAAAGCCCCCTTTGCGGCTTCATCAGCCAATGTATTCCCTTCAACGTGAATGCCATCACGCTGATGACTCAGTGTATGTATCACGTGAGCCCTCGGTAGTTCGGTTTTCAACTCCACTACCTGTTCCCATAGCATTTTATGCTTAATTGTGCCACCTTCTGCATCTTTGAACCCGTTTTGAACCCAGTACTGCAAATATTAATTGTAAGACTGCACACAGTAAAAGGAATCGCACACAATTAATGTGGGGAATCCCCGATCCGTATTTACTAGTGCCAGTATCAGCGCTTTTAACTCTGCCAACTGTGCCGTGCAGTCTCCTAGGGACTGCGTCTTTGTGCAACTCGGGTGGAATTTTCCATCCCGCATGCGACCTTTAACGATTGCACATGATGCGCTATATTGTTGCTTACTTCCTATGGCCGGTTGAGCAGATCCGTCAGTATAAATAATATATTCATACTGATCCAGAGGCATTATTTAGTTTGGTAGAGGATATTCTTGTTCGTATTGCAGGAATGCTTGTGTCTTTAAATTTGGGTCGTACCTGTATCCTAGCATCTGTTGCAGTGAGAGAATTAGCCCATTGTATCCATCTTGGATGTAAGGCTTTAGCGTTGGGAACGCTTGCCTTTGTCGCAGCCTCTAAGCCTGGAACCGGAGTCACTACTATTATTCGTTTCCCCTGAGCCAGTGCTCTTTCTCTCACTACAGCAGTCTGTACTGCTGTCAGAATCTTTTCAGTGGATGCGAAGCGCATCTCAGCATTTGTGTACAAATGTGACTTGTATGCAATTCATTATATGTTAGATAGGTGTACCCTGATTGACCGGCGATTATACGGATCACCAGGTTGCTTACGTTTACGCGTGTCTGTAAATGTTTGGAAGCTATCATGTCAGCTTGTAAGGAACGAAGTGTATCTGTGTGTTCCTGTGTCCAATTTCTGGCTGAGAAATCAGGTTTAATTAAGTCGCAGAAAGGTTTTACTCTTTCTACGTAATCCAAAATGTATGTTCAACCAAACTTTAGGAATCCCAGTATTGATTGTGAATTTTTCAATGATTTCAAAAGTTGGAGCAGCGCACATTTTTCTAAAAATTGGCTTTCAGGCTCTTTCCTTTACTTGAAAGTTCATATCCTAAAAACAGGACACTGAAGTGGGCAATTTTTGATTTTTTAAAGTTAAAACTGTAGCCCTCAGATGCAAATCCCAAAATTATGGTATTCACTCTGTTCAAGTGTTCCTCTAGGTCATCGTCCGTCAGATAAATATCATCCACATAGGACAATGCCTCTTCATCCAATTTTTAAAGTAACTCGGTTACTCTGGCAGAAAACAACCCCAGGCTGTTCTTATACCCCTGGGGGAGTCGACAAAATTGACGCTGGGTCCAAAGCGCTAAGAAGGCTGTTAGATGCCTGCTTCAGGCGCTATATTCTGGCAGAAGAATCCATTTGAGATATCAAGTGTTATTTTATATTTTTTCCGCACAATGTTATTCATTAATGCGGCACTGTGTGCATTTTGGACTGCAAATGTCTTAGTGCAAGTGTTTAAGTGTCTGTAATCTAAAACAGACGATATGAATTGTCAGGTTTCATGACAGGAAACAAAGGATTGTTCATTGGTGAGGTGCAATTTTCGATCACCCCTTGGTATTCAAGTTGATCTAAGATCTCCCTGACCTCCTTTTTAGCTTCTTGCTTTATTGGATACTGCCTCTGAGCAGTTGGAGTATTTTTTATAGGAATTATGTGGTGGGTTGAATCCTCATCCCATCCAACATGGTTTTTGTATAATGCCGGAGCCTGGGCTACTGTCCACTCCTGTGCATATGTGTGTTGCAAATGCCTGAGAATATCATCTAAGAATACCGGCATAATTACCGTTTCTCCATTAGGACAGTCCATGACAAATGCTGGCGGCCAATCTTGTTCAGCTAACAAAATGTCACAGCCAAACGTTAGGTTCTCCCAAAAGAGATTTCTCACTTTCCTACTCTTGTCCCCCTCCATCTGGAGCATTATTTCATATACTTTATGTGGGACACTTACCCTCGTATCGGGTGTTTCTACCGTGATATAATCATTCAAGTCCGCTGTCACCAGAAATTCCTTCAGGTTCTGGCGAGCTATTGTTACTTCTGCCGCACTGTCTAGCATCGTCAGAGCCCATTCCCCATTCAGTAGAATTCTGGGCATGTCTGATCTTTAGACATGCAACTTTCTTCTTTTTGAACTGAGGCTTTTGCTTTGGCTTTTCTTCTTTCTTAGAAGTGTAATCTTGAGCGTGCTGCTTGTCTCTGGACTTTGTACTCTCTTCTTGTCTTTCTGACCGTCCTTCCCTCTGAGTTTTTTGATGAACCCTGAAAGGAACGAGAGGACCGTGTATCAGTATCCTGATACCTGTCAGGTTTCCTAATGTTATCCCTATTCCTAAGGTTGTACCTCTTTTCGGAGGGCTCCTGTGGAGGAGATCTACCTCTGGATTGAGATCTATTTCCTTTAAAGTTTTGTTGTTTTTTATTATCCCACTTCTTTTTAGAAGAAGCAGGTGTCTGCTTGGAAGTTTCCTTTTCAGAACTGCCCATCAGTTGTGGTTTTAAAGCTTTCCCACCCAAACTGTCTCTGCCTAATTCTGCATACGCAGTTTCAATTATTTGGGGTAGTTCGTGTTCCTGTTCTAAAGGATCAAACTCCCTCAGGCATTGGCGGATGGCCACTGAAGGTGCTTCCCCCTTAATGTTAGCTAGTATTATGGCTGATAAGGAGAAGTGTGGCTCAATGGTTAGAGCGGCAGACCCTGATGCAAAGATCTGGCCCGGGACCAGGGTTCAATTCCCGCCTCGGCGGGTCTTGGGCTCAATTTCCTCGGACCTGATAATTCTCGCCTCGGTGCCTATTCTAATCATGGGTCCCACTCTGCAACTCTGGGCAATAGCTTGCTTAATCTCCACAACGGCCCCATCAGCGCTGGGATGCCTGGCTTCACCCTGGGGGTGCCCAGGAGTGGACATTTCACAGGGAAAAGCCAGGAAGGGTTCCACAGCGGTATGCGTACAGCGCCAGGACACCTCTTTGGGGGTATAAGTGCGCTTTACAAGTACGAATTTCATTCATTTCAACCTGGGCATAGTTACCTAGTAACTTCTTCCCTAAGATTAGGGCAGGCTCTGCTCCGTACTCGTTCTGTATCTGTCTCAATACGTCTGGTACCACCGCTAACGAAGGAATACCATGAGTCCTGGTATAAATGGCAGCAAAGACTGTACCCCAAGTGGTACAATCTTCTACTTGTGGTGTTATGCCCATGGGCAAGCAGATTGTTAGCATTCTGTGTTTTTCATACGGGGTAGTATTCGGGAATACTGCCTCGAGCTGTGTGATTTTCTGAGCTACCCAGAATGGCATTTGTTCACGTTTAGAGGGCATTTTACCCATCACTGTGTGTAATGTCTGTGGTGTGATTTTAGTTGCTGTACCCTGTACTTGAGTTCCATTAGTTGCAACTATTGCTGGTTGGACAGTGAATGTCCTCATGACGAATTGCGTCATGTTCCTATAGATTTTAATTAAATCTTTATGTTGTATGAGTAAGTCTCCTGGTGGCATTGTGTCAATGTCAGGATGTGGTGTGTAGGCCGCTAATATCGGCCATGTTGCCCCTTCTCCTCCGAGCGGGCCTAATCTTACTCTTCTTCTTATGTGGGGTAGGGCGCCTTTAAACCAGTATAAGTGTTCCTGGTACGTGAGTGGAACCTCTATGTCCTCGAATGGACAATATTCCACTGGTGCATCTCCTTCTGTGTAAGAGTGAAATGTCTGTGTTCTTGCATTTGCTGCTGGGAATGTAACCCATGAATAAAATACCTCTGTTTTGTTTGATTCGTGTGCCTCAATTACGAAAACTACTAAGCCACCCCTACCTGATAAACCATTTTCTAACAGTTTCAGGGTGATTGTATGTCTGAATTTTTCTGCAATCGGAATTGCGTCTGCATCTGCTTCTCCTGAGAGGTGTAGATCTACTACTACGTTATCTTTTGTCTCAGTCATTTTTTTAAAGAAGAAGTTTGTTCAAGGGAACTAAGATAAGGTTTTTATGCACAATTTTAGGAACACTGTGTCCTTCAAGCTTGATTAACCAACAGCCAATAAATAGGATTTCTCGCCTACTCAGCTGTGGCGGAGTTTTGTACCCACCCACTCCAGACGTCTCTGGTGTTTTGTGAGTAGGGGTCTCTGAGAATAGCACGACTGAACTACTCAGATTCTACTGTTAAATAATTACCCAACCAACTTTGGCGGCGCCATGTCGTGTAGTTCCTATATTACCTATACAGGATCTGCACGTTTTGGATTACAAACTGTGGGATTGGTGGCGGACTGATTCCGTGCACCCCCACCGGATACGTTAGCCTGTCTGTATTAGCTAGCTCACAGTGCCACTAGTCTCCTCTTATCGGGGAGAGAATAGTTCTTGGCAACCTTAGAACATGACAACCCTGATCCCCCAGGATCGTGGAAATAATATACTACCTTTCGCTCAGTCACTCGTGCTCACTTACTTTGTCTCAGAGAGATACACAGAATAAACGGTCTGGGCGTTTCAATAAGTATTGATTGAACAGTTGTTATTCTAGTGTAAAATATATGAGCTGTAACAACCATTAGACAGTAGCAGAGATATACGATTAGCAATATTATGAAAGTAAAAGGATGGTAGAGTTCTACCATCTTGCAGAAATCATGGATATATACAAGTACATAAAACACATGATAAAAGGTGCGTACTCCTACGATGTCTCCCTAACTAGATGTACCTAAATGTACCTAGCATCTATGTAGGTGTTATGCCAAGAATCCCTCTAGGATCTAGTCCACCCCATTACCTGAGAGTTTAGAGAATGTATGACCCCGTCCTGGTCTTCGGTTGGACACCCCGCGAGGGATGTTAGACCACTGCTAGCTGGAGCGTCTGCATGCAGGAACCTCAGCGTCTCTGGTCAGTGTGTCAGCCTTGAAGTCACGGTCTCCTCTGTCTGTCTAAGCAAGACATGATGTATATATACCCATAGGTCTCCCCAGGGGTCCTACCTTGCTGCATTACTGTGTCGGCCTAAAGGATGACGTCAGGCCTGAACTTTAACATAGATATTATACAGCAGATGTTCATCCTGCTGTGCTCCCAAGAAGCCTCATGCATAATGTATGAGTATTGAACCAGGGAAAAACCCACGTTCTGAATGTTGTGTCGTATCTAGGTAAAAGGTCAGTCCCTATGAACCGTTATGTATGAAATGTAGGGAAGGATATAGGTGAAAGGTTGCAGTGTTACCTGCGCCTATATAGGGTACCTATATGGAATATAACAGTGTGCTACAGAAATTTTAAATAACTATAGCGATATATTATGCTACCTAACTACTGGAAAAACATACCCTATGAAAAGAATGATAATGGTGTCTGAGGTGTTTCAGAATAGTTTTTTTTCTATATTAATTAAAATGTTTTTATAAATTGCTGCCATCTCTGTGTGTCTCATTTTAATTAGTTTATGACACAACAGCCTATGTCCTTTTACCTCATGGGATGACAACTTGCAAATCGATGTAAAAAACAAATTTTTCTTATTACACGTATTTCATTTAAACTGCTGCTCTCCCTTTTGCAACTATGGAAACAATCGCTCTCTGTAAAACTGATTTAAAAAGGAGTCTTTTATATGTAAAATCCCAGGTAAAAATATGCTCCATGAAATAAAGTGTCTTTTTCACGATGAACCTGCAAGGCAACATGTGCAAATATAATTGGGAAAGTGTTTTTTCATTTTATTCAGATAGTCAGCTGTACTGAATAATTCTATCACAGGTAATACAAAAGGAAACAGGTTCAATAGTACCATGCACAGGGCTCTGTGAGATTTATTGGAGGTCCCTACGGATCCCACTGCCACAATGTCTTGATAAGTGCTGGATATTTGGCATCTTCTATCATTCTCAGACTCCAACTGGACTGTTATGTTAAATGTTATGTTAAAGGTCATTTTTAAAGCGCTCGTTCACCAAAACGGTTTCTTGGCGCTAAGAGCAAAACGGCAGCAGCTTCAGAGCGTAGGTGGGTGTCAATTGTAGGCATGGGAGAAGAGCCAGGTTTTAAGTGACTTCCTAAATTGGGTGTAGGAGTCCGCCGTGCGCAAATAGAGGGGGAGGGCGTTCCAAAATTGAGGGGCCAAAGACGTGTATCTAAGGCCACCATGTTTCTTCCGTTTAAAAGAGTGGGAGACCAACAAGTTCTTATTAGAGGAGCGTAGATCGCGAGAGGGGAGATATCGCTGAATGTTTAAAGCGATAAAGGCGGGGCCGCGTCCTGACAGGGCTTCATAGATGATACAGCCCAATTTAAACAGACAGCGTTGGGATATGGGGAGCCAATGGAGGCCTCTCAGCAGTGGTTTTACATGAGAGTGCTTAGGCTGTCCAAGAATAAGTCTGGCTGCCTGGTTCTGGACACGCTGCAAGCGATGGACTTGGTACGCAGGTATACCAACGTACAGGAGTTGGGCGTAGTCAATACGCGAAATAACCAGGGCGAGGACCACTTGGGTCAGGGCTTCGGTGGAGAGGAATCTGCTGATTTTTCGGATTCTACGGAGGTGGAAAAAACATGCTGAAACCACTGAACTGATCTGGGCCTTCATGGTAAGATCATTGCTGATCATAATTCCCAAACTTTTTACTGACGAGGCCGGGGCTGGGGGGCTCCCTAGAGATAATGGCCAAAAGCTGGAATTCCATGGGTTAGCCAAGCCACCGGTGAGAATCAACTCTGTTTTATCTGGGTTAAGTTTAAGTTGATTGACATTCATCCAATCCCTGATGAAATTCATTATGGATTGAAAGTTGGTGATAGATGAGGCTGATGAGTCGATGTTAAAGATCAGCTGGAGGTCGTCGGCATAGTTGAACACAACGACCTTTCTCTACGCAAAGCTAGAATCAGGGGGAGAATATACAGATTAAAAAGTAAAGGTGAAAGGGAGGATGCTCTGTGGGACCCCACAGGTCAGATTCATTTGTTCTGCCCTGAAGCCAGCAAGGCGGACAGATTGGGAGCGATTACTCAGAAAGGAGGCAATCCATTTCAGTGGCAGACCCTGAAGCCCAGCGCTGCCGGCACGGTCGACCAAAGCTGGTGGTCAACCGTATCAAAAGCGGCCGACAAGTCAAGGAGCACCAGGGCCTGGGTGGTATCCTGGTCCGCCTCCTTTCTTAACTCATCCAGGACTGCTAGGACAACGGTTTCGGTGGAGTGTTCAGGTCGGAACCCTGCTTGGTGAGGGTCCAGGTAGTGGGTCTGATCTACAAAGGAGCTAAGGCTATTAGTATCATGGGCTTCCATGACCTTGCTCAAATAAGGTAGCAGAGAGATGGGCGGTAATTGCCAGGTACCTGCGGATCTAAACTAGGTTTTTAAGAATAGGAACGACTTCAGCCTTCTTAAATAGATCTGGGACAATCCCTTGAGCGAGGGAGTTGTTAATAAGCGATAGAGGAAGATCCGGACAGAGTAGGAAAACATCCTGAGAATATAAGGGGGACAACTGTCAAGAGGGAGCCAGAGCTGACTTTCTTAAGTAGGTCAAAGAAAGCTTCCTTAGTAACAAGGGAAAGTGATCCAAGGAAGCGGAGTTTGTGTCACAACACAAATAAGGCAGAGGGGCAATAGGTTTAGGAATACTAGCCTTAATAATAACAATTTTCTCGATAAAAAGTGATTGAGTGAATCACACAGAGTTTGAGAAGGAGTAGGTTTTGCAATCACTCGGTCTAGTTTAGAGAGTTTGTCCACTATTGAGAAGATTTCCTTGGCTTTATTAGCTGAGTTTAGTATTTTGGACGAAAAGTACTCAGCCTTGGTCTGAAGAATCGATGTTTTATAATCTTTAAGAAGAAGCATAAAAATGGCTTTAAGATTAGGGCAGTAATTGCGTCGCCACTTGCGTTCCGCTTGCCTCAGGATTAGTTTCTTAGCCTTTAAATCTGTTGAAAACCAACGTTGTGCATCATGGGGCCTCTTTATTTTCACTTTCTTCAAAGGTGCTATGCTATCTCTGGCCCTATCCAACCAGGTATTGATATTAGCCGCTTGAAAATGGGGGGACTCCTCCAAGACAGAAGGAGCCGAGGCAGTTAGCAAGGAGCAAAAGTCCTCCATATCCACTCTGCTCCAGTTTCTAGCTAGAAAATTGCTTAAAGGGGGGGTGGTAACGGGAGGGACAAAGGGGATGGAAAAGGTGACCAGATGATGGTCCGACCATGTACACGGGGCCACTTGTAGGTGAAGAATATCCAAATTGGCCGTCCAGACCTGGTCTAAAGTATGCCCCTTGACATGGGTAGCGGCCTTTATGTGTTGGGTACAGTTCATTCCCATTAAAAGTTCTGTGAATTCAATAGAGCAGGGGCTTTCATATGCATCATTGGGCCAGTAATTGAAGTCCCCCACAATTAGGATTCGAGAGTTATTGACCACTAATTCGGCTATCCTGTCAGCCACCAACTGGGGGAAAGTGGACATATGAGATGGGGGCCTGTAAAGTAAAACACAGATGAATGAGAGGTTATGGGATTCAAATTTTAATAACAGGCTATCGACTAGAGGAATACCTAAAGAGGCCATGGAGGTGAATTTGTATTTCTGGTTGATTATAGCTGCCACTCCTCCTCCAGCCTTCCCTGCAGGTCGATCTGCCTGAAGAATATGATAGTTATCAGGGAGTGCCGCAAGAATGTCAGGGCCCGATTCCTCAGTTAGCCATGTTTCGGAGAGAAGGAGGATGTCTGGCTTAACGGTATCCAGCAGGTAAAATATCTTGTGCTGGTGTTTTGCCATAGAGCGTGTATTCAGGTAGCACACTAAAAGACCTTTCCGTCCCTGATGTGCAGGGCTAGATGAAGCTGTTAAACCTTTGTGATTTAAGGGAGGCATTTGGTCAGAAGCTTTCAAAGGGTTAATAGGAAAGGGGTTCCCCTGAGAGTAAATCCCAAGTGATTTTAGTTCATCCTTAGTGCAAGGATTAATGATCGCAGCTCCTTGCAGTAGCTTTAGTTCTGATGAGGAGTACGCTAAACTATGGGCATATTGTGTGGCTCCTGGCCCCGGACGGGCTTGGACGGGCTCGGACGGGCGCAGACGGGTTTACCTTTGGCGCGCCTTCGGCGCGCCCGCTGCGCGCGTCCGCTGCATGGGAGGGAGAGCATTGATTGAAATGCAAGTGTCGGGCTCCACCCCCTCCGGTCTCCAACCCGGAAGAGGGGAATTTAAAATGATATCGTAGCCGGTACTCCCTCCACACAACCGGGATAAGGACCCGTGGTGGACCGGGGAGCAATGCGGGTCAAGGGTAAGTCACAGCGGTAGTGCAATTATTTCAAGTTGTTATAAAAATGATTTAAAAATGGTTGTGACAGTTTTAAAAAAGAGCACACAATTCGCCCCCAGCGACCAAGTCAAAGCACCCACTCAGCTGACTAATGCTGCGCGCGTCCGCTGCGCGGGAGGGAGAGCATTGATTGAAATGCAAGTGCGGGCTCCACCCCTCCGGTCTCCAGCCCGGAAGAGGGAATTTAAAATGATATCGTAGCCGGTACTCCCTCCACACAACCGGGATAAGGACCCGTGGTGGACCGGGAGCAGTGCGGGTCAAGGGTAAGTCACAGCGGTAGTGCAATTATTTCAAGTTGTTATAAAAATGATTTAAAAATGGTTGTGACAAAGTTTTTAAAAAGAGCACACAATTCGCCCCCAGCGACCAAGTCAAAGCACCCACTCAGCTGACTAATGCTGCGCGCGTCCGCTGCGCGGGAGGGAGAGCATTGATTGAAATGTAAGTGCGGGGCTCCACCCTCTCCGGTCTCCAACCCGGAAGAGGGGAATTTAAAATGATATCGTAGCCGGTACTCCCTCCACACAACCGGGATAAGGACCCGTGGTGGACCGGGGAGCAATGCGGGTCAAGGGTAAGTCACAGCGGACTGTATCACATAATAGCATGCCTCAGTGAAGCCATCAACACATTGCCCTGACAAACTGGGCATTGGTTCACAAGGGACTAGAGTTTGAAGCTGTCAGTTCACAAGATCTGAAATCTGGTGTTGGTGATTTCCGTCCTCATGTTCCTATTTTGGAACAGGGTGTTAAACTCGGGAATGGTACACAAAACAGGCAGCAGAGTCTGTATCTTCTTGCAGACTATGCAACATTCTACTCCAGACTTTCTAGACCCGATTGAAGTTTGACTGACCTATTCCCTATGTTGCACTTTTCTTACTGTATTTACCAGCAATGACAAGGAGTGGCGTTTTGTATCCTTCTTTTTAATTGGATGTGTAATAGTTTTATCTAATATTTTAATGATGATATCTTTTAATGTATGCTTGTATCTTTTATGGTTGAGTTTGCTTCCGAATAAAGATTTGTTATTATTACTCCTTTGACACTGATAACGCAGATCCTTATCTTATCTTTTCTAAGGATTCCCAAGTCGCCAGAATCTTTTTACCTGCTGAATAGTGTGAAGGGAAGAAAATCTTTTCAGTTATGCAATCATTTCTTTAGGATCTGGTTCACCTACAAAGATCACTGACTCCGAATTTAGTTTCGTGGGTTTATTACAGCCAAGAATAACTGCACGTGCAAACACCTCAACACGAGGTTAAAGAAATAAATGGGCACTAATACAAATAGCATCCTACGCAGGAGTCTCATCCGACTCAGGATGAGAAGAATCGTTAGCTCCAGAAGTATTAGACAAGCAATAATAGCTCCAATCTCTATGTTATTCTTCATTTATCTAAACAAGCATAAATCCCATTGGCTGTCCCTACTCTACTTCTAAGATGACATACCTACTTAACGAATTTCCCAGGCAAGAGTAAGTAAAAGGTGTCAGCTGTGAAGACTTCCTAAGAAGTACACTCACATAGTGCTTAAGCTCAATTTCAAGATGCTCCTTCACCGAATCCCTCTCTGTCCTCCTCTCTGGTCTCCCCTACCTCTTCTCTGCCCTCCTCCCTCGGGGCCCTGTCCCTAATACAAAAACCATACAATTGAACACGCCCCTGTCACGCCTCTTCGGCCAGGTCTTCCTTTTCGTACTTTTCCATCGAAGCTCTGACTTCATCCAGGGCGGTTACGATGGCCATGAGTCCCAGGCACCTTCTCCGTTGAAAGTATCATCCATGCATTCCAGTATACTCCCATCTCAGTGTCTCCCACCATTCTAACTCCTAAAACAAAGAGCCAGTCTTTCACTAACGAGGCATATGTCCTTGCACCTGCAACAGAAGATACGTTCAACAGAAACCTTCCACTGTGCTAATTAAATTCTACTGTCGGTGCCCAGAGAGCCTTTCCAAGAGAACCTTCTCTGCCTACAAAATAAGCTAACATAAGAACAAACAGGCCTTTCCTTAGCGTATATGCAGTCAGGCCTTTACACAATTTAAAACACAATTCTTAATCACTTCTATAAGCCTTGATACATACATTTCATATGCGGAAAGTGAACTACACGTGCAACTTAATATGATACACGTTTATACTACTGCATCTCGAATACGCATGGGCTGATTCATTTAGGCATCATTTAAACATGATTCAGTTATGCATTACATTTGCAGGATTATAATAGCACAATTACGATTCTATTTACTCTAATAACTGCAAGTTAAACTACATCTTACTGACCATTCATTGATACTTCTCTGAATATATGCGGGTGCGAACTAACGGTAATTATGATGCACCCCTACAATTTTTCACAAGAACATGGCGCTCTATCAACACTATGCAACATCCTTCTCCATGGTATAGGTCATCCAGATGCCAGTATCTGCAGGGCAATGTTGGAACTGATTTGCAGCACTAATCCTAGCTACATAATCGCAGGATCATCAATGTAGACACAGTCTTTTGGTCATCTTTATGAATGAACGGCATCTCTGTATTCTGCAGCACTTCCTCTCAACAGCTTTGAACCTCTTTTCCTTCTCCTGTACTGCCTCAGCCTCATGGTCTTTGAACCTATGAACAGCAAGTAAGCCTCAGCTCCCTCGGGTGGGTTCTCTGTGACATTCCATAGATCATATGCCTCAGGGTTCTGTTGGGCAACCTTCTCATTTGGCCTAATCCTCACACATTCCTTCCTTAGTCGTCTGCTTCTGGAGTATGTCCAAAACGTCAGGATAGGGAAAAAGCTAATGGTGCCACTTGTGATACTGTTTTGTCTCATGTGTGCTCGTGCGTCAAGTACGTTGTGAAGTACTTCCTGTCTAGTAACCTCAGATGCCTCAGGACATCTTGTCAAAGTGCAACTGCCATCTTCTCCACTACCATTGAAATGGGAAGTATCAAAACATAAAGGTGTCCACAAACAGTTTTCTATTCTCCCAGGAATCAGCTTTGTCAAAGTAAGCACATCTCTCAATCCCGAAACCTTCCTATTGTCTGGAGCTGCTGGCAGTGCTAAGTTAAAAAACACTTTTAAACATAATGTCAGAGTTGTTCTTTCAGATGTGTATAAAATGTCATAGGCCGACTTTTTCCAATTTCTGGTTCTAATTCTTCCTACACACCAATGATCATTCACAGTTGTACTGGTAGCAGTTGAGTACAGAAACAAAGATTGGGGTCTATCTTCTCATGACGATGATGATATGTATTTGTAGAGTGCAGCGGTTACCAAAGAAAAGCCTGCCAGGTGCTGTACCGGTAGGAAACATAGCTTCATGAAGAAGGCATGTTTTTACAACTTTGCAAAATTTCAAATGATCAGCTTCGGCATGAAGGGAGATGAGGAGTGAACTTCACAGTTTAGGAGCTCGGTAGGAGAAAGACTTGCCACCCATACGAGAGCAGAATATGCAAGGAATGGCAAGCAGGAAAGCATCTGCAGACCTTAAAGTTCTACCAGGTACATAGCGTCTGATTTAGATTGCAAGCCCTGGGAGCCTTTCTCATAAACACTCTAGCCCTCATTAAGAGTTCAGGGTTAATTTGTTTGTACAGGGATCAGAATTACGAGTTGTGCGCTAATTATTACACCCTTGTTGTTTTCTTCTGATAAATACAGGCAAGTCAAACCTGCAAAACATTTATTAGAGGGCCCAGTAAAAAGCAAAAAATGCAGAATTGGGTGTGCTAAAACTAATTCCACATATTCTGCCTTGTGTTCCTGCTCAAAAGTCAGAATAGGAGACATGTATCACACATGGCAAATAATTCACCCTGGGATAATGATATTTACCTTGTGTGGTAAATACCTGGCCCTATTCTGAGTAACTTGTAATGAGGATCTCTGTGTGTGATGCACATTACTTTAAATATGAATTGATTGCCATCTAGTAACCGGTGTAAAACTCTGTGAGAGTCTATTATTGAGACGAGGCAAGAGAGACAAAGAAATACTCTAACCACGAGGTCCTGAATAAGTTGTAATAATAACAGATTTTATAGGGAAGCCTAAATAAAAAAGCATTTCAGTAGTTCGAGCAAGACATTATTGTTGCCCAAAGCACTGTCCAACAGGCCTCAATGGACAGAAAAGGAAGAACTTTATAGAGCATTCGTATAAAATACAAACAGGAAGCTGTGACAACATTAATTTGTTTTTCTAGGTTAGATCAGTGTCCACAAATATGCCTAGGTTTTTTATGAAGACCCCAACGAGGTCAATGCAGTAACCAACTCAGATGGTCACCTATGTGGATCTTGAGTGATAGAAACAGAGCCAAAGATGATAAGCTTGGCTTGTTACCATTCAGTTACAAGGAAATCCAGCTCATCAATTGAGCAACTGATGTTAAACAAGCATATTGATTAGTGGCTGTACCTGATGCATCCAACATAGAGACGACAATTTGGGTGCAAATTAGGGAAAAGCCAAAGTCTCAATAAGTTAGACTAGCACAAGTCAGTGAACAGGGTTGGGAACAAAAAGGTGGTAGTATGTTATGCAGATTTGTACAGCACAATATCACCTGGGAGAGTATTCTAATGCTGTATCATAGTTTGTGTTATGTCCTCAAAAGGTAGGCTAACAGCTGTAATGCTTTTCCCTGGGTACAAGCAGATTAAAGTCTCAGTCAGAGGGCAGTGGGGGAGACCGTATCGAAGGCTGCACTGAGATTGAACAACACTAAGGCAGCACTTCCACCCTTGTCAAGCAGCATTCAAATGTCATCCAGAAGCACAAATAGAGCGTGTCAGTATACTTGTAAATGATTCAGGATATTATGAGACTCAATCAAAGCAGAGAGCTGGATGTTATTTTACTTTTCCAGAACCTTGGCTGGAAATGGAGCAAAGAAATGGTATGATAGATCATTCTGGGCGAATCGACCAATTGAGCTCTTGGTGGCATGGTGCAGGATGAGCTTCCGTACATAAAAGGGATTTTCTGAATAGTGGTCCAACTCTCTAACACCATGCATCTGTAAGCTTTTATAGAAGCCGCTGCCGCTGTGGCGGCTCTGAAGGTAGTGGAAGTTTGCTGAGCAGCCACCGTGTTTCATTCAGCCACTCAGCAAACATTTTTGTTTTTCAAAACCAAGCTCCCATAGGAGGAGTTTGCTTCTCAAGAAGAAAACACTAATGACCTAAAACCCTAGAGGTTTTAAACTGAGGGTTCAGAGTCTACTTGGCCCTCTGTGTAAGGTTTCTGCTCACAGAGGCAGCAAGTGCTCCGCTGGCGGAAACATGATGGCCCACCGAACTCTAAATAGAGTGGGCAGACCACTAATTTGACAGGAAGGCTACTCCACTACATTTATGAGGCCCTAGGTTTTTGCTTTTCCTCCTGTTTCCCTGCTTCCATATTGATGTTTCTTTGTTGGGGAGACGTGCTAACCGAACCCCCTGTTCCAGCTCCTTTCCTCTTAGGGCCTAAGACTATACCCTTTATTAACAGCTCATCTCATATATCTGTTCATATCATTCTACTATGGTTTTTTTTTTTATTTACATGCTATCTCCTTAGCTTCCGTTTCCTGTTTTTATGTCTGTCATTAATCATGAGCCTTTGATTTTAATAAAAATCTATATATCTCTACATACAATACCTGGGCCTTCAGTAAGCACTCTTCATCCACTGGTCTGCTGTAGCATCATGTCCATTTTGCTGCCACCCGCCACAGCATACAGTATAGGACATAGAGTCAACCCACTTCATCCATTGGCTTACCTGACTGTGAGTGTCTGCATTCTGTTCCTGAACAATGTACACATTCACACAAACAGTAGTCCCTGACAGTTGCTAGGGACTACTGGGCCAATATGTGTTTTTTGTTTAAAAGATTTTTGTTCCTTTTACTTTTTTCTTTGGCCCAGAGCCTTGGCTCCCCAAAATTGCTATCGGATCACCCACCATATCTTCATTTGTAATCGTAACTTGCATGCTTTGTTATTTTTGATCAAAAAACAATCTAAAATGGCTGCCCAGGCATGTGTATGGCAAAGGCTATGGAAGTCATCTTTTACATTCAACAAAAACCTATCAGCAAACAAAACAAATATTGGTAAATTAAAAAGTTTGGCAGTCAACAGCAGGCCAATTTTCTTTGCCATGGTTTGATTTTTTTATTCTGTCTCTCTTGTGCTTCTGTTTCTCCTTCCTCCCCAGGTGTAAGTAGAAACGAATAACAGAGCATCACAACCATTTTTCTTAAAATAAAAACCCCTTGCTATCCTTTTTAATTAATTATTCTTTCAATTACTAATGCGTTACTAATTGTTTGAAGTTCTGTAGAGTTTTTCTTTTTCTTGTTCTTTTTTAAAATCATCGTACTTAATCAGAAAGAATTTCTTCATTTTGATCCTCCACAGAAGTGGAGATTCAATAATCTGGGGTCAGCAATAGTTTTCATTCTTTTCCACTGGACTTTACATACAATTTATATACCTTTAGTGCTTTTTCAAATATAGTTACCCAGCACATAAGAGTTATTGTTTCAAGAGACATGACGCATGGAACCTCCTGAAAGGCACATATACTAGAATAAAAATACATTCATCCAAATTCACGCATCACTCTACTCTGTCAGTTAGTTGCCTCTGCAACAAAGCTTTACTACCATACCCTAATTTGAAAGGGGACTGGGTCATATTTGCTTGCTCATCAGACACATCCCATAGTAATAATCTGATTGTAATTCTTTTTATAAAACGAAAACAATATCTATTTAATGTTTCCTTTAAAAGTAACTTGACCGTGAGGAAGCAACTGCTTTGGTTGATGAGAAAAAAGCAAAATATTTGTACTATGAAGTGACTAAAAAGTGGCAGGCATGGCTTCACAAAATCCCTTAAGTAAAATAAATTACATATAAGAGCACTTGCATCCTCGTTCCTTCTCCAGCACATTAGGAACACTGCACAAGGCAGGGAATAATCTCAGTAAGAGACATAGATTTGCTATTTCTGGCAGGCCAAAACAAACACCCCCTCATCATTACTAATACCAAAATGGCTTTAGCATTTCACCCTCGATAACATCGCATATTACAGAGAATATTTCCTATTCCAAGGGTGATTTACAACCCCTTTCCGCCCATATTTTTCCCTGTTATTTCTAATCAACAGATGTTAACAAGTAAACCGAACAAACATTTCGGCGTCTTTTTTAGGTCAGGCTGCATGCATAGATAGTTAAATGGCCATACGTCATCCATGCTTCAAAAAGTTAAACAAGAAATACAGAGAGAAAGAGTGGGCTTTGAGTCAACCCCTTTTAGCCACTAGCCATCATTTCTATGATTAGTCCTTGTTTAGATTCCTGTTGATCAGGGGCAAGTCATTGTATGAATGGCTACATGTCCATTTGTGTTCCTATTCAGTTTCAGCAATTTTGCATTTACATACAACATTTCAACTTCGATAAGATGGAGAAACATGCGTGGGTGCAACGGTCTGAATAACTCGTCAAGAACGAGTCGTAGTGTCAACATTCTTTGTTTATAGGCATGGGGAGATTAAGTTATTTGCCCAGAATCACCGGATGGTGAGCCAACGCCTGGACTTCAACCAGGTTCCCCAGTTCCAAAGCCTACAACTCTGGCCCTAACACCACATTCTGAGTATAGGGAGAATGAGCATTTCATTTTTGGTGCTCACAAAACAGAGTTCTCAACTCTGTTTCTGTATGCACTGTGCACAACTGCCACAAATAAAATGTCCTGTCACAGGTCTAATCTCCCCCTCCAAGAATTAAGGACAAAGCGTTAAGCTTTGATGTCAGAGGTATTTCTTGGAGAGGGAGGTTAGAGCGTGAGTGAATGAGATTGTTATAGTTTTAATTTTGGTAGGTTTACAAAAAAGAAACAGAGAGCCGAGGTTATTTCCAAGCTCAATTTAGGTCTTCAAATTATTTCAAGCAGATCATTTGGCAATTGCATGGAATCAGGTTTCTGAATACATGAATCGGGAGACGGGAGACTGTAACTCTCACCTGTCTTTTCCACAGGAGCGATATGAAGAACACGATGCTAGATCCCAACTTCCCCACCACATCATGAACACCCAACCTTGTCAAAGTATGTCGTGGTAAGCGGGGGGAAAAGGGGAAGAAAAGGGAAGAAGAAACAACACCTGTCCCACGAAGCACTTCAGTAAGAGGTAGGGTCTCGGGTAACTTCTATGAGTTCCCTGTGTGCATAGAAACTGAACAGTATAAGCAATAGTAGGACCACTATAGATGGACTAAACAGTAAACTATAATCATGTATTGAGTTGTGTAATCCGCAACTATCTTGTTAACTCCCCTCTTCCGAAATAAAGAAAAATAACTGCAAACACAGGTTTTGCATACAATCTAAAACAAAAGAGGGCATCTATACTTGATATTCACCAATTCAATAACAAGTCTATAGTGCTAAGGAAATGTAGTAGTACATCACCTACATAAAAGCATTCTCGATCATGCTTTAGAAAGCCCCGTGTAAATACTGATATGTAGAAACGGAACAAGTCATATCACGGAAAAGATAAATGAAAAATAAAAAGCCCAAAAATACGTGCAGTGCTATCAAGCCTAAATATCAAGGCTTCACACGATTCATCAATATTCTAATATATGTTTTTTCTTCATAGGTAATAACTAAAGCTGGCACAAAGAGAAACTAAGGACTCCTCAAATAGGAGAGCAGAAGTCAGATAAGTATTTCAGAGAAGCTATATAATAGCGCAAAATGTGTGTTACCGCCTGAGGAGATCACTGATTCTTCTCTCCTTTGTTTTAGCAGGTATGAGTTATGGGGTCCGACGACAGGAACACCGCAAAGCCCAGAGCAGCTGCCACCAGAACACTGCCGAACAGGACACCGACTCGACAAACGCAGCGCGGCGTGACCCTGAAGCACAAGGTGAGTCTCAGCAGGACGGAAGGAGCGCACGTGGAGACTACAATGCGAAGCGTCCTTACGCCTGCTTTGCCCGGATTTATTCTGTCACTGCTCCGCCCCCACCGCAAACGGGGATGGGTACGGAGCACGCCTGACAGTACACCCCCCCAAGAATGATCCCACTAATGCAATAGACGAGAGGCATGCACATGGCCAGCAGGCTCCCAAGTGTGATCCTCAGGCCCATAACCCTTCCAATGAATAAGGTATTGTAGTCTGCGACTAACTCTCCTAGAATCCACAATAGCTTCCACTTCATAATCAAGTACACCATTCACCAACACCACCAGGGGTTTGGCTGGTAATGGAGTACGAGGTGCTACAGGTTTTAACAAGGAGACATGGAAGACTAGATGTATCTTTAATATGGAAGGAAGTTCCAGTCTCATAGCAACCAGTTTTATTACTTTACTGATTTTGGAAGGACCAATATAGCAGGGTTTAAATTTACAAGTACCCTTGACTGCTATATTCTGCGTAGATAACCATACCATGTCCCCTACCAGATACGCTGGACTTGAGCAACGATGAAGATCCGCATTTCTTTTGTACACGGCCTTAACCCTATCAAGATTTTCCTGAGCTGTGGGCTGGATGTCGTGTATATGGTTTACTAGTTCTTGGGCAGCAGGGACAGAAGAAACACCAGGAGAGGACTAAAGCAAATAACGTGGATTAAACACATAATTACAAAAAAAGGAGAAACACCAATGGAGGAATGTAAACCATTGTTAAAGGCAAATTCCGCAACCGACAGAAACATATCCCAGTCTGAAGGGGAATGCAGCAACTGATACCTCAAGTATTGTTCAAGGCATTATTTCACTCTCTCCGTCTGATTATCTTTTTGTGGGTGATGGCTGGACGAGAGTCAAATGTCCATATGCAATAAGGTGCCTAAACCTTTCCAGAATTTAAATACGAACTGGGGACCCCTATCTGAAACCACAACAGAGAGAACACCATGTAAACGTACTATATATTGTAAAAACAATATGGTCAATTCTTTAGAAGAGGGTAACTCTTTCATAGGGATGAAATGGGATATCTTAGTCAACATATCAACCACTACTAAAATGACCGTGTGTCCTTGTTTGGTCTTTGGTAATTCCACTATGAAATCCATGGAAATTAAATGCCAAGGACTGGGAGGAGTGGGCATTGGTGTCAATAAACTGGCACACCCACATGACATTTTTGTATATACTGTTTAGTATCAGCAGCCATTGTAGGCCACCAAAATTCTCTTCTAAGAAGATCGAGAGTTTTCTTGTATCCTGGGTGCCCAGTAAGCATATGTGTATGGCACATTTCTAGAGAGTGCTGTTGCAGCGGTACTGTGGGAATAACAAGACCCCCTTGTATGTAAAGGAAGTTCTGTACCCTTTTCCCCTTATGTCTTTGTTCCAGATTCACTACTTCCTTTGTTTGCTGGGCCTTTAATACCTCACTTTTATTCTGAATGTAAGGCCCCTACAATACGTTCTCTAGCTAATATGGGAGGTGTATCTTGAATTTCATAGCTTAACCGTGACAATGCATCTGCTTTCGCGTGTTTCCTTCCTGCTTGAAATTGAATCACCAAATCAAATGCACTAAAGTACTGAGTCCAGCGCAGTTGTCTCGTCGATAATGCATGTGCTGATTTTAAGAACTGCAAGTTTCTGTGGTCAGTAAGAACAGTGACTGTATGTAAAGCTCCCACCAGATACTGGCGCCATATTTCAAACGCCTTCTTTATGGAAAGAAGTTCCCTGTCACCCCTGAATAGTTTTGCTCTGTGGGACTTAACATATGGGAATAAAAGGCAACAGGCTGTAAACACCCTGATTCTCTGTCTCCTTGTGACATAGGGTCTGATTAGGATGGCAGTCATCCCGTCGGAAATAGGACCGCCCGACTAGCTGTCAGCAGACCCGCAACCGTTATCACGATGCGACTGCCTTCAAGGCGGTCGCAATGTGTATCTTTTGTATTGCGGCGTGCGCTGCAGGCTGCAGCACATGCCGCGGTACAAAAGATACACTCTGTACATATCCCTGCACTATGTGGCAGGCACCGCATGTTTTAACTCTTGAAATGCTTCTTCTGCCTCAGGGGCCCACTGAAAAGACGACGCCTTACGTAATAACTTAGTGATAGGAGATGCCAGGTCTGAAAAGTTGTCAATAAAATGTCTAAAGAAGTTGTAAAAATCTAAAAAACTTGGCACTTCTTACACTGATTGAGGTGACTGCCAACAGGTTGTGGCTGGTACTTTCTGTGAGTCCATGCTAACCCCTTCAGAGGATAATACGAAGCCCAAAAAGGTGACCTTAGATGTATGAAACTCAAATTTGCCTAGTTTTGCATACAATTATTGTCTCTCAGTTTCTCAAGAACCGACCTGACGTGCTTTGTATGTTCTCCCACAGAAGAAGAATAAATCAAAATGTCATCTATATAAGCAATACTGCATACATCAAACAGTTCTCTCAATACCTCATAAATGAAAAATTGAAAAGCTGCAGATTCTTAAAACCTGGTCGGAGATTTAAGAGCTCTGTATCAACAGACTGCATGAAGGAATGTCTGTCGAATAATCTTCGCAACTCATCCTTAAAAGCAGTATAATCATAAAGTAGTTGCATTTCGACCAAAGGTATTGATCACGTGGCAGCAGTGTCACCTAAATAGGATAACGCAAAAGCTACCTTGGCCTGTTCTGTGGGAAAGCATGCTGCCTTGCATATAAAATACAACTGACATTGATTTATAAAAGAGTCAAATTTCATGGGATCCCATGTAAAGCATTCAGGAGCAGCCAAAGGTATAACAGGAGGAGTAGTGACTTGAATGATTGGAAGAGCTCCCCCAGTAGCGGAGTTCATAGTGAATAGACTTCCTGTGGCCCAAAGGGTCCTAGTAGTAGGTATATTGCTCTGCTGCAAAGCGTCTACCCCAAGAGTAAGGGCTTGCGTTTCTTTTTGTAGGGTCCCAATCATATGGGCTAGGTCTGCAAGGGTTATTTGATGTTCTTCCATATCACTCAGGCAGAAAGTAAACATGGGCTTCGCATTTTTTAACTCTCACCTGTCTTTTTCACAGGAGCGATATGAATAACACAGTGCTAGATCCCAACTTCCCCACCGCACCACGAACACCCAACCTTGTCAAAGTATATCGTGGTAAGAGGGGGGAAGAGGAGAAGAAAAGGGAAGAAGAAACAACGCCTGTCCCACGAATCACTTCAGTAAGGTAGGTAGGGTCTCAGGTAACTTCTATGTGTTCCCTGTGTGTATAGAAACAGAACAGTGTCACTAATAGTAGGACTACTATGGATGGTCTAAATAGTAAACTATAATCATGTATTGAGTTGTGTAATCCTTAACGACCTTGATGACTCCCCTCTTCTGTAATAAAGAAAAATAACTGCATCCGCAGGTTGTGCATACAATCTATAGAGACAAAGACAAAAGGGGGTATCTATACTTCGTATTCAACAATTTAATAACACGTCTAAAGTGCTAACATAATGTAGTGCATCACCTACCAAAAAGCATTCTGTATCATGCTTTAGTAAGCCTCCTATGTAAATACTGATATCCAGAAATTATTACAAGTCATATAATGTAAAGGATAGCGGAAAAAATAAAAAGCACAAAAATAGGTACAGGGCCATCAAATCTAAATATCAAGGCTTCAAACAATTCATCAATATTCTGATATATATTTTTTCTTCGAAATACTACGGTCGGTCACCGGTGCGGCGGTGGCCACACCGCCATCACGAGTTTGGCGGTCCGAACTCTTAATTAGGCCCTTATTTATATTTATTTATATTTTTAACTATTTTAAATAAATTCATCTATTATAACATTATTTCCTGTGGGGTTTTATGAAGTGCCTACCACCATTATTTTCAATGGCAGGGTGTTGCAGTTTTAGCATTTGGCCATATATGGTTCTGGACCAATTACTGATCCTTTTTGGCACGAGTAACCTTACAGTCGTAATTTTGGCTCCAACTCATTTTTCAGATAGTGTAGACGTGTAAATCTACATTTTTGAGTAACTTTACACTCTGATTTTGTGAGTAGCCTAAAGAAGTAAAGCTACTCAAAAGTGGTTTACCTTTGTGAATAGCTCCCAACATCTTCTGAATCTTTTTCATTACATTCTTCATTGAAGGTGAAACATAGCTGTGCTAACGCAGTCTGTTCAGTACAGGGGCTCTACTCCCAGGTTTCATATTTTTGTACCCTACGATGATACTTCATAGTGGGATTTTCTTTCTAGGACAGCCTAGGCAAAACACATTTAGTCACCCAATTATTACCAAACACTCGTCCTTACAAAACGCCAAACCCATTGGCTTTGCCAATGCTTGTCGTATATACCAATTGTCACTAGAGGACAACCAGACCCTCAAAATGCCCCTTTTGCAGATCATTCCAGACTTCTTGATGAATATTTCACAGTCTTTATATGTACTTCTCTTCTCTAAATTATTTAATAACAGTTTTATATAGGGCGGCCTGTGGTGTCAGGTTGATCCCTTCTTACAGTTTTACAATGACGAGAGTCAGTGATGTAGCAAGGGCTTCATGGATCCAAACGCAAGTAAGGAAAATTGGCCCCTGGGCACTGGTTAGCTCAAAAAATATGGCGATAATTGGGATACAGAGTGCTTTTCACACACCTTGACCCTTGTATCCCTACACCTACTGCACTAACGATAGCTCTACCCCCTAACAAGAGTACACAAATATCAATTATGAGAAAAGAGGCAATTACAGTGGCAAGAATACAAATGCAAACATATATAAAAAGTCCATTTTAAAGTTGCACAATGTAAACATTTATATACGATTTAGGGCCTGATTACGATTTTGGCGGGCTCGCAGTGGGTCACCACACCAGTGCCCCGCTGCAAGACCACAAAACCCATAGTCAGGCCATCCTTTGGATTTGGAGTTTAATCCTGGCGGGCGGTCCTTTGGTGGCTGTCCAACGGCGGTGCCATTCTAAGGCTCAAAGCGGAGCCATAGAAAGGCAGCGCTGTGGGAGTGCCGAACCAGGCTTCTGCGCGGGAAGAAATGCACCATGTCATGCATTTATTCCCATGCAGGAACTGGGGGTGCTAACATACAGGGGGCACACCATGTGCCCCCCTGCACAGAGGCAATCCTGTGTTGCCTCACCGCCACCCTTTCCATGGCGGGCTCACCGCCGTGGATAGGGTCGCAGTGAGGAAACCCCTAATATTGTCGACCAGCATATTGCAGCCTCAGACCGGACCAGACTCAGACCAGAGCGGACGCTTGAATTGGTGAATGCTGCTGACATACTAATGTATTTTTAATTGTTGACCTGATTTTAAGCAAATTGCCGTTTATTTTCTGATTTATTTTAACCTGTGCTTAGCCCTTTTATTGTCTTAGCCTGTGATTTATTTTAAAAACAGTCGTACCTGTCTAGTTGCACCCTCCGGTCCGCCGCGGTTTTCCGTTTGAGCGGAGAGGGTGTTAGAAACTCAGATTACTCGGGGACTCTCGCTGGGACGGCCGCCATCTTGGTGGTGGTTGGCGGTCCAGCTGGGGAAAATTCCGGAAGTGCGAGCGCGCAGCGGACGCTTGAATTGGTGAATGCTGCTGACATACTAATGTATTTTTATTTATTTTATTTTTATTTATTTATTTATTTTATTTTATTTAAAGAGTTTTATATAGCGCTGGCTAGACCCGGAGGTATCAGAGCGCTTTACATGAGGATCATAGAGTTACAAGTTACACATTACATCCGTTACAAGAGCATAGTAAAACACAGGAAAAAGAAAAACAATGTTACGGTATTTCGTCGGAGGGAGGGAGGAAGGAGACACAGCGGGAAGATGGGGAGAACAGGGAGAACTGTGCCCAATGTCCGGCTGGGTAGGTGACAGCCGAGGGGATGAACCAGGGCCGATCTCCTCTATAGCTGTCTAGCAGCTCCACCGGGCATCAGCCACGTTGCTTAGGACTCCGCAGCCAGGAAAAACAAGAATAGCAGTTTTGCATAGTTACATTAGTTACAGTTGCATAGTCAAACATAGAAGAGCAAGTCCTCAAAAGAGGATAGAGGGAATTTTTGGAGGAGGAGAAGAAACAGTGGGCTGGGCAGCAGATCAGTTCTGGCAGACCGACAGTGGGAGAAAAATGCCTCATGAGGGCCCAAAAAGTTAGGGTAAGCGGGACCATCACTCAGGTAGGGGTCACAGAGTCACTAAGTCCAGAGCAGATTACATAACCGCGTAGGTTATCTCGGGGGTGAAATAAGGGAGCCTCATTAGTGGCCCTTCGTGTCTGGGGGGGAGAGAGCGTTCCAGAGGGGGCCATCAAGGCGCCCTCGCTCTTGTGGATGTTATTTCAGTCAATTTTAAGCTGCATCCGGCGCCATTTTAGGGTCAGGCAGGCTTGGGCGCTCCCTACAGCCTTTTCTGCAGTGGAAAGCCAGCTTCCAAAGGGGTTAGAACCACCCTAGCCCCGCTGGTATATGCTCGATGAGCCAGTCCATGGAGTCCAGAGTGATTCGAGGGGCTTCTCTTTTAGCTGCAGTCCGGTGGAGCGAGATGGGGGGGGGAATCAAGAGTGAGGAATTGTAGGTAGGGGTGTGTGGTGGCCATGTCGAGGTCAGGCATCTGGGTATAAGGAGATCCCTCGTCCGTTGCCCCCAGATGCTTCCAAAAGCCAGGGTAAACTGCTTAGTCGGCCTCTGGTAGCCCGTGCATATTCAACTAGCCCCGCCGGTACCTGCATTTGCGGAGATCTTTCGTGGCTCGCCCGGCCGCCATGATGGAGTCAGGCATCGGCCTCCACGAGTGTATTCTCGCCTGCTCGCTGCACCGGAGGGGAATCTCCAGGCAGCCTGTCGCGTGGAATGTGCCCAAGATTCATGCCGTTAATGGGTGGCACTGCTGTTATGTTTTGATGTGGGTGTGGGAGGGAGGACGGCCCGTAGCCCGCCCGTCCGCCCCACCGAGCTTCTCACGCTGTGCGCTCAGGTGATGTCCCGGGGCCGCAGGCACCTGCCACTTGCCCGTGGTGCCCGAGGGCAATCAGCGCTTCACTGCCCCTCCGTTGCTCAGGAGCCGTTCCGCTCCAGTCTGATTCCTCCGACCGCCATTTTGTCCCGGCGGCTCGTCGGCACAGGGAATCTCGTAGTTTCACGTCCGTGCCTCCCTACGGCTATACAGAGATCCGTGGGTGTCCCCCAGCTGTCCGCTTTCCGAATCCGTGGTCAAAGAAGGACCGGACCCCCGGGATCTGCCAGAGAGCGATGCGGAGCGGCAGAGCTCCGAGATTCCGCTCCTACACGGGCGCCATCTTGGGAGTGATTTTTAATTGTTGACCTGATTTTAAGCAAATTGCCGTTTATTTTCTGATTTATTTTAACCTGTGCTTAGCCCTTTTATTGTCTTAGCCTGTGATTTATTTTAAAAACAGTCGTACCTGTCTAGTTGCACCCTCCGGTCCGCCGCGGTTTTCCGTTTGAGCGGAGAGGGTGTTAGAAACTCAGATTACTCGGGGACTCTCGCTGGGACGGCCGCCATCTTGGTGGTGGTTGGCGGTCCAGCTGGGGAAAATTCACTCACTTCCGGGTGGGGGAGCATAAAGGCCACATGGAAGTGCGAGCGCGCAGCGGACGCGCGCAGCGGGCGCGCCGCTGGCGCGCCGAAGGCAAGCCCGTCTGCGCCCGTCCGGGGCCAGGGGCCCCAGACTATGCCCATTTTATTCACTATTCGTCTGCGGACTTAAATTCCCTTCAGGGAAACTGGGACCTTGACCCCTACACCCAGAACATGCTGGATAATTTGGGGATCCTAGGCTTGAAGGGTGCTGACAGTAAACATCTTACTAAACCATTAATTCAGGAGGCCCTTGGTAAGCATAATGAACCCTTAAGATCTCCAACCGGTCCTGTTTGTCTGGGACAGGAGAAATTGTCAATCTGTTATTTAAATACCCGATCAATGGTGAAACACCAACTTGAGATTTTCTACCTCCTTGACACCAACAAACCAGATATACTTCTCCTATCCGAAACCTGGTTGACGGCTGAGTCTAGTCCTGACATTCTAGCAGCAATCCCAGATAACTATTATATCCTCCAGTCCAATAGGCCAGATAACAGAGCCGGAGGTGGGGTGACAGCGGTAATATCACAGAAGTATAAATTCACTTCCCTTGCTACAATACAAATCCCACTATTTGACTACCTCTTGCTGAAATTTGAATCCAACCACTTCTCCTTTGTCTGTGCCGTATTCTACAGGCCTCCTGTCCCTATGCCTACTTTTTCGCAGTTGCTGAGTGAGGCCATTGCTGAATTGGCCATAAATCACGCAAAAGTATTGATTGTTGGCGATTTCAACTACTGGCCTAATGATGCACGGGAAAGCCCTCACTCGGCCGAATTTACTGACCTGCTGACAGGTATGAACTATATCCAGTACATCAAAGTAGCCACTCACATCAAGGGACACACACTAGATCAGGTCTGGTCCGCCAATCTGGAGATAGCCGACCTACGAATTTCCCCATGCTCATGGTCGGACCATCATTTTATTTCCTTCACCATCCCGAGTTTTCCTCTCCCCAAAGTTTTGTCCTCAGTCACTATCAGGGCCAGGAATTGGAGTCGGGTTGATACCAAAGAATTTGGCACCTTACTAGCTGCATCTAAACCTTCTGGTTTGATTGTATCCCCTCACATCCAGGCGGAAAATATTAATGCTTGGTTGGAATCTGCCAGAGACAGTCTTGCTCCTTTGAAGACAATTAAAAACAAGAGGCCCCACGATGCACAGCGTTGGTTCTCTGACAAATTGAAGGCAATGAAATTAGCCTTGCGACAAACCGAACGGAAGTGGAGACAGGACAACTGCCCTCATAAAAGATTATCTTTATGGCAGCACTTAAAGATTACAAAGCGCCATTCTCAGGACTAAATCTGAATACTTTTCTTCTAAAATCCTGGAATCCACTAATAAGGCCAAGGACATTTTTACGATAGTAGATGAACTTGTCAAACCTGATCGCGTTATAGCAAACCCACTCCGTCACAATCCCTATGTGACTCCCTCAATACTTACTTTATTGAAAAAATTGCTAACATCAAATCCAGTATTCCTCAGTCCTCGGCACCATCAGATCTCCGAGGCTCACACACTAATCCTTACCATCTGGATCAATTCCCTCTCATCACCCAAGAGGTTTTCGTCTCTTTACTCAAGAAGGTTTGCTCTGGATCCCCACGGACAGCTGCCCTCCTCATATCCTTCGGGAAGTTTTCCTCCATTGTCCTGAGCCCCTATGTCGCTTCTTAATAATTCCCTTACTAAGGGCATTGTCCCCAACCTTTTAAGAGTGCAGAAGTTGTACCTATTTTTAAAAAAACAGGTTCTGATCCTTCTATCCCCAGTAACTTTCGCCCTATCTCACTGCTGCCCTTCTTGGGAAAAATCTTGGAAGCCCACGTGGCCAACTGCCTCAGCACTTTTGTTGAGCAGTCACACTATCTAGACCCACACCAAGCCGGTTTTAGACCCGAACATTCTACCAAGTCTGTCATTTTAGCAGTCCTCGATGAATTACGTAGGGGGGCCGACCGGAGCTTACGCAAGCTCTGGTACTCCTGGATCTCTCAGGCTGCTGACACGGTCGACCACCGTTTGCTGGTCAACCGGGTCGAGAACGCGGGGATCCGGGGTCTTCCACTGAAATGGATATCGTCCTTCCTCAGTGACCGCTTTCAAGCAGTCCGTCTCGCCAGCTTTCTTGCTGAGAAAAGAAGACTGACGTGTGGGGTCCCACAGGGTTCTTCGCTTTCTCCCCTCCTTTTAACTTGTATATTTTTCCCTTAATTTTGGCCCTTCAAAAGAGAGAGGTGGTTATATTCAACTACGCTGACGATCTCCAGTTGGTGTTTAACATTGACTCTTCCCCTTCATCTACGGAAAACTTTCAGTCTACCATGATATTTATCAGCAACTGGATGAACACTAACCATCTTAAGTTAAATCCCGATAAAACCGAGCTGATTCTCACTGGTGGCCCAGTGAATCCCTGGAACTTCAACTTTTGGCCATATTCACTGGGGTGCCCTCCATCTCCGGTCAGCTCGGTTAAAAGTCTGGGAATTGTGATTAGCAACGACCTCACGATGAAGGCACAGATAAGTGCTGTGGTCTCTGCGTGTTTTTTTCACCTCCGGAGAATTTGCAAAATAAGCAGATATTTAACCATCGAGGCCCGGATTCAAGTTATACTTGCTCTGGTTATGTCGCGTATTGAATACGCTAACTCCCTGTACACCGGCATACCAGCCTACCAATTACGTCGGCTTCAACTGGTGCAGAACCAAGCCGCCAGGCTTATTTATGGTCAACCTAAATCTCAGCATGTGAAACCTTTGTTGAAAAACTTACATTGGCTTCCCGTGACCCAACGCTGTCTCTTTAAATTAGGCTGCACAATCTACAAAGCCCTTTCGGATCGTGGTCCGGCCTTCATCGCATCTAAAGTACGGCGCTACGTCCCCTCCCGCGATTTACATTCTACAAACATGAATTTGCTGACCCCTTGTCCATTTAAACGTAAAAAACACGGGGGTCTAAGATTCTCGTCTCTGGCACCGTAATTCTGGAATTCTCTTCCCCCCGAATTGCGTCTGTCCACTTCCTATACTCAGTTTAGGAAGTCTCTCAAAACTTGGCTATTTGCTAAGGCCTACAATTGAAATCCCCATTTTCCTGTCCCAGCAACCGATTAACCCCGCTTAGCGCCAAGAAACCGTTGGTGAACGTGCGCTTTATAAAAAATTTTTTTAACATAACATAACAGACCGCTGCGCCACCGCCGTGCAATCCATGATCCCAGGCAGTTGTGGCGGCTCTGTGGCGCTCCGGCCGCCAAACTCAAAATACGGTGGTCAGACCACCGGTGTGGCGGTGGCCATAACACAACCACGTGGGCTGCCAAACTCGTAATTAGGCCCTAAGTACCCTCATGGATACATTTCAGTGGGCAGATAGTGTAGTAAAATAAGAATCTATTGTATCAGTGCTGGCAATCACACTCGAATAAGAGGCACTTCACATCTTTTTTGAAGGATCCGTAGGTTTGCCAGGATCCCACAGGGGTTGCAGTCAGAAGGCCCTAAAGCAAGCAAGGATAATAGGGATTCTTGTCCCTCGTTTTGTAGTAAAACACGGCTGGCTATAAATGAGGTGCAGTGGGCCCTGGCACCCTGGCACCGCTGCACCTGCTGCGCTGTTGCCAGCTATTCCCCTGACTGCTAATGGGGAAACATTGGCTCCTGTGGAATAATAATACAGTATTTCTAATGAAATTCTGCACAATGGCAATATACAGGGTTAGTAGGATGTCAAAGCTGGCCACTGACACTGAGGGTATAGTCAATGGAAAAAAATTCTGTTTATATAATAAATAAATGAAATAAACAATATATACATAGGGCTTGAGAATCACAATATGATTATACAACAAACAATGATTACAAATAGTGAACGGTGTCCCAGTGAAAAAACATTGGAACCTAAACTAATAGTGACATAACACGTGACATATGTACAAGGTTTCACTTGAAAACATTTTGGCGACCATTAAATAAATCAAAATCAGTTGGACAACACTTTATACAATCATAAGTGTTTGATAATAGTTCGCCTCTGTTAATTGTCGACGACGTTTCGACCCTATCTAAGTATAGGGTCTCTTCAGGACCTAAAGGATGTAGGGACACCTGAGGGAGGCCTGCACTGCCTAATGTGAAAGCAGTGTCACCGTGAAATCAAGTGAAGAAATAACTCACAGGGACCGGCCGGGCACCCTTGTGAGGTAGTATAGGCAGAAAGGATAGCAGGGCCTAGATATCTCAGCGTTACTCGGGCACTTGATATTCTCAAGGTACAAGAACCATGTGGGTTTCTCTGGCTGATCAGCAGGATAGTCGATCTAGCTGCAGGCGATGCTCGTATATGGGCAATGAACGCCAAGGAAATAACAGGTGGAGCTCTTGGATAAGCTGAATTAGCCGGTGTATTTCCCCCGAGTCCGTTATCGCACCAAACAGGGAGACGGACGCTCCACTGTTCCAGCAGCACTCGTGGGAAATACACCGGCTAATTCAGCTTATCCAAGAGCTCCACCTGTTATTTCCTTGGCGTTCATTGCCCATATACGAAGCAATCGCCTGCAGCTTAGATCGGCTATCCTGCTGATCAGCCAGAGAAACCCACAACGTTCTTGTACCTTGAGAATATCAAGTGCCCCGAGTAACGCTGAGATATCCAGGCCCTGCTATCCTTTCTGCCTAATACTACCCTCACAAGGGTGCCCGGCCGGGTCCCTGTGAGTTTTTTCTTCATTTATTTCACGGTGACACTGCTTTTCACATTAGGCAGTGCAGGCCTCCCTCAGGTGTCCCTACATCCTTTAGGTCCTGAAGAGACCTGTACTTCAGATAGGGTCGAAACGTCGTCGACAATTAACAAAGGCGAACTATTATCAAACACTTATGATTGTATAAAGTGTTGTCCAACTGATTTTGATTTATTTAATGGTCAGCTAAAATGTTTTCAAGTGAAACCTTGTACATATGTCACGTATTATGTCACTATTAGTTTAGGGTTCCAATGTTTTTTTCACTGGGACACCGTTCACTATTTGTAATCATTGTTTGTTGTATAATCATATTGTGATTCTCAAGCCCTATGTATATATTGTTTATTTCATTTATTTATTATATAAACGGAAATTTTTTTTCACATTGACTATACCCTCAGTGTCAGTGGCCAGCTTTCTTTTGACATCCTACTAACCCTGTATATTGCCATTGTGCAGAATTTCATTAGAAATACTGTATTATTATTCCACAGGAGCCAATGTTTCCCATTAACTTACTTACCCAGGCTCCCCGTGAGTAGGGTTCCCTTGTTTTTTGTTCTCATTCCCCTGACTGCAGCACTACCTGTGAAAGACTGGGAAAGTGTTTGTTGAAGCATTTAAAGAAGATTCTTATCCCTTAATGAACGGAATGAATTAGTTTTCACTTCCAGCTCTGCTTTACATCAGGGCACTAGAACCTCATCTTCCTCACTCAAACTGACCCTTTTTTCGTGTTTACCGGGAAGTATTGAAACCTGCAGTGCATCTCATTTTACGCAGGAAGAAGCATATTTTCCAAGCATGTTTTTAATTTGTGTCATTTTAGCTGACGGTAAAGTACCCTCCCACAACTGCAGTTGTTTTCGCTCCCTAACTAAAACCATGTGTTCTACCATCACCGCTTCCACTTGTCAAAGGCAGGAAATGAAAGTCACCACGGAAAGGAAAGCTTTCACGTGCCTTCTTCACGAATCCGATAGCGTTACGCATCATCTCAGTTTGATTACGCGTTAGATGAGTGCTGCTGTCCCACATACCTAACTGGGCGCGATTACAGGCGAGGCTGTCATGGATCATTAGCTCGTGCGACAAAGCATGGTAATGTTTCGACTGTAGGAAAACATACGCAGCCTCCAGCCGCGCCCACCACGCCAACTCCCAGATGCAGACGCACATGAGAAAACTCTCGAGAGATCTCAGCCCGGACGGGCGTGGCGGGTCGTGCGCCTACGCAGCGAGTGCTCTCTGTTGGGCTCGTTTTTTAACTTCAATTATTTATTTATTTATTTGTTGAAGCCGTCATTAGTAATTCAGCCAAGGACACATTACGGTGCACAGGGCAATGCTGTGGTTTGTGCATATGCAATCACAGGTCTTGATGATGGGTGGTGAGCACGATAAACAAATGACTTGCATATTATATTGCATATTACACGATGGAAGTGTGGGAGAGTGAGAGTCATTGTCTGAAGGTTAATCGAGAGGTGAGCTTATCACTATACTGCTACTTGATACGAAAACGTGCCAGGATTTCAGTGTGTTCATCCATGCAAGGAGGGAAGGAATGGACCTTAATCTTCCAAACTTGAGTGAGAGTTTCAGATGAAATAACCCAGTTGGTTTAACAATCTGAATCAGGGCAAGGTGTATAGCATGAACTGGGAAAAGAGTAGGGTTGGGCCAGACTGGGAACCCAAAGCAGCCCTTGCAAAGTTTTTCAGACCAGCCTACATACGGTGCATACCGATCGAGCGCAACGAGCGAGCCTGACCACTACAAGTGGGTTGGGGGGTTCTCTCCCCAAAGAAAATTTGGGAAAAACGGTGCATTCTACAGCACATTTTTCCTTATAAATTCAATTGTATTCATTTTTAAAGCATAGTAAATGATGATCTTACAGTTCACCAGTATATAGCAATCTTTATTGGGGCCCTTCAATGGTTCATTCACTATCACACTCCAACAGTGCCTCTCATTTCTCCATAGCCCCTCTATCACATGTATTTTAATTGTTTTATAGCACCTCTCACACAAGTGTAGGGTGTCGGAGCATTTTATGTCAGAAACACATACAGAGACAATGAATCACATGTGTGTAAATCAGTGTATAGAAAATATTACATAAGACAAAGGGGACTACAAGGTGTAGGATTCACATGTCATCCATACTGTTAGGCATTTTTTTTAAGAGTGCTTGATCTGGGGAAGCACAAACTCAGGATTCAAAACGTAACAGTGGTTAGGGTTGACTTTAGTCATAAGAATTTATTTCTACCCAAACAAACCCTTTTTAGCAAAATTAGTATAATGAAAGACTAGAATAAAAAAAAATAACTTTCTAGCCTAGATTACGGTTATAACTTATGAACTGCACAGCAACAAAAGGATCTCTGAGACAAAAGCAGTAACCCACTGACCTATGCATATAAAATACTGTTCTGTGATCTGCATAGTATATGCTCTTTGCAGCAGGCATATTAAACCTTTGCACTACTTTAGATGAGTCAACACAGCGACTAGACAAAACTCTGATCTCTCTCCAACAGGTACATTAATCTCCAGAGTTATTTTGGCACTTTTATTGTTGCCTGAAAACTGTTGGATATACGAGGAACTTTGCAGTGCTTTTAAAACGGCTGTACTGCTACAAAACCAGCCCCCAGTAACAAAAGCGGCTCCCTCACCCTTTCAGCCTCCCAGGAATATGCCTGATGCCCTGGTACGGCCACTCTGGCCTTGGTTGAAAGTGTGCATGCATTTGGAAAGAGTCTTTGAGAGAGGTAGGGCAAAGAGATCTGAAACTTGCTTATATGGCCTGAGAGACCAGAGTAAACTTGTTGTGGGGAAGTCATCTTTTATAGATTGAGTCTACCAAACAGCCTGCAAAAGATATATTGTGGGCTTGCATAGAATGTAGCAGGGCTTGCAGCCCGCCCATTGCTTACCATTGTTTGGTTTGGATTTACTGTCACTCTCCTTTGTCTGCTTCTGATTCGATCCCTTGTCTTGTCCATCTTGTGTCTGTCCCATGGAGCAGTGCCAATTAACTTGTGTTTTTCCACTGCACACTTTTAGGAAACTACTTCTTTCTTTTGTACTAAGCACTCCACAAGGATGCATGTTTTTAGAGCTGGCTCCCAAGCACCCCTCTCTTTCCCCCTCCATGCTCCTTCTTGCTCTCTCCCTGCCCCCCCTTCATGATGTGCGTGCCCTTGTGTTTCTCCTTCACATTGCCATCTTGCCCGTGTGATTCTCTCTGGTAGCTCCACATTGCTCGCTTTCTTGCCCGTTTGCTTTTCTCCACTCCCCATCCGCATCTTCTGTGCTGCCTCCCCCCACCTGTGCCCTCCGTGTTTCTTCCCCCAACCTGCACCCCTCGTTTTGGTTCCCCTCACCAGCGACCCCATGTTGCTTCTGCTGCCCTGGTTTTCTGTGTCGCTTCCACCCCCGTCTTAAGTTGCTTCCCCACCCACTTTAAAAAAATACTATTGCACATTTTTGTCCTTTTTATTTACCGATCATACTCAGATCAGTAAATAAAAAGTAATAAAAGCCCCTGTGCCATTTTGTAGTTGCATGCACGCGTGGTGCTCATGGCAACAAAATTATGCTGGTGGCTGTGCCATCAGCTGTTATTCTTTTTTAGCCATGCTGCATAGCATTGGATACATTGTTGAGCATTGCTGAAAACCATTTGCAAAGCAAATAGACCCCCAAAAGCGAAACCTATTGACTTTGTCAGTGCTTGTTCTTGACAGCCATCATTCTTGGCTTTCATAAGAAAATGTCGGAGGGTGTCTGAGAGGGTAAGTGAGGTTTGTATGGCAAAGGTAATTGCCTTATTTAAGATGGCAAACAATTGAAGAGGAGCCTGGACTGTAGGCTGTTACAGTAATCAAGCTAGCTCATTTCCAGGCTGTGGATGAAGCTGCCTGGAAAGGGCGTTTTTTTTCTGATGCTCTGAACAAAGTATCAAGCTGCTGGTGTGGTGGAACAAGTGAACAGCTTCAGTCACATGTGGCATCAAAGAGCACACTCCCTAAGCTGCACCTGTATCCATCTTCTCTCCTAATGCTGCACCTTCTTTTTTCTCCCTGCTGATGAAGGAGGCAGTGGTAGTGTGGTTTTGGTGATGACTTCACTGGCAAAGAATACATGTATTTACCATCTACCATTTGAAAGTAGGAAGAAAATCAGAGTTGAGTAGGCACTGCAAGCCTTTGGGCCCTGGTGCCACTGCACCGCCTGCAACAATGAAAGCTACAACCCTGAGGGTAGGGAAAAGTGATAATGTCTGATTAAAGTTGCAGAGCAGAATCAGTGGATAGAAGCACACAGAATACAGATTTAGAAGATTGACTAGTTTGGAGGTAGAGAGATACAAAGTGTCTCAAGTGAATATTAGTAATTCAAGAGACAGGGTTGCAGTTGTAGTTAGGACAGTGAGGGGACTGCTGTGAGTTTTTTAATTTATCAAATGACAGTATGGCTGAAGACGATTTGAAACATACAGGCCAGGTGCCATATGAGAGAGCATGTTTGGAAAGAGCAGTAAGATGCAATGCTTAATTTACGCTGGTGGCATTTTTGGGGACCAGCACTTATATTTCTGCATCAGACACTTATGGAGAGCAAGATAGGAAAAAGCACACAAAGTGGAAAAATGGAAAAAGAGAAAGTCAGAAAATACATCACAGAATGAGAGAGCAGGAATCTGGAAAAGTGAGATAAAGGGGCAGGGAGTGTCGGGTAGTGGATTAACGATGTTTGAGATGGATTCAAGACCACACATCCTCAGTATTCGGCGTGCAGACATTTAGGGGTCGATTCCGATTCGGGCCGGAAAAAGCACCGACCGACTCGGAGCCGGAAATTATACCGACCGACACGTACCTGTGGCGCCCGACACGCCAAGTACGATGCAAGGCGAGCAAAATCCGACCGACACGTACTGAACCCAAGCCGAACGACGGAGCCGCACGGAAAACAGCAATCCGGCCGGAAAAACACGCGAATCGAACCGACCGACACGCACCCGGAACAAATCCGACCGAAACGTACACGCGAACTCCAAACCGCAAAGTACGATGCAAGGCGAAAACCACGACCAAGTCGGACGGAGGACAAGCCGTACGACCGACACGCATACAAAACCGAGCCGAAGCAACACAAAACACCGCGACCGACGCGTACGCAGCACAGAAAACTGCACAAACACAGCGTGAACGAAACGGAGAACACCGTACGAGACAAATGCAGGGTCCGACTCGGTCACAAGAACGTTTTCAACATGCACAGACAGTCCAAAGGAAAATCACACAAAAAAAGGCCAAACAAGCAATTACAAAGCCAATAAATACTGGGGGGTGGGGACAGAGAACAAAAACACACCCACAACTCCACCCATATAAAGGACACAAATCACAACCATGATCCTTTGCAAATGCCATTCCACTGCCAGCACCCAAGAGACAGCAACCACACACCCACAGCTCATCCCTCACACAAGCCACACACCATCAGCACACCAACAAATACCTACCTCACATACACCCAGCAAAACACACACTCACACACCCTCACCTGCACACCAACACACACATCACTCACCATCACCACCCATCACCATGCCCCCCAAGAAGAATCACAAGTTCCTAGATTGTGAATTGGAAGTCATGGTAGACGAGATCCTCAGGGTAGAGCCATAGCTGTTTGGCACACTGGTCCAACAGACCCCCATCTCCCAGAAAACCAAGATGTGGGAGAGGATCATCAACAGGGTGAACGCACAATCACCATGTCTGCGCACAAAGACCGACATCCAGAACAGGTGGTATGACGTACGCAGGAGGGTACGGGACCTGCTCAAGAAAGACTACATCATCAGCCAATACACCGGCAGTGGCCCTCCTGCCGAGCCAATATACCTCAGGCCCTGGGAGGAGAAGGTGCGGGCCATCCTTCCGCCAGTGAGCGTATATGGATTAGAGAACATCCCAGAGCCTGGTGAGTACACAACAAATGTACACAATATTCTGCCACAAAACACACACACATCACTGTCAAGGGGAGAGTCAAACCATGCACTCATAGCAATTACACAGCAACCAGAACAGAATCATCCCAAAATGTGTATGTCAGTCAGATAAACACAACACATGCCATCAAAAAGTTACATCCAACTGTGCCATCACATGTACAAACACAACTACAACTACAGCTAGGCAGTGGCACAAATAGAACTAACAAACACATCCAGACATGTAGCCACCACAACAACACCAACACACAGTGAAGACCACTCAAAGGAAGGAATTCTGTGTATGCTGGCCAAGTCAGTGTAGCCAATAGCATCATGGGAGTCGCAGTCACACATATTGCCCCCCACAACTGTCCCATCAACACCACCATGAACCATGCGCACATCACAGGGAGTGGAGAAGGACTCACAAGATGGCTGACACTGGCAACTGCTGTGGGAGCACAAGGCCCTGCTGGGAACTGTGCACCAACAAACAGCAGGACACCACTGACTGACATCCTGAGAGACAACTTCCACTCCCTGCAATGCAAGCACGTTCCATGGTGGGATATCTGGCTGGCTGGGTGGGAAGGAGGACTTGCAGCACTGACCATAGTCACAAGCACCTCCCTCACACCCCCTCAACACAAACTCCACAGAACCCACCTGGTAGAATGCAATGCCTCACATCCTAACTCAATATCCCACAAAGAACCACCACCCTGGGTTATGTTGTGTGAAGCACAGGGACACTCTTGGGACTTTTAGCCAAACAACTGCCAGGACAACACTCCCAGCCATCCTGTCAGCACAGCCAGCCCACCCCACAGGGAAGCAGAGTCAAAGGAAGGAAGCATGGGCATGCTGGGAAGGGGGTGGAGGCAATAGCATGATGGGAGTCGTAGTCACAGCTCTACATCCCCACCACATGGCCCAGCAAGCTCACACTCACGCATGCACATCCCACAGAGAGTGGAAAGGCCCATCAAAGATGTCTGACACTGTTGCTGTGTCGTGGGGAGCACAAGGGCATGCTGGGAACTGCACACCAACCAACAGCAGGACACCACTGTCAGCCATCTTGCCATTGCTCACACACCCACACATACTAAACTCCCCACAAAAGCAAGTAAGTATGGGAATGCTGGCAAGTGGGGTGGAGGCAATAGCATGATGGGAGTGGCAGTCACAGATATTGGTCACCCTCACAACTGGCCCATCAACACCACCCTGAACCATGCTCACATCACAGGGAGTGGAGAAGGACTCACAAGATGGCTGACACTGGCTACTGCTGTGGGGAGCACAAGGCCCTGCTGGCAACTGTGCACCAACAAACAGCAGGACACCACTGACTGACATCCTGAGAGACAACTTCCACTCCCTGCAATGCAAGCACGTTCCATGGTGGGATATCTGGCTGGCTGGGTGGGAAGGAGGACTTGCAGCACTGACCATAGTCACAAGCACCTCCCCTCACACCCCCTCAACACAAACTCCACAGAACCCACCTGGTAGAATGCAATGCCTCCCATCCTAACTCAAGATCCCACAAAGAACCACCACCCTGGGTTATGTTGTGTGAAGCACAGGGACACTCTTGGGACTTTTAGCCAAACAACTGCCAGGACAACACTCCCAGCCATCCTGTCAGCACAGCCAGCCCACCCCACAGGAAGCAGAGTCAAAAGGAAGGAAGCATGGGCATGCTGGGAAGGGGGTGGAGGCAATAGCATGATGGGAGTCGTAGTCACAGCTCTACATCCCCCACCACATGGCCCAGCAAGCTCACACTCACGCATGCACATCCCACAGAGAGTGGAAAGGCCCATCAAAGATGTCTGACACTGTTGCTGTGTCGTGGGGAGCACAAGGGCATGCTGGGAACTGCACACCAACCAACAGCAGGACACCACTGTCAGCCATCTTGCCATTGCTCACACACCCACACATACTGAACTCCCCACAAATGCAAGTACGTTTGGGAATGCTGGCAAGTGGGGTGGAGGCAATAGCATGAAGGGAGTGGCAGTCACAGATATTGGTCACCCTCACAACTGGCCCATCAACACCACCCTGAACCATGCTCACATCACAGGGAGTGGAGAAGGACTCACAAGATGGCTGACACTGGCTACTGCTGTGGGAGCACAAGGCCCTGCTGGCAACTGTGCACCAACAAACAGCAGGACACCACTGACTGACATCCTGAGAGACAACTTCCACTCCCTGCAATGCAAGCACGTTCCATGGTGGGATATCTGGCTGGCTGGGTGGGAAGGAGGACTTGCAGCACTGACCATAGTCACAAGCACCTCCCCTCACACACCCCCTCAACACAAACTCCACAGAACCCACCTGGTAGAATGCAATGCCTCACATCCTAACTCAATATCCCACAAAGAACCACCACCCTGGGTTATGTTGTGTGAAGCACAGGGACACTCTTGGGACTTTTAGCCAAACAACTGCCAGGACAACACTCCCAGCCATCCTGTCAGCACAGCCAGCCCACCCCACAGGGAAGCAGAGTCAAAGGAAGGAAGCATGGGCATGCTGGGAAGGGGGTGGAGGCAATAGCATGATGGGAGTCGTAGTCACAGCTCTACATCCCCACCACATGGCCCAGCAAGCTCACACTCACGCATGCACATCCCACAGAGAGTGGAAAGGCCCATCAAAGATGTCTGACACTGTTGCTGTGTCGTGGGGAGCACAAGGGCATGCTGGGAACTGCACACCAACCAACAGCAGGACACCACTGTCAGCCATCTTGCCATTGCTCACACACCCACACATACTGAACTCCCCACAAAAGCAAGTAAGTATGGGAATGCTGGCAAGTGGGATGGAGGCAATAGCATGATGGGAGTGGCAGTCACAGATATTGGTCACCCTCACAACTGGCCCATCAACACCACTCCTGAACCATGCTCACATCACAGGGAGTGGAGAAGGACTCACAAGATGGCTGACACTGGCTACTGCTGTGGGGAGCACAAGGCCCTGCTGGCAACTGTGCACCAACAAACAGCAGGACACCACTGACTGACATCCTGAGAGACAACTTCCACTCCCTGCAATGCAAGCACGTTCCATGGTGGGATATCTGGCTGGCTGGGTGGGAAGGAGGACTTGCAGCACTGACCATAGTCACAAGCACCTCCCCTCACACCCCCTCAACACAAACTCCACAGAACCCACCTGGTAGAATGCAATGCCTCCCATCCTAACTCAAGATCCCACAAAGAACCACCACCCTGGGTTATGTTGTGTGAAGCACAGGGACACTCTTGGGACTTTTAGCCAAACAACTGCCAGGACAACACTCCCAGCCATCCTGTCAGCACAGCCAGCCCACCCCACAGGGAAGCAGAGTCAAAAGGAAGGAAGGAAGCATGGGCATGCTGGGAAGGGGGTGGAGGCAATAGCATGATGGGAGTCGTAGTCACAGCTCTACATCCCCCACCACATGGCCCAGCAAGCTCACACTCACGCATGCACATCCCACAGAGAGTGGAAAGGCCCATCAAAGATGTCTGACACTGTTGCTGTGTCGTGGGGAGCACAAGGGCATGCTGGGAACTGCACACCAACCAACAGCAGGACACCACTGTCAGCCATCTTGCCATTGCCCTCACACCCACACACACTGAACTCCCCACAAAAGCAAGTAAGTATGGGAATGCTGGCAAGTGGGGTGGAGGCAATAGCATGATGGGAGTGGCAGTCACTGATATTGGTCACCCCCACAACTGTCCCATCAACACCACCCTGAACCATGCTCACATCACAGGGAGTGGAGAAGGACTCACAAGATGGCTGACACTGGCTACTGCTGTGGGGAGCACAAGGCCCTGCTGGCAACTGCACACCAACCAACAGCAGGACACCACTGTCAGCCATCTTGCCATTGCCCTCACACCCACACACACTGAACTCCCCACAAAAGCAAGTAAGTATGGGAATGCTGGCAAGTGGGGTGGAGGCAATAGCATGATGGGAGTGGCAGTCACTGATATTGGTCACCCCCACAACTGTCCCATCAACACCACCCTGAACCATGCTCACATCACAGGGAGTGGAGAAGGACTCACAAGATGGCTGACACTGGCTACTGCTGTGGGGAGCACAAGGCCCTGCTGGCAACTGCACACCAACCAACAGCAGGACACCACTGTCAGCCATCTTGCCATTGCCCTCACACCCACACACACTGAACTCCCCACAAAAGCAAGTAAGTATGGGAATGCTGGCAAGTGGGGTGGAGGCAATAGCATGATGGGAGTGGCAGTCACTGATATTGGTCACCCCCACAACTGTCCCATCAACACCACCCTGAACCATGCTCACATCACAGGGAGTGGAGAAGGACTCACAAGATGGCTGACACTGGCTACTGCTGTGGGGAGCACAAGGCCCTGCTGGCAACTGTGCACCAACAAACATCAGGACACCACTGACTGACATCCTGAGAGACAACTTCCACTCCCTGCAATGCAAGCACAGTCCATGGTGGGATAACTGACTGGCTGGGTGGGTGGGAAGGAGGGCCGGCTGTCAACCAAACACAACCAATGCAGACCATGTTCACACCCCAACAAATACATAGAAATGCCCAAATAATGCAGGACAATGTGCCACACCAATATCAACCCCTGACTGTGACGACTTAGGACAATGCAATGTACAGGCCCGCACCCAGAGGCACAGTCACAACTGTCAGGTGTGTCAACCATTGATGCCTGCAGAAACATAACATACATTGTGTGTGTCTCCCAAAAACAGGTGATGATGGGGACACAGCAGCAGACGCTGAGGAGTCCCAGTCCCAGGCTCAAGAGGATGCGGAGCTCACTGGTGTCGTACAGCCTCTGCCCTCCTCGGACGAAGAAGACCAACCTGGCACATCCGGTGCAAGTCTACATGCAGCACCAGCAGGACCACCAGCTGCAGCACCAGCAGGACCACCAGCTGCACCCCTGCACCCACCCCTCCAACGACTGTCAAGACAAATACCATCCCTGCCGACATGGACAGAACAAGGAGCAACACCAGCACAGGGACCCTGGACCAACCTGGGGCCATGGACACCACCACCACCACCAACCTCCAAGGTGGACCAGGGTCATCTGTGCGTGCCACTGCACGCACTGCACATGTCAGCAGGGGTGGTGGGAGGGGTGGGAGACAGAGGTCGCTGCTTGCAGATGTTGCTGGTGTGCATGATGACCCACAACTGGTACGCATAGCTGATGCGTACCAGTCCAGCACCGGAGACCTCAGCCAGGTAGTGGGGCTCCTCAGAGACATGAAACAGCAGCAGGCTGCCCATCATGCCCGCTTGGACTCTCACATGTCCCACGTGGAGTCACACATGTCCCGCGTGGACTCACACATGTCCCGCGTGGAGTCCAAGTGGGATGCACTGCATGAGATGACGGCGGTGCACAGGGACATTTTACAATGCCTCCGCCAGATGAACAGCAACGAGTCCACACCGCCCTGTGTGCCAACAACATCTGGTGCTGCCCAAACTGCAACTGCCACAGGGAGGGAGGATGACTCTGGCGGAGAGTCCCCTGCACCGCAGCAGCCTCTACTTGAGGGGCCCCCCCCCAAGAAGAGGGGTCGTCCGAAGAGGGGCAAGTGAGAGGCCGATGGCCAAGCACAACTCCCAGGAAGCCTGAACCTGTTCTGGATGTTCACCTTTGTGCACAGACTTTTCACCCTGTTGACGGCAACACTACTCCCACACATTGCATGGGGAGTACAAGTTGGACCAATGTCTCAGACAACTGTGGCCCCGATACTGGGGATTCTGTCTACCAGGACTTTCAATTCACCTAGGAACTTCTGATTGCAAGATTTATGTACAGCACTACCCATCCTATGCACTAGTCACACAAATGTATCACAATAAACACACTAATACACCATACTTGCCTCTGTTGTGATTCCAACGTGGGTGCTGTTATGGGGATGATGAACTGCAAAATTACACTGTGTATGCGAACTGCAACAGCAAGTACAACACAGGCATGTGAGTAAAGGCAACGTGACACATATGAGGGAGACACACCACCAGGGCTACACAACACATACACACCTAGGCCATCTGACTCATTGCCTACACTGATGTTGCCAGTGAAGACGGTGCAATGCACAGACACCACACCCATTCCCAGTTGTAGTCAAGTAGCCCACAGGCGCAGTAAGCAAATGGCAGTCAAATGTGTGACCACAGACAACGCACATCACAAAGTGAAGCACAGGTTTATTACACAGTTGCAACATGTCGTAACCACTACAGATGCAAGGTAATCCCACCTGGCAGCGGGCACACAGTCAACAACTGTAGACGGAAGGAAGTCCATGGGTGTGGCGCACATCACCTGTAGGGACACAACAGCTACCACCCTGGAAGTGCAATCACGTCGTCGGTGGACACAGTTGACCAAACGAATCTGAAAGTACCCTGTGAAGGACAGAAATGACACACAGTCAAAAGCAATGGAGTACAGGACAGAACAGCAAAACTCATGCCCAATACATGTTACAAGATACCCACCCAGAACCAAGTTAGCATGTCAACACTGTTGGGGAGTACAGCCCACCTGTAAGCACACATCGCAACACACATCCAGTCAAGTAGCCCATGGACACACTCCAACAGCACCAGAGCACCACCTACACATATCATGCCAACTCACATCATTGACATGACACCTCAGGATACTCACATTCAGCTAAAGAAGTTGGTGATGAGCTGTGTGCGGACATCACCCTCATCATCATCATCATCACTGGCATCGTGGTCTAGGCCAGGATCCTCCACAGGTGGCGGATGTTGGTCATTGTCATCCTGGATGAGAGGCAACTCCTTCCGCACTGCCAGGTTGTGGAGCATGCAGCAGACGATGATAATCTTGCACACTTTCGCAGGGGCATATGGGAGGGACCCTCCGGTCTTGTCCAGGCAGCGGAAGCGGCTCTTCAGGAGACCAAATGTCCGCTCAATCACTCTCCTGGTCCGACCATGTGCCTCATTGTAGCGCATCTGGGCTGGTGTCACAGGGTTCCTGAGGGGTGTCAGCAACCACGTCATGCTGGGGTATCCCGAGTAACCTACGGACAGACAAGTGCACATTAGCTGACTTGGAAAAGTGGGCGGAATACTACAGATCAGATCACACACAATGGCACAAAGTCAGTACACACCGACAAGCCAGGCACGCTGGTTCTGCATCTGTGCCATCATCCTGGGGATGCGACTACTCCTCATCACAAAGGCATCGTGTGCTGAACCAGGGAAACGGGCACACACGTGTGTGATGGTCATGTCTGCAAGACACACCACCAGTGCATTGACCGAGTGGTAGTGCTTGCGGTTCCTGTAGGCCTGCTCCTGGGCCTGTGGTGGTACCAAAGCCACATGTGTCCCATCAATGGAGCCAATGACATGCGGCATCCTCCCCAGGGCATAAAAGTCACTCTTCACGTCAGTGAGTCGTCGCAGTCTAGGGAAATAGATGTACCGGTTCAGGAATAGCAACATTGCCGCCAAAACATCGCGGAGCACACGGCTCAACATGGTCTGTGACATCCCACCAGCAGTCGCCACAGTATGTTGGAAGGTACCGGTGGCAAAGAAGTGTAGGGCTGCCATCACCTTCACCTTGGGGGTCAGCGCTGTAGGATACGGCCGGCCAGGCTGCAAATGTGGGGACAACTGCACTGCCAAATCCTCAATCAGCTGCCTGGTGAAGCGGTACCGTCGGATGCTGTCCCGTTCCACCATCGTTGCCAGGTCTGGGAATGGTCGATGGACAGCAGGAGCCCTGCAGTGCAGAGGAGAAGTAAGCAAGATTGTCAGTCACCCCACATATGCGGCATTGAACACATTCAATATCCCAACATACATCATTATGAGGCACAACTACATGAAGTGTGCAGTTCCGTAAGGACATGTATGGTACATACATGGCCAACATCTGTCAACACGGTCCAACAAGTGGCATCAATTAGTCCCAGGTTGGCCATTGGATATCATGAGGCCGTGTCACAGTTCCCATCTCCTGCTGCCGTGTCACAATCACCCCCCACAGTGACATGTGAGGAGAGATGTGCCCCAGGCACCACAGCTCAACGACAGGTACATTCCCAGGGACCCTGTATTGCCACATGGACACTGGCATTACATGGAGTATCATGTATACACCACAGCAAAACAACCATGACCCCCACAGGTAGTGGTCCCACTTGCCACGGCAGGACAGACATGGACGTCTGTGACACACACACGCACAACATCAAAGTCCATGCACACACAACGTGGATGTGGAGACTGTCTCCCATTGTGCACATGAAATCAGAGACATTGTAAACACTACATGCACACAGTCTGTGGAGGACCATCACTAGTGTGCCACTGGGACACCCTGGCTCAAACATACCGTCCCACATGGGACTCACGGGGTATGTGACATGACATACACATACACCACCGTGAAATGTGACCATGGCACATGCACAGATATGAACAGTTGCACATCACAGTGGTCATGTACACGTAACACCCAGGATCCTGTCCCCATGAACACGTGCACAGCCTGGGGGTGGCTGCCCACAGGTGACACCCACAGGACAACTTGTACACCAACATACACACAATAGGAAATGCAGCCTTACATGCCGTATGATACAGTTTGGACAGGCTGTCGTGATGTAGGTGTGCCCCTCACTCCCTAGGGAGCTATCTGTGGCTGGCATATGTCCATCTGAGACAGGCATGGTGACATATGCCAGTCACTTGTACAGTGATGCGTTGAACAGCAATGGACCGATCGGTGCCCCCGGCCGGCCCATTGCATTCATATGTGCGGGTACGCGTTGTACCCCTGTACGCGTTGTACTGCAATGGACCGATCGGTGCCCCGGCCGGCCCATTGCATTCAATGTGTGCGGGTACGCGTTGTACCCCTGTACGCGTTGTACTGCAATGGACCGATCGGTGCCCCGGCCGGCCCATTGCATTCAATGTGTGCGGTACGCGTTGTACTCCTGTACGGGTTATACCGCAATGGACCGATCGGTGCGCACCCATTGACAATGGCCTTGCCTGGCCAACGGACGCGTTTTCGAATTTCGAACGAGTCGGTTGCTGGAAATTCAGTTGGTCACCCACAACAATGTTGCAAAATCATGTATGTCATGAAGTTGAAGATTTGAAGGATGCTGTGGGCGTGTATTGGTGCTGCTATTCGATGGATTGGCCAGATTCAGAAGATGCAAACGACTTGGACCTATCACTTTGGACACAAGGGACAGTATCTGCCTCTCCAGCACATATATATTGCTGGCTGTTCCCCTGAGAGCTCACTTGCCTGCACTACATGCTCCAGGACGACATCTGCCACTGCACTGCTGCTGTCTCTGCCCCTCTGGACCCTGCAATGGCACGTACTGTGGAGAGAGCCCCAGCCTTCAGCCTTGAGGAGAACCAGGCCCTGCTGGACAGTCTACTTGCACAGTACAGCAAGCTGTATGGGACACCAGGGGAGCAGGTGAGTGTTCTGTGCACTGCCTTTCTGAATGTGCATATTGTCTGACTAGCAAGGCTGAAAGTCTGCACGCCACTGGCTAGCAGGCTCACTGAGTAGTTGTCACCCCCATAGTGTGTAGTGACATGCACTGGACAGGTATGGTGCAGTGACAGTGCATTTGAACAAGGTTTAACTTCCCATGCAATGATACCATGTAGTGACGTCTGGCAAACTGTCCATGGGCAGCTTTGCACTGCCTGTGTACATCATGTGCCCCTGTGATTGAGACATGTATATACAACTGTGTCATGCACGGATATGTTGCATGTGTAGTAATGGCCTTTTCACTTTGTCATCCTGACAGGTTAATGCCCATCGGAAGCAGGAGATCTGGAAGGACATCGTCCGGGCTGTCCGGTCCGTGGGGGTCTACAAGCGCCGGATCCGCAACTGCCAGAAGAGGTGGCAGGACCTTCGGGGCTGGACCCGGAGGATTGCACGGGTCCAGCTGAAGCTGTCGCCTCCTCGCAGGAGGGGCGGAACACGGACCCTGACCCCCACATGCTCCAGATCCTGCCGGTGGTGTTTCCAGACCTGGATGGGCAGCTGAAGGCCAGACAGCAGCAAGGAGGGGGTGAGTCAAAGACTGCACTGTGAACTCTGTATTACATGCTTTGTGCCCTCCTCTGGCCTGGTTCAACTGCCACAGTGCAGCAGTCATGTTGTCCAGGAGCCATGTCCCTCTATTGTGCACTGCCCACTCCTCATCTGATACCCAGGTGTGGCCCTTACATTCAGGGAATTGTGTCACTTGGGACTGTGTCCTTGCAGTTTGCTTCACTAAAGGTGGGGGACAGCATCTGTTTCCCTAACTCTGTTGTGGGCATCATGGGTGGGTCCATTGTTCACACAACACCTGTGTTCGGACATGTAATCTGCGTGTTGCTTTGATATGCGGTCCACTTGCTGAGCTGAGCCACCACATGTGCCTGGGGTATGTGGCACACGCCCATGCAGCGGGTGGGAACAATGTTTGGGCCCCAGGAGTGTGCAGATTACGTGTGTCACACATACATAGCCAGCTATCCACTGTCCAGGGCTCATCCCTCATTCATGTGGGGCAGGACAGTCATGCCTACTCCAGGCCATGCAATGCACTCTGTACTCCCACTCCCGTGTATCAGCTGACACATTGTGCGCAGTGATTTGACCCCTCAGGTGTCTGCCTCTGTGTCAGTGTGCTGTGGATTAGTTGCCAGGACTGCTGGGGTGTTTCTTGGTAGTGGCTCAGCATGCCACTGGAGATGTGACCATAGGAGACGATACTTGTGTGTCACATAGGTGTTTGATCAGCTGCCCGTGCAGACTGGGGTATGCGAATGTGAAGTTCAGGCAGCTGTTCCCCATTCACAGCAGATTGTGAGGGGCTCAGGTTCAGAGGGTAGTGTCACAGGTCTCCCATATGTCCAATAGGTATGACCTGGACAGATGAGGGTTAAGATGATGTGTTGTGGGGGGATGTACATGTGCACTTGTGCAGCTCCAGGACTTGCATTCCCCATGACCTACTATTGTGACACAGTGCAGAGTGTTGTTGTCTGGCTGCCAAGTCATACATCACTGAGACAGTGATGTATGACTTAGCAGTCATGCCTCCGCCATGGCATGTGTCTACTTATTGGTGATCCTGCAGGGGAGTGACATGTGCTACATGCACACCATTGTGGCGATGGCTATCAGGACATGGGTGCATCATGGTGTCTGTCGCTGGTATGCATCACATGCATTTCCTATTTGACTCTGGGCATCCCTTTCATCCGGAAACCTGTACTGACTCAGTGGCAAGAGCTGAGATGTGTGCATGTCCACATGCCACACCGTGTCCTCTGCACTGTCCAACTACTGTGTAGTTGGTGCATGTGTCCACACTGGGGTGTTGCAATCCAACAGACACCAGACAGATGGGTGCAAGGCCATGTGGGATGTGAGTGCCATGGTTGGCATCAGACTGACAATTGGTTGCTCCTGTTCAGTTAGGGCACTTTTAGCAATGTACAACTAATGATGCCAGGGCTTGCTCTGTAATGTGCTGTGCTCACAGTGGTGTGTGTGTTTGGTGCAGGTGACTGATGTCTGTCTGTTTCCCCATTGTTTGCAGATACATCCACGGCCACGGAAGGGGACAGCTCCACGGACCAGGAGGAGCCGGAGAGCCAGACTGGGTCAGCAGCCGAGGAGTGGTCGGAGGGACCCAGTGGCACGGAGGGCGAGGGGAGCCACACCGAGGAGTCCTCAGCACCATCCACCTCAGCTGAGGACCAGAGCAACTCGGAGGATGACTCCCTTATGGAGGCGGGTGTCAGCAGCCACCACACCCCCAGCTCGTGTTGCTGTCCCCGCCACCACCAGCACCACCACCGCCCTCCCATCGGCTCCCATTCCCCAGGTCCGTGGAGGCTCCCATGTTCGGGAGCGTGTCTCCTTTGGGCCAGGCACCGCACCCTCTGCCCCTGTGTCCCCTGCTGCCCTGAGTGAGGAGTCTGTGTACCTCCTTCGCCAGCTCCATGTAGGGCAGACAGCCATGCTGAGTGTCCTCCATGCGCACACCGCTCTGTTGACTCAGCTGGTGTCGTTCATGGAGGGCATCTCATCGGGCATGTCTGACCTACAGAGGGGCAATAGGTCCATGGACTCCTCCCTGACGGCAGCAGTGTCCCTCCTCAGACAGTCCCTCACCCTCCTGCCTCTGCTCCATCCACACTCCCCAGCACCTTACCCGTCCCAAGCACACACACACCGGCACAGGCACACACCAGCACACACACATCCAGCACACAGACACACACGCCACAAACAAAACGCACACGCACGCACAGTCAGGGGACTGAAACCAGACTCACAGGGGATGGGGCCCTGGTACACACACACGCATCCACGAGCACTGCGCAGTCCTCAGTTGCCTCTCCCTCCAAAAACACCCTCCCTTGCCTCACCTGCAACCCCAAAGACCCAGCGCCTCTTCCTCAGTGACCTCAGCCTCTTCCCCTCCGAACCAGCTGCTCCAGCATCCAGGGGGAAGAGGAAGCCCACCCACACGGAGCAGAGTGCCCCTCGTCCCCGGACACCCTCCCACAGGCACAGACAGACTGAGGCCCCCACCCGCAAGTCCCCCGGGAGTGGTAAGAGCAAGACCCCGCCGCCGCCCTGCAGCTCAAGCACCAGGTCTCCTTCCTCCATCCCTCAGGCCCCCACTCCACAGGTGCCCCCACCACACCCTGCCCCAGGTTCCCCCACCCACAGATATACCATCCCCAAGAGGATCCGGCTGCTCCCCTGGCACTTGCTCTCCCGGCACCACACCCCCGCTGCGCTTGTCTGTGCCACTGATGTGGTGAGGGTGTCCTCCCCTCTGTCCAGCCCACCTTGCCTGCTCCCCATTCTCCTCCCTGGTGGTAGGCACTGCAGTGGAGTCCACTACCACCCTGTCTGACTTGGGCACTGCAGTGGCGGACCTGTCCACTCCATCTGCAGGGTCCACTGCAGTCGTGCCGGCACCCACAACATCTGAGTCATGCCCCCAGTTGTGCCGGCACACACCATGTCAGACACCTCCACTGCAGTTGTCAGTGGCTCTCCAGCACCCACCACCCCTTCCCCTGCTTCCTCCTGGTGAGCCCTGATCCTGTCCCTGCGGTGCCTGGCCTGCCCCCCGGTTGCCCCTCCTAGTGGATTGTCCCTGGTTTTGTGCAGGCATGCGTAGGGTGACATCTGCCACTGTCACCAAGTTTGGACTTTGACAATGGACTGGCCATTGGCCTTTGTGTTTTTTCTGGACTTTGTTTTCATTCCACACATATGCTGAATAAAGCAACTTTCTGTTCTCTAGTGCTTATGCTTCTGATGTACATGTTGTTGATGATGCTAACCATGCCCTTGCTGCAGTGATGGTGATATTTGGTCTCATGATAATGAATGAATGAAATGAAATGAATTTGTACTTGTAAAGCGCACTGCTACCCTGAGGTATCCTGGCGCTGAACGCATACCGCTGTGGAACCCTTCCTGGCTTTTCCCTGTGAAATGTCCACTCCTGGGCACCCCCAAGGTGAAGCCAGGCATCCCAGCGCTGGTGGGGCCGTTGTGGAGATTAAGCAAGCTATTGCCCAGAGTTGTAGAGTGGGACCCATGATTAGAATAGGCACCGAGGCGAGAATTATCAGGTCCGAGGAAGTTGAGCCCAAGACCCGCCGAGGCGGGAATTGAACCCTGGTCCCGGGCCAGATCTCTGCATCAGGGTCTGCCGCTCTAACCATTGAGCCACACTTCTGAAGTGTTACTGTGCAGGAACCCATGTGGTCCAGGGGGAATGTGTCCTATTCTGTGGTGTATCCATGTCATCCATAGCAGCATCTGAGGGTGTCATGTGTTCAGTATTTGGCAATGGGATTTCCTACTTAGATTAGCTATTTCACATCTGTGGCTTCCACCCCTGCACATCTGTTGTGCCTGCCATTGTTCAATTCGTCTACTTCCCTGACTGTGTGGCCATCTCCACTGGACATGCAGGTTTGGGCATCAATGGGGAAGGACTCATCCGTGTAGTCAGTGCAACATTGCTATACAAGTGTGTTGGATCTGTGCTGATGATTCCGTTGGCACTTCCATGACCAGGCTGATGTGACGGGAGCCCTCATTTGGTGCTAATTGTTGATTGTGTGACCAAGTGCTCAGCTGACATGATGGGGCCCTACTGAGGCAACACATGGCACAGCTTTCCTCACACAGGAGTGGAGTTCCCTCATGGCAGTGTGTACACCTGTGACATTGCCTGCGCCCAAGGTGTGTGTTGTATGTGCATGTCTGTGTGTTCACTTCCGTTTAGCTGTGCATGCTGTGATCCCTAGTGTTGTACCTGTTTGTGATGCTTGCTGAGTTGACCTATGTTCCCCCAAAGTCTTCTCCCTGGGTTCTCTGTGATGTGGGTGCATGGCACATTACTGGTCATCAGGGTGTCACCCATAGGTGTGTTTGCTGTCAGGGCTGAGTTTGTGTGCAGACGCAGATGGGTCACAGTCAGGTTTCCCTTGGCACTTGTTGTTTGCCCCTGTCATGTGATTTCCAGTTTGTGTTATCTTTCAGTGATTGTGACACGTTGTGTGTGTGACTGCTGGCACTCCTCAGGGTCCGGGCTGCAATGTTGGTAGTTGTCTATGTGTGTTCTTTGTGGGTGACCTTGGCTTCTTCATTGGTGTGTGACTGTGGCTGGGATCCCATTGGTTGGTGTGGTATTGCCGTCATGTCCATGTACAGCGTAGTGTGCAGTGTGTCAATCAATCAATCAATCAATCATGTCACTTATAAAGCGCACTACATACCCGCGAGGGTCTCAAGGCGCTGGGGGAAGAGGGGGGTGGTGCTGCTACTGATCGAAGAGCCAGGTCTTGAGGAGTCTTCTGAAGGCCAGTAGGTCTTGGGTCTGCCGAAGGTTGGTGGGGAGGGTGTTCCAGGTCTTGGCGGCGAGGTGGGAGAAGGATCTGCCGCCGGCGGTCGCTTTCCGGATGCGGGGGACTGTGGCGAGGGCGAGGCTGGTGGAGCGGAGCTGGCGGGTGGGGGTGTAGAAGCTGAGTCGTCTGTTGAGGTAGGCTGGTCCGGAGTTGTGGAGTGCTTTGTGTGCGTGGGTGAGGAGCTTGAAGGTTATCCTCTTGTTGACAGGGAGCCAGTGCAGGTCTCTCAGGTGGGGTGTGATGTGGCTGCGTCGGGGATGTCGAGGATAAGACGTGCAGAGGCGTTCTGGATGCGTTGCAGCCGTCTCAGGAGCTTAGCCGCCGTTCCTGCGTAGAGGGTGTTTCCGTAGTCCAGCCTGCTGGTGACGAGGGCCTGGGTGACTGTTTTTCTTGTTTCGGTGGGGATCCACTTGAAGATCCTGCGGAGCATTCGGAGGGTGTTGAAGCAGGATGACATTCAGGAGTCTTGTTGAGTGGCCATGTGTCATGTGTTTCTGCACCTTGGTTCCCACCCACCACCCTGGAATAGTCATGGGTGCATGTGCAATGTCACCAGTGCATGTGTACTTCACTGCTGCACATTGTTGGAGGTCGAGGGGTGTGGTGTTGAGTGTGTGCAGATGAGAGTTGTTGCCCGGCTAGGCCCCTGCCTCCATGTTGGCCTTGGCTTACTGGCCATGCTGATTGATTTGTGCTTGTGTAGGTGTGATGGTAGTTTGTTGCTCAGGACACATGACTGTGGTTCACAGTGTGAACCACATTTAGCTTTGTCATCACAGTGGGATTGTAATGCAGCCCAGGGTCACCACATTGTGGGGGCCCTGGGGGTGGTGCTGTGGTGTGTCTGTGTCTTGCTGTGTCAGTTGCTGTTCCTACGTGCCTGTGTGACATGTGTGATTTGTGCTCCCTCTCATCTGACAATGCCTGCTTGCCCACATAGGGGATTTGGATCCATGAGTTACCTTTGTGTGGCACTGTATGCACATCTGTATGATTGGTATTCAGGTCTCCTCATGTGTTGTGTGGTTGCCTGGGGACACTGGCACCCCCTCACCTGTTGTGTATGATGTGCAGTGTGGGTCTGCCTGTTTGTGTTTGTGCATCTGCACCACTGCATTGACATATCTTGGGTGTGCCATTGGCTGTATGTAGTTTGGTGGGTTTCCCTGCTGTCCCTGGGACTCCTAGGTCATCGGTCAGCACAATGATCATGGTTTGTGTGTCCCATTGCTGCCATGGTATGGTATCTGTTCACCTCACATCTGCAGTCTCCACAGGGTATCTGCATTTGTGTGCCCATTGGTGCAAATATGTGGGTCTGCATTCTGATGGTCACTTCTGTCATTGTGTCATTGATGAATGTTGACAGTGTCAGCCCCCATGGGTGTTGTTTGTCTGCACATGGCCAAAGGTATGTCTTATTTGCACTGCAGTATTTGGATCACCCAATTTATGTTTCAATGGGACACATACACTACTTTGCCACTGATGTGTTTTTTGTTCTGTGACCAGGAATCATCCATGCAGTTTGGCAGTTGCAGCTCTTTCTTTGTCAACTTACCTTTTGGTCACTGTGATGATGGGGGTTTAGACCCCATTGCCACAATGTTCAAAATGTGCTTCAGCTATGGACCCAACACTTACATTTTGCTCACTGTGATAATGGGGGTTTAGACCCCATTGCCACAATGTTCAAAATGTGCTTCAGCTATGGATCCCACACTTACATTTTGCTCACTGTGATGATGGGGGTTTAGACCCCATTGCCACAATGTTCAAAATGTGCTTCAGCTATGGACCCCACACTTACATTTTGGTCACTGTGATGATGGGGGTTTGGACCCCATTGCCACAATGGTCATGGCCTGCTTGCATTGTGGGTGCCACACACATATATGTGTGGCACATGTGCTAGGGGGTCACATTGTATGTTCAAAGTCATGTTCGATGTTGTAGGCATTTGACACAGTCTACACACGCTTGTCATGGTGTTGGGGGATGTCTTTTTCTTGCATTCCCTAGGTTGTGGTGTGCTGGTTGTGTCATGCATTGTCCATCCTATGAGTGGGGGTGGTAGTAGTGGTAGGCATCCAGCCCCCTGGCTAAGGGTGGTAGTAGTGGTAGGCATCCAGCCCCCCTGGCTCAGGGTGGTAGTAGTGGTAGGCATCCAGCCCCCTGGCTCAGGGTGGTAGTAGTGGTAGGCATCCAGCCCCCCTGGCTAAGGGTGGTGGTAGGCATCCAGCCCCCTGGCTAAGGGTGGTAGTAGTGGTAGGCATCCAGCCCCCCTGGCTCAGGGTGGTAGTAGTGGTAGGCATCCAGCCCCCTGGCTAAGGGTGGTAGTAGTGGTAGGCATCCAGCCCCCCTGGCTAAGGGTGGTGGTGGGCATCCAGCCCCCTGGCTCAGGGTGGTAGTAGTGGTAGGCATCCAGCCCCCTGGCTCAGGGTGGTAGTAGTGGTAGGCATCCAGCCCCCCTGGCTCAGGGTGGTAGTAGTGGTAGGCATCCAGACCCCCTGGCTAAGGGGTGGTGGTAGGCATCCAGCCCCCTGGCTAAGGGTGGTAGTAGTGGTAGGCATCCAGCCCCCTGGCTAAGGGTGGTGGTGGGCATCCAGCCCCTGGCTAAGGGTGGTAGTAGTGGTAGGCATCCAGCCCCCCTGGCTAAGGGTGGTAGTAGTGGTAGGCATCCAGCCCCCTGGCTCAGGGTGGTAGTAGTGGTAGGCATCCAGCCCCCTGGCTAAGGGTGGTAGTAGTGGTAGGCATCCAGCCCCCTGGCTAAGGGTGGTAGGTAGGCATCCAGCCCCCCTGGCTAAGGGTGGTAGTAGTGGTAGGCATCCAGCCCCCTGGCTAAGGGTGGTGGTGGGCATCCAGCCCCCTGGCTAAGGGTGGTAGTAGTGGTAGGCATCCAGCCCCCTGGCTCAGGGTGGTAGTAGTGGTAGGCATCCAGCCCCCCTGGCTCAGGGTGGTAGTAGTGGTAGGCATCCAGCCCCCCTGGCTCAGGGTGGTAGTAGTGGTAGGCATCCAGCCCCCTGGCTAAGGGTGGTAGTAGTGGTAGGCATCCAGCCCCCCTGGCTCAAGGTGGTAGTAGTGGTAGGCATCCAGCCCCCTGGCTCAGGGTGGTAGTAGTGGTAGGCATCCAGCCCCCTGGCTCAGGGTGGTAGTAGTGGTAGGCATCCAGCCCCTGGCTCAGGGTGGTAGTAGTGGTAGGCATCCAGCCCCCCTGGCTCTGGGTGGTAGTAGTGGTAGGCATCCAGCCCCCTGGCTCAGGGTGGTAGTAGTGGTAGGCATCCAGCCCCCCTGGCTCAGGGTGGTAGTAGTAGTAGGCATCCAGCCCCCCTGGCTCAGGGTGGTAGTAGTGGTAGGCATCCAGCCCCCTGGCTCAGGGTGGTAGTAGTGGTAGGCATCCAGCCCCCTGGCTCAGGGTGGTAGTAGTGGTAGGCATCCAGCCCCCTGGCTAAGGGTGGTGGTAGGCATCCAGCCCCCCTGGCTAAGGGTGGTAGTAGTGGTAGGCATCCAGCCCCCTGGCTAAGGGTGGTGGTGGGCATCCAGCCCCCTCTGGCTAAGGGTGGTAGTAGTGGTAGGCATCCAGCCCCCCCTGGCTAAGGGTGGTAGTAGTGGTAGGCATCCAGCCCCCCTGGCTCAGGGTGGTAGGCATCCAGCCCCTGGCTAAGGGTGGTAGTAGTGGTAGGCATCCAGCCCCCCTGGCTAAGGGTGGTGGTAGGCATCCAGCCCCCTGGCTAAGGGTGGTAGTAGTGGTAGGCATCCAGCCCCCTGGCTAAGGGTGGTGGTGGGCATCCAGCCCCCTGGCTAAGGGTGGTAGTAGTGGTAGGCATCCAGCCCCCTGGCTAAGGGTGGTAGTAGTGGTGGGCATCCAGCCCCCTGGCTAAGGGTGGTAGTAGTGGTAGGCATCCAGCCCCCTGGCTCAGGGTGGTAGTAGTGGTAGGCATCCAGCCCCCTGGCTAAGGGTGGTGGTGGGCATCCAGCCCCCCTGGCTAAGGGTGGTAGTAGTGGTAGGCATCCAGCCCCCTGGCTCAGGGTGGTAGTGGTGGTAGGCATCCAGCCCCCCTGGCTCAGGGTGGTAGTAGTGGTAGGCATCCAGCCCCCTGGCTCAGGGTGGTAGTAGTGGTAGGCATCCAGCCCCCTGGCTCAGGTGGTAGTGGTGGTAGGCATCCAGCCCCCCTGGGGTGAGGGTGGTAGTGGTGGTAGGCATCCAGCCCCCCTGGGTGAGGGTGGTAGTAGTGGTAGGCATCCTGCCCCCTGGGTAGGGGTGGTGGTGCGCATTCAGGCCCCTGTGTGCATATGTGGCATTGGTGATGGGCATCCCGCCCCTATGGTGCTGCTGTTGCTGGTGTAAGTATATTCTGCATCCCTCTGTGTGTGTGTGATGTGTCGTGTACGTGTTGTATGTGTTTTGTGGTTGGTGTCTGACTTACCTTCTGCGCCGTACGCGTCCGTGCCTGTTCCGGTAGTAAATGTAGAATATTGGTATGATCGGGACGAAGGGATTCATGGTTGGTTCGTGTCGTTCGTCCTTCTCGTTGCTTCGCGTCGTCCTCGCCGCTTCGCGTCGTCCTCGCCGCTGGCGTGTTCGCCTCGTAGCCGTGGATCGTGTTGTGGCGCGAATCGGAGCTTATGTGCGCCTCTCCGGATGCTTTGACGTGCCGCGCGTAGCGACGGGTTCGGCGCGTACGGGAAGCACATCGTACTTGTTCGGCCGGACGGAGCTGCATTTTCCCTTCCGTGCGACTCGATTCAGCGTTTCCGGATTCGCCTCGGTCGGAGAACAGGACCTGGTTTGGGTGAGTACGGCTCGGCCGGATTCTGTGCTGTTGTGCGCATCGTACTTACTCGCTCGGTGTGCTGTACGGATCGGTCGGGAAACAGGCTTTCGCATGGCTTTTTTCCCGACCGAATGGTATTGGGTGCGCCTCCGACCGAGATCGGAATCGGCCCCAATATAGCACTGGCCGCAGGCTTTTCAGCAAAGCTTTGGGCACCAGCACTCATTCATGTACAAATCAAGCTCTGGAGACAGGATAGAAATGTAAAAGAGAAAGCAAAAGATTTCATATTTTACAAGGTGAGAGGGAGAGAAAGAAGGATAGGTTCTCCTAAGATTTCAGATTACTACTATGGTGGTTACAGGGACATAGCTTCCATTGATGCAGCGGGTGGAGTGGCACTAGGACCCAGAGGCTTGAGAGGCCTACTAGATCCTGATTATGGCTGTAATTTATATTTCAAAGAGCAGCTAGGGGGCACATTTTCTTTTCTTGCACTAGGGACCATGCCACTCAGGCTATGCCTCTGGGTGGATACATGTTAAGAATTGGAGCATTGGACAGAGTACGAAGGGCATGGGTATATGGGTGTAGAAATATGGTTAGGGGCAGTGAGGAGAGTTCTAAGTGAATTCCTAATGATAGGGATTTTGGAGAAGAAATGGGAAGCAGAGTCAGTGGGAGGAAGGCTTGATTGAGCTATGATGGCACATGAGACTGTAAGTAGAGAGTTGACTGTGCAGGATAGCTGTCAAGAATTGGGCATTAGAGCAGAGGCGTAGTGAACCCCCTGCTTTAGCAGCTACAGCAGGCGTGGGTTTTTTCATGGGCCTCTTCTGTCTGCAACTCGGCAGAAAAAAACTCATAATCGAAGCTATAGCAGAATATAGCGTCAATAGAAGAGCAAGCAGGAGCAGGAAAGAACAAAATATGGGTAAATGGAACAGGAAAAGATAGAAGGAATAATGAATGGAAGGAAGGTCCAAAGGAAGGATGGAAGGATGAGTGGGCGGAAGAATGAGTGGGTGAAAGGATGAGTCAATGGATAGGTGGATAGAATGATCAAAGAATGGGCGAGTAAAGGGATTGATGAGTGAGTGAATCGATAGGTGGATGTACAGGTGAAAGGACAGGTGAAAGGATGTCACAGTAAAGGGATGGATGGATGGGTGGATGGACAGGTCAAATTATGGCAGAGTAAAAAGATGGATTGGTGGCTGAACAGATGAAAGGATGGATATATGAGTGGGTGAAAGGATGAGTGAAGGAGGTGCATTTGCAGAGTGGTGTAAAAAGAGGGCATGGCCTCGGACCACTCTCAGCAATCCAGCTGTGTGGGGCTTACTGGAGGTACCTGGTGGGCTAGTTTTGGCCCCCAGGGACCCTCAGGATTCAAGGGGACTTAATCCCCCAACTCAGAGCATGCCAGGAGGTGCGTTTGCAGAGTGGTACAGGGAGGGGGCGGGGCCTCCAGCGAGATGCCAGCTTTTTTTTTTTTTTAAATAATTAAATATTCGCATGGCCCCCCTTCCCTGGGCCACTTCTGGCCCCGGGGACCGAATCCAGCGGTGCTTGGCCAGTCTTTATGTTTGTTTGTTTTTTTGGAGGAGGGCCGCGTGGGCCCCCTCCTCAGGCTAATTATGGCCCCGGGTAACCCCATCCACCGGGGCCGGCCTTCTGTTTTTTTTTTATTAATTAATTAAATTAAAGGGGAGGGGGGCCGAGTGGCCCCCCTCCTGGCCCACTTCTGGCCCCGGGGACCCCATCCCCCGGGGCCTGGCCTCAGCGCATGGGACCGTGGGGGGAGCCCCAATGCCCCCACGGTCCCGAACGGCTCCCCGCCTCCTGCGGGAGCCGGCTTTGCTTTTGGGCAAGGGGAGCTGCTAACATGCAACTCCCCTTGCCCAAAAGCAATTCTGCTTTGCTTCTTGGAAGCGAGAGCAGATTTCCTGCTCTCGCTTCCAAGATCAAAGCAGTGTTTGCGATGGCAGGGCAGGAGCCGTGCTCCCGCCCTGCCATAGCAAACGGCAATGTCCCGGGGTGGGCACCCCAGGACATTGCTGGAGCCGGCCCTGGGGGGTGGCGGTCCCCAGGGCCATAGAGGGCTCCAGGAGAGGGGCCGCGTGGCCCCCCTCCCAACTGTTTAAAGCCCCGGGGAGGTGGTGGTCCCCGGGGCCCGGGGGTCTGCAACGGATCCCTGTATTTAAATCATTAGTGCCCAGGGGAGGTGGTGGTCCCCGGGGCAGGGTGGGGGGGAGGAGCCCCCCCACACTTACTTTTCATGATTGAAGCCCCGGGGAGCTGGTTGTCCCTGGGGTAGTGTGGGGGGGGGCAGGAGCCCCCCCACGCATTTTTTTTTCAAGCCCCGGGTGGTGGCGGTCCCCGAGGCTGCGGGGGGCTGCGTGCCCCCCGCACATTATGGATGAAGCCCCGGGGAGGTGGCGGTCCCTGGGCCTGCAGGGGCCCCTGCAGGCCCCCGCTAATTTATTGGACATTGCCCCAAGACCTGGCCCACCCGGGGGCTTATAGAAAACGAAGCGCAGGAGCTGGAACAACAGCTACCTCTCTGCCAAATTTGGTGTAATTCTGTTCAGCAGTTCGGGCTGTAGCCGCGACAAAAGTTCGTATGGAAATTAACATGGGAAAAACGAGTTTTGGGACCCCCCTTTTATATCGGCCCCCACTTGACGAATCACCCCGAAACCTTCAAGACAGGATCCTACCGGAGCGCCTCATTAGTTTTGAAAATTTCGCGTAGATTCGTCAAACGGCGCCAAATTTATTGGCGAATCAAAACACGCTTTGCCTATGGAAACTAGGTCCTAACTCTAACTACCTACTGGCAACCGCCAGTAGGTAATATATATATATATATATATATATATATATATATATATATATATATATATTCAAAAAGAACCTCCTTCCCATTTACAAAGAGTCCTGTCACTCAAGGGAGGGTGTAGCCAAGAACGTAGGTTTTATTTACAAGCTGTTTGAAACCAGAGACGCGTTTCAACATTCAACATGTCTTTTTCAATCTGGATTTACTTTTAAAGGCGTACAAGTAAGTATTTTTAAATGTTCAGTTCATTTCTGTAGAAATGCTAACAGCACTCCGATTCTTCTGAACTGACCGGCGTCTTGGTAAACCTCTATTTCCAGTCTGCTACAGTCGCGCTGTTTGATGTTGTAACAATGTTGCACTGACGCTTTCAAATCATGCGATCTTTCAGCAGCGCTTGAATTCTTTGTTCTTGCCCGCGTTTGGGCGCGCCACTCACCCTCGTCTTCACTGTAGATTTACAGCGCCCTGCTCCGAAGTCCACACACCAACACGCAAACCCGGAGAACTGGCTGCAGTGAGAGGAGCCTGCACATCTCGCGGCGAGCCCCTCCAGCCTTTCCCTTTAGGCATGCTGAAGTGCGAGGTATGGGGGCCAAGAGGTTGCTTACTTCACCTTTCTCTCTCCTCGCGGTCTTCCTCTCGGCGCCTAAACGCAGGTGGTGCAGTTGGTGGCGCTACCGCTGATGCGCCAAATATTCAAAAAGAATATATATATATATATATCAAATTTCTTCAATCAACCTTCTTGGCTCTTTAATTATTCAACCTGATCTGGTTACTGGAAGCTGGGAGCAGGCATCTTCACTGTCAGAGATCTTCGAAGACAATGAAGAAGTAACAGCAGTCACTGGGTTCTCAGGTTCAGTCTTTCTTTCACCATCTTAATCAGAAGACCGATTAATCAAATGCAGAAAGTGAGAAGAGTCTCTGGTATCAGACTTCCCAGGGCGCTAGGCAGTAACCATATGTCCCTTGGTGGACACCACATGGAAAGGTGCAGCATCATATGGAGCATCATATTTTCTCCTTCACAGTTGGTGGGAGATCACTAGATTCCCTGCTTTTAAACTCAGTGTTCTTTTCATGTGACCTTTTGTCAGCATAGGCTTTAATCTTTTCTTTATGAACCAAGTCCGTATCATATCCTTCTCTTTTGTTGGACCATTATGGTAACTTGGTTGTCATTGCTCTTCCGAACATCAAAGTTGCAGGACTTTAACCCGTGGTGGTGTTAGGTGTTGAACGATAGGCTCGTAGGGTGAAATTCAATACAGTTTGCAAATTGATCCTCTCAAAAGTTGCACACTGTACTGCTCTCTTTAGCATACTCATAAATTCTCAACGAGTCCGTTGGCATGTGACCACAAAGGTGTACTCTTCTGATGCTTTACATACCGATACTCCAGAAAATTCTTGAATTCTCGACTGTTGAACGGTGGGCCATTATCAGATTTCAAAATGGCTAGAATGCCCCATGTTGCAAAAATGCCCTCATGTCTCTCAATGATTCGCTTATGAGTTGTGGATGAGAGATCTTCTATTATGGAAATTGAGAGTACTCATCTACAATTACCATCAGGTGATGTCCTTTGTCGAGTTGACCAAAGAAATCGATGGCTTTTCTCTCCCATGCATACTTAGGGAGTTCTGACATGGTAAGAGTATTTTGAGTAATGTTCATAGAGAGGCAGATACATAGATGACAGGCCTTGAGTTCCTTTTCAACCCTCTTATCTATATATGGAAAGCAAATTCAATCTTGGAGAACTCTCTTGGTGGCAATAACACCACGATGTCCTGAATGAGCCACTTCAATTATTTTCTGTCTTAAACTATCCGGAATTAGGATTCCCAGCCCTCGCAATATAACTGCTTCCTGAGTTATAGACAATTCATCTTTAATGTTTTTGCACTTTTGGTATTCACCATCACTGATAGGAGGTCGAGCGTGTCGGTTACACGACTGATGTGTAATTATATCTTTCAACTTCAGCATGTCACTACCATGGCTCGTGGCAGTGATGATCTGGGCTAACATTATGTCAGTTGGTGTATTTGGATTTACAATTAAATTAATGTAGGCTTCAGCCGTCTTGGATGGAATACCTTGACCATGAATAGGCACTCTGGAAAAGTAGTCAACAGATTTTTGATCCTTCCCTGGACGATGTACAATAGTGTAATCATACTCTTGTAATCAGAGTACCCACTGTTCAATGCGAGGAGGCATCTTAGCTTTTGGATTGCAAAAGATAGTCAATAAAGCCTGATGATCGGTTACCAGTGTAAAAGGCTTTGCATACAGGAATACATGGAAATGTTCCCAAGCCCATACCATGGCCAAACTTTCTTTATCGGGTTGAGAGTAAGCACTTTCTGTTTGTGACAAACTTCTACTGGCATATGCCACTATATGCCTTCGAGCATGGGGGTGTCCACTGTGCTGTGTCAGGTTAGCGCCTAACCCAACAGGGCTAGCATCAACAACAACCTCGGTATGAAGCTTTGGAGTGAAATAGGCCACTTCAGTAGAGGTGTCAATGGCTTGTTTGATTTTCTTGAAACTTGCCTCACATTCTTGTGACCACTTGAATGAAACATTTTTCTTCATAAACTCTAGTAAGGGAGCACTTACGGTCGCAAAGTCTTGCATATATCTTGAACAGTAACTGGCCATGCCAAGAAATGAACGTATCCTAGAAACTTCTTGTGGGGGATCAGTATTTGACAGCGCTTGTACTTTAGCAGAATCAGGTGTCATAACCCTATCAGGAAAGATATGGTCAAAGAATTTTAACTTGGTCTTGTGGAACTCATACTTGTCTGCAATTCAAAGTCAGGCCTTTATCAGTCAGTTAGCGATATACTTGGGTGAGAGCCTTATCATGCTCCTTTTGTGTAACTCCGAAAATCAATATGTTATCGCTATAGTTGAATGCATCATCATCAAAACTCTTTATTTCGGTAAAGTACCATAAAAGAAACAAAGATTCAAAATAGACTTCATGCATATCAATATAACGTCCAACAATGCATATAATTAATTTGAACAGCACAATTAAAAGATGGCGATCCGTTAAAAATATAATAACAAGCAGTTAAAAGGTTCAAAGCTACAGGTACTGTACAAATCATAGTTTACATCGCAGGTTCTAACCAACAAGAAGAGTTAATGTGCAAATTTGGCAAAGTCCCGTTTCTAAAGTGCGAATGCATTAAATGCTAGTGGTTACATTCACCAGTCGTCACAGCAAAGACAGTAAAAACAGCAATTTGGGTTTGCTTGTGAACAGAAATAAAAGGGCACTTTGCGTTTTTAGAATTAATACCCATTGTGGCAATTACGCCTAATGAGGCAGATGGTTATGTCAGCAACTCTCAAGAGTAGGCAGGGAGGCTGTCAACGCTCTCCTTCTGATCGCCCATGAGTGGCCCAGAAATTTCGCAGTAGCGCACGCAAACAGAGGTCTTGCATCAGATTTCAGTATGCGCAGGGCCACTCTGTGATCTCGGGTATCAAGTTGCCTACAAACAGGAGACAGCCATTTGCTCCTGGGTTTTGCATACGCTATGCAGGCAAAAAGGAAATGGGCAATGGATTCCTGCGGACTGGGGCAACAGGGGCAACCCTTTGGCTGTGCTATGTTGACCGATCCTACGTTTGCAAATGCGTTAATTGGCAGGCTACCAAACCTAAACTGGATATATAACTTCCTATCAGCCGGCACTTTGATAATATCAAAGTAGCTTTCTAAAGTGCGGTTGATCTTACAGCCTCTAAATTCTTCAGTCAATCTGCCCTGGCTGCCATCTCTATATGCATTTTGCTCAGCCCCTTCCCAGTAGAGTGTTTTGATCTGTCTTCTAGTGTAGGGTGTTGGACAGGCAATATTGTGACCTGCGAGGCCTAAACTAGACAAAAGGCTTTCATAACTGTGTGTATGACACGGCAAATGACATCTTGAAAAAGTTCTGCAGCCCAAGATACACCACAACTGAGTCTTTTATATCAAAACAGATCGATGTATGTAGAAAAGGTTGTAATATACCTGCAATCTTTTTCCAGTTCCAACTGATGGTAACCTTTATCTAAATCAAGGTGAGAGAAAACCTTGGCACCATTTATTTGCGCTATCATGTCAGCAACATGTGGGCCTGGGTGTCGTTCTCGTTCAATTGCCTGGTTTGCTTGGTGCATATCAATGCATATGCATACACCTCCTTCTGTGTCCTTTTTGGGCACTACCACTATGGGAGAAACCCATGGCGTCGGACCAGTTGAATGCTCAATAATGTCATACTTAAGTAATGATTCAAATTTTTTTTCAACAGCTAATGTAAATGAAAAGCAACTCGTCTTTGTCCCTGTGCAACAGGACGGACATCGTCCTTAATGTGTAACTTTACTTTCATAGTCTTTAGCTTTCCCAAACCATGAAACAATGAAGTAAATTGACTTACTATTTTGTGGTGAGCATTCAGGTTCTACTTCACAGAAATCAGTCCCATATCAGCAGCGGTACTGAAACTGAGCAGACAGGCACTTGCTGCTATACCTTGAAGCACATGGATGGGTGCTTGCACTTTCGTTTTCTTGTGTTTCAATGTCGCTACAAATTAACCTTGACTTTTTATGGGCGCCGATGCAGCCAAAGTATAGGCTTTGGTTTTCAATGGCGTAAGTGAGTCAATGGAGACAATTCAAGCAATTTCTCTTCAGGTATTATATTTATTGATGTGCTGCTGTCGTTGGTGAAAGGTATCGAGCAGTCATTTATTTTTAATATAATTTTCAGACAATATTTGTATGATTTTGGTGCTTTGGCATGTTGACTTTTCTTTGACTGACATTCTTCTTTGCATGCAACCAGTCCAACATGCGCACATTTCTCTGAGGTAAACATTGACATGGCACAACCATCTTCCTCACTTTCACTAGATTTTGAGGTGTATGAACTGTTTGATGATGATTTAGATGATAATCGACTTCGTTCAGTGTCAATTTGCCTCAATTGGCGTCGCTGTTTAGCCTTGTGGGGGTGCATAGAACGTTGCCTCTGGAATGTTCTGGCAGCTATTTTGGCTTCGCGCAGTGACGCACTTGCTTTTATCTACATTTTACAATCTATCACGAAATGGTTCTTCTTCCCACAGCTTTTACATATCTATTCAACGGTGGGACATTTACCTTTGTGTGAAAACGAAAACCCACATCTAAAACACTACTTCTTTTTACTAGTAAACAGCACTTTGAGTCCTTACGTATTTAGCTTTGGCTAACTTTTTATGCGCATGATTCATTCACTTTGGGCACCTCCGGTCTCTTTGTCAGTGGCTTGTCTTTCAGCATGCTCCTCAGCTCTGGCAGCCATCAACACTCGCTCCAGACTAAGAGTTCCTCTCAGCATTCGTCATCGGAATGAATCTGACAAGCATCCATCAATAACTCTAAGTCGCATGGTTTCCTTATCATTAAATTAATTGAACTTACAGTGTTTGGTGAGCGTATTAAGTCTCTCTACAAATTCATGAATGGTTTCACCAATTTTTTGGTGTTCTTGATTGAAAATGTATCTTTCCTAATGAACATTTGGTCCTGAACTGAACTTTAGATTCAGCATTTCTTTAATCTGAGAATATGTAATTTCTTCTTCAGTTCGCTGGTTTTTCTTTTTGACTTCTTTCACATCATCACCAACAAGATTTTTGAGATACTTGATAATCTTTTTGTTATCAGTCTCTTCAAATACATCAATTAATTCATCAAATGACTCTAAGTACACAGACCACCTATCGACAATATTTTGCTTTTTGTCTGCATCGAACGGTGATGGTGTTTTCAGGAATGCAGCAGCATTGTAGACCAGTTTGGAACTTTCTGCCACCGCGGGTGGTTTGTGAAAAGGAACGAAAGTCCACAAAGTAAGTTTACTTCTTCCCTTTATTCATGTTATTGTTTCCTATACAATAAACCCCATCCATCAGTGAGCGGCTCCTGGATTCAACTCCCACTCTGTTTTAACCATAACATTCCTCCCTGGAGCTTTCACCAATCAACCCTTCCAGAACCTAACATGATTACCACAAAGATAATAGTACAGCATACTACACACCTCCCCCTGTTAATACAACAAAACAGTTAAAACCCGAACAATTTCTAAAGGACAATTAACTAATCCATACCATTTCTGGTAACAATCAACTGATCTTTGACACAATATACATTGCAAGAAAGTACAAATTTACACGAAATCCTGGAGATGTGTAGGTCTCCTACTCATGCACAGACTTTTCCTTTTGCCTGTCTGCAAATCATCAACAACACAGTAATCCATAGAGCAATGCTTCCTAGATCCTTGCTTGCACTTAGAAACAGGACCTTCAAGATCATGTTCAGAGTTAGTGGCAGGACCATTTGGCCCAGCATTTTCCACAATGCAACTCAACACAAATTCCAAATTCGATGATCTTCAGTCTTGATCGCATTTCTGAAAAGTTGAATAACTCTTAAAGGTTGAGAAAACTTATTCATCAATCCACCTTTCCTTGGGTTTTTTTTATCTTCACCCAATCTCCAACTTTGGCCTTAGTGTTCTTTACAGCTATCCTTTTATCAAAATATTCCATTCTCACAACCTCTCTTTCCTTTTCCACTCTCAATTCCTCACACAACTCTTTACTCCCAGAGATCAATTTAGTTCCAGGCCTCCTTACTTTCTTTATCCACGCTGGACCAACCAAATCGTTGGGGGACCTCTTCTTGAAAGGTAAGAAAGGTGTAATTCTAGTTGAAGAATGGGAAGTTAATCTGTACATACGGACTTCCCTTTTTAGTTCATCCACCCAATTCATATAGTTAGCCACTGCATGCTGAATACACTCCCTGACCACTTTGTTAAAGTGCCAAATCATACCATTGGCAGATGGATGGTATACAGATATTGTTTTATGTTTGATGCCCATCTCATTCAGAAACTCCTCCATCATCTTGGATGTCAGTTCTACGCCATTAACAGTTAGCAAAGACACAAGAAAACCTTCCCTTCCAAAAATGTCCTCTAGAAACAAAATCTCATCACGTGTTTCCACAGCATTGACCACTTTAAGTGCAGGCCACCAAGAGAGCATGTCCATGCAAGTGATGATAAACTTATCGCCACCTGAGTCCCTTATTGGTCCTAATATATCTAAAGCGACCTCAATCCAAGGTCCAGGTATAGAGACTCTGATCAACATGGATTGCGTTCTGCATTTTAAGATCTTGTGCTTTTGTTGCACTCTGTGCAGTCACATACCACTCTCTCAATCAACAGATCCATGCCCGGCCACCAGTAATTCATTTTCACTCTCTCCTTCATTTTGGATATCCCTGGATGCCTCTCATGGGCATTTTCAAGGAGCCTCATCCTTACTTTTTCTGGAGGGACACACGCCTTACCTGCATCTGACCAACCTTCCCTCAGCCTGTGAAGTATACCTTGCAACTGCATATCATTCATCTGTTTCCTTCTCAACTCATCTTCTTGAATGATTCCACCTGATATTGCACTGACCATCACCGCTTCATTACCAAATTCATCTTCAAGATTCATGTCTTCCACTCCACTAGATCCACGCACACACAACCTGAAGCAACAATTGGCAATGGTGTTCATGACACCAGGTACATAGGACTCCACAAAATCAAACTCCTTCAATGCCACCACCGACCTTCTAATCGTGCTGGAGATGGCGTCAATCCCATTTTTACAAAAAACCTCCTTTAAGAGTTTATGGTCCGTTCTTACTTCAAAAGAACTACCCCACATGAACTTTTTTAGCGTAGTCACCACCCAGTATAGAGCCAGGGCCTCTTTTTCTGTTACAGAATAGTTAGCTTCAGATCCACGCAATGCCCTAGACAAAAACAGGATAGTATTAACCTTGCCAAAAGACTGTTGTTCCAACATTGCTCTTAGTCCTTTCATGCTGGCATCTGTTCTCAAGATAGTTTTAGCCCCTGGTTCAAAACTACTTAAGTTAGATGCTTTAGACAGATTTCCTTTCACCCGCTGGAATTCCTTCTCACATTCCTCCGTCCAAGCGAACTCACAAGGCTTCCCTTGGAGCGAATCCCAAGCTGTATGCAGATGCCCATGGTATTCTATCTCGTCACCCTGAATTTGCACTTCTTGAGCTTCAGAGCCAAACCACACGCACTCAATCTCCCCAAACCTCACATACTCTGACATCATGCTCTTTCTAGGTTCTACTATACACTAATATGCCGTCTTGGTAAATCTACACCCCATTGATACCTTCAAGAACACTCTCCATGGCTCTTTGAAAGACAGCAGAGGCAGAAATCAACCTAAAAGGCATCCGCAAGTACTTGTAAGTCCCAAAAGGTGTAATAAATGAGGTAAATTCTTGTGACTGGGGATGTAGAGATATTTGATGGTATGCTAACGTCAAGACCAATGAGGAGAAGAATTTGGCACCCCCGAGACAGCGCAACATCTCTGTGATGTTGGGTAAAGGATAGCAATCTGCTACCACTGCCTTGTTCAACTCTCTCATATCCACACAAAGTCTGACTTTCTGATTTGCCTTTCTAGCCATGACCACAGGAGACACCCATTCTGTCACTTCCAGCTCTTGAATCACTCCACACTTCTGCAACCCGTCCAGTTCTTTCTTCATAGTTTCTTAAACCGTTAGAGGCACACTGCTTACTTTCCCTGCCTTGGGAATCATTCCCGATTTAAGTTTTATATGATGCACATGGTTCTTGAGAGGGCCTTCTTTCTTCCTAAACACCTCTGGAAAACATGCTTTTGTGTGTACTCTCTACCTCCGACACCATGACTCTCTCTTTTGCAACCCAGCCATCTCTCGGTTTCACCGACGGTATCTCATTCGTATCTAAAAATACTGACAAATCTCGTGAAACCAGCTAATCACAGAATCACCTTGTAAGACACATATATTTTAGCAGGAATTATTCTGTCACAAAACTCAATTGTTCCCCAAAAATAATCCATCAGCTTAAAAGGCTGTCCACTATATGCTTTGATCTTGATATCCGTCTTCGTCAGTGCTACTGAATTCTTTAGACCTTCCTCAAAAAGTTTTCTGGGAATTAGTATTATTTTTGCCCCAGAATCAAAAAGCATCTTTACAGGAGAACTATTTACCTGAACCGTATCAATTGGTCCTTCACATTCTCCATCTCCTATTTGCAGAACTATTTCCTCACACTCCGATTCAGAATCATATATCATTTAACTTACTTTTTCTCACTTTTAGCCAAACGGCAGTGGGATGTAAAGTGACTGTTTTTACCTCATGTCTTGCATGAGGCTTTTCATCCTGGACATTCCTTGAAATTTGCCACATGTCTAGACTTGCCATATCTAAAGCATTTGATCAAACATTTATTCACCACCTTCCTTTCTTGCCTACCCGAAGCAGCAAGAAAGTTCTTTGATTTCACCACCTGCACTGCTTCTTTCTTTTCATCACCAGACGTTTGGTTGCATATGACTTTGACACATGCTAGGGAATGCTCACAGGTTTTAGCCGCTGTCAACACCTCAGTGAGGGTGGGGTTATCTTTCAACCAGAGAGCCTCCCTTGCTTTGTCAAATATACAACCCAGCATGAACTGATCACGCAACATTTTGGGGCCGATTCCGATCTCGGCCGGTAGGGATCCGAATCGGATTCGGCTTAACCGGATCCGATTCGGAGCCCTGTTTCCCGACCGATTCGTACGCGGGTCCGGCCGAGCGAGTACGATGCAAGCGCCCGCGAATTCGCCGACCGACTCGTACGCGGCCTCAACACGCTCCGACCGACTCACACGGACCCGACTCGCACCGCGCAATGGAGACATTCCCCGGCCGGGTAAGTACGATGCGCACCGCGAGCAGTCCGACCGACTCGCGCCGTCCGGCTCGAAAGAGCTGTCGGAGCCAGACTTTGGGGGTCCGCGTCGGACCCCCCTGTATGCGTGGCCGCGCGAGTCGCACACAAGGGGGACCCATGGGTCCCCCTACCTGTGCATGTACGGCACGATGCGCTTCGCCGCGTACACGCTGTAGGGGGCGCCCTTGCTCGCCTCGCACCCATTGAGTCAATGGGAGTCCGCGTACGCGTTGTACGACCGGCTCCCATTGACTTCAATGGGAGTCCGACCGAATCGAGTCCGATAGCCTACGAACGCATCGTACTCGTCCGGTCGGACTGCCAGAGTCCGATTCGGTCGGAATTCTCTCCGGGTCCGGCTCGGTCGGAGAGATTTCCGGCTCGAATCAGAATCGGCCCTTAGTCGGTTGCTGCACCAAAATTATATGTGGATGCTAATTTCTGCAATGCAGTTATGTAACTCTCAACTGACTCCCCACATGTTGCATCCTTCATCCAAAATGATATTGTTCTAAAATAGTGCTAATCTTTGGCAAATAATGCAAGTCCAGTTTTTTTAGACAGACCTCATATTCATTGAGGTCATTAACACCAACTGTAGATAATTCTGGCAGGGGCTCAAACACCTCCTGTCCTTCCAGACCCAAACAATGCATAAGCAACGACATTTTCCTCTCCACACCCAGCGAGGTACCACATACTCTGGCATAGTACATAAAAACCCTCTTTCATCTCTGCCACTGAATTATTGGTTCTCTCAGAGTTGAAAGGAAGAAAGGTGGAGCTGTTGCATTCTGTATACTTACAACTGTGAATGTGACTACCAGCACACACAAGATGTGTATACTAGCACACGTTGAATGCAATTACCAGAATTCGAATTGTGTATACTTGCAGACTCTGAATTTGATTACTGGAAAATACACATTCACGCACAAGTATGCAAATACACAGGTGTCCCAAAGCTGGATCACCAGTACCAGAATAGGTACTTGAGTTACTTGAGACCCATTGTCTGGATCACCAGTACCCGAAAAGGTACTCTAATTACTTGAGAAACATTCCAGATTTCAGATGATGAACAATATCAAAATGCCAAACAGTACCACTAGTCAGAACCAATGCATTATAGAGCACTCCTTCCATATCCTCAGCTGCACCACTGGTGAATGTTCACGCAGGATGAGGAGGCGAGACATCTCACAACACAATGAGCCCGGAAACAGTAGATAAGAGCATCGGGACAGTACCGCTTCAAGATGCGTGCAGAGCTTTCAGTCGTGAATCCCAAGTTAAGATGGTCACTGACGTAATACTGAAGTGTGCATCTGTTTGTCACTAAGTAGCTTTCGCTGAGATCCCTCACCGGCTCCGGAACGACAAGAGTATTGTGTTCTGTGTGGCGGGGCTGTGACCCAGGTAAGTGCTTCACAATCTCTGCCCACAAGCAGCTGCTAAGTTCCGTGCAGGCGGTGCAAGCTTCTCGTGGTCAGGCACAATAGGTAACCCTTATGCCTGGCTCGAGATTTTAGCAAAGTATAGCCAAAGCACTCATGGCACAATGTGGCATTACACCGTGCCCTTGTACAGCTTTCAATACGCGTCGTATACAGAAATGCGCTTATATCTCCCTGATAGGACTCCGAGTGTACCCAGATATGTTAAGTGGCGGCAAAACTGTAATTATGACAAAGTTCAAAAATCTCGCAAAAGAACTATAACACATAACATCTAGCCCTCAGAGTTTGTAAAGCCAATTAAACGTTATAATACGTAGTGCACTCACCCGCCCAGTACCGACAGGTGATAAAGCTGCCGGTTACTTCGATCTGTAGAATCCTTTACATCCACAAAGTTGCCAAGTGCTGTTGGGGTTTGTAGCGTCAGTTGCATCGCCCAGTCATCACCAATCTGAAAAGCAACAAAAGTCCACAAAACAAGTTTACTTCTTCCCTTTATTCATGTTATTGCGTCCAATCCATCAGTGAGTGGCTCCTGGATCCAACTCTCACTCTGTTTAAACCATAATATTCCTCCCTGGAGCTCTCAACAATCAACCCTTCTAGAACCTAACATGAATACTACAAAGACCCTAGTACAGCATACCACATAGTTCCTTGTGACTTGGTGTTTGCAATTCATCTGAAGGACCTTGCCATGTGCTGGCCTCCGACTCATCTTTAATGAGAGCTGGAAACGTGACTTTCTTTGCAGCTATCTGACAAAATATGTACTATTCCAAGAGTCATTGGAGGCTCTTTAGTCTTCGAAGACCTGTGAAGTTGTTCTGAGCCCCACTGAGCAACTGTGTGATTGACCCACTTCGGGTATGGACAGCTCCATAAGCACAATCCTGAGCAGTTCTCTGTGAACCAGCTTCACTGAGTGCTGTGGTACAATGACTCTCTTTAGTGTACTCATAAGTCATTTATTTCTTATCTAAACGTCCATTTGCATTTTCTAACACCTGGTTGATCTTTGCCTTGCATCGCTTCTGTTCGCAGCATTACTTTGCAAGCTATGATTATCAATGTCTGTGCTGCATACACCAGGTTTACTCCTCTTTTGACGTTAACACTCTGTATATTGTACAATTGTATCTTGCGTGGCAGCGTGGTACCTTTATGTATGGTTTGATCAGCAGGTTCTTGACCATCAACGTGTCAATTCTTTGCAACACTTTCGTTGTCTTCATCTACTTTGCAGCGGCTGGTTTCGCACTTTGACTCCATGTGCATGAAGTGTCGATTCCATTCTTCGACAGCGAAACACGAGGCACGGACGAGCAGCTTGCTTGGACCACAGCAAACTCACTGGAAGAGTATGGTTGTTCTTCGGGTTACTTATCCCCTATCTCGTTGTCATTTGTAGCATCTTCCCTGCCTGGGTACCCTCCAATGACCACGCCACACAGGGAGCTTAGTATTACACGCCTTTATTATGCTGTGTGTAGCTGCAAACTCAACATTCTAAAACATGCATTCATGGCATTGCACTCTGACACCTACATCACAGCTCTACGGAGTCCGTTAGGAGCCAAAAGGGTTCTGTCATAAAATATCGAAAGACACTACACTTTGCAGGGCACATTTGCAAACTAATACAGTAGGAGATTTACTGCTTACAAGGGCAGGAGTACATTAATGTCCAAAATTGGATTGAACAGGTACCGTCCAAAAATTGGTGATAAAGAGGTTTTTCAATGGAGAAAAATGATTTCCCTGCAGAGCTTTATTTTAATTTTGTATTAAAGTATAATTTTTCTATTGTGTTACATTTATGCATTTGTAAATGCCAATCTTGTAAATCTACAGTCAAGTAAATGGTAATAAAGGTAACATGATATTATTTGAATTCTATGGTAGTTGGATAATTACTCCAAACATTTCAGGAGACCTGTGGTAGTAAGTTCCAATTACTTTTTATGATTCAAGCCATTAGTAGGTACAGCTCTTGGGGCACTGGATGTCGTCCAGCATTGTTTAAGGTTTCCAGCACTTGTGGCAGCAATCAATCAGTGGGTAAAATTACCAGGATGTCCAGTTTTCAGGGTGCCATTATTACTCAGTGGGCATAGAGGTACAGGACACAGGGTACAGGTAGCATGGGGAATGTAGGAGCATCTTTACTAAGGGTTTGTATCTGGGGCTAATCACTAAGAGAAACCCTGTGTCAGTGGTCCTAAACAGCCCAAAAGCGTTACAATTTATGCTTCTTGCATTATGTGCACTTACAGTGAGCCATATTATCTCAACCTAAGATGGAAGCCCTTTGCTGGGCTAGCTATGGGGGATCACCGGACCTGAAATAGACCTTACTGCAATGTGTGGGTGAGATGGACTAGTAGGTGAGGAAGGAACTACAGGGAAGGGAAGTACTCTCACCTAGTGTGCCTGGTCTCCTCTGATATCAGTGCTCCTCTGCACATTAAAGCTTCTTATTTTGAGGGTGCTGTGTCAGGACTACTTCTGAGATTGCAACTGACGTATCTAATATGGAGAGCTTGCTGCCTCCAGGAATAATGGAATTTGGGATGAGAATTTGTAGCCTGTACTGGGAGTACATGTAGCCTGGAAGAGTAAGAACAATAATTGAAGATTGGAGTAGGCTGGTTAGGAAATGGATGAGACCCGCAGCTTGAACAATAGGTCTCCGATGTAAATGCTGGCCCAAAACCTGGTAACACATGCAGATGACAGAAGTAAGGAGAAGTAATATATTCAGTGTAGGAATGCTTGAAAAGAGGAATAGCACAGACAACAGGAAAGTACAAAACAGAATAACTGTAGACTAACTACCATACATTATAGCTTACATTCTCTTTAAAAAATCATCTTTGTATTGCTAGGACTGTTCATAGCACTGCATGTAACAGTTATTGTCGCAAAGTTTTAGGAGACTTGGAGCAGACCCTATATAACCACAGAGCCTCACAACTCACTGGCACTATCTGATAATGATAGGAATATTTTTGTGCAATCACAAGAGAGGAGAAATGGATAAGAGGAAGTGAGACAGAATACGTAACAATGCCCATGGAAACAGAGAAGAAAGTTAGAGTAACAAAATAGAGAAAGAGCCGACAGACCAAATACAATTAAATGAATGGGATAAGCAAGACAGACATACAAAAGTAGGAAAGGTAGACAAGAAACTGGAACATGGATTGGAAGTATGCATTAACAACAAGGAATGATGGTAAATGCAGCAAAGAATATGCTCTCAATCAAGTACAGGATTAAGGGACCAAAACTAAAAACATACTCTTTGATTTATAAATAAAATTAGCTAGGGAAGCATATGGAAATAGGCTTTAGGAACAGAAGAAACTGAAGCACTAGATCAGTATTCAGTATGCTTTAGCACCAAAACTAGGAATCAAGGAGTCAGAAAACTGCACAGCACACAGGAGTAAAATCTGGCCCTCACACAATTTGAGCAACCAAGGAAAGTTTGAGTAAAGTCTGAGTAGGTGAGACGGTTGTGAGTAGTGCTGAGTTCACAGTGATTATAAGTCAGAGAACTGCAGGTAGTAGCACAGATCCAAGCAGGGTGCTGGATATGGGAAAATAGCCAGGTGTTGAGAATCACAGCTCTGCCTCCAGCGTGAAGGGTAAACAGGAACTGGCACAGGGAAATACTACAGAACACTGAAAACATGAGAAGGGATACAGGGAAACCAGAAACAAATTGTGGATGGGAGCAAAGCAAAGAAAGTGAACCTATTGAGCACATGAAACAACAGGGACTTCAGGGTCAACCTCCAGGATGTGATCTCTTGAAGTTATAAAGAAAGAAAGGACTACAATAACCGAAATTCATGATATTGTGAAATCCAGGACTGGAGTGAAAGGTAGAGCAAGGTCTGTAAGTTGAAGAGCATTCCATAGAAGCAAGAATAAACCTAGTAATGACCTATGAAATGCCACCTGTTTCCACCTTGACGGATCCTGACAGGTTCATGAGGATGACCACGTGTAGTACCTGCTAACATACCCCGTGAAAGACATCTGTAATCAGGACAAGAATACAATTAAGTCAAGATAATTAGGAACCATATAACAACTAGTCTGACGAGGAAATTAACCACCTATTACCATGGTCATGAAACATATATATGTGGAGACCCCTGTTAGCATAATGCCTACACAGATGTTGAAAAAAAGGATGTGTTCAAAACAATATTGGGTGTTGAATGCACAGAAAAATGTCAGAGGAGATTCAATAGGTAATGTGTTAAGAAGACGAAATGGAAAAAAGATCAAGTCAGATCTTTGGGAGAAGCTTGTAAATATGTATGTGCATGTTATTTCTATAGTGCAAACCCATCCAAAAGGCAGCAGAATGCTGTGCATGGTCAAAGGAAAGCTTAAAGTCAGCGACTAATAGGAGAGGAACCTGTGATGTGGAGAATTGATGCATTGTGATGTAGTATTCTTTAAAGAGGTGTGTCTTTAACTCTTTGCTAAGTTGGAGCAGCCTTGGGGTGGTCCTGATGGATATGGGGATGATGTTCCAGATCCTATGTCACGTGGCTAGGTTAAGCCCGGGAAGACACACTGCCATTTTTACATACACACGTTTCTTAAAATTGCGTTCTTTTCTACACGATGACTTTTTACACACATTTGCTTGCTTGATAGTGCAGGATTAGTTTCGCTGAAACCACATTGCTTACAATTTCACTTCGTAGGTACACTATCACGACACCTTGAACATTCAGTACAAGGCCTGAACACACTTGTGCTCATGTTGTTGTTTGTTATTCGTCTTTGAGGCGACATGGCTATAACAAGAGAATAAACAATGTCAGCCTGGCTGAAGCCTCGACGCGGAAGCATGGATACTGTTATTATAAATGCACACATATTTCCGTGTTCAAATCAGAGGAGCATTCTGCTGTCATTGCGAGGTCACTATTGTCGGAGTCTTAGTCTAGCTGATTCCTGTTTACCGTCTGCAGGGAGGGATGTGACCAAGACAGGGACCTGCATACATTTTATCTTCAGGTAATGGGGAGTAAGATAATCTAGTAGGGGAATCTTTGTAAAGGCAACTAGGTAAGCAGCGAATAATAGGAGTACATTATACACAGTACTTATATGCCAGCATGTTGTGGAATTGTTTATCCTTTTCACTGTTCTTATGCTGCTAATCACTTTTATTTGCTTTTGTCTTTTAATGATTGCAGCGTATATATTTTATACAAGAATCAAAATGGTTTAATAAATATTGAAATGCCCCCTGTGTATTTTTTGTGTATCTTCCTGAGTATGCACAAGTGACTGAGCGAAAAGGTTCTAGATCTGTTACAACGATTCCAGGGTTGTCATGTTCTGAGGTTGCTCAAACCATTTGTTACCTTACTAGGTTTAGGGGTACATATGGTGGTACAGTGAGTTAGCAGGACTATAGGCCAACACATCCTGAGAGGGTGCATAGAATCAGTCTGGCACCATCCCAACGTTTATGTTGTCCAACAAACGAACAGTTCCTACTGAGAAGGTGGAAACCGTACGACACCTGAATGCATAGATGGAAAAGGCCTGTTGTCTTGTTCTTTCTCTTTCACACTTCTTAGTCTGCAGTTTGATGGTGTCCTGACTGCAGGTGTGCCCAGAACCACCAGATATGGTGAACATATCTGCAAGATAAGTGGGCTGTTGGTTGTGATGGCTTTATAAATGATGTATCAGGTTTTGAAGATGGTGTGGGCTGGCAAGGAGAGTCAATGGAGTTCCACCAGGATGGGGGTGATGTAATCATATTTCTTCAGGAACTGGATAAGACATGCTGCGGCATGTAGGATGCCCCTAAGGGAAGCCAGTATGGGGTCTCGGAGGCCATGGAGTTAGGGCATTACCACCATCCAGATGCAAGAGTACAAGGGGTTGAACAGCACTTCTGAAAGTACTTTCTTGAAAAAATGGTTTGACTTCCTTTAGAGGGAAGCTGGTACCAGGTCATGATTATTTTTTTGGCAATGTGTTCCTTCAGATAGAGATTGGTATCCAGTGTGAATACAACTGATTTGGCATTCAGTGACAGTCGGGGCTCGAAGGTCAAGGTTCATGTCATTGAGCCAGGTTTGTACTGTATCTTGTTGTTCTTGGCAGATAAGTAGGAATTGTGTCTTGGTTGGATTGAGCTTCAGGTAGGTGCTGGGCATCCAAGTCTGGATGATGTGCAAGTATTGTTTGAGCAGTAAGATTTCATAAGCAGAGGAGACTTTCAAGTAAAGTTGTTTATCATCGGCATATTGGTGAATCTAGATTCAGTTATCTGTGAGTAGAGCACCAAATGGTCCCATGGTCCCATGTAAAGGTTGAAGATGACAGGAGACAACATGTGAATTGGAGGTGCCCATGTGAACAAACTGGTGTCGGGTGGAAAGCTATGAGGAGAACCAGTAAACGACATTGCCGGTGAATCCCATTCATGATTCAAGGGTGTGTATGAGGGTGGGTTGGTCGACTGTTTTGACGGCAGATGAGAGATCTAGCACTATCAGGATGCAGGTGTCATTTTCATCATTGGTCAAGAGGGCATTGTCTACAGTGTGCAAGGTGGCAGTCTCCATGCTGCAGCATGATCTGAAGCCAAACTGGTAGTCGTGCAGGAGATGGTTAGTATTGACATGATCTTGGAGTTGAACATATACTGCTTTTCAATGATCTTGCTGATGAATGGTAGGTAAGTGATTGGCCGGTAGTTGGCTGAGTCATCAAGATCTAGTGTAAGTTTCTTTAGGAGTGAGAGAATCTAGCCAGTCTTGAGAGCTTCTGGGAAGCTGCCTTAAGTGAGGGAGGCATTGATAATGGTAAGTACGAGTAAGAGAAAATCCCCTGAGAGAGGTTTGATGAAGGACAATGGTAAGACATCATCTTCACAAGAAGTGACTTTGAGTATGTCAACCTAATCTGAGGGAAATAGGGCTTTGAAGGCAGATCATTGCAGGATTCTACAGGAAGAGGTGGGTGTGAACGATGAAGCAGGATTGGTATCATCAAAGTGCTGTTTGATATTCTGTTTTTTTTCACTGAAGAAGAGGTTGATGTCATTGTAGTTTTCTGTGGAGTGAGAAATAGGTGGCTCTGGCAGGGGGTTGATGTAGTGCTTGATTGTTACGAACAGTGCTCTGCTTCTGCTGATGGCTTTATTGATGGTGATGGTATAGTACTTTGCTTTGGCTGATGTGATGATCTGTCTGCATGATGCACAGAGGGTCTTCAATATAAAGAGGTCATCAGGAGTTCTGTTTTTCTTCAATTTTCTTTCCTGTCTTTAGAATACCAGGGTGCTGAAGGCTTTGGCTTGCAGTTGCATGTAGTAAGTGGGGTGTGGACATTCATATAGCTCTCCAAAAACCTTTTTAAGTTGTTTATATGGGTGTGGGCATCGGAAATGCAGTTGATGGGGTGAGAGATGATTTCAAGCATTAGGTTCTCTATGGAGAAGTCTTTGAAAGATCTGAAGACTTGGTCTTCTCTTTTATGTTGCCCATGGTCTGTTAGTAGTAGGCGGGGCAGGGATATAGGGATAGCAGAGAGGTCAGTCTAGCCAAAGGGTATGGGTGGTATGCATTGGACTATTGGTGAGGTTGAAAAGACAAGATTGAGGATGTGGCCTTTTGAGTGTGTTGGTTGTGGAGTGCCTCTCTGCTCCTGAAACATGCTTTGGTGTATGCATGCCAGTTTGTATGCTAGATTGTTCTTCATTGCAGCTAGAGACAACCTCTTGAACTCCTGGTTGGCCACTTAGAAGTTTCTGAATAACTGGATACAGGAATGTTTCAAGGGCACTATTTCTCTATCTAATAAAGTGATATCTGGCATAGCTAAGAAGCATTTGTCCCAATCCTAATCAGAGTCTGCAACAAAATGTTTCCCTTTTCTTTGAACTTGTCTTGTTCTTATCCACCTAAAGGCATCAACTTTGCTAAGGACTGGCCATCCATACGCTATGTGAAGGCCTAGCCAATGCCAGAGCCAGGATTATGTATCTTGGAAATATTTGAGGCAAGTGAGATGAGCGTTAGGAATGTTTCTTGACAGTACTGGGCAGACGTCTGGGGATCCATCACTAGACAGAATAAAGTCCCTTGTTGATGATGGATGTCAGATACCAGTAAGACAGACAATATTAAATTGTCACTGAATTCAGCAACTCTGCTAAGCCACTCCATATGAACCTGGGATTTTAGGGATTACATAGAAGTGAAAGGTAGCTCACATAGAGCAAAAGAAGCTAATAGATACATACCAGAGGGTGAAGCTGTGGCCTTACTGGCAAACCTCACAGAGCAGGACCTGCTTTTCCACTTGCCAGCCTTCATAAACTGTACACTAGCTCTATCACACAGCTCTACTGACTCCTAAAACACTATATGCCTCTTTCTCCCAATATTCCTTTTTTGACGTACAAATAGCAAGTTTCATTTGGCAGTGTGCTTGATTAAAAAGCACAAGCTAGGACTAGTTAAGGAGTCAGAAAATGGAACCCCTTAGCTGAAGCTCCTCTGATCTCAGATTTCCACTCCCAGTCTCCACAGTCCTTGCGACTAATTTCTGCTACTGTGTTGCATAGATCCACCCACATTGTTCCCATGGTCTAAAATCTTACTAGCTCTACATATGCCTTTGGAGGCAGTAATTCCAAAAGCTGTCAATTGCCACTAGCTTGGTTGACGGGCGAGCTGGAATACTCAGCTACTACTACCTCTCTTGCAGTGCTGCTCCATGCAGCCAATAAAAACTGGAAATGAGTAGACTGCTTATAGCCAACACCGTATGTGTAACCACCACTTCACCAAGCCATCAGAGGCAATACCAGACTATAAGATTAAAGAAAATATTATAAACTGTATATCTTCATGGCAAAGTCAAACTTCATAAGGGAACTGGCTACCATTTCTACCAAGTCACCCAGAACTTTATTTCATTGCATCCATTCCAATACCCTTTCCTGTGCCACTACCATAATGCATGTTTAGCTTCTAAATGCAGAGGTTTTCATCTTATTTCACTGACAAATCAACTCTGTAATGTGCAAATTTATCCAAAGTGCAAACCAGAGTAATTCACTCCCAAAACCAGCAGGTCATAGGACAATGTTCCATTATCTGCAGAGACAAGGTTGCTGGAGACAATGAAACACCTTAATCCAGCCTTTTCTTACTCATCATGAACAATTGACAATTTGTCAATTAGACATGGATTTCTGATCAATAGTATGTTTTCCCAAGAAGTCTTCCACAATTTGCTAAACATCGACCAATTCGCTCCAATTGTGCTAAACCTAAACTTTGCCCCAATCTCCTCTGCAACTATAGATCCCTCTGAAACCTAGCATGGATTGGGAAAACAGTTAACGAGTGTATCTCCAACCAACTGGCCTAGCACACCAACCAAGAACATCTACTGTCAGAATATTTTACAGGAAGAATACTAAACTGGCTTCCTTTCCAGTAATTGCACTAAAACTGCAACTCTAAAATATTTGGTGATGTTTTCCTTGAACTGAATGAAAGAGACTCCAATCTGCTTTTTCTCCTTTAGCTCTCAGAGACAGTTGATAGAATTGATCATCAGAAACTAATATTACCCCTTTAGAGCTGTATGGACATTCACATCCAAGCCTTGAACCTGATTGACAAGGTAGATGGTGTGAATTTTGACCCAATGCTACAAATAATTGTCACACTTGAGTTATAGGCACTCTGTTCTACTACTGCTCCTCAAAAGGAATACACAGAAGTACTAAGAAATTTATTAAATTTGAGATGTAGACATTGTGAAGTTCAGATTAAGTTTAGAATTGAGTCAGAAGAAATCACCTAGTTTAATAACAATTTTATATTTTAGGCGGAGCAGTTTCTAGGTACAATAATAAGCATTGGGGCTACCTTTTTCCCCAATGTGGCCAAGGTGTTTTTAGGGGACTTTGAGTTGAAATTCATCCATAACCTAATCACCTCATTCTTTCAGACAACATACTTTTAGTGTTATTATATCAACTACATTTTTCATGATTCAATGGCTCCTGGAATTTCTGGAATGGCTTAATACCTTCAATAGTAATTTATACTCCACTAGTGCTTGTGATAAAATCAAAGTCAATTTTCTAAACTGTTGGATTAGGAATAATAGTGGCAACTTTGAAGAGGACCTTAGTCCCAATTCAAATGTAAATAATACTCTATTGGCATTCAGTGCAGCACATCCAAAGACCCAGAAAGAAAGTTCACCCTTTTTCAGACTAATATAAAACTTTACTTCAATTGACATTTACCTTAGAAATTCAGCCACTGTACACATAAAAGTTATCCAACGGGGTAACCCACAAAGATTGTTATCACAAGCCCAAACAAAAGCATGTTATTCTGCTCTGGATTCCATATTGACTCACACAATGAGGTGGAATCCAAGCAAAAGCCAGCCGCTCTACCAGAGTAGCTTTAGCTTTGGTAATTTAAAATGTAAGAGTATTATTCAAAGACACTGGCAGGTACTAAATACTTTTGTAATTTAGCTCTAAAAAAGCCTTATTTCTTTTTGAGGAGAGGAAAGAATGTGAGTCTATCATTGATAAAATCATACAATCCATTTGGATTCATCACCTATTGCTATGTGAGGTCTAATTCCTATCATTAGCCATTTTATGCGCAGATCCATTTATTGGTGCTTGCAACCTCTAAGACTAAGGACATCCTGTATGTAATGAAACTAAGATAAACCAGTAAACCTGGGAATACATCAAAATACGATGCCTTCCCCGTGAGGCATTATATTGAGAAATATCTTTATTTGCCCCGTTACTTCCTCTTTCTATGCGTGATGCATTCGGCATCACACACAGAAAGAGGAAAATACATCTAAGGATTGTTTTGTGCAGGAAAGTGTCCCTTCCTCCAAAAAAACAATCCTGTTTGTGATGCAGATACCCTTGCACTATGGTGCAGGGATGCCTGCAATGGTGCTACATAGCACACAGCGCACCGGCGCAAGGAAATAGCAGAAATGCTCCATATCTTTGTAAATATGGAGCATTTATTTTCTCTCCCTTTCAAATAATGCAGCGCAACAACTTTGTGTGCTGCCCTACATTGCATGAAAGATTACTAAATATACCCCTAAGGCTCAAACGTTAGCAATGTATTGACAGTTGGTCCCACTGGAACATTCTGATTCACAGAGAGGGCTTTTTTTTTCCATCTGCTTCTTCAGTCCCCTGGTCCCTTGTGGGATGGGGGCGAGCGGGGGATCTCAGGGTCTCAAAGGGACTCCCTCTGTGGCCAAAACAGAAACAAAACTCATGCCGCGGCTTACACTGTACTCCTGCGGGATCCAGCGCAGATCCCATGTGGCCCTGTGGGAGTACAGCAGGTCCCCGAAAAACTTTATTTAAAAAAAGATAACAATGGAAAATGTGGGTCTGTGGGGTGCTGGCTGCCTGTGACGGGGGTTGGATCCAGGGCCTGGACACAGGCAAGGCCCTTTGGCTAACCTCACGCCATGCACAGCAGAAGGCCATGCTCGGCAGAGGGTTAGCTGACCTTGGTGGGTTGGGCATAGGCCTGAGTCCTGAAGCCAGCCCCACAAGGCTGTGCATGGTGTGTGGTCTGTGGCCGGTGGGTCTCTCCTGGGGGTGTGGCCACCAGAGGAGGATGGGTGCAGGGGCCTGGCCACAGTCCAAGTGCCATTGCGGCGAGGGGTTGGCTGCCAGTGGGGTCAATTGGGTTCTAATAATAATGAAAAAATGAAGTTTTAAAACACAAACAGCACTGAAATACTCCAGTTATACATACTGACATAAGTATAACTTAACCCACTGTTATGCACTGCTTTTGACTTCACATATTAGACCACTGATGACAACCTTTGTTTTTTTAAAGTACATTGAAATCCTACTACCGTACTTAGGTATAACTCCACTTTAACCTTTGTTTTTTTAAATTGAATATTTATAAACATTTACATCATAAATCATTAACGCTCTTTAAAAACCTAAGAAATGCATATAAAAACATTAAAAGTACAGCTATGGTTAGGAATTAAAACCTAAAAAAACAATGAAATTCACAACTTTAATTAAGTTTTGCTTTTAGGTCTTTGTACTTATTGGTATAAATATTGTGAAGGAATAACTATTACATTTAATTTCCCTCAACCTGATGAGGATAGACAAACTGGCATCATCTTGGGGAATGGGATATATTGCTTCATAAATGGTGCGTTACAGGGCTCTGCAGGCTCGTTCATTGTTTTATTTCTGAATAACACATTTGCTCCATAAACATGCTAATTGGGGATTATGGTTATTGTTCTGTGTTGCTGGCGGTGTTGTCCTAGATTTTTCATTTACAATCTTCAGTAAGTCTTTGTAAAGTTTGTGTTTTGGGTATGTAGTGCTTTTAAGGGTGTTTTGGGTGGACATTCTCCTGATAGATGTTGAAAGTCTCCTTCGATTGCTTTGGGTATTGCTGATACTTTTGATGCAGTATGCCCTTTGGAGCTTTTAAAAGATTTTACAGTCGTTTCTCCTGTGACTAGTGCAACACAGCATGTCCTCATCTGCCACTAATTTACACCACTAACATTTTAAGTTTCCACCAATTCATCTCAGATCTACCAGGTCTCTAAAGTATCATTTGTTTATAGCATTGGCTTTAGTATTTTTGGTTACTTGTTCAGAGTTGATGAAATGTTCTTGTAAAGAGGATCCAATAGAGTGTCAGGATTATTCACATATGTCTCTCTTTGAGTTGTAAACTGTGATGCGCTCTTCATCAATAATGATTTTGTTGTGACAAGCTCCTATTATATTTTTATCGTGTCTGCAGATGGAATAAAAGCCCTCTCTGTGAGTCCAGCAGCTATGGAGTGGGCAGTACAGAAGGTCTGAGATGTAGAAGGAAATAAGACAGCGAAGTGGCCACAACAGTGATTACGCAGACGTTATAATTCTGTATTGTGTGTAAACATGCAGTCCAATAAATTTAATATTTGTGGGATGGACTGTTAACACCCTGGTTGAGCCTGTATACGAAAGGGCATTGGTTTTGGATTATATGTGCTAGTATGTGTGCATGTTCTCTGCTCAGCAGTTGGATTGCATTGTGGTACACATCCGCATTAGTTGTGGTCTATCACACTGCCTCACAGTCTTGCATAGTGGTCTATCACACTGCCTCACAGTCTTACAGCCATAGCTTCTGCTGTATTTGTTTTATTTCAAACTTAAATAATTGGGTGAACACATCTAAATCCATGCTTGGTAATGCTATGTTATGAACAGGTTGCCAGAAAAGAGGTGGGATTGAGTTACACATGGCAATGCTGTAGCATTCATTATGGTCAGGCTGTTGATTGAAAATGAAATAAAGATTACCGCCCATAACCCTTTCACATACTACTTACAACCCTACTGATTTTCAGAAAAACCGCTCTCACCAACAATATAACTATATTACCAATCTAGGTTGCACTCTACCTATAATATCAGTGTGAATGTGGCACTCAAAGCGGTTTGACGTCTATATTATAATTTATATTAACGGAGCGCTGATGATAAGTGGAGTGGATGTTCAGTAATAGTAATGTGGTCAAGGGTGACCATTTATACTGAAAGCTTCCCTTTACTTTGAAAGAGGAAAATGAACCACAATATACAGGAAATTGCTTGCTCTCATTCTGACCTGCTAAGCTGCAATGAACAGCACGCAAAGAGTATTTTTCATGAAGGCTCTATAAATAGGGCATGCTTTCTTTCTGGATAGTTCAGCCAATGTGCTCCAAGTTAGGAAGATACAATATGTCTTTTGTTAACAGAAATTTCCTTTCAGTAATTCATCATAAAAGCACTTGACATGTCCCAACATTGCAACAATAACTGAGTTCAGGGATCTCTTGACAACCCTATATAATAATCATGCAACCTTTGTTATAAAAAGTAGAGCAAGCACAGGGTTTAAACATTGAAACTCTGCTTCATTAGATTTACTTCTATGTTTGGAGCTCATTTCTGACATTTCAGGAATTTACAAACTTTTCCTAGTGGGGTGCTCCTGAATATTGAATCAACAGTATCAATGGAATTCAATGACAAGGACAGCATATCAAAAATAAAATCTTGACAGGTAACTCTAGATACCTAACTCCACATTTATGCACCTATGCACCTACGCTGTACATATATCTTCAAGGTATATACATGTGGAGTTAGGAATAGTAAATCTATGCTTCCCTATATGCACCTACCTTTGGAAATGTTATCCCTCGATATTCTGTCCTCAATATTAGTATGGCACGCAGTACCGGCCCGTCCCCTGCTAAAGTGGCGGGGCGGACTGGAGGAGGGAGGTCGAGGGGGGTGGGGTTGAGTGCCAAAAAAAAAACCCCAAAAAACTTACATGAACGCCGCCCGCTGCATCTCGCTTATCCTTATTCTAGGCACAGGCTCCCAGACTGCACTGCGGCCAATCCTGACTCTGCATGAAAGCAGCATCAGGATTGGCCTGAGCACTGGCAACTTGCCCTCCCAGGCAGACTGGGAGCCTGTGCCTGCTCTCTCCATCCCCAGCAACGAAGCTGGGGCTGGAGAGAGCTCACTGCAGCATGAGGGTTTGGCCGGCCTGATACGGCCAGCCAAACCCTCATGCGCACTGAAAGGAGTGCACTACCACTCCCCCACCAGCAGTGTCATCCCCACTGCTCATCAGAGTCCTGGGGGCGGGTCCAGGGGATTAAAATAAAACGATAATAAAACCTGTTTTATTTGAGGGTGGTGGCGGGGGGCGGTGCTCCTCCACTCTAATGGAGGGGCCGCCGCTGACATTGCCACGATATTGCTGGCGTCGATATTCAGTAGTACAATCAACTCATGAGTACTACTGAATAGCTTACATTTCTAGTTATTGAATGTGTAAAATTTACACATGTAGTATTTTCAACTGGTGGAATACTCCACTTGAGCTAACAGTCAGAAAATACGTCTGAATTGGTGCCTTGTTCATCTCCAGGGGGAAAATACATTTGCACTGTGGAAAACCCCTTTTCCAGTTTTTCTTCCCCCGTTCTCGCTAAAGAAAGCCACTTACTTCGAACTTTGACAGTAGTATATTTGTGTGTGATTTCATGGCAGGAAACTACCATTCAATAGAAAACTGGCGACACAGCCACCTCAACCCTACTCCTGCGAATGCAACAATTCTCCCCATTTGGCAGCTGTGAATCAACTTTTTGCAGGCAGGACATCTTAATGATTTTGAGGGCCCTGGGCCAAACATATTTTGGGGGCCTCTGTTCCGAACTGCTATGAATTTATGATCCAATTTCAGCTCTTTCATGTCCTCTTTGGCCAGCTCACTGCCAGCGCACAGGCATACTCGTACAGATTCTAAATGTGTTTACATCTAATCTTCAAGGCTAGTAATGCGTGTTTTCAATATTGTAACACAGCAGCAGCTCACTAATATTAATGTAAATAATCTCTGTGACAACCTTCCATTTCTCATATGTGAGATCCTGTTTTGATCTATAAGAACTTTTTTTGGACGTTGCATGAAACATAAACACAACATTTCTTTACAAAAAAATGTCTGTAATGTGTAATAAACTCATAAGCATCACCCACATTAAAAATAAATTAAAGGAAAATAGTATTTAAAACAATCTGTTTAAGATTTTTTTCAAGGTCATCAGGGCAAGATTCTCTACAGAACAGGGCTGGCTCTATCAGGGCGCCCCCTCAAAGGCTGGGGCCCTGGGCCAGAGCCCACTTTGCCCATGCCTTAAAACGTCTCTGTTTGCAGGTAACTAGAACTTAAGTGTTCAAAAGCCTCTCTCAGCCTGCCTATAGCCACTTGATGGTAATGCTCCTTCGCAATCATTAATTCTTTGACTCAGAAGCCGAAGGCATAGTCTTAAATCCTTTAGTCTATTTGCATGGCATGTTTTGAAAAGGAAGAGCAACATTGTGTTACTAAGAGCCCTCTGCACGCCAGCGTCTAACTGCTTTTCCTGGGTGTGCTGCACGAAGTTTAGACAGACTTTTCATAAACACTTTCTGCTGGAAAGGAATCTATTATCCATAATTTACACTCACTTGGGTGGGCCTCATTTATGCTGTGCTGGGTATTACTGACCGAGTCTACGTAAATGAAAGCTGTGTTTAATGTCAAGGTGTGGTGTGGCCTCGCAGCGTTACTAGATGCAAGAATTAAATCTGGGATGTTTGAAAGTGTTGGGCGGAAGAGGAAAGGCTATTAAACAGCCTATCGGGGCCAGGAAACCGCATGGAATGAACAGAGTTGTTCCATGCATTCATTACAAAAGCTGTGATGTGACAAAAGCACTTGGCAGTCATGTGGATGGAAAAAGGTTATAACTTGTGCAGGGATAACCGAGCTGATCTTTCACAGGCTAAACGAGATTTAAGGTCGAAGATCCCAGCCACAGGGGTGGATTGAAATGGTTTGGTGTTAGTCTTTTAACTAAAACTATATGCTTTGAAGGTGTGAGACTCCATCAGAATCAATGCTGGGCCCTTGAGAATGGCCAAGAATGAGATATGAGGTGTCTGGGGTTTTGAGGGAATGGAAGTGCTGACGTCTTTTCCAAGGACCGAGAAAAATGCAAAGCTTCAAATATGTCTCATATAACAGTCTTGTTAAAAAATAATGTGGGGTTTAAAAGTGGCAGATAACTGAGTGATGACAATCACGTCATATCCTACTACTTAGGTGGCAACTTTGGAAGAAGGAGTATTCTGAGCAATAAACAACATGTAGCACGTGCTGCTAACAGAACATGCACTGGGTGGTGCCAGATGCTTCCCTTTCAGTAAATTGTAGAGCAATGTTATGGTGCTCTCTTGTTTGCACCACGTTAGAGCACAGCTCTCTCTGCATTTAGTGATCCTAATGAATGGTGATATAGTTTTTCTTCATTAAACAGTGTAATTTCTAAAAAAGTAAGCATAGGCAAGATTACAGTGAAACCGACTGCAAATCCCTACTGCTTCACCAACTCCCAAGATTCATATAAAAGCTGGCTCGAATTACACCAGGAATAAAATACCTTACTTCAACTAAACAGACTCTGGAGGAAACTCAACAACAGCAATGACATGCTCAATAGCTAATGCTGTTCCATAATCTACAAAGTCACTTTAAAAAAGACAGAGAGATTCCACTCATCTCAGAGCATCTCAGACGTCACCAACCCATTTAGTAAACTACAATTTTTTTTAACTCCAGAATGCAGAATCCACTGATTCCAAGGTGACACCCTCGAAAGACAAGCATTTGCAATGCAATCGGTCTCGCCTTTGGGACCTTAGAAGTATTTAGCCATGGAGAAGAAAGTATACCAATTCGGTGATTAAATAGTTACAGATGGAACTAATTTTAAAGCTTATTCAAAGCCATCAAGGGGAAGAATAGATCTAAAAAACAATAAAGAAAACTATTGAACAAAGAAACATAACCTGTAAATGAATTAAAGATACTCTCATAGTGACAACAGATCGTGACTGCGAGTAAGTGAGGTGTTCTTTTTACATTCGAATCACCGTGGTCCGTCTGCGACTTCTTGGTCAGGATCATGAAAGGTATTGTGAAAGTTCAATAATCCCGAGGGTCTCCAGACTGTGGTACAAAACATAGATACTCTTGTGACGAATTAAAACTCAGACCGGCGTGACAACAGATTGAAGGGGGCAACGAAAGGTCAGGGGTTGAGATGAAGACGCATTTCAATATATTTTTGACTAATTTATCATGCTAAACATTTACACTTTTTGAAACAATCACAGAAGAATCTATAAACTTCCCGATATGACAACTACAAGCTACACTGCATGGCTAAGCAATTGAACCAATGGTGGGACAAAATGGATATTTTCATATTTATTTACAAACATATGGAGGGTTAAAGGGAAAACACCACAACCAAAGGCCAGCTTTGTTCAGGCTTCTTATAGGGTGTACCATACTCCATTCAGCAGCATCACTACAATATGTGCTGAAACCTCTGTGGCTATAGTGTATATACATGGATGCTGAGAAGGGGCAAGGCCAAGCCAAGCGTCCGCCCCCTCGGCATCTTTGTGGGTTAGTGGCATGAGTTGGGCGCTGAATTCTACAGGGTGCAGTTAACCGCTTTCCGCTAACACCTCTCGCTCTAGTTCCCCCACAGATAGAAGGCGTTCAGAGCACCACTATTCTTACCACTATGACTACAGGCGAAGAGTATCCTGTCATATAGTCAGTGCTCAATAATGGATTGCAGAAATGAACACCTGAACCCACACACGCCCTCCTGCACCACTGTGGGTGAAGCAACATTCCGCAGTATAGAGCGACACGGAAATGAGGCGGCAGCACCAGAGAGAGCTTCCCTCGCGGCCGTCCATGCCATGGCCACGCGCCAGCCTCATCCGGCGCTGCCTCACAGAGGAGGGAGCGGGGGCGGCCGTGCGGGAGTCTCAGCTGAGCAGGGTTTAGAAGCCATGTGACTCAATGCAAGGGGGAGGGCTGACAGCAGGCAGTCAGTTAGCTCGTTATTCCCATGCACTCTGCTGCACATGCATTCGAAAACTGGAAGGGGTGGAGCCAGACGCCATGCAGGAAAGGAGCATTGGACACATACCACACTCCGCACAATATAAGATTCCAATATGAACCTCACATCACTACAGGATCTGGAACAAAATCCCAAAAAGATGTTTCATTGTCGGTGAGGGGGGACTTATGCTTTGACTTTTCCTGGCAGTCACTTGTTCCAGGTAGTGATCAGGGGACCTTTTGTTTTCGCATCACTGCAGTCCATTTGTGTTCTTTTTCACAACGTTTAATCTGAGCACGAGCACTTTTGCTTTTTACCCCCCCCCCCCCCGCAACATCTCTTTTGAAACCAGTCACCAGTGCGTTCTCCGTCCGGACATCACCGTTCACCTCTGCTATACACTGCCAGCTGTTTGACAATAATTACCGGAGCAACGCCCCCCCACCTCCAACCATCAGCACGTGAATGGGGTCAACATCACCGCCCATCCAGGTAATCTCCCCTGACTGAGCCTCCTCTGCCCTCGCTCCTCCTCTTACCGCCCCTCCGGGTCAATCCCGGCCAGTGCCCGTGGGCCAGTACCTGCGCTCCTTGTCCTGCTGATTGGGGTCGTGTTTCCTGCAGAGCTGCCGCACGTGGTGCGCAGCCCAGAGAGCATATGGAAGAAGGCGCGAGGGCGCTATGTTAAAGATAAAGCGCAGTGAGGCGCGTTCTGGAAATAAACAGTTTTACATACACTATGGCACATAGCCTCACGTGCCGCATCTTCCGAGCTTAGGGAGTGGTGAAAAATTAGGCATGCCGGGCATGGCGAGCTGAATGTAAGCACAGCAGTGGTGCCTGCAGTAACAATAAAGGAAATAGTACACCTACCGTGCAACAACCAAGTAAAGGGGCCAGTAGCCATGGGAGGAATCAAATGACGACACTGCCGTACTAAGGAGGGACTAACAAGCCTCATATTGAATCAAAAGCCAGCATTTAGGAAGGACAAAGACACAAGCCAATGAAAAATGTGGGATGGGTAGTGGGCGGGGCTTCTCTCTGTACTGAACTACCCCAGATCTTCCCTAGAGCAGCGCTTGCGCGCTGACTCTAGGCGCGACCTAAAAAATGTGACTGCCTGGCAAATCTCTTTTTTGAAAAATCCCCAAACTGGAATCATACCTGGAGCAGAAATCTTAAGACAGCAACCAAGGAAACCAAAACACTTCACAAGACCATGAAACAGGACAACAGCCAAAATTACTGACCTTCAGTCAGCTAACCACAGATTACCTCACCATGCTGCAAAATTTGTGGCCTAGCAGGAAATCCTACCGACCCTCACCCAGCTTATATATTCAAAAACAGTGTTGTAATGAGAAGTCCAGACGAGAGGTGGTTTCAACTCTTTAATACAGACTCATAGTGCTGTGGCAGCACACTTCATATTGCTATTTGAATGCCATTAAACACCATGAATAAACTGACATAGAACCATCTATCATAACACAGAACAGTGGTCGTGTGGTCGAAGGCAGCACATGACCACGGCAGAACATTGACAACACACAACACAGATATTTAAGTAAAAACTGCTGGGCACACAAGAGGGGAGGAAATGCTAAGGGGCTTCAAACAACAGAGAAGGTACAGAAAAACATACACACAATAAAACAAATATTTCAGTGTTAAAGACTTTGCTGCAAAAAGGGCAAAAGGTTTTGTCACTTGGTAGCTTGGCATGGATAGCACTGTGCTAATCCTATTCATTAAAACTGTTATAGAGTGTTCCATATAAAGGAGCTACTCTCCACCTAAAACGTGGGAATTAGTCAGTGTTTCTTGCTTCCTTTTTTGCATATTGTATGTGGCAATCTAAGCCTGAAAGGGCATTGTTATACTTAGGTCAGTTAGGTATAAATTGTGAATTGCATTGTTTTTTTGGTTTTAAAACATTATTTTCTTTTATTATTAGAAGACCTACATAAAACTCCACTTTCACCTTTGCTTTTTTTAAACTGTATATTATACACTTAAGTATACCTATTTATACCATCATAGCATCCGTTCTGCTCATGCAAATTTCTGTACAGAAAGGATCAAGAGGGCCAACAAGCATTCCAGAGAGTTTATTTCTATTTTTAAGAGTTTCTTATCTCTGGCAGCTTGTTCCAACACCATAATTCATTTTGAAAGTATGGTCCTCTCTCGGGCCGGACGCCACCAGCTGTGCCACTCCTGCTCCTGGCAGTGACTCATCTGATTTATCTGAGCCCAGCTCTAGTTTGTCTGAATTCCCCTTTTGTAAGTAGAGACGCTTAGTTCTCTGTTGCTCTCAATGAAATCAGGGTCACTAACTGATCCTACCCAACTAAGGTCCTGGCCTTAACTCAGGATCTTGTGGTACACAAATGAGTGGAAATTTGCTACAAATCTCTTAAAACACCACCCTTCCACTGAACTGGAAACATGCCTGCATAGTCCCTGTGTCCAAAAAGCCATTTAGAGACACTGCTATTCTTGGAAACTACAGATCCATATCATTTTCTCTCGTACCTAACCAAGATAATCGAAAGCTATGTCAATTCCCAACTAACATCCTATTTGGTAAAGATCCAGCTACTGGACGAGGTCCAGTCTGGTTTCAAATCATTTCATAGCACAGAGGCAGCCCTTCTTGCTCTAGCTGAGGACATAAGAACCAGCTTAGATCACAGCAGTTCTGCCGCTTTGATGCTGTTGCTCCTCTCTTCAGCTTTTGATATGGTTGCCCATCCTGTGCTTCTAGAGATGTTAGTGAACATCGCATTCTTGGATCTGGCTCTGGACTGGATTAAGTAATTTCTCTCTTTGAGCCTTACTTCATTTAATATCTATCTATCTATCTATCTATCTATCTATCTATCTATCTATCTATCTATCTATCTATCTATGAATTTATATGTATATATATGCATACATATATTACCCAGTGGCAGTTGCCACTGGGAAATTATAGTTAGCACCACAGTTCCATAGGAAAAATATTTTTGTTTTCCTAATAACTTTAGCACCATTTGATCGAATCTTCACGAAACGTTCCAAAATGAAAGTTCTTCCATCTCAGCTCTTTTCTTTAAAGTTTTGGGATAATTCCTCAAGCGGGGGCCAAGAAAAAGGTGGTCCCAAAATTTGTTTTGCCCATTCATTTTTCATAGGAATTTTAGACACAGCTACAGCCCAAACCGCTGAACTAATTTACACCCAATTAGACAGAAAGCTAGATCTTGGTCCAGAAAGAGTGCTTTTTGTGATTGGGTGTAAATCCTTTCAATAGTTTTTGAGCAATTAATGCTCAAGAACATTGATTATATACCACGCTGTGGAGGATCTGCAGACCCGACAGATCCCAAGATGAGATCTGATTGTCTGCCACCACATCAACAACGATGTGCCGCAGCCATCTTTGGACTCAGACTCAGTCCTGAGTCCTAAGAAAAATATAAAAATGACATAAGGGGCAGGGTAGGGAGACCCTGACCCCCTAGACCTGGTGGTGGAGTCTCAAAGGGACCCCGCCTGAGTCCAAAAATGTTTTTTTTAAATGTTGCCACAAATACGAATCTGCAGTAAAATAAAATAGGCTCTGATAAACTAAATATCGCCGGGCCAGGGCCACGGTGGGAGGTGGATACATAATTTAGAGGGAGAGGTGCACATGCCCCCAAGCCTCCAAGATGCCCTGGGACCCCATCTCCTGGGGCTGATAATTAAATGAAGGGGAACCGCCCTCCCTGAGCCTAAATATGCCCTGGGAACCCCATTTCCTGGGGCTGTATCAATAAATAAGGGGAGGGGGAAGTGAGGACTCCCTCCCCGAGCCTAAAAGGGCCCCAGAGATCCCATCCACTGGGACTGGCTCAACTACTCTGTCCCAGGGAGTCCACCCCCGGGACAGAGTAGTTTCCCTGCCCACATCAATGCAGGCAGGGAAGCATATGTTTGCTCCCACTTGGCGGGACCATTTTTTAATCTCCCACCAGGTGGGAGCAAACATGCCTTCCCTGCCTGCAGCAGAGCGGGTAAGGAAGGTATGTCTGATCCCATTCAGCGGGAGATTTAAACATGCTCCTGCCAAGTGGATCTGTTGCAGGGGTCCAATCAATCATGTCGGGGATATAAGTCATTTTCTACTCATGTTGCTCCTCCCAATGCAGAGTCACAGTGGTCCGTATCCACTGGGGCAAGGCTCTCGACCTCCAGATAGTCTGGATCAGGAAATTCTAATGTTTGGCCCTTGTAGGTAATGAGCATGACTGCACTGTCCAATAGACCATATTTGATGTCATGTTGGTGTAGCCTTGGAGGTTGGGCCAGAAACCAATTTCATTTAATTGTTGTGTCATTCAAACAATCACTGTAATGTTGCTCGAACCAGGACATGTCGGATAAGGTAGGCTTTATTCACATGGGGCGGTGCATTAGCAGCGAGCAGCGCAAGTGTAGCCTGAGTGCTCACTGGAATTCTAATGGACCAGTAAAACAGATGCCTAGAAGTACTGGTAACATATTCTGTAGAAAGGTAAGCATGTCCATGTCCTAAGGCCCCTATTGTAAGCCATGTATGCGTAGGTTGTTCCTACAAGAGCTATCTTCAATGTCCTTGACTTTCTGTTTAAGGCACCATGGGCCAGATGTAGGTAAATGCATGTTTGCGATTCCTTAATAGCGATTTTTACCGACGGTTCTAGAGGGTAGTTTTTTAACAAAACAACACAGAGCACTGTTTTTCACCATGATTTTGTTGGCTCGAAGAGAACTGTGTATTAAATGGATTTCAGTTTGCCCCCCTACAGAAGATGAGTGGATTCATTCCATTCAGAGGGTATCAAACTTAGATCAATCTGGTATTAAACAAAAAAAAAACAAATTTTGAGAAATCTGGGATAATTGGGTGGAGAGGAGCTCCGATGGTTAGAATTAAATATTGGGATATAAAACCGAGAAGAATTGAATGGTTTCATATATGGTTTTAATTTGGGATACATGGTAGTGCATGGGTATAGTTATATTTTTATGCTACTGGGTCCAATGATTAAACAAATCTGCTATAATCATCCCCCAATGGTTTGGGGATATAGATGGAATATTTCCATGTAAGGAATCAAGATCGGGAATTGACCCACTGTGATAAAGCCGTAAGGGTTCTGTTTTTTCCGGAGATCTAAAGCATCTTATCTCTCCGTGTGGAGTGACCGGAAACCCCCATAAATATCAGGCTATCCAGGCTGGGAGGAAGATTTCCATTCTTGAATTCAAGCATATTGAAAATAAATGAGGACCAAAAAAATAAATTAAAAAAAAATAGCGATTTTTAGGGAATCGCTATAAAGGAATCGCAAAATGCCATGTAGGTAGGAATCGCAATATTTTTAGCGATTCCTTAATATTCCTTAATTGTGAATCGCAAATTGCGATTCGCAATTAAGGAATACCTTCCCATTCATTCCTATGGGCCAAGAGGCCCATAGGAATGAATAGAATTGCTCCCGCAATTTGCGAGTCACCAAGAGGCACTCGCAAATTGCGGGCGCACTTCAAGAGTGCCAGGGTTCCAAAAGGACACCCTGTTGCACCCCTGAAATGTGCATGTGTGCACATGTGGCGCACATACATGCCCTAAGGGCATGAATGTGTGCCACATGGCACTATAAAAAAGCAAAAAAGTGCTTTTTGAAAGGAAATCGCTAATTACCACCAACTTGAAGTTGGTGGTAATTAGCGATTCCTTAAGGCTAAAGTGCACTTTCTTTTGTGCTACTTACATTGCATTTAAGGAATCGCAATTTGCGATTCGTTAAATGCAAGAGCAAAATAAGGAATCACACTACAGTAAACTGCGACTGTTTTGCTACCGCAATTGCGGTTGCAAAACAGTCATACATAGGTACACGAGTCGCTATTAGGAAGGGACGCCCTTGGAACGCCTCTTCCTAATAGCAAGTCCCAAAACCTAATTTGCGAGTCTCAAAATAGGTTTTGTACATGGGCCATAGGTTTTTTGCATGCGCAAACGGGTCTAAATCCCCTTTGCGCATGCAAAATTCCGTCGTACATCTGGCCCATAGTTACTAGAGCTATAACCGTGGTTTTGTACGTTTAAAACGTTACATTGTCACAGAAAATCTCTCCTTACTATAACGTTACTTTAACCTTTAGCTCTCCCGAGCCTTAATAGGCCCCATCCCCGGGGCCGAATTAAACTTTGAAGGTAGGCACGCCACACGGACAGGGAAATGTATTTATGCTCCCACCTGATGGGAGCATTTTTAAAGCGTCTACCGGGTGAAAGGAGACATGCCTTCCTTGTCTGCAGAAATGCGATTAGGGAGGGCATGTTTGCTCTCCCTCAGCGTGATCTTTAAAAATGCTCCCACCGGGGGTAGGAGACTTCTGTTTACCTGCCCTTGTTCCTGTAAGTGAAGGAAACACACATTGCTCTTGTCTGGAGGGAGCAACCAAATACAGCTGCTCCCACTGGGTGGGGATGGGTGCATGTGGGGGCATAAGGGCTCGAGGTAGCCCTTATGCCATGGTTTGTGGGTGTCCAGGGTGGGCGACGAGGCACCCACCAGAGGCCATAGGGGACGGGGTCTCTTGGGCCAAAGGAGGCTCAAGGGTGGGTTGCGCCTCCCTCCCCCTAAAAAAGGAAGGCCCCAGGGAATAGGGTCCCCGGAGCCCAAGGAGGCTCGGGGAGGGGGCAGCAAGCCCCCTACTCTTATTTAAAAATAAGGCCGGGGGGATGGGGTTCCAGGAGCCCAAGTAGGCTCACGGAGGGGGTGGGGCACATGCTACCCTCCCCCTACTTAAAAATAAAGGCCCCGGGATGTAGGGTCCCTGGGCCCATGGTGGCTCAGGTAGCCGGGCCCAAGAACCCCACCCTCTACTTGACAGAAAATAAAGGCCCCAGGGGATCAGGTCCCTGGGGCCCAAAGTAGCCTGGGGGGCTGCGTGCCCCCTCCCCTTAATTAGAATGAAGGCTCTGGGGCCCTAGTGCCGTAAAGGGGAATATCGAGACACCAGAGTGAATAATAAATGAGAGGCAGTAGCCGCTCATTTATTCTTCAATGCTCCAGCATGGAGTGCCCCATAATGCTTTGTGAGGGCTTTTTTGTTTAGTCATTTCATAAGCTTGGTGGTGCCCCTAGCATAGAAAGGGGTACCACCAAGCATTTTTTTAATGTTGTCAAGGGTGCTGCAAGAAGTGAAACAGCTCTCCAGCAACATTAAAGAAAAACAGTAAGTCTCCCGCTTTAATAGAACGATGACACCTGGGGAGCTTACGATATTTTTTAAAGCACTCCTAGCTGGAGCTCTATTATCTTCAGCTGGAGTGCAATCCACCTTGTGGTTGTTTTTATGATTGCATTTTGTGCGTTAAAGAAGTTTAAAATAAACACAAAGACATGTTTTTTTGTTTTTTGAAAAACAATATGTCTGAGTCTTTCTTTTTACATTTTTCAGCCCACAAGTTGCAGTAATAAAAACTATGTTAAAAGAAAGACATTTTTATAATAATCACTATTATTAAACATTGCATTGTGTGATTTACTGAAATGTAAACTAAATTAAAACTTTTTATATTTTGATGTTGTGACTCTGGCAAACTCAGTAAGCCAAACTGAGTGCAGCAAGACCTGTGAGACCAATCGCACACTGAACATGCCAGAAGGCTAAGCACGGCATGGATTCAGCTGCTTGCAAATGATTGGATGTAGGACTTGGCCGCAGGCCAAGCCCCGTGGCCAACCCCCCCTGAAGACCGTGCAGACCCCCCACCAAAGGCTGTGCTCAGTGGGGCGGTTGGCCTTATGTATGGTAATGAAATATTATGTTATGTTAAAAAAACCTTAGAAATTCACTGAAAAAAACAAAGGTTAAAGTGACGTTATAGTTAGGTGACAGTATCAGCTATAACATGCCATTTTAAACGTATAAAACCACTGAAATCCACCAGTTATAGATATCACAAGCAACTATAACTCGCTCCCTCATCATGTACTGCAAATTACCCCACATATTCCATTACTCATGATATGATCTGGGACATCAGTGATAAGATCACTGCAACATTTGCAATACATTTATTGATGAGAAAACTGTGCATGGCGGTGCATAACACCCCTTTGACAGAGGGGAACAGTGCACATTATAAATATCATTCATTCATTCATATGCATTTCTGTGAATGTTTTAAAGATTAGGGATTACATAGTATTACCAAACTGCCTGTTAGTATGGCTATATATGTGGAGGATATTGTTCAATATTGCCATTTCTGTGGCATCATAAACTAGCAGGTTGTAAGCTGAGTAGTTTGCAAATGTCGCTAAATCCCAGAGATGGCAGTATGGGACTATATTACACATTTTAGCCATTACGTATTTGATATTTTGCATGTTTATTCTTGGGCTGTTCACATGAAAATGTTTTTTTCCAATCAGGAAAATGCTTATTGAAAATAGTAAGCGAACACTGAACTATACTGTTCAGTTGGTTGCATCCTAATGTGGAAAATAATGCATAATTACGCACTTAAGAATGTAAACTTTTAGAAATAATACCCTTTGTGCTGGTAAAAATCATATTCCTTCTGTAGAAAAAACAGATCATTGAAGCTGTGCCTTTTGAGGAGCAGATAACAATAGGCACTGATTGGAATTAGGGTTTAGGTTTTTTTTACATTTCATAAATAGATTGTTGCGAAAACAAAGGACAAGGCCAGTGGAACTTGTTTAACACACAATTATTGATTTACCACACATGCCACATTATTTTCCAGATAATTTTCATATTTCAACAAATTTGGTTCAATCTAAAAGGGATCACAAAATAGGTTCAGAGAATGTGCCACATATTGCTGCATGTGCTTTGAGTTACTGCACAATTCAGATAACCATACCACATAATTTGATCCTGCATTGTTTATTAAACCCTAGGACCCCAACAATGGACAAGATGTGCAGAGTGGTTTTGGGTCCAATCATTATAATTAAAAAACCCATATTTTAGAGGGCCATGTAAAATATGTGTTTTTACCGTACAGGAAGGTGCACCAGGAAAAAAGTCCAAATCCAGTGACTTTTTAGAACTTCATTAGGGCTCAGATAAGTATAGAGTGAAGTACTTCTGGCATTTAATAAAAGAATCATATGTCCATAGTCAATTGCATAGTCAAATGTTTGATATCATAAGTCACGGCCGGCATCTTCTGGCCACATACTGGATACCATAGTAAGTATTGTGCTGAAAGTATCATGCGGCCAGAAGTACTTCACTTTATACTGATCTGAGCCCTGATGAAGTTCTAAAAAGTAATGGAACGAAACGCGTTGGCTGGATTTTAATGTTTAAAATGAGGGATATTTAATAAAGGAGAGCCTTGAAAAATTACACTGTATTTGGACTTTTTTCCTGCTGCACCTTCCTACAGGGTAAATGTATCTTGATCTGGACAACAGTGGCACTAAACGGTGGCAAGTGCTGGGAGTATTGTGCATGGGACTTGTTTATTGGCCAGAATTGGAGTTTGAGGTGCAGCCTCTACACCTCCACTGTCCGCCGTTGGAGCATTTTGTGTATATATACTGAAATATGTGTTTTTATAATATACTGCAATATAAGCACCCACATTTCTAATATGTTTATATGTGTGTGTGTGCGTGTGTGTATATATATATATATATATATACACACGTATATATATATATATTTTTTTTGGGGCTAAAATAAACTGACAAAATACACATCTCCCAGTGTGCGCCTCATCTATGACCCAAAAGCGGGGGTCATCGTATGGAAATATATATATATATATATATATATATATATATATATATATATATATATATATATATATATATATATATATATATATATATAGATGTAATCAATGATGTAATTTGAGATGTCATGAGTGATATCATAACTGATCACATAGGACATGTCATGAGTGATGTAGTATGTGAGGTCATAAGCAATGGATGGCAGGGGCGCAAGTTATAACTATAACTGGTGAATTTGTGTGTTTTTTTAGTTTAAAACGCTAACGTTGTCACTAACATATTCACCTAACTATAACGTTCCTTCAACCTTTGGTTTTTTTTCAAATTAATTTCTAAGGTTTTATTTTTTTTAAAACTGAATTTTTTATCACACCTAACTATAACTTTATTTTAACCTTTCTTTTTGTCAGTAAATTTCTAGTTTTTTTTTTTACGTAATGTAATATTTTATAACCATATGCAAAGCCACCCCCCCCCCGCCTCGCACGACCTTTGGCCGTGCGTAGCGGGGATGGCCACGGGACCTTATTTTTTTTAAAGGGAGGTGTCCACCTGCCCCCCTCCCCGAGCCTTATTAGGCACTGGGGACCCCATCCCCCAGGACAGATTTTTTTAATTGAAGAATAGGTGGGCCACGGGGCCCACCTCTCCCCAAGCCTTATTAGGCCCTGGGGTCCCATTCTCCCAGGGCGTTTTTTCATGAAAGGGGAGGGAGGCCCTGTGCCCCCAAGTCTTATTAGGCCTTGAGGCCTTTTTTCAATGAAATGGGAGAAGTGACCACCTGGCCCCCCTCCCCGAGCTTTGTTTGGCCCTAGGGACCCCATCCCTGAAGGCCACTACTTAAAAGGGATGGGGGACTGCACAACCCCCCCTCCCTGAGCCTTGTTAGGCCCTGGGGACCACATCCCCAGGGCCACTACTATCATGAAAGGGGAGGGGGGCTGCATGGCACCCCCTCCCTCAGCCTTGTTAGGCCCTTGGGGCCCCAGGACCCTGTCCTCCAGGACTGTTTTTTTATAACTACCTTGTGGCGACTGCCGCTAGGCAAGATATATATCGCCAGTAGGTAGTTATAGGTAGGATCTAGTTTCCATAGGAAAAGCGATTTCTGAACTGGCTATATCTTTGGCGCCGTTTGATGAATCTTCACAACATTTTCCCAAAAAAGTGTGCTGGTGATTCTAATTGTGCTGCAGCACAAAAGGATCAAACATTCACCCCCCAGTCCTCCCTGGACCGGAAACAAGCATCCTGGGAACGGTTTCGGGGTAACACCCCTCATCAGCCAGGCTAGCTTGAATCCAGTGGCACAGCGAGCAAGGGACCCACGTCTGTGCATACCCATCCAATTTAGGGCAAAAAGTGCTGCACCAACAAATGATGGGCAGAATGCAGAATGAATCAAACATTCACCCCCAGTCAAGAGATCTTGGTTAAATTCATCATTCTTTTGCTCACTACGCCACCCCAGTTTGGACCCAGCCATATGCAAATCAGTCTTGACCCTGTTACTCATGGGAACATTCCAGCCCAAACTGCCAAGCCGGGTCCTCCCTTATTGGAAACAAGCATTCTGGGACCGGGTTCGGGGTAACACCCATCATCAGCCAGGCTAGCTTGAATCCAGTAGCACAGCGAGCAAGGGAGCCACGTCTGGGCATACTCATCCCACTTAGGGCGAAAAGTGATGCAGCAACAAATAATGGACAGAATGCTGAATGAATCAAACATTCACCCCCAGTCAAGAAATCTGGGTTAAATCCATCGTTCTTTTGCTCACTACGCCACCCCAGTTTGGACACAGCCATATGCAAATCAGTCTTGTTCCTGTTCCTCATGGAAACAGTCCAACCCGAACTGCCAAGCCGGGTCCTCCCTGTACTGGAAACAAGCATCCTGGGACCGGTTTCAGGGTAACACCCATCTTCAGCCAGGCTAGCTTGAATCCAGTGGCACAGTGAGCAAGGGACCCATGTCTGGGCATAACCATCCCACTTAGTGCGGAAAGTGCTGCAGCAACAAATGATGGACAGAATGCTGACTGAATCAAACATTCACCCCCATCAAGAGATCTGGGTTAAATCCATTGTTCTTTTGCTCACTACACCACCCCAGTTTGGACCCAGCCATATGCAAATCAGTCTTGACTCTGTTCCTCATAGAAACAGTCCAACCCGATCTGCCAAGCCGGGTCCTCCCAGGGACTGGAAACAAGCATCCTGGGAGCGGTTTCGGGGTAACACCCCTCATCAGCCAGGCTAGCTTGAATCCAGTGGCACAGCGAGCAAGGTACCCACGTCTCGGCATACCCATCCCACTTAGGGGTCGATTCCGATTCGGGCCGGAAAAAGCACCGACCGACTCGGATCCGGAAAAAATACCGACCGACACGTACCCGTGGCGCACGACACGCCAAGTACGATGCAAGGCGCGAAAAATCCGACCGACACGTACCGAAACCAAGTCGACCGACCGAGCCGCACGGAAAACAGCAATCCGGCCGGAAAAACACGCGAATCCAACCGACCGACACGCACCCGGAACAAATCCGACCGAAACGTACACGCGAACTCCAAACCGCAAAGTACGATGCAAGGCGCAAAAACCACGAGCGAGTCGGACGGAGGACAAGCCGTACGACCGACACGCATACAAAACCGAGCCGAAGCAACACAATACACGGCGACCGACGCGTACGCAGCATAGAAAACTGCACAAACACAGCGTGAGCGAAGCGGAGAACACCGTACGAGACCAATGCAGGGTCCGACTCGGTCACAAGAACGTTTCCAACATACACAAACAGCACAAAGGAAAAATCACCCAAAAAAGGCCAAACAAGCAATTACCAAGCCAATAAATACTGGGGGGTGGGGACAGAGAACAAAGACACACCCACAACTCCACCTATATAAAGGACACAAATCACTACCATGAGCCTTTGCAAATGCCATTCCACTGCCAGCACCCAAGAGAAAGCAACCACACACCCACAGCTCATCCCTCACACAAGCCACACACCATCTGAACACCAACAAATACCTACCTCACATACACCCAGCAAAACACACACTCACACACCCTCACCTGCACACCAACACACACATCACCCACCATCACCACCCAACACCATGCCCCCAAGAAGAATCCCAAGTTCCTAGATAGTGAATTGGAAGTCATGGTAGACGAGATCCTCAGGGTGGAGCCACAGCTGTTTGGCACACTGGTCCAACAGACCCCCATGTCGCAGAAAACCAAGATGTGGGAGAGGATCATCAACAGGGTGAACGCCCAATCACCATGTCGGCGCACAAAGACCGACATCCAGAACAGGTGGTATGACGTGCGCAGGAGGGTACGGAAAATGCTGACGAAAGACTACATCAACAGCCAACACACCGGCAGTGGCCCTCCTGCCAAGCCAATATACCTCAGGCCCTGGGAGGAGAAGGTGCGGGCCATCCTTCCGCCAGTGAGCGTATATGGACTAGAGGACATCCCAGAGCCTGGTGAGTACACAACAAATGTACACAATATACTGCCACAAAACATACACATCACTGTCAAGGGAGAGTCAAACCATGCACTCATAGCAATTACACAGCAACCAGAACAGAATCATCCCAAAATGTGTATGTCAGTCAGATAAACACAACACATGCCATCAAAAAGTCACATCCAACTGTGCCAACACATGTACAAACACAACTACAACTACAGCTAGGCAGTGGCACAAATAGAACTAACAAACACATCCACACATGTAGCCACCACAACAACACCAACACACAGTGAAGACCACTCAAAGGAAGGAATTCTGTGTATGCTGACCAAGTCAGTGTAGCCAATAGCATCATGGGAGTCGCAGTCACACATATTGCCCCCCACAACTGTCCCATCAACACCACCCTGAACCATGCTCACATCACAGGGAGTGGAGAAGGACTCACAAGATGGCTGACACTGGCTACTGCTGTGGGGAGCACAAGGCCCTGCTGGCAAATGTGCACCAACAAACAGCAGGACACCACTGACTGACATCCTGAGAGACAACTTACACTCCCTGCAACGCAAGCACGTTCCATGGTGGGATAACTGACTGGCTGGGTGGGTGGGAAGGAGGGCCGGCTGTCAACCAAACACAACCAATGCAGACCATGTTCACACCCCAGAAAATACATAGAAATGCCCAAATAATGCAGGACAATGTGCCACACCAATATCAACCCCTGACTGTGACGACTTAGGACAATGCAATGTACAGGCCCGCACCCAGAGGCACAGTCACAACTGTCATGTGTGTCAACCATTGATGCCTGCAGAAACATAACATACATTGTTTGTGTCTCCCAAAAACAGGTGATGATGGGGACACAGCAGCAGACGCTGAGGAGTCCCAGCCTCTGTCCTCCTCGGACGATGAAGAACAACCTGGCACATCCGGTGCAAGTCAACATGCAGCACCAGCAGGACCACCAGCTGCAGCACCAGCAGGACCACCAGCTGCACCCCCTGCACCCACCCCTCCAACGACTGTCACCACGAATACCATCCCTGCCGACATGGACAGAACAAGGAGCAACACCAGCACAGTGACCCTGGACCAACCTGGGGCCATGGACACCACCACCACCACCAACCCCCAAGGTGGACCAGGGTTATCTGTGCGTGCCACTGCACACACTGCACATGTCAGCAGGGGTGGTGGGAGGGGTGGGAGACAGAGGTCGCTGCTTGCAGACATTGCTGGTGTGCATGATGACCCACAACTGGTACGCATAGCTGATGCGTACCAGTCCAGCACCGGAGAGCTCAGCCAGGTAGTGGGGCTCCTCAGAGACATTAAACAGCAGCAGGCTGCCCATCATGCCCGCTTGGACTCCCACATGTCCCACGTGGAGTCACACATGTCCCGTGTGGACTCACACATGTCCCGCGTGGAGTCCAAGTGGGATGCACTGCATGAGATGACGGCGGTGCACAGGGACATTTTACAATGCCTCCGCCAGATGAACAGCAACCAGTCCACACCTCCCTGTGTGCCAACAACATCTGGTGCCGAACAAACTGCAACTGCCACAGGGAGGGAGGAGGACTCTGGCGGAGAGTCCCCTGCACCGCAGCAGCCTGTACTTGAGGGGCCCCGCCCCAAGAAGAGGGGTCGTCCGAGGAGGGAAATGTGAGAGGCCGATGGCCAAGCGCAACTCCCAGGAAGCCTGAACCTGTTCTGGATGTTCGCCTTTGTGCACAGACTGTTCACCCTGTTGACGGCAACACTACTCCCACACATTGCATGGGGAGTACAAGTTGGACCAATGTGTCAGACAACTGTGGCCCCGATACTGGGGATCCTGTCTACAAGGACTTTCAATTCACCTAGGAACTTGGGATTGCAAGATTTATGTACAGCACAACCCATCCTATGCACTATTAACACAAATGTATCACAATAAACACACTAATACACCATACTTGCCTCTGTCGTGATTCCAACGTGGGTGCTGTTATGGGGATGATGAACTGCAAAATTACACTGTGTATGCGAACTGCAACAGCAAGGACAACACAGGCATGTGAGTACAGGCAACGTGACACACATGAGGGAGACACACCACCAGGGCTACACAACACATACACACCTAGGCCATCTGACTCATTGCCTACACTGATGTTGCCAGGGAAGACGGTGCAATGCACAGACACCACACCCATTCCCAGTTGTAGTCAAGTAGCCCACAGGTGCAGTAAGCAAATGGCAGTCAAATGTGTGACCACAGACAACGCACATCACAAAGTGAAGCACAGGTTTATTACACAGTTGCAACATGCCGTAACCACTACAGATGCAAGGTAACCCCACCTGGCATCGGGCACACAGTCAACAACTGTAGACGGAAGGAAGTCCATGGGTGTGGCGCACATCACCTGTAGGGACACAACAGCTACCAGCCTGGATGTGCAATCACGTCGTCGGTGGACACAGTTGACCAAACGAATCTGAAAGTACCCTGTGAAGGACAGAAATGACACACAGTCAAAAGCAATGGAGTACAGGACAGAACAGCAAAACTCATGCACAATACATGTTACAAGATACCCACCCAGAACCAAGTTAGCATGTCAACACTGTTGGGGAGTACAGCCCACCTGTCACCACACATCGCAACACACATCCAGTCAAGTAGCCCATGGACACACTCCAACAGCACCAGAGCACCACCCACACATCATGCCAACTCACATCATTGACATGACACCTCAGGATACTCACATTCAGCTAAAGAAGTTGGTGATGAGCTGTGTGCGGACATCACCATCACCATCATCATCATCATCGTCACTGGCATCGTGGTCCAGGCCAGGATCCTCCACAGGTGGCGGATGTTGGTCATTGTCATCCTGGATGAGAGGCAACTCCTTCCGCACTGCCAGGTTGTGGAGCATGCAGCAGACGATGATAATCTTGCACACTTTCGCAGGGGCATATGGCAGGGACCCTCCGGTCTTGTCCAGGCAGCGGAAGCGGCTCTTCAGGAGACCAAAGGTCCGCTCAATCACTCTCCTGGTCCGACCATGTGCCTCATTGTAGCGCATCTGGGCTGGTGTCACAGGGTTCCTGATGGGTGTCAGCAACCACGGCATGTTGGGGTATCCCGAGTCACCTACGGACAGACAAGTGCACATTAGCTGACTTGGAAAAGTGGGCGGAATACTACAGATCAGATCACACACAATGGCACAAAGTCAGTACACACCGACAAGCCAGGCACGCTGGTTCTGCATCTGTGCCATCATCCTGGGGATGCGACTACTCCTCATCACAAAGGCATCGTGTGCTGAACCAGGGAAACGGGCACACACGTGTGTGATGGTCATGTCTGCAAGACACACCACCAGTGCATTGACCGAGTGGTAGTGCTTGCGGTTCCTGTAGGCCTGCTTCTGGGCCTGTGGTGGTACCAAAGCCACATGTGTCCCATCAATGGAGCCAATTACATGCGGCATCCTCCCCAGGGCATAAAAGTCACTCTTCACGTCAGTGAGTCGTCGCAGTCTAGGGAAATAGATGTACCGGTTCAGGAAGAGCAACATTGCCGCCAAAACATCGCGGAGCACACGGCTGAACATGGTCTGTGACATCCCACCAGCAGTCGCCACAGTATGTTGGAAGGTACCAGTGGCAAAGAAGTGTAGGGCTGCCATCACCTTCACCTTGGGGGTCAGCGCTGTAGGATACGGCCGGCCAGGCTGCAAATGTGGGGACAACTGCACTGCCAAATCCTCAATCAGCTGCCTGGTGAAGCGGTACCGTCGGATGCTGTCCCGTTCCACCATCGTTGCCAGGTCTGGGAATGGCCGATGGACAGCAGGAGCCCTGCAGTGCAGAGGAGAAGTAAGCAAGATTGTCAGTCACCCCACATATGCGGCATTGAACACACTCAAGATCCCAACATACATCATTATGAGGCACAACTACATGAAGTGTGCAGTACCGGAAGGACATGTATGGTACATACATGGCCAACATCTGTCAACACGGTCCAACAGGTGGCATCAATTAGTCCCAGGTTGGCCCATTGGATATCATGAGGCCGTGTCACAGTTCCCATCTCCTGCTGCCGTGTCACAATAACCCCCACAGTGACATGTGAGGACAGATGTGCCCCAGGCACCACAGCTCAACGACAGGTACATTCCCAGGGACCCTGTAATGCCACATGGACACTGGCATTACATGGAGTATCATGTATACACCACAGCAAAACAACCATGACCCCCACAGGTAGTGGCCCCACTTGCCACGGCAGGACAGACATGGACGTCTGTGACACACACGCACAACATCAGAGTCCATGCACACACAACGTGGATGTGGAGACTGTCTCCCATTGTGCACATGAAATCAGAGACATTGTAAACACTACATGCACAAAGACTGTGGAGGACCATCACTATTGTGCCACTGGGACACCCTGGCTCAAACATACCGTCCCACATGGGACTCACAGGGTATGTGACATGACATACACATACACCACTGTGAAATGTGACCATGGCACATGCACAGATATGAACAGTTGCACATCACAGTGGTCATGTACACGTAACACCCAGGATCCTGTCCCCATGAACACGTGCACAGCCTGGGGGTGGCTGCCCACAGGACAACATGTACACCAACATACACACAATAGGAAATGCATCCTTACATGCCTTATGATAAAGTTTGGACAGGCTGTCGTGATGTAGGTGTGCCCCTCACTCCCTGGGAGCTATCTGTGGCTGGCATATGTCCATCTGAGACAGGCATGCTGACATATGCCAGTCACATGTACAGTGATGCGTTGTACCGCAATGGACCGATTGGTGCCTCCGGCCGGCCCATTGCATTCAATGTGTGCGGGTACGCGTTAAACCCCTGTGCGCGTTGAACTGCAATGGACCGATCGGTGCCTCCGGCCGGCCCATTGCATTCAATGTGTGCGGGTACGCGTTGTACCCCTGTGCGCGTTGAACTGCAATGGACCGATCGGTGCCTCCGGCCGGCCCATTGCATTCAATGTGTGCGGGTACGCGTTGTACCCCTGTGTGCGTTGTACCGCAATGGACCGATCGGTGCCTCCGGCCGGCCCATTGCATTCAATGTGTCGGAGTACGCGTTGTACCCCTGTGCGCGTTGAACTGCAATGGACCGATCGGTGCCTCCGGCCGGCCCATTGCATTCAATGTGTGCGGGTACGCATTGTACCCCTGTGCGCGTTGAACTGCAATGGACCGATCGGTGCCTCCGGCCGGCCCATTGCATTCAATGTGTGCGGGTACGCGTTGTACCCCTGTGCGCGTTGAACTGCAATGGACCGATCGGTGCCTCCGGCCGGCCCATTGCATTCAATGTGTGCGGGTACGCGTTGTACCCCTGTGCGCGTTGAACTGCAATGGACCGATCGGTGCCTCCGGCCGGCCCATTGCATTCAATGTGTGCGGGTACGCATTGTACCCCTGTGCGCGTTGAACTGCAATGGACCGATCGGTGCCTCCGGCCGGCCCATTGCATTCAATGTGTGCGGGTACGCGTTGTACCCCTGTGCGCGTTGTACCGCAATGGACCGATCGGTGCCTCCGGCCGGCCCATTGCATTCAATGTGTGCGGGTACGCGTTGTACCCCTGTGCGCGTTGTACCGCAATGGACCGATCGGTGCGCACCCATTGACAATGGGCTTGCCTGGCAAAGGACGCGTTTCGAATTTCGAGCGAGTCAGTTGCTGGAAATTCAGTTGGTCACCCACAACAATGTTGCAAAATCATGTATGTCATGAAGTTGAGGATTTGAAGGATGCTGTGGGCGTGTTTTGGTGCTGCTATTCCATGGATTGGCAGATTCAGAAGATGCAAACGACTTGGACCTATCACTTTGGACACAAGGGACAGTATCTGCCTCTCCAGCACATATATATTGCTGGCTGTTCCCCTGAGAGCTCACTTGCCTGCACTACATGCTCCAGGACGACATCTGCCACTGCACTGCTGCTGTCTCTGCCCCTCTGGACCCTGCAATGGCACGTACTGTGGAGAGAGCCCCAGCCTTCAGCCTTGAAGAGAACCAGGCCCTGCTGGACAGCCTACTTCCACAGTACAGCAAGCTGTATGGGACACCAGGGGAGCAGGTGAGTGTTCTGTGCACTGCCTTTCTGAATGTGCATTTTGTGTGACTAGCAAGGCTGAGAGTCTACACGCCACTGGCTAGCAGGCTCACTGAGTAGTTGTCACCCCCCACAGTGTGTAGTGACTTGCACTGGACAGGTATGGTGCAGTGACAGTGCATTTGAACATGGTTTTACTTCCCATGCAATGATACCATGTAGTGACGTCTGGCAAACTGTCCATGGTCAGCTTTGCACTGCCTGTGTACATCATGTGCCCCTGTGATTGAGACATGTATATACAACTGTGTCATGCACGGATATGTTGCCTGTGTGGTAATGGCCTTTTCACTTTGTCATCCTGACAGGTTAATGCCCATCGGAAGCAGGAAATCTGGAAGGACATCGTCCGGGCTGTCCGGTCCGTGGGGGTCTACAAGCGCCGGATCCGCAACTGCCAGAAGAGGTGGCAGGACCTTCGGGGCTGGACCCGGAGGATTGCACGGGTCCAGCTGAAGCTGTCGCCTCCTCGCAGGAGGGCGGAACACGGACCCTGACCCCCACATGCTCCAGATCCTGGCGGTGGTGTTTCCAGACCTGGATGGGCAGCTGAAGGCCAGACAGCAGCAAGGAGGGGTGAGTCAAAGACTGCACTGTGAACTCTGTATTACATGCTTTGTGCCCTCCTCTGGCCTGGTTCAACTGCCACAGTGCAGCAGTCATGTTGTCCAGGAGCCATGTCCCTCTATTGTGCACTGCCCACTGCTCATCTGATACCCAGGTGTGGCCCTTACATTCAGGGAATTGTGTCACTTGGGACTGTGTCCTTGCAGTTTGCTTCACTAAAGGTGGGGGACAGCATCTGTTTCCCTAACTCTGTTGTGGGCATCATGGGTGGGTCCATTGTTCACACAACGCCTGCGTGTTGCTTTGATATGCGGTCCACTTGCTGAGCTGAGCCACCACATGTGCCTGGGGTATGTGGCACACGCCCATGCAGCGGGTGGGAACAATGTTTGGGCCCCAGGAGTGTGCAGATTACGTGTGTCACACATACATAGCCAGCTATCCACTGTCCAGGGCACATCCCTCATTCATGTGGAGCAGGACAGTCATGCCTACTCCAGGCCATGCAATGCACTCTGTACTCCCACTCCCGTGTATCAGCTGACACATTGTGCACAGTGATTTGACCCCTCAGGTGTCTGCCTCTGTGTCAGTGTGCTGTGGATTAGTTGCCAGGACTGCTGGGGTGTTTCTTGGTAGGGGCTCAGCATGCCCCTGGAGATGTGACCATAGGAGACGATACTTGTGTGTCACATAGGTGTTTGATCAGCTGCCCGTGCAGACTGGGGTATGCGAATGTGAAGTTCAGGCAGCTGTTCCCCATTCACAGCAAATTGTGAGGGGCTCAGGTTTCGAGGGTAGTGTCACAGGTCTCCCATATGTCCAATAGGTGTGACCTGGACAGATGAGGGTTAAGATGATGTGTTGTTTGGGGGATGTACATGTGCACTTGTGCAGCTCCAGGACTTGCATTCCCCATGACCTACTATTGTGACACAGTGCATAGTGTTGTTGTCTGGCTGCCAAGTCATACATCTCTGAGATAGTGATGTATGACTTAGCAGTCATGCCTCTGCCATGGCATGTGTCAACTTATTGGTGGTCCTGCAGGGGAGTGACATGTGCTACATGCACACCATAGTGGCGCTGGCTATCAGGACATGGGTGCATCATGGTGTCTGTCGCTGGTATGCATCACATGCATTTCCTATTTGACTCTGGGCATCCCTTTCATCCGGAAACCTGTACTGACTCAGTGGCAAGAGCTGTGATGTGTCCACACCGTGTCCTCTGCACTGTCCAACTACTGTGTACTTGGTGCATGTGTCCACACTGGGGTGTTGCAATCCAACAGACACCAGACAGATGGGTGCAAGGCCATGTGGGATGTGAGTGCCATGCTTGGCATCAGACTGACAATTGGCTTCTCCTGTTCAGTTAGGGCACTTTTAGCAATGTACAACTAATGATGCCAGGGCTTGCTCTGTAATGTGCTGTGCTCACAGTGGTGTGTGCGTTTGGTGCAGGTGACTGATGTCTGTCTGTTTCCCCATTGTTTGCAGATACATCCACGGCCACGGAAGGGGACAGCTCCACGGACCAGGAGGAGCCAGAGAGCCAGACTGGGTCAGCAGCCGAGAGTGGTCGGAGGGACCCAGTGGCACGGAGGGCGAGGGGAGCCACACCGAGGAGTCCTCAGCACCATCCACCTCAGCTGAGGACCAGAGCAACTCGGAAGATGACTCCCTTGTGGAGGCGGGTGTCAGCAGCCACCACACCCCAGCTAGTGTTGCTGTCCCCGCCACCACCAGCACCACCACCGCCCTCCCATCGGCTCCCATTCCCCAGGTCCGTGGAGGCTCCCATGTTCGGGTGCGTGTCTCCTTTGGGCCAGGCACCGCACCCCCTGCCCCTGTGTCCCCTGCTGCCCTGAGTGAGGAGTCTGTGTACCTCCTTCGCCAGCTCCATGTAGGGCAGACAGCCATGCTGAGTGTCCTCCATGCGCACACCGCACTGTTGACTCAGCTGGTGTCGTTCATGGAGGGCATCTCATCGGGCATGTCTGACCTACAGAGGGGCAACAGGTCCATGGACTCCTCCCTGAGGGCAGCAGTGTCCCTCCTCAGACAGTCCCTCACCCCTCCTGCCTCTGCTCCATCCACACTCCACAGCACCTTACCCGTCCCAAGCACACACACACCGGCACAGGCACACACCAGCGCACACACATCCAGCACACAGACACACACGCCACAAACTAAACGCACACGCACGCACAGTCAGGGGACTGAAACCAGACTCACAGGGGATGGGGCCCTGGTACACACACACGCATCCACGGGCACTGCACAGTCCTCAGTTGCCTCTCCCTCCAAAGCACCCTCCCTTGCCTCACCTGCAACCCCAAAGACCCAGCGCCTCTTCCTCAGTGACCTCGGCCTCTTCCCCTCCGATCCAGCTGCCCCAGCATCCAGGGGGAAGAGGAAGCCCCCACACGGAGCAGAGTGCCCTCGCCCCCGGACACCCTCCCCCAGGCGCAGACAGACTGAGGCCCCCACCCGCAAGTCCCCCGGAGTGCTAAGAGCAAGACCCCGCCGCCGCCCTGCAGCTCAAGCACCAGGTCTCCTTCCTCCATCCCTCAGGCCCCCACTCCACAGGTGCCCCCACCACACCCTGCCCCAGGTTCCCCCACCCACAGATATACCATCCCCAAGAGGCTCCGGCCTTCTCCCCCTGCCACTTGCTCTCCCGGCACCACCCCCCCGCTGCGCTTGTCTGTGCCACTGATGTGGTGAGGGTGTCCTCCCCCTCTGTCCAGCCCACCTTGCCTGTTCCCCATTCTCCTCCCCTGGTGGTAGGCACTGCAGTGGAGTCCACTACCACCCTGTCTGACTTGGGCACTGCAGTGGCGGACCTGTCCACTCCATCTGCAGGGTCCACTGCAGTCGTGCCGGCACCCACAACATCTGAGCCATGCCCCCAGTTGTGCCGGCACACACCATGTCAGACACCTCCACTGCAGTTGTCAGTGGCTCTTCAGCACCCACCACCGCTTCCCTGCTTCCTCCTGGTGAGCCCTGATCCTGTCCCTGCGGTGCCTGGCCTACCCCCCGGTTGCCCCTCCTAGTGGATTGTCCCTGGTTATGTGCAGGCATGTGTAGGGTGGCATCTGCCACTGTCACCCACTTGTGACTTTGTTGATGGACTGGCCATTGGCCTTTGTTTATGTTCTACCGGACTTCTACTTTTAATGCCACATATGCTGAATAAAGCAACTTTCTGTTCTCTAGTGCTTTTGCTTCTGATGTACATGATGTTGATGATGCTAACCATGCCCTTGCTGCAGTGATGGTGATATTTGGTCTCATGATAATAAAGTGTTACTGTGCAGGAACCCATGTGGTCCAGGGGGAATGTGTCCTATCCTGTGGTGTATCCATGTCATCCATAGCAGCATCTGAGGGTGTCATGTGTTCAGTATTTGGCAATGGGATTTCCTACTTAGATTGGCAATTTCACATCTGTGGCTTCCACCCCTGCACATCTGTTGTGCCTGCCATTGTTCTAATAGCACATGGGATGTGAGTGCCATGCTTGGCATCAGACTGACAATTGGCTTCTCCTGTTCAGTTAGGGCACTTTTAGCAATGTACAACTAATGATGCCAGGGCTTGCTCTGTAATGTGCTGTGCTCACAGTGGTGTGTGCGTTTGGTGCAGGTGACTGATGTCTGTCTGTTTCCCCATTGTTTGCAGATACATCCACGGCCACGGAAGGGGACAGCTCCACGGACCAGGAGGAGCCAGAGAGCCAGACTGGGTCAGCAGCCGAGGAGTGGTCGGAGGGACCCAGTGGCACGGAGGGCGAGGGGAGCCACACCGAGGAGTCCTCAGCACCATCCACCTCAGCTGAGGACCAGAGCAACTCGGAGGATGTTCCCTGACCGTGTGGCCATCTCCAGTGAACATGCAGGTTTGGGCATCAATGGGGAAGGACTCATCTGTGTTGTCAGTGCAACATTGCTATACAAGTGTGTTGGATCTGTGCTGATGATTCCGTTGGCACTTCCATGACCAGGCTGATGGGACGGGAGCCCTCATTTGGTGCTAATTGTTGATTGTGTGTCCCATTGCTGCCATGGTATGGTATCTGTTCGACTCACATCTGCAGTCTCCACAGGGTATCTGCATGTGTGTGCCCATTGGTGCAAATATGTGGGTCTGCATTCGGATGGTCACTTCTGTCATTGTGTCATTGATGATTGTTGACGGTGTCAGCCCCCATGGGTGTTGTTTGTCTGCACATGGCCAAAGTTATGTCTTATTTGCACTGCAGGATTTGGCTCCCCCAATTTATGTTGCAATGGGACACATACACTACTTTGCCACTGATGTGTTTGTTGTTCTGTGACCAGGAATCATCCATGCAGTTTGGCAGTTGCACCTCTTACTTTGTCAACGCTTACCTTTTGGTCACTGTGATGATGGGGGTTTGGACCCCATTGCCACAATGTTCAAAATGTGCTGCAGCTATGGACCCCACACTTGCCTTTTGGTCACTGTGATGATGGGGGTTTGGACCCCATTGCCACAATGTTCAAAATGTGCTGCAGCTATGGACCCCACACTTGCCTTTTGGTCACTGTGATGATGGGGGTTTGGACCCCATTGCCACAATGTTCAAAATGTGCTGCAGCTATGGACCCCACACTTACCTTTTGGTCACTGTGATGATGGGGGTTTGGACCCCATTGCCACAATGTTCAAAATGTGCTGCAGCTATGGACCCCACACTTGCCTTTTGGTCACTGTGATGATGGGGGTTTGGACCCCATTGCCACAATGTTCAAAATGTGCTGCAGCTATGGACCCCACACTTGCCTTTTGGTCACTGTGATGATGGGTGTTTGGACCCCATTGCCACAATGTTCAAAATGTGCTGCAGCTATGGACCCCACACTTACCTTTTGGTCACTGTGATGATGGGGGTTTGGACCCCATTGCCACAATGTTCAAAATGTGCTGCAGCTATGGACCCCACACTTACCTTTTGGTCACTGTGATGATGGGGTTTGGACCCCATTGCCACAATGTTCAAAATGTGCTGCAGCTATGGACCCCACACTTACCTTTTGGTCACTGTGATGATGGGGGTTTGGACCCCATTGCCACAATGGTCATGGCCTGCTTGCGTTGTGTGTGCCACACACATATTTGTGTGGCACATGTGCTAGGGGGTCACATTGTATGTTCGGTGTTGTAGGCATTTGACACAGTCTACACACGCTTGTCATGGTGTTGGGGGGATGTCTTCTTCTTGCATTCCCTAGGTTGTGGTGTGCTGGTTGTGTCATGCATTGTCCATCCTATGGGTGGGGGTGGTAGTGGTGGTAGGCATCCTGCCCCCCCTGGGTGAGGGTGGTAGTAGTGGTAGGCATCCTGCCCCCTGGGTGAGGGTGGTGGTAGTGGTAGGCATTCTGCCCCCTGGGTGAGGGTGGTAGTAGTGGTAGGCATCCTGCCCCCTGGCTAAGGGTGGTAGTAGTGGTAGGCATCCTGCCCCCTGGGTGAGGGTGGTAGTAGTGGTAGGCATCCTGCCCCCTGGCTAAGGGTGGTAGTAGTGGTAGGCATCCTGCCCCCCTGGGTGAGGGTGGTAGTAGTGGTAGGCATCCTGCCCCCTGGGTGAGGGTGGTAGTAGTGGTAGGCATCCTGCCCCCTGGGTGAGGGTGGTACTAGTGGTAGGCATCCAGCCCACCCTGGGTGAGGGTGGTAGTAGTGGTAGGCATCCTGCCCCCCTGGGTGAGGGTGGTAGTAGTGGTAGGCATCCTGCCCCCTGGGTGAGGGTGGTACTAGTGGTAGGCATCCAGCCCACCCTGGGTGAGGGTGGTAGTAGTGGTAGGCATCCTGTCCCCCTGGGTGAGGGTGGTAGTAGTGGTAGGCATCCTGCCCCCTGGCTAAGGGTGGTAGTAGTGGTAGGCATCCTGCCCCCCTGGGTGAGGGTGGTGGTAGTGGTAGGCATTCTGCCCCCTGGGTGAGGGTGGTAGTAGTGGTAGGCATCCTGCCCCCTGGCTAAGGGTGGTAGTAGTGGTAGGCATCCAGCCCCCCTGGCTAAGGGTGGTGGCAGTGGTAGGCATCCTGCCCCCCTGGGTGAGGGTGGTAGTAGTGGTAGGCATCCTGCCCCCTGGGTGAGGGTGGTAGTAGTGGTAGGCATCCTGCCCCCTGGCTAAGGGTGGTAGTAGTGGTAGGCATCCTGCCCCCCTGGGTGAGGGTGGTAGTAGTGGTAGGCATCCTGCCCCCTGGCTAAGGGTGGTAGTAGTGGTAGGCATCCTGCCCCCTGGGTGAGGGTGGTAGTAGTGGTAGGCATCCTGCCCCCCTGGGTGAGGGTGGTAGTAGTGGTAGGCATCCTGCCCCCTGGCTAAGGGTGGTAGTAGTGGTAGGCATCCTGCCCCCTGGGTGAGGGTGGTACTAGTGGTAGGCATCCAGCCCACCCTGGGTGAGGGTGGTAGTAGTGGTAGGCATCCTGCCCCCTGGGTGAGGGTGGTAGTAGTGGTAGGCATCCTGCCCCCTGGCTAAGGGTGGTAGTAGTGGTAGGCATCCTGCCCCCTGGGTGAGGGTGGTAGTAGTGGTAGGCATCCTGCCCCCCTGGCTAAGGGTGGTAGTAGTGGTAGGCATCCTGCCCCCTGGGTGAGGGTGGTAGTAGTGGTAGGCATCCTGCCCCCTGGGTGAGGGTGGTGGTAGTGGTAGGCATCCTGCCCCCTGGGTGAGGGTGGTAGTAGTGGTAGGCATCCTGCCCCCCTGGGTGAGGGTGGTAGTAGTGGTAGGCATCCTGCCCCCTGGGTGAGGGTGGTAGTAGTGGTAGGCATCCAGCCCACCCTGGGTGAGGGTGGTAGTAGTGGTAGGCATCCAGCCCCCTGGGTAAGGGTGGTAGTGGTGGTAGGCATCCTGCCCCCCTGGGTAGGGGTGGTGGTGCGCATTCAGGCCCCTGTGTGCATATGTGGCATTGGTGATGGGCATCCCGCCCCTATGGTGCTGCTGTTGCTGGTGTAAGTATATTCTGCATCCCTGTGTGTGTGTGTGATGTGTCGTGTACGTGTTGTATGTGTTTTGTGGTTGGTGTCTGGCTTACCTTCTGCGCCGTACGCGTCCGTGCCTGTTCCGGTAGTATATGTAGAATATTGGTATGATCGGGACGAAGGGATTCATGGTTGGTTCGTGTCGTTCGTCCTTCTCGTTGCTTCGCGTCGTCCTCGTCGCTTCGCCTCGTCCTCGTCGCTTCGCGTCGTCCTCGTCGCTGGCGTGTTCGCCTCGTAGCCGTGGATCGTGTTGTGGCGCGAATCGGAGCTTATGTGCGCCTCTCCCGGATGCTTTGACGTGCCGTGCGTAGCGACGGGTTCGGCGCGTACGGAAAGCGTATCGTACTTGTCCAGCCGGACGGGGCTGCATTTTTCCTTCCGTGCGACTCGATTCGGCGTTTCCGGATTCGCCTCGGTCGGAGAACAGGACCTGGTTTGGGTGAGTACGGCTCGGCCGGATTCTTTGCTGTTGTGCGCATCGTACTTACTCGTTCGGTGTGCTGTACGGATCGGTCGGGAAACAGGCTTTCGCATGGCTTTTTTCCCGACCGAATGGTATTGGGTGCGCCTCCGACCGAGATCGGAATCGGCCCCTTAGTGCGAAAAGGGCTGCAGCAACAAATGATGGACGGTCCCAGGATGCTTGCATGGTAAAGATATCTGTGGTAAAGGAATGTGAAGTAAAGGTACTTTATATCTTATGCTATGTGTATGTGTGGTGTAGACCTGTGTTGTAAAGGCTTATGCATGGTAAAGGCATGAATGGTAAAGACTGTGTGGTGAAAGGCATGCATAGTAAATGCATGCGTTATAATGTTATACATCCCTGTCTAGATCTCCCTATGGTAAATTATAAAAAGTTTATTCAACCTGGAAAAATATTGTAAAAATATTTTATGTTAAACATTGATGTAAATTAATAAATATGTTTATTTTAGCTGCAGAACTAAAGAAAACATGCTACAGCACTAATACTTAAATGTTAATTAATGTTAATATATTAAATTACATTAAAATTATTTTTCTCAAGTTTAAATAAAAAAGTATTGTATTATGCATTAAAAATTCTTTAAAATGATGTATACAAATAAAAGTAATGTAAGTATATAATTAATTTAAGAGTATGATCTATTTTTATATTTTATTTAAACATTAAATTATAATTATTTATATATTTAACTATTTTAATTGTTCTAATTTAATTTGACTGTATTTCCTATGGGGTTTTATGTTCCCTAACGCCATTGATTTCTGTGGGAGGCTGCTGCAGTACAGTGGTTGGCTATGTGTGGTGCTGGACTTACTTCAGTTTGAGCTAAGTAGGGTCCCTTTTTGGCTGTAGCAACAAGTGCAGTTTGTCAGTAGCAATGGGCTTACTCTTTTGTGGGTACACGTGGCCACCTAAAACCAACCCAGCCCTCCTTTCGCCATGCCTCACTCCTCCCTATTTCCCTCCTCTTTAGTACTTAGTACACCACATTTTCCAGCCAGTTCACCATCCTCCCACAATTACTAATCAAGCGTATACTTACGTGTGCAGAGATTCCGCATACGGGGAGAGTTCTCTGCACAGAAAGAGTTAGAAAAGGAAGAGGCATAAGCTTCTCACTTTGGTTTGTGTATAGCATTGTGTAGTACGTTTTGTTGTACTACAAAACATAACGTATTACAAAATGCAGTTTGTGAACAGGCTTGGGGTGGTCATAACTGGTGTAATTCTCTCTAGCATAATTACTGCAAAATTACTAGTAATTATGCGTAGTTGTGTGAGAAGCATGATCACACATTTAGCACTATTTTCTTAGTGCAAAATGCTTCCTTGTGTCAAAAATTGGCCCGAGAATGCATTTTGCGCTACGAAAACAGCACTAAATGCTACAGGACATGAACAGCCGTACCCAACAGCTGCTCGCTCTCTCTTAGTGTGTTGTTCCTGTGCTCTGGTAGTAGACTTTTTGGCCCAAATTGCTTATAATTACTCACGGTGACATAATTTCGTATCACAAGGGTAATGTGTAATTACTGAAACTACTCAAATTACTCTGGCATAATTCAAATTTATCAGTGGCTTGCAAGCTGGGCTTCATTCTGTGAAGCAAGAGGGGCCATATCATGATTCGCTATGCTACCTCAGGGCAGAGCCTAGTGCTGCCATGCATCTGCAGTGTGTAAAGTAAATTAATTTAGCCCAATATTCGCTGAGGTAGAGCTTGATTTTCAGACAGTACAGGTTGAAAACAGTGATCAAGGTTTGCTTCTTTCTGTTTCTGAGCTGTGCTGCCTATAATAATGCACTAATTTGGAGAAATATCAGGTTAAACAAATTCACTTTACACACTTCAGGCACATAAAAACAGATGCTCAGCTCTCCACTGAGCAAGCTCAGCCTATCATGGTGGTGGTTTCTAACTTGGAGGAGTTGTGTAAAATTATGGACACAGAGGGGCCAGGAGCCTTAGCACTCCTTGTACTCTCTGCAGCCTTCAAAACTATCAGCCATAGCATCCTACTTACCAGACTAACGTGTGGCATAAAAGGGGTAGCATTGGCCTGGCTGAAAGTCTTTATGAGAAATAGACAGCAAACGATTATGATCAACCCTTACTCCTCACAGTGGAGAGCAATTGATTGTGGAGTACCTGAGGGGGTCCATCCTTCGCCCACTGCTTTTCAATGTACATATGAGACCATGGCTTTTTTGATACAGGGTGTCAAGTTTACACTTACGCAGACGACACTCAGCTGATCTTTTGTCTCTGTCCCCAGTAGTTTTTTTACGTTTTACTTTCTGACTGTATGATGGCAATGTGTTGGTGGATGGCTACCTACTTCTTGAAACTAAATGCCTGCATTGGAGTGATACCTCTAATGTCTTCAAAAAGAAAAGTTAACTTGAAGTTGCCTCGTGTTCTAGGGGCCCCTCAGTAGATGCTACTCAAGTTTGGAATTTAGGAATTCAAAATGAAGCCAACATTGGACCAAAAGCCCATGTTATTAAAGTTGCAAACACCTATTTCTATTATCAGAAATTCTTCCGTTTTTAGGAATTAAAGACGCAGGGGATTATTGCCCCAATCCAATCACATCTAGACTATGATCATACAACATTTTTAAATGCTCCAAGGCTTTAACTACGCAACTGCACCTTCTCCAGAAAGCAGCAGCTTGTCTGGTGTGTAACCTTAAGAAATATGAAGCGTTTCATCTACCCTCAAAGCTTTACACTGGCTAGATGTTCACAAACACATTCATTCTAAAGCTCTGACTACAGTGAACAAACCGTTTAAAAAAAATTAAAAAAAATTCTGGCAAATAAATCTTTTGGTATGTCCCACAAAGGACTTTGTGCTATGAGAAAAATTGTTTGTTATTTTTTTGCCCTTGAAAGGGACAGGGGCAGCTTTAAAGGGACAGTGGCTGCTTTTAAAAATAAATATTGCCAGGCATGGAGTGACAGGGATGGGAGCATGGTGTGCTACCACTGAGGCAGGCAGCCACCATTTACAATGTGGACGCTATCCCATGGGAACAGCTTGCACTTTGTGTTTCAGATACTACCACCATGTTGAGTTTCGGTATCTGTTCAATAGTTTGCCACCACAGTTGAGATCGCAAACCACTGATACATTTTGAAAACAAGCACAACAAGATATGGGGCACCATGTTCATGCTTTTATGCTTCATGCATGAATGTTTGATTTGCTCTGCCTTCCGTCCATCATCTGTGTGTCTTTTGCTTTCTCTCCCTAAGTGAGCCTGGTATGCCCTGACGTGTGTCCTGGGCTCACTGTGTCACTGGAATCAAGCTTGCCTGGCTTGCCTGGCTGCTGAGGGGTGATGCCCGAAACTGGTCCCAGGATGCTTGTTTCCGGTCCAGGGAGGACCTGGCTTTGCAGTTCGGGCTGGACTGTTCCAATGAGGCACAGGGTCAAGACTGATTTGCATATGGCTGGGTCTGAACTGGGGAGGCATGTGTAGGAAAGTAGGATCTGCTTCTTATGGTTACCCCCACTTTTTGCTTGATGTCTCACAGTTTTTGACTAGTCTGACTGGGATCCTGCTAATCAGGACCCCAGTCTATCTGCTTTCTCCCTTAAATTGACATACATGTACTTTGGTACACTCCAGATTGGATACTGGGGTACCCTTATCAGTCCCTAGTATATGGTACCCATGTATACAGGGCATAGGTACCCAGAGGCCTTCCATGGGCTGAAACATGTATTATGCCACCCATGAGAGGCCATACAAAATGGAACTCCATGTCTGCTACTGCAACCTGTGTAAGCTGGTGCTTGCACCACTTACTTTAGATGTAGGTTCACTATATCTAGTGGTCACTACACTTAAAACTTATAAGTCACCCCTGAAGCAGGCCTTAACAATCCTGAAGGCAGGGTGCTGGGTTTTTAGTGAGAGGGTGACCCTGCATGAGCAGAGCCCCTCTGCAGCCTTCGGAGACCATTCTCCCGGGTTGTCTGTGACTCAGCCGGACATATAGGTAGAGGTGCATTATAACCTCGCGGTAAATGCTATCTCGAAAACGGCTGCATAGAAACATATCGTGTTTGGTATCAAACACCTTGGAATCATACCTCCACACCAGTAACTGGTGTGGGAGGTATGATTCCACCCTTCAGAAGCGAGCTTCGTGGGGTCACTGGTCTAACCGGTGCCAGCCTTCTCGACCCGGACAACACAAAATGGATGCTGCCAACCAGAGACACATTTCTGTCCTCCTGCTGCTGAGCCAAGCTCGAGCAGAGGAAGGCAGCACAATAGGCATCCTGTCACAGGGAGGTGTGACCACCTCCCAGACAGGGTTTAGTGTATTGGGGCTGGGTGGGTGCACTCTGAGAGTGCCTAAAAGCCTGCACCTGGGGCACATTTGGTGTCCCTGTGCATAGTCCAGCTCAAACCAGTTCTGGGAGCCATTGGCTCCTGCTCTGGCGCGAAACTGGACAAAGGACATGGGTGTAAACACCCCTCTGTCCTGCCCCCTCCCCTAGGAGGGTCCCCTGAATCTGTCCAACCCTCTCCCGTGGGTACAAAAGGGCTTACCTGGGTGTAAGACTATAGATTTTACATGGACAAGATTCTACAAGAAGAAACCACTGACCTTCGACCGTCTGGACACTCTGGACTTCGCTGGACCTCGACTGGGCTCGACTTCGTCCCCCTTTCCGTCCGAAGCTTAGTTTGTGCCTGTGCTCCATACAGGCTCCATGCAGGACATGTGTTGCACTAAAGACAACTGAAGAATCTCCCTTGGAGTGAAGGAGTCACTCCCCTGCATTCGTAGGCACCTAACCGCAACTGACCGGTCTGCTGCTCCTGAGCTCCTGCGGACTCCGAAGATTTCAGCAACACAGGAGGTGGGTTTCCGAAGGTCCCTGAGGTCGATCTGCCCTCTCACTGAGTTTGAGGCCAGTATCCCTCGTGGGGACTGCATAACTTGAACCCCTCTGCACCGCGTCCATTTGCAAGTGCATATGCTTGTTGGCGATTCCCGAGCTTGTGCATTGGACTCCGTGTAGTCCTGATCCTGAGCAGTATTTGCACCACAGAACTCCCACCTCCTTGCACGAGTGCTCCGTGGGCTGGTACTTTGCAATCTTGCTCGCGGTCCCCTCGCGACTCCTGGTCATTCGGCCTGTGGGTCCTCCTGAGGGCCATCTTGATTTCTGTTGGGCTTTCCTGGTTGCTCCAGACGTGCCCTGACTCTCCATCACTTGGGGAGTCCCCTGGACCTTGCTGGTCCACACCGTAACCTGCTTGACTTTCCTGCATGGGTTGCTTTTGCCAAGGCTTGTTGGTGCTCCCGCCGGACACTGACCCCCCAGCACTCGACATCCCTTGTGGGACAGCTCACCTCTGGCTCCTGGTTGTTCTCGACGTCTCCTGGTCCTCGTGGCTGCAGAGTCAAGCATCCCTTCTTGGCACCTGAAGCACCCAACATCGGTGGGCACTCGTCTACCGAGCCCCTGGTCACTCTGAAGTGACCCAGACTCTGTCCCCTCTGCTTTCAGGTTCCTTCCTTCCTGAATCCAGGCTTAGATTCCACCGGACCCTTTTCACCTTCACGGCAGCAGTACTTCTTTGCAGCTCTCCATTGAGAACGACAGCAGTTTCCGACGCCACTTCAGACCTATGCAACCGGCTCCTCTGGGATAGGTAACTCGGGTACTTCGATATCCACGGGTGGGGTGGCTCTTCAAACTCTTAAGTTCCAATGGGTTTGCTCGAAGTCCTCCTAGAAGGGTCCTTAAACTTTAAAAGAGTAACCGCGACTTCCCCATAGAATTGTACGGAGCCCGCGGTTGTGTTCCCACACTGCACCCAGCCTCCGGGGAGGTCCCTGTCTACTCACCTTGTCTTGATCTCAGTCGTGACTGTTATACCACTATTTTAGTATATGGTTTGGTCTCCCCCTGGAGCCCACTGTGTATTGTGCTACTTACAACTGTTCTAGTGGTCCCGTATTGTGTGCTTTGTGTTCTATCCTCGTGTAGAGGATAGTAGAGAGTGTTATATTAATAAATACGTATTTTTATATAACTACTGTGTGGTTCTCCTTCATTTAGTCATTCAGGAGGGGATATTCTGGTAAAAACAAGCTGCTTTACATTCCTTCAAGATTAAGCTTGAAGGCTGCTCTCCACAACTACCACTAGGATAGCTTTCTAAAGGTTATCTTTGACCTCATACATCATAAGGGTCGTTTGGACTGGTGCAAGGTGCCCACTTTAATTAGTGGACAGCATATACCAGGCCAACTTCTCACATTGGTGTGCAGGGGTTGGGATTCAAGCCTGCATTGTTTTACCAGATGAATCTCTTTGAGTGATTAACTGTAAACCACTAAAGTTTTAGGCACATATAATACTTCAAGATTAGAATAAGTAAGTTCTACTGAACTTGGGGTTGGGTAAGTCAAGGGTCTAGCACACCCTTTCTCCAACCTAAGAGAGTTTAGTTCCCACTAGGTTAGGTAGGTGCATACACCACACTTAGTATGTCTTCTAAAGGAGAAGCCAGTGGCTCTCTGCCTTCTAGGTACAATGGTCTCACATTTCAGGATTTGAAAGCCATGTGTGCTTCTAGGAAGATGAAGACAGGGAGAAATGCCAACACCCAACGTCTCATTGAGGTGTTACTCTTAGATTACCTTAGGAAGACCCCAGGGTCAGATGAGGTAGAAAGAGTGGGTGGGGCAGGGAATGAGGACAGGCCAGGAAGTGAAACCTTCTTTGACCTAGAATCAAACCCTGACCAGGAGGATCAAAATGATTCCCACCTGGACAACTTAGATCTTCCAGGAGGTGGTGGAGAAGGCCCCAGTGGCCCCCTCTTTACTCCTCCAGGAAGAGTGCAGAGTTTACCCAGGAGATCTAGATCTCCCTCTGCTGAATCTCACCATTCAGGAACTTCTATAGGGACGTCCATATCCCATAAGAGAGATAGCTCTTATGACAGACAGTGTCAATTTCTATAGCTTGAGAAAGTCAACCTTAGGCTCAGGCAAGAGCAATTGGCCCTAGATAAGGAATCCTTGGAACTCCAGAAGACTAGGAAGAGATTGGGACTAGAGTCCCATGGTGGGAGCAACAGTGTCCCTAGGATTAAGGAGTATACTTATGATCATAGGAACCTGAGCAAGATAGTCCCTCCCTACCATGGTGGGGATGACATCCACAAATGGATAACTGATTTAGAGAGGGCCTGTAAGGTACAGAAGGTCCCTCAAGAGCAGTGGGTAGCTATCTTGTGGCTCTCCTTTGCTGACAAAGGTAGAGATACGCTCCTCACTGTTAGAGAGGAGGATGCTGACAACTATTCAGTCCTGAAGAGTGCTCTCATTGATGGGTTTGGCTTAACCACTGAACAGTACAGGATTAAGTTCAGAGACACCCAGAAGGCACAGACTGAGGACTGGGTAGACTTTGTAGAGTGTGCTACTAAGGCTCTGGAAGTCTGGTTACTTGGCAGCAAAGTGAATGATTTCAAGGGATTGTACAGTTTGATTATGAGGGAGCAGATCCTTAATAATTGCCAAAATCAGTTGTTGCATCAGTACCTGGTTGTCTCTGATCTGACTTCTCCCCCAAGAATTGGGAAATAAGGCAGATAGGTGGGTCAGAACCAGGGTGAAGCAGAAAAACCAGACCACCGGTGGTGACCAAAAGAAGCAAGATGCTAAACCAGCAGATAAAGGTGGGGAGAAGGGTAAAGACCAGAAGTCTTCTTCAGGGCCCCAAAAACCTGCATCTGGGGGTGAGTCACAATCTAACAAGGGAAAAGGCAGAAAGAAACCTTGGTGCTTCCTGTGTAAGGAGAAAACACATTGGCCTAGAGATGCCAATTGCCCAAGGGCCAAAGATACTCCTACCACCACCACAGCCCCTAAGGCAACTGTTCCCCCTAGTTCAGCTCCAAGTGGTGGTACAGGGAACAAGGGTATAGTAGGGTTAACCCTGGGATCTGAGATGGGTTCTGGCCTAGTCAGAACTCCAGCTCAGGCTGTTTTAGTCTGTGATGGAGGCATGGATATTGCCTCCCTATTTGTCAGTCCCAGTAATCTGGGCAAATACAGACAACACCCCTTAATAAATGGTAAGGAGGCCATGGCATATAGGGACACAGGAGCCAGTGTCACAATGGTGACTAAGGATCTTGTGAGCCCTGACCAGATCATACTTGGTGAGATGTACCAAGTGACCAATGCTAGCAATGTCAGGACAGATCATTCCTTGGCAGTTGTTAATTTCAGCTGGGGAGGGGTAACCGGCCCTAAGAAGGTTGTGGTTAGCTCAGACCTCCCTGTGGAATGCTTGTTGGGCAATGATTTGGAAACTTCAGCCTGGGCTGAAGTGGAACTCAGGACACATGCAGCAATGTTGGGCATCTCTGCAGATGTGTTTGCTGTGACTAGGTCACAGGCAAAAATGTCTTCCACTGAACAGGCCCTGGATCCTGGAAAAATGGACCAGGTGCCTTCCAAGAGGAGCAGTAGGGGTAAGGCAGTGTCTTCCCCCCAGACTCAGAGTGAGGATCAGTCTCCTGAGGAAGATGATTCCAGTCCCTGTGAAGGAACTGTCTCAGAGGAACTTGAACCTGATCAGGTTGAGTTCTTGGGGACAGGGGGCCCTTCCAGGGCAGAACTGAGTCAGGAGCAGCAGAGCTGCCCCTCTCTTGAACCCCTCAGACAGCAAGCTGCTGCTGGGGCTGCTGGGAGTGCCAGTGGGTCCCACAGGATCTACTGGGATGAAGGACTCCTTTACTCAGAGGGTAGAGACCCCAAGCCTGGCGCTACCAGGAGGTTGGTTATACCCCTGAGGTTTAGGGGCTTCCTACTGACACTGGCACATGATATCCCTTTAGCAGGACACCTAGGCCAAAGCAAGACTTGGGACAGGCTTGTCCCTCACTTTCACTGGCCTCACATGTCAGAGGACACAAAGAAGTTTTGTCGCTCCTGTACCACCTGTCAAGCCAGTGGTAAGGCAGGTGGTACCACAAAGGCCCCCCTGATATCACTACCTGTGGTGGGGGTTCCCTTTGAGAGGGTTGGGATTGACATAATTGGTCCCATGGATCCTCCAACTGCATCTGGGCACAGATATATTCTAGTGGTGGTGGACCATGCCACTAGATACCCAGAAGCCATACCCCTTAGAACCACCACAGCTCCTGTGGTGGCCAGGGCCCTCCTTGGAATTTTTTCCAGAGTGGGTCTCCCTAAGGAGGTCCTAACTGACAGAGGTGCAAACTTCATGCCTAGTTACATTACTGCTATGTGGAAGGAGTGTGGAGTAAATTACAAATTTATCACACCCTATCACCCACAGTGCAATGGGTTAGTTGAGAGATTCAACAAAACCCTAAAGGGCATGATCATGGGCCTCCCAGAAAAGCTGAGGCGAAAATGGGATGTCCTGTTGCCCTGCCTTCTCTTTGCCTACAGAGAGGTTCCTCAGAAGGGGATTGGCTACAGCCCTTTTGAACTTCTGTTTGGACATCCAGTTAGGGGTCCCTTATGTTTAGTGAAGGAGGGATGGGAGTTACCTCTCAAACCACCTAAACAAGACATAGTGGACTATGTACTTGGTCTCTGCTCCAGGATGGCTGAGTATATGAAGAAGGCAAGTAAAAACCATGAGGCTAGCCAAGAATTACAGAAAGCTTGGCATGACCAAAAGGCTGTGCTGACTGTGTACCAGCCAGGACAGAAGGTATGGGTGTTGGAGCCTCTGGCCCCAGCAGCTCTCCAGGACAAGTGGAGTGGACCCCATACCATTCTTGAGCAGAAGGGAGAGGTCACCTACCTGGTGGACCTTGGAACTCCCAGGAGCCCCCACAGGGTGCTCCATGTGAACAGGCTCAAGCCATATTTTGACAGGGCAGACATGAGCTTGCTCATGGCTACTGATGAGGGGCAGGAAAAAGAGAGTGACCCACTCCCTGACCTCCTCTCACAGAACCCTGATGATGGCTCAGTTGATGGTGTAGCCTTGGCAGGCAGCCTCACTGAGCAACAACAGACTGATTGCAGGAAGGTCCTCAATCAGTACATATGTTCTCCCTGACTCCTAGTCAGACCACTTGGTGTACCCATGAAGTGTACACAGGTGAAAGTCTGCCTGTTAAAAATAAGATTTACAGGCAACCTGACCATGTCAGGGACTGCATCAGGACTGAGATCCAAAAGATGCTGGAATTGGGAGTCATTGAACCCTCAGATAGCCCTTGGGCTAGTCCAGTGGTCCTGGTACCCAAACCTCATACCCAGGGTGGTAAGAGAGAAATGAGGTTTTGTGTGGACTACAGGGGGCTCAATGCAGTCACTAGGACCGATGCTCATCCTATTCCTAGGGCAGATGAGCTCATTGATACTTTGGCCTCAGCCAAGTTCTTGAGTACATTTGACCTCACAGCTGGATATTGGCAAATCAGACTAATTGAGGAGGCCAAACCCAAAACAGCATTTTCAACCCCTAGTGGGCACTATCAATTTGTGGTAATGCCCTTTGGCTTGAAAAATGCACCTGCCACATTTCAAAGGTTGGTGAATAAAGTTCTCACAGGCCTGGAAGACTATAGTGCAGCTTATCTTGATGATATTGCTGTCTTTAGTTCCACCTGGGAGGATCACCTGGTCCACCTGAGAAATGTCCTGGAGGCCCTGCAAAAAGCAGGCCTTACTATCAAGGCCACCAAGTGCCAGATAGGGCAGAGTAAGGTTGTGTACCTGGGCCACCTTGTGGGTGGAGGCCAGGTTCAACCATTGCAGAGCAAAATCCAGACCATCATGGACTGGGTTGCTCCAACTACCCAGACTCAGGTCAGAGCTTTCTTGGGCCTGACTGGGTACTACAGGACGTTTGTTAAGGGATATGGATCCATAGTGACCCCCTTAAATGATTTGACCTCTAAAAGAATGCCTAAGAAAGTTCAGTGGACGCTGTCCAAAGGCATCTGATGACCTGAAGCAGGCCATGTGCACTGCTCCCATTCTGCAAATTCCTGACTATTCCAAACAATTCATTGTTCAAACTGATGCACCTGAGTTGGGGGTTGGGGCTGTGTTATCACAACTGAATGAAGAGGGTCAGGATCAGCCAGTAGCTTTTATAAGCAGAAGGCTGACCCCCAGAGAGAAACGTTGGTCAGCTATTGAGAGGGAAGCCTTTGCTGTGGTTTGGGCTCTGAAGAAGTTGAGGCCATACTTGTTTGGCACTCACTTCATTGTTCAGACAGACCATAAGCCCCTCTTATGGCTAAAACAGATAAAGGGTGAAAACCCCAAACTTTTGAGGTGGTCCATTTCCCTACAGGGGATGGACTATTCAGTGGAACATAGACCTGGGAGTAACCATGCCAATGCAGATGGACTCTCCAGATATTTCCACTTAGAAAATGAAAACTCAACTGGTCTAGGTTAGTCTCATGTCCTTTCGTTTGGGGCGGGGGTGTAGGAAAGTAAGATCTGCTTCTTATGGTTACCCCCACTTTTTGCTTGATGTCTCACTGTTTTTGACTAGTCTGACTGGGATCCTGCTAATCAGGACTCCAGTCTATCTGCTTTCTCCCTTAAATTGACATACATGTACTTTGGTACACTCTAGATTGGATACTGGGGTACCCTTATCAGTCCCTAGTATATGGTACCCTGTACCCAGGGCATAGGTACCCCAGAGGCCTCCCATGGGCTGAAGCATGTATTATGCCACCCATGTGAGGCCATACAAAATGGAACTCCATGTCTGCTACTGCAACCTGTGTAAGCTGGTGCTTACACTACTTACTTTAGATATAGGTTCACTATATCTAGTGGTCACTACACTTAAAACTTATAAGTCACCCCTATAACAGGCCTTAACAATCCTGAAGGCAGAGTGCTGGGTTTTTAGTGAGAGGGTGCCCCTGCATGAGCAGAGCCCCTCTGCAGCCTTCGGAGACCATTCTCCCGGGTTGTCTGTTACTCAGCCGGACATATAGGTAGAGGTGCATTATAACCTCGCAGTAAATGCTATCTCGAAAATGGCTGCATAGAAACATATTGTGTTTGGTATCAAACACCATGTAATCATACCTCCACACCAGTAACTGGTGTGGGAGGTATGATTCCACCCTTCAGAAGCGAGCTTCGTGGGGTCACTGGTCTAACCGGTGCTAGCCTTCTCGACCCGGACAGCACAAAATGGATGCTGCCGACCAGAGACACATTTCTGCACTCCTGCTGCTGAGCCAAGCTCGAGCAGAGGAAGGCAGCACAATAGGCATCCTGTCAATGGGAACTTTGACCACCTCCCAGACAGGGTTTAGTGTATTGGGGCTGGGTGGGTGCACTCTGAGAGTGCCTGAAAGTCTGCACCTGGGGCACATTTGGTGTCCCTGTGCATAGTCCAGCTCAAACCAGTTCTGGGAGCCATTGGCTCCTGCTCTGGCGCGAAACTGGACAAAGGACATGGGTGTAAACACCCCTCTGTCCTGCCCCCTCCCCTAGGAGGGTCCCCTGAATCTGTCCAACCCTCTCCCGTGGGTACAAAAGGGCTTACCTGGCTGTAAGACTTTAGATTTTACATGGACAAGATTCTACAAGAAGAAACCACTGACCTTCGACTGTCTGGACACTCTGGACTTCGCTGGACCTCGACTGGGCTCGACTTCGTCCCCCTTTCTGTCCGAAGCTTAGGTTGTGCCTGTGCTCCATACAGGCTCCTTGCAGGACCTGTGGTGCACTAAAGACAACTAAAGAATCTCCCTTTGAGTGAAGAAGTCACTCCCCTGCATTTGCAGGCACCTAACCGCAACTGACCGGTCTGCTGCTCCTGAGCTCCTGCGGACTCCGAAGATTTCAGCAACACGGGAGGTGGGTTTCTGAAGGTCCCTGAGGTGGATCTGCCCTCTCACCAAGATTGAGGCCAGTATCCCTTGTGGGGACTGCATAACCTGAACCCCTGTGCACCGCATCCATTTGCAAGTGCATATGCTTGTTGGCGATTCCCGAGCTTGTGCATTGGACTCCATGTAGTCCTGACCCTGAGCAGTATTTGCACCAAAGAACTCCGGCCTCCTCACACCGAGTGCTCCGTGGGCTGGTACTTTGCAATCTTGCTTGAGGTCCCCTCGTGACTCCTGGTCATTCGGCCTGTGGGTCCTCCTGAGGGCCATCTTGATTTCTGTTGGGCTTTCCTGGTTGCTCCAGACGTGCCCTGACTTTCCATTGCTTGAGGAGTCCCCTAGACCTTGCTGGTCCACACTGTAACCTGCTTGAGCTTCCTGCGTGGGTTGCTTTTGCCAAGGCTTGTTGGTGCTCCCACCTGACACCGACCCCCATCACTCGACATCCCTCGTGGGACAGCTCACCTCCGGCTCCTGGTCGTCCTTGACATCTCCAGGTCCTCGTGGCTGCAGAGTCAAGCATCCCTTCTTCGCACCTGAAGCACGCGACATCGGTGGGCACTCGTCTACCGAGCCCCTGGTCACTCTGAAGTGACCCAGACTCTGTCCCCTCTGCTTTCAGGTTCCTTCCTTCCTGAATCCAGGCTTGGATTCCACCGGACTCTTTTCACCTTCACGGCAGCAGTACTTCTTTGCAGCTCTCCATTGAGAACGACGGCAGTTTCCGACGCCATTTCAGACCTATGCACCCGGCTCCTCTGGGATAGGTAACTCGGGTACTTCGGTATCCACGGGTGGGGTGGCTCTTCAAACTCTTAAGTTCCAACGGGTTCGCTCGAAGTCCTCCTAGAAGGGTCCTTAAACTTTAAAAGTGTAACCGCGACCTCCCCATAGAATTGTACGGAGCCCGCGGTCGTGTTCCCACACTGCACCCGGCCTCTGGGGGGTCCCTGTCTACTCACCTTGGGTAGTTCCTTGGGGTCCCAGCGATTCTACGTGCTCCAGACCTTGTCTTGATCTCAGTCATGACTGTTATACCACTATTTTAGTATATGGTTTGGTCTCCCCCTGGAGCCCACTGTGTATTGTGCTACTTACAACTGTTCTATTAGTCTCGTATTGTGTGCTTTGTGTTCTATCCTCATGTAGAGGATTGTAGAGAGTGTTATATTAATAAATACGTATTTTTATATAACTACTGTGTGGTTCCCCTTCATTTAGTCATTCAGGAGGTGATATTCTGGTAAAACAAGCTGCTTTACATTCCTTCAAGATTAAGCCTGAAGGCTGCTCTCCACAGCTACCACTAGGATAGCTTTCTAAAGGTTATCTTTGACCTCATACATCATAAGGGTCGTTTGGACTGGTGCAAGGTGCCCACTTTAATTAGTGGACAGCATATACCAGGCCAACTTCTCACAGCATGGTGAGCAAAAGAACGATTAATTTAACCCAGATCTATTGACTGGGGGTGAATGTTTGATTTGCTCTGCATTCCGTCTATCATCTGTGTGTCTTTTGCTTTCTCGCCCTAAGTGCGCTGGGTATGCCCAGACGTGGGTCCGGGGCTCACTGTGTCACTGGATTCAAGCTAGCCTGGCTGATGAGGGGTGATGACCAAAACTGGTTCCCAGGACGCTTGTTTCCATTCCAGGGAGGAACTGGCTTGGCAGTTTGGGCTGCACTGTTCCCATGAGGCACAGGGTCACAACTGATTTGCATATGGCTGGGTCTGAACTGGGGTGGCATGGTGAGCAAAAGAACGATGGATTTAACCCAGATCTATTGAATGGGGGTGAATGTTTGATTTGCTCTGCTGTCCATCCATCATCTGTGTGTCTTGTGCTTTCTCGCCCTAAGTGCGCCGGGTATGCCCAGACGTGGGTCCCGACCTCACTGTGTCACTGGATTCAAGCTAGCCTGGCTGATGAGGGGTGATGCCCGAAACCGGTTCCAGGATGCTTGTTTCTGATCCAGGGAGGACCTGGCTTGGCAGTTCGGGCTGGACTGTTCCCATGAGGCACAGGGTCAAAACTGATTTGCATATGGCTGGGTTTGAACTGGGGTGGCATGGTGAGCAAAAGAACAATGGATTTAACCCAGATCTATTGACTGGGGTGAATGTTTGATTTGCTCTGCATTGCGTCCATCATCTGTGTGTCGTTTGCTTTCTCGCCCTAAGTGCACCGGGTATGCCCAGACGTGGGTCTGGGCATACCCGGTGCTCACTGGATTCAAGCTAGCCTGGCTGATGAGGGGAGATGCCCGAAAGTGGTCCCAGGATGCTTGTTTCTGGTCCAGGGAGGGCCTGGCTTGGCAGTTTGGGCCGGACTGTTCCCATGAGGCACATGGTCAAGACTGATTTGCATATGGCTGGGTCTGAACTGGGGTGGCATGGTGAGCAAAAGAATGATGGATTTAACTCAGATCTATTGACTGGGGGTGAATGTTTGATTTGCCCGGCATTCCGTCCATCATCTGTGTGTCTTTTACATTCTCCTCTGCACCAGCAAATCCTGTTCTGCGGACCTTCACAGAAGGGGTATCCAGCCTCGGGGAGCCCTCGTCAGCAACAGCCTTCAGTCTCATCCTGCTGGAGATCTTCCAAAAAAGAGACTCAGTTCGAATGTGGAAATCTTCATTGTGACCTCGTCAGGTGGGTCTCCAACGGCAACGCTTGAACCGAACTTCTACCTTCTCAGAACATTTTTACTGAAATTTCTTCTAAGTCTGAAGATAAACACCCACCGGGCCCAATCCACTTATTGCATCCGACTCGCGCTTCATCATGGTCTGCACTATTTTTCAAATTTGACTTGGTCTTGCTCGACTAGATGTCCACACTTGGCGCATTAATCTTTTAGGTGCTAGTTTTTTCCTAAAAATTAAACAATTCATAACTCAGATTCCACTAATTGGAGTTTTGTTGTTTTGGTGTCCAAACATTTTTTACAATTTACTCTATTTTTCTAAATTGGTATGGGATTTTTCTTGTGTTGTGTTTTCACTCGATAACTGTTTGTGAGCTGCATAAATACTTTCACATTGTCTCTAAGTTAAGACTGATTGCTTTGTGCCAAGCTATCAAAGGGTTAAGCACAGGTTAATTTATCGACTTTAGTGGTTCACCCTGACAGAGATTGTGGCTGTTGCTTGAGCAGGGCTAACACTCGACTTAACCAACAACGCAATTTCTCACAAGCGGGCAAGCCAACAGTTTGGTAGACGGGGCACTCTGTCAGAACCTGAGATGCTAAAAAAATATTTAAATCATGCTATGTGCTTTCTGCAAATGATGGACCAGAATTCCATGATTTACAGTATAGCAACACTAACACTATCTGTCCACTGCCTTAGAAGCCTTTCTCACATGTTTATAATCACAGTTTCTATGCTGATGCAAGGTATGAATACTAATTGCAAGTCTTCAAGAATGCCATTGGATTCCATGAGTTTCATCAGCTGATTAGTGACCACCTTTTAAAGAACCTTAGGATATCATTTAATGTTCAGAAGGCACTGCCTCCACCACCCAAATTATGACCAGCATTCAGAATCTAGAGTTGTCTGCTCTTTACCGTCAAGTGGTTCCCGTCTCCATGGTGGAAGCTGACTTCTGTTGCTTTCTTCGGAAATGATATAACTAATGTTCTCACGAACTGTGAATTTTCTCCCACTGCATGAGGACCTTTCCTGTGCAAGATGACTGGGCTGACATGGCAGTCTCAGATGCTATGGATGCACGTAAAATGGCATTGAGGGGCCAAGTAACTAGGGAAGCCACCCAATGGCATTGCCATCAATGTTGTGTCCACACAATGTTTTTTTGATGGCTCAACTGGTGCGGACTGTGCAGCTGGAAATCTGTGTTCTATACTCTCTAAATGAAGGTTGAGGAACCAAGAGAAAGCATTACCACCCTCCTGTAAATGAGGCCCTTATTGATAATGGAGGGGCCACGTATAGAGGTGAGAGGGTCTTTTGGCACCCCAACTATAATAGTCTTTTACAACCAAAGCGCAAGATAGTTGGGCCATTTTAATTGATTGCATTAGGCCCATGTGACCTTTGCTACACCACAAGCATTGTATGCAGCGCACCAAACTCTAAATAACCACCTATATCCCTATTATATTCGGCGCGTTCTGTAATTAGTAAGGAACATAAAAAAATGGACAACTATATTCCTATGTGCACCTAGCTGTCAGAACCTGCCTGTTACACACAATTGCCTGAAATGAACAGAACATTCACCATTAAAATCAGTTTCATTTAGTGTTTGAAAATCTTAGACCGGGCACATTGGCAGAATACTGTTGTAATGGGTTTCTCTTACTCTCTGGGCTTGGCTGCGTCCGGCCCGAGTTCCATTCCTGTAGAATGTAACCGTCGCGTGGTTCCACCATTGACAGTTGGTCTTTGGCTGGCGATGGTGGTACACGCTTCATTGCTGCCTCAGTGGAGCTGACTGGAAATAAAGTCTCCTACTTGGAGTATATGTGTCCAGTGTCATTACCACATTTTTGGGCGACGATCGCCAGCCATATGTAGTGATACCCGGGCAGCACGAAAGCGTGGTAGCTGTGTGAGTGAGGCTGACCCATCGAAATTTTGCATCGTGAATCCTGACAAGCTGTTGAAGGTGCGCTTTACTCTGAGCGCTGTTCGTGACAAGCGGAGCTGCGTCTGACACACAGAAGAAAGAGCGTTTATGGTGGAGCGCTGTTCGTTGGAAAAAGGAAGCCGCGACTGGCACGGTGTTAAAGAGCGGAAGAGTTGCTTGTCGTTATCACGCTGTCCGCAAGTGAGGTGAGGTGCGGAGGGGAGCCTGTGGTAAATAATTGGAGTCTTGAGAGTCGAAGGTGTCTTCTGTGGCTGTGGAACACATGCTCGCTCTATACGTTGAAAAGAGGCGCGAGGGTGGCGAGAGCTTGTTTCCCCTATGTGCACACGGCTTTCAATGCTATTTCTTCAGTAGGGGCTTACTAGGCTGCGCGCTGACTGTTCGTTGGATGTGCAGCACTCACCTGTGTCCCAAGAAGACTCGACTAGTTGTGTGCCTCACAGCAGCTCTTCAACGTCTCTTCTGTGGTTCCTGCTGTTATGTGACTGGTTTGAGGAAAGGCACTAAAAGTGTTGCGAGCCCCCTGCTGGCTGCAGTCTTTATTACATTTGTTCAGTTAGTCATCTTTATAGACAAGCCTGCTGTATTTCTACTTGGCTCCTGCTGGTGAACTTCATTATTGCACAGTTTAAGCTACCTTGCTTTTGGTTGTGCGTTTCTCTTCAGCATGGCAGTCTCTACAATAGGGGGGGCGTGGCTTGGTGCCAATGAGGGAGTAGCGGACCTTGGAGCTCCTCCGTGGCCTCCCTCCACAGCAATTTATCCTGAGCAGCTGGGGGGGCCCCTGGCACCATAGCTGGAGGCGGAAGCCCTGGTGCCCATCTGGGTACAGTTTTGAAGCGCCGGAGAGCCGGGGAACGTAGAAACCGGCGTTTGTTCTCCCTGCTCGAGCTCCGGCTGGGTCGCGGGCAAATTGGCGGCCGCACCTCGTCATGGAAGCCTCTGCTGGTAAGGGAGCCCAACGCGCCGACTGAGCCTGCTGAACGGCGGGGTGGAGTGCGGGAGCAGGAGGATAGCGAACGCCCATCCGTGAGAGGGCAGGCGGCCTGGAAATAGAGGTGAGGCGAGGCTTGGGGCGCGCTCGGCAGAGGGAGCCTGACTTCAAGATGGCGGCACGGCATACCCCAGGCAGATCGCGGGGTGATCGCGGCCGCCGATTGAGAGCGGCGATTGCTAGCACCCTGACCCCCTGAACAGACAACCATACTCCTGCTCTTCGCACCTGGACTTGAATATAACTCTTTGGTAGCGGAGAGCGGGGCAGGCGGAGAGCTGCCAAAGTGGTGAGTGCAGTGGACCAAGGAGACCCGAGCCTGCGGTGAATCACAGGGGAGTATCGCGTGGAGTCCAGCATGCGCCACTGTCGGTGCGGGATCCTGCACTCAAAGAAGGTTGAGAAGCACGTTGGACTAACTGGGGCGTAAGCTGCGTGACACCTCGTGGACTGGGGACTGTTGACCTGGATGCCTGGGAGGGATGCGTGGCTTCAGAGCTGGGCGCTGCCATAAGGAACAGTAAAGAGAGTGGTGCTGTGCTACTGCACCCTGACAGGGAACTGGAATTGTGCTGCTGTCTTGGAAGGGGCCGCAGACTCGCTGAGTGTCTGCTGATTGCCCTTGTGTGATCCGGGGTGACAGCCTGAAGCCCCCACAGAACGAGGACATTCGTCTGCCCCGTACATGGGAGGCATCACCGCTGCCTACTGACTGGGGGAGTGACTGCACTTTGCGCCATCCTGAAACCTCTCCCCACAAGGGCCGGTGATACAGAGAGCGAGGTCTGGGTGAACCTGAGGACCGGGGAGAACCTGCTCCTCCGTGCTCCTGGCGGCTGCCTACAAGCAAGAAGGTGTGAGAGGTTGGAAGGGCCCTAATCCAGGAGCTGCAGCGCTATCACGTGTAAGGCGCCATATCTGGGAAGACTACTACAGTGGGCGCTGGCTGGGGTCTTGATCTAGTGGGCCGGTGGAGCAATCCGATGTGGTTGTGGGACAGGAGACTGAATTCGGGGGAGACCCGGTGAAGGAGACATAGATGCTGGAGGTTGGCACTGGGTGAAAGAAGCTAGAACTACCGCATTCGTCGCCAAGCTGCGCTGACTGAGGAGCGCGGGAGCGCTATCACTCTGATCAGGAGGGAGGGGAGAATATCAAGTTGCTCCGAGGGACCTGAGGGGGTGCCTGTTGGATCAGACTGCGCTGTTGCGGAACACCTCGGTGCGATCTGACCTCTCCTGCGTTCCTACGGGGACCTGTTCGACCAGCCAGAGAGGGCCACAGGGCGGCATTGGCGATTGTGTACTCTCGCGCTTTGTGAGAATCGACGCGGCCCTCAGCGACCCGCAGTGATGGGGCGGGTATCCAAAAAAAAAGGGCTTCGCGGCCCTCCGGATGGACGGAGCGGGGCACCAATCTGACGATGAAGAGGAAGTGGCGGAGCCCCACAGTGTAGCTGCCCCGGGGAGCCTCCGCTGCAGGACATAATGCAAGCCATTATCTTGTCAAGGGAGGTTCTCGAGACAAAAATTGATGCCATTGGGGTGGACCTCTCGCTACTTAAGGACGACCACAAGAAACTCAAAGAGCTGGTGAAAGTGACTGAGAAAGCTCTGGAGGAGGTCCCGGATGCGATATCCGCCTTGCAACGCTCCTTAAAGTTGGTGGAGGGCAAAGTTTGCATCTTGGAAGCGAGAGCAGAGGACAGCGAAGGGCGATCCCGCAGGAATAACATCCGTATAGTGGGAATACCGGAGCGGGCGGAAGGAGATGATGCTGTAAGGTATCTGGAGGGGTGGCTTAAGGTGGAGGTTGCCCCTGAAGGCCTCTCACCATTCTTCGCCCTTGAGCGGGCCCATAGAGTCCCGGCCAGGCCTCTGAAGCCGGGAGCGCCGCCGCGGCCGATGGTGGTGAGGCTCTTGCATTATCGTGATAGAGACCATCTTTTGCAGCAGGCCCGGGGGAAGCAACATCTCCAAATCGAGAACTCCAAGGTGATGTTGTTCCCGGACATCACCAGGGAGGTCCAGAAGCAGCGCGCCTCCTTTCTCGCCCTAAAACGGAAATTGCATCAACTTCACATACCTTATGCCATGCTCTTCCCGGCGCGCCTGCGGGTGGTAGACAATACAGAAACACACTTCTTCACCACTCCACACGAGGCTTGGCAGTGGGTAGAGATGCGCCAGACGAGGTCCAGGCGGAATTCTGCGACAGACAGCACGGGGAGGGGGACACCTATACATGGGGGTTCGCCGAGAGCCCTCCCGCCACTTGATCGTCGCCTCGAGAGGGACAGAGCGGTGCAAGCAGTTGCAGAGATCAGTCGGGGCGAGGCCAGCCCAGCGTCTGTCTCCACTGGACGAGAGCTGGGTGGATCTGAGAACTCTCCGACTGGAAGCACAGCAGGGGACTCGGAGACTGAATTGCCAGTGGTCACTCCGCAGACTGCAGATATAACAGTGTGACCTGCAGACCGTTGGATGGGTGAGAGGGACTTGCATCACTACTCAGAATGAACCAGTGAATGGGCTATGTTCTGTGGAAGGAGGGCTGGTGATACTGGCTGAACAGGATTGCTGGAGGGCCCCGAGCTAATATAGAGTGGGGGGGGGGACCGGGAGGAGCTGCGGGTCCCATGGGGTCAACACACGCCTCACCACATTTTTGTCTTTTGGGTGCACAGTCTAGTAGTGCCGGTTTGGATGGGAACTAGTTTGAGGGGACCTGTCCTGGGGAACGGGAGTTGGGGAAAATTGGGAATAGGGGGGGAGGGGGTTTCTGGGGCCCGGCATGCCGTTGGGGGGGGACGAGGAAGGTAACATAAGGGAGGATACGCCATGGGAACCGCCGTAGGTATTAAGTGCTTGTCCTGGAACATCAGGGGGATGCATACTATGCAACGCCGTCACAAGATACATACATATCTTACACGAAGAGGGGTCCAGATTGCCCTACTGCAGGAAACGCACTTAAACAAACAGGAGGGCCTGGCGTTACAGCGCAGATGGCGGGGGCAGGTGTTCTGTACCACATATTCGGCTTTTGCACGGGGGGTGCTGATTTGGATCAGGGCCGGGGTCCCATTCCAGTGCACTGGCCATCTGATTGACCCGGAGGGTAGGTATGTTGTGGTGACGGGGCGCCTGGATGGGAGAGATATTGCACTAGGGAGTATATATGCCCCTAACATTGATCAAGCCTCGTTCTTTGCACGTCTGTCTGGAAACCTGGCGCCTATGCTGACAGGCTCTGTGTTATTGGGGGGCGACTTCAACTGTATAACTGACGTCTCATTGGACCGCTCCCATCCTCCTCTTGTAGACGCCCTGTAAATAGATTGGCGGCGGCGCGGCGAGCCTGGCAGCAACAGTGGGGATTGACTGATACATGGAGGGCCCATCATCCCGCCGATAGAGATTATTCTTACTTCTCGTCGCTGCATGACCTGCATGTTAGGCTGGACTCGATCCTTTGTTCTCCGGACGTACATGGGGGAATGGTGCACAGCGAATATTTAGCTAGAACATCATCCGATCATAATCCGCTGCTGGCGGTACTACACTGGCTGCGGGCTCGGCCTGCCATCCCCACGTGGCGACTCAGACCGGAAACATTAGAAGACTCAGTGTTCCGTCACACTATAGGGACAGCGATCGAAGAGTATTTTCGGCTTAACACTACACGGCATCCACTCTACTTGTTGAGTGGGATGCTTTTAAGTCGGTGATTAGAGGGCGCTGCATAGGAGAAGTGGTGGGAGTGCGGAAAGCGCTGCTACAAGATACAGCAAGGGCGGAGCAGAAGCTACGTGAGGTAGAGCAAGAGCGCCCTGAGCAGCCGGACAAGCATGAGGAGCTGCTTGCGGCCAGGGAAGAGATGGCGGTTCAAGTCAAAAGATTACGATGTTTCGAACATAAGGCCTATACGGATAGGGTGCATGCGGAGCGGGACAAGTCTGGTGCGCTGCTTGCATGGTTGGCCAACCCAGCACGGAGAGGGACAGTGATATTAGAACTGAGAGGCCAGGGAGACAACGTTTTTTATACCCAACGAGGTATCAATGACCAATTCTTGCAGTATTATACTACGCTATATCAGAGTAGACTGGGCCCTGGGCTCCCCGGAGATGAGGACTTTTTGCCGGGAGCAGGTCTCCCTAAACTTGAGGCGGATGAGGCTGGAGATCTTGGTAGGGACATTGAGGCGGGTGAAGTGCGGAGTGCTATAAAACATATGGCCAGGAACAAGACCCCGGGCACAGACGGACTGCCAGTGGAATTTTATGCGGCCTATGCGGAGGCCCTGGTTCCTTCCCTAGTAGCAATGTACAACAGAGCGCGGCAGGAGGGTGTCCTCCCTGCTTCCACCCGAGAAGCAATCATAGTCCCCCTCCTCAAACCGGGCAAACCCGCTTGGGATCGCTCCTCTTATAGGCCCCTTGCGATGCTTAACCTGGACTACAAGATCTTGAGTCGGGTACTGGCTAGTCGGTTATTGCCACATATGACAGCGCTAGTTCATAGGGATCAAGCTGGATTTATACCAACCGAAATACGGCAATGAATGTTCATAGACTCCTGCGCATCTTGGGGTCCGACACCTATGATAAAGACGAGGCCTGTATTTTTGCGGTCGACCTTGAGAAGGCTTTTGATAGCCTGGAGTGGCCTTACCTTTTTAATGTTCTACGGGAGTTTGGCTTGGGGGACAATTTTATTAAGTGGACCGCGCTGTTATATAGTGCTTCCACCGCCAGGGTCAGGACGGGGGACTTGATCTCTGCTGCCTGTGAGGTGGCTCGAGGGACGAGGCAGGGGTGCCATTTGTCCCCTCTGTTGTTTGCCCTGGCGGTGGAACCCCTGGCTGCACATGCAAGGACCGGGAGATTCTACTCGGGCTTGATGGTGGAGGGGCAGATGCAGCACATAGCGCTGTACGCAGACGATATGCTCCTGTTCCTGGCCAACTCGGGAGACGCACTACGGGGAGCGACGGACTTGCTGGAGACTTTGGGGAGAATTGCGGGACTCCGCGTGAATTGGACCAAGTCGTGCTTATTCCCTACCAAGTCAGACAGGATGGATTTACAGAGTATAGAAGGGGTCCCATGGGAGCCCCACTGTTTGCCTTATTTGGGAACCCGGATCTACTTGACTCTGAGGACCTTTTGGAAGGCAACGTGGGGCGAGCGATACGCAGTAGCAAGGCTTGTTTCGATTTTTGGGGGACTCTTCCTTTATCTGTAGCGGGCAGAGTTGCCTTGGTAAAGATGGTCATCCTCCCAAGATTCCTCTATTATTTTGGGACACTCCCTGTTTGGATACCGCGTAGGTTGTTTACACAGCTCAACACCATGTTCACAGGGTTCTTATGGGGGAACGGGAGAAGGAGGGTTGCCCTGGTCACTATGCAACGGCCAGGGCGGAAGGGGGTCTTGCACTGCCGGACCTCGAGGCCTATTATCATGCGGCGCAGCTTCAATGGTTCACAAAATGGTTGGCGGGCCGTATACGGCAGCTGGAGGAAGAGGGGGGGCAGATCCGAGCTGGCGTCTGTTGTCTAGTGTATTGTTGCGGGCGCCGCTGAGAGATGGGGAACTGCCGCTGGGTTTGCAAGTGGTGCGACAGTGCTGGACGCGACTGAATAGGAGGTCGCGCGTCCGAGTTCCGTATGCACCCGAGATCCCGCTGGGAATGTGCGAGGTGCTACCCCATGGAGGGGACTGGAGCAAGCTGCGAACCTGGGAGGAGGCAGGGATCATTGCAATTGGGGATCTCTACGAGGATGGAAACCTCCTTCCCTTCAATGACCTCATGGAGCGTCATGATCTCCCAAGAGGGGACTTTCTATTTCATGCGGCCCTCACGGCGGCTATTAGAAGGCACTGGCGGGGAGGATTGGTGGAGCCTAAACTGTCTCTCGCTTGACAATACATAGTGATGGCAGCGGGAACTATTAAATCGGTGACCTGTCTGTATCGGAGGATTACCCAGGACCTGCGTCAACCGCTGACGGCGCTACGCCTTAAATGGGAAGCGGATTTGGGGGCACCCATTGAAGAGAAACTATGGGGGGAGGTTGTTGAGAGAGCATGGAAAAGCACTCGGAATGCGCGCTTTCAACTGATCCAATTCTATGTGCTACATAGAGCATACTTAACTCCCGGCAAGATCAACAACTATTTTGGGGCGTCGACTGCATAGCCCCGGTGTGCCTGAGAGGGGGCGGGTTTTTACACATGTTCTGGGACTGCCCACAGTTGAGGGACTACTGGCAAGGGGTGACGACTACATTGACGACAGTGACGGAGAGGGAGATAGCCATGACGCCAGGGGCTTGTTTGCTCCATTGGTTTCCACACACTGCTAAGACCAAGGTCACCAGCAAGTTCATTGATTTGGGGCTGGTCCTGGCAAAAAGAGAGCTTACTACCCGTTGGAAGGCGTGCAGAGGGCCTTCTCTCGCGCGTTGGCGCGGGGAGTTTGGGAGGTGGGCAGAGAGTGAAGGGAACTGCAGGCTTCGTCAGGCTAAGTGCACTGAGAGTGAGAAATCAATGGAAATGGCGCGGGCGTGGGTGGCGCTTGTGGAACTAGTTAAGCACCCAATCGAAGACGTCGAGGGAGTGCCAGATGGGGCTGAGGGGGCACAGGCTGAGTGAGGCTGAGTGAGGCTGAATGAAATGATGGGTGCTTGAGTCCGGGGCTGACTTGGCAACGAATTCTTCTGGTGTCCCTGGACCTCATTAGGATGCGGTCTATGCGGCAAGTTTCCTGGCGTGGTTTGTACGGGGTTTAGCTGACCATGTGGGTATCTTGTCGAATCAACGGCATGCCTGGGGGGGGTGGCAGGGGTAAGGGGTTCGCGTTGGGGTGTTTGGGGACTGGGGGGGGAGGGGCGGGATTTAGGGAACCTTGTTTGAAATTCGCTGTTAGGCTGTATTGGGCGCGGAAAATGGATAACCTGAGGGCTATATCGACCGCTGGGAGGGAGAGGGGTCAACTGACAGCTCACAAGGGCCTTTTGATGAGAACCCGGTTGCGACTGGATCTACGAAGATCTTAGGAATACTGATGATTGTATTTGCAATGTATTTTGTCTACCTAACTGCTCCTTTGCATTGCCCATGTGATTGTACCGCTGTCCTTTTGGCATTTTCCTTGAAAATCAATAAAGTCTGTTTAAAAAAAAAAAAAATTGCAGTCTCTACAATAGTAATTCCTCCGTCTTTTCTTGCCCGGCCTGGACAACCGTCCATGCCGTTGGAGGAGTGGATTGACCTTTTTGAGAACTACATTGTTGCATTGGATGGTCTTGATTTTTCTGCAGAAAGGAAGAAAGCACTCCTGCTGGGTACGATTGGTAAAGAGGCTAATCGCATTTTTAAGTATTTACCACAGATGCTTGGTAGTAATAACCAACCTGTTGAGGATGTGTTTATGGAAGCTAAGCAACGCCTTGAGAAGAGGTTTGCCAAAGAAGAGAACATTGTGTTGTCACGGTACAAGTTCTATACCAGACCGCAAAGGGCTGATGAATCCATGGATGAGTTTGTTTCTGCTTTACGCGAATTGTCCATTTAATGCAAATTTGGTCAAATGGCAGATGAACTCATTCGAGATCAGTTGATTGTTCATTGCCACAGTAAGAAAGCACAGGAACGTTTATGGACTGCAAAGAACCCCACCTTGAAGGATGCTCTCTCAATTGCCAAAGTGGTTGAGGAGTCCGAGCGGTGCATGTTGGCCATGAGCAAAAAAGACTGTGCAATGGATGATGTGGCAGCCATTGGGAGAAAGGATTTCGCCACTAAGAGTTCAGCCGACAAATCTAATCCAAGGCTCACGAGAGGTGCAAAGTCTAGGGGCTGTTTGAGGTGTGGCAGTTCATTCCATGCGAGTGATTCCAAGTGGTGTTTTGCGACCAAACAAGACTGCAGGAAGTGTGGACGCAGGGGTCACTACACCCGGATGTGCAAAGCTTCTGATAGGTCCAGAGTTGCTGTCGCGGAGGACTTGAGTTTGGATGGAGACAGCGAAGAATGGCTGTTGATGGTCCTTCCTGGCAGCGGTGTTGACGGGAAAAGGCGGCGACCAAAGGCCTTATTCGGGATCTTGGGAAAACAAGTGGAATTGATTGTGGACTGTGGTTCTCTATACACCATCATGCCGAAGTGGATGTGGAAGGAGTGGCCGCAGGTTCCACTCCTGCCAAGGGACATCAATCCTAGGGGGTACCAGGGCGAGTCTATTGATGTGCTTGGTTTCTTTTCTACTCCCAACTTGCCATACAGCTCATAGCTCATAGACCTATGAGCTACCAAAAACTGAAGGATATCCAGAAACTGGAGTGACAAACAGAACCAGAGGCAGTCATGTCCATCCTCGCAAGTCTCTACATCTTTTCACACTAGGCAGATCCTTCTGACCTGACTGGTGTGAACCTTGCAACTGGTGAGACACACTGGAAAGCATGAGCCAATTTTAGATCTCATTAATTACAGAAAAAAAGCTTACCACCTTTCCTTGTCACTTCCTACAGCAATATTAGGAACTCAACTCTGCACCCCTTAGGTCTAAAGGAATCAATGGTTTCGGTATCAATCTCACAGGAGAAAGCCATCATGCTTTCAGCTGGAGTTACACTACCTTTCTCTCTACCCTCCGCTCGCAGCCACCTAACCTCTTACTTCTATTCCCTGCTTATAGCTACTACTGATCGCTTTCCTCTCCTTTTCTCTCTATCCACACTTGCATACACCACTGATAGCTTTCCGCACCATTGGTTTCATACAGATATCACTTCGGTAGTATTACTATATGCTCCCTCTCTGAACATTGCACACTGCAACTGAGCGGAAATACTTTGTTTTTTATGTCATAATCACCCCACTGGTTTAACAGTGTATAGTTTGGAAAGTATACATCTCAGATGTTCTCCCCTCTGAACACCATGTAAGCAAACATAGCAGCCTCAATACTGCTTGCAGCTTCCCCCCCCCCTCCAACATGCTCTCTCCTGTCCCCTCTCCTCTATCTGTTTCCTTCAGGCATCCCAGATAGTTGTGTATTGCAGATTGGGCCCACCCTATATTTTCCAGGTGCACCCATTTAGCACTTGCCAGGCAACCACTAGATTTGGGATGCAGGGAGCCAGAGACAAGGTCTCCTTCACGAACCTATACAACATCTCTTCCCAGGGTGTTCCAGCCCAGGGTCATGGTGAAGGATGGAGACCAGAAGGGAGTCTTCCTTGTCTGGGCCTGGAAGGGCCTTAGGAGAGAAACTCTGCTCAATGTTTTCTCTGAAAAAACATACACAGGAATCCTTAATGGCAGATAAAATGCACCCCCATTAACAAAACATCCCTCTCCATTTCCCCCTGCCAAGGCATCAGTTCACTCCAATGTTCCCATTCTCACCCACTACAACACACCTGCCACACTCTTCCTTCTTACCCCCAAGCCTTACCCTGCTGAAGGGCCTACAGAATTTTTCTCTCCCCTCACCATTTGCAATCTCTCAATCCCCAGCAACCAAAAGAACATACCTTTAGCTGGGCACTGGGGATTGTCCAAAGGCCCTGTCCTGCAGCAAAGCACTCCGCTCAACACCCACAGCCAGCAAACACCAACCCCCTCCTTAACTCTTTCCCCAGCATGGAATTGCATGAAAATTGACACGCTGAACCTTAGCTGCATATGCTAAGAAACTGTCCATTTTGGTGCAGATCTGTCCTTAGGGACCAGTTATAGGCAAATCAAAAAATGGCTTTTCAATGGAAATTGGAGATGAACAATAAATACTCGGTGGCAAATGCTATTGTGTAAATATATAGAGGATGCATAATGAGTAACCATATATTATGGTTCAATATTCCCATCAAGGGGTTCCAATGACATCATACACCACAAGACCAAAGGCTGAATGGTTTGTAAATGACACCAGAAACCCACAACGGTCTTATAGTACCTTATTACACTTCTTACCCATTCTGTATTTTTATGTTTGTGAGGGGTAGGAATTACGCAAGATGCTGGGTGGCTTCTCATTTCCATGGGATTGCCAGGATGCAGCGGACCTGAACAGGAAGAAAATGAATATCAGGAAGAAGACAGTGAAATAGAGAGGAAAAGAGAGACAGAAAATATGATAAAAGGGAAAGACAAATGCTCTTCTTGGTTTTTCCAGGATGCTGTGGAATGCCATCAGAGAAGAATTAAGAAGCACATAAACAGGAAGAAAAGGAAGGAATCAAGAAAAACGGAGAAGGCAGAACCAGTCTAGAGGAGGAACAGCGACACAGGAAGCCGGAACCTGTGCCTTGAACGGACAGCTAAGAACTTTAAGGGAAGTGTCAACAGGAATCTTCCAGAGAGGATGAAAACCAGCGGGAGGCAACACCTACAGCTGAGTGCCTCCCCATCCTTGACCAGACCGCCCCTGCATTCGGCTCCCACCACGTTCCCTGGAGAATTGTGGTTTACCCAGGTGGGTGACTGAGTAATGGGTTAGTCCTACCGAATAACAAGATGACACTTTGGGCCAGAAGGGGAGGTTGGTAAGAGAGAGTGGTTTGGGCTGGAAGGAAAAGGCAAAGCCAGGGCCAGAAAAATAGGAAATAGGCAATAGAAAAAATAGTTTCAGGGAGGCAGATTTAAAAGGGGCGACACAGTAACAAAACAGTCAAACTTCCGAAATTATCGGAGAGACCCCATAATGAAAGCACATAGCTGGGTATGGAAAAGAAAATACATGTAAATAGAGGAAGAATTCAAAAGGTTGGGGTTTGGAACTGGATAACTAAATGAGTGGGTTTAGAATTAAACAGTGAACTGAGATAAGTTATGCAAGAAAGAAAAAAAAAGGTTAAAAGCAAAGAACAGATAGATGAGTGGGAAGATAAGCAGAGGAAGCAAAACAAAGAGCAACAAAACTTACCTACCCATCCTTTTCTTTTCTGATGGCGAGTTGCCACATCCTGGTCTGACATGTGAATATTTGAAACAAGAGCTCTGAGCACATGCGATTGTAAGTCCAAGGAAAGTCATCATGTTCATCAATTCTTTTCTTTAATCAATTAGTACTTCTTGCACCAGCAGCAGCCAACACGGGTTTCGTCTTTGGGTACTTCCCCTACGACTTCCTCAGGGCTCTGCATTTCCCGGATGAGAGGTCTCTCTCCTCCGGGAAACGCGGACCTTCACGCCGTGTTGGAGGTGTTACAGGCGTTGGCCCGCACTCGAGAGACGCGATTGAGAATATATTACAACTGACACCTTAGAGGACATACGTGAAAGCAAGACGTCATTACAGCAAACCTATTAGCAACGAAACGGCCCACTATAGTGAGATACATACTGGGAAGAGTGAAGATCTCTGATTTACAGCCCTGAGGAAGTCGTAGGGTGACTTACCCAAAGACGAAACATGTGTTGGCTGGTGCTGGTGCAAGAAGTACTAATTGATTAAAGAAAGGAATTGAAGAACATGATGACTGCCAGATGACTTTCCTTGGACTTACAATCGCATGTGCTCAGAGGTCTTGTTTCAATTGGTCATCTTGGGGATGCGGGTTGACTTCCCTCCTCTTCAGAGCACTGCATTGATTGATGTCACTTACAATATTATGGATACTTTGTTTGTGTGCGCCTAACTTCCCTTATTCACTCACATTAGTTCAATTGACATATGAATATATTAATAAGTAAAAGAGAAAAAAATGGGTTACACCCGAGGATGTTGTTTTAAGAAGAGGAACATGCAGAAAGTCTAGAGCAGGGCGTTGGAGAGGGAAAGCACGAAATACCAATTGTGGAAGTTGTTGACCCCAAACGTTTGTTTGATAACAGTCTGGAGAGCAATACATTTGCCTAAAGACAAGTCAGAACTGTGGTTATGTAATGTACTTGGCAGGAACCATGACAGATTTGGTGTCAGAAATGGGGTCAATAAGTCATAATGGCTGTAAAAATAAACACTATAGTACATAAGCTAGTGGAGGGAAAGAGGAGGATCTGCTTTCATGGTTGCCCCCACCTTTTGCTGGTGTAACTCTGTTTTATGACTAGTCTGACTGGGGTCCTGCTAATCAGGACCCCAGTCACTGTGCTTTCTTCCTAAATTGGACAGTGGTAATTACTTTGGTACCTTCCCAATTGGCTACTGGTGTACCCTTCTAAGTCCCTAGTATATGGTATTAAGGTACCCAGGATATAGGTACACCAGGGGTCTTCCATGGGCTGCAGCATGTATTGTGCCCCCCATGAGAGACCACTCAAACTGTGACTACAGGCCTGCCTTAGCAGCCTGTGTAAGTTGGTGTCACGATTCTGAGCAGTATATGGTCGAATCCGGCACACCTACACCACAGCAGGCCCACCAGTGTGTATGGGAATTGGTATAAATGGAAGAGGAGCCCGCTGCACTACAACTCCCAGAAAGCAGCGGGACCTCGCCGGGACAAACAGAGCAACCATGTCAAGAAACGCCTCCATATAAGCACCTCCTCCGCGATGGGAAGGTGCTTGACAATTTGAATCGAGTTTCCCTTGTGAGCGGACGCTTTCCTTCCCGCCGGAGGAGATTGGAGACGCTGCATTCTTCGTTTTTTTTTTTATTTTGTTGTAGCGCGGTCCGGAGTTCTTGCATGAGAGGCTCTCGGGTATATCACTCTGGATTGCCTTTCTTTTTGAGTGAGAACAGTATCAGGTATCGTGCGATTGCGCAAACCTAGTCTTGGGGCATTTTCTGTTGAGTATGGACTTGCGCTGGTGGAAATACACAGCGCGTCCTTCTGGCAGATTCTCACCGTGGTGCAGTGGCTTTTTCCACGAGAGTGCTGTTATCATACTTTATATTTTGTACTATTGGAATCAGCTTGTTGTCCCATTTTTGTTTGTGGAACTACATTGAATTCTAGCTGTGAGATTAACAGCTTGAAGGAAGCTCTCCTTGGTGATGCTGCGGTCCTATTTTTGAAGTTCCTAAACCTTCGGTTGATTATCGTTTACGCTATCTGAAGGGATAATTAACCACATATTTCAAAAGCTGCTGCAGGGCTCCTTGTGAGTGAATCACATGTCTTATACTAGTTGACTGAATCTGTATGTGGTTGTGTGGATTCTTTTCACGCTTGTTTTCTCTCTTTTATTTCCCCCCCCCGCAGTGAAGTGCATTAAAAGGAGAAAATACAGATACCTAGACCAGACCTAGGAACCAAGCATTCCCGGCAGCACACTTTGTTATTTTATCCCCTTCCCTTTTTCCCCGGGGTGCTGCTTTCCATAGTTGTGTTCACTACACTGTGGGGAGTTGCGCTCAGGGGAGTAGGGAGGCTTCTCTACAGGCCATCGTCCCCGCTGGCTGCTGAGAGGAGGTTAGTGGCTTTCTTCTATCTTGTGCTACTGACAACCTGACAGTTGGTGCTAGCACCACTCACAACAGATATACATTTTCTTATATCTAAGGTCACTGCACTTAATCAATCAATCAATCAGGGTTTTGAAGCATGCTACTCACCCGTGAGGGTCTGAAGGTGTTGGGGGTGGGGGTTCAAGCATCTCCGTGGTCATCCGAAGAGCTAGGTCTTTCTGAATAGGTGCAGTGTGGGGCTTCGTCTGATGCGGAGGGGGAGTTCGTTTCAGGTCTCAGCCGCGATGTAGGAGAAGGATCTGCCCCCTGCTCTGGCCCTGTGGATGCGGGGGACCATGGCCAGGGCTAGGTCGGCAGAGCGGAGGTTTCTCTTGGGGGCGTGGAAGGAGATTTTTTCGTTCAGGTATTGGGGTCCGGTGTTGTGGAGGGCTTTGTAGGCGTGTGTGAAGGTCATTCTTTTTTCTACTGGGAGCCAGTGGAGGTCACGGAGGTGTTGGATGATGTGGTCATGTCGTGGAATGTTGAGGACGAGTCTGACTGCGGCGTTCTGGACAGTCTGGAGCTTGCGGAGGAGTTTTTTGTTAAGTCCGACGCAGAGCGCGTCTCCGTAGTCCAGTCTGCTGGTGATGAGTGCGTGGATGACGGTCTTCCTGGAGTCAGGGGGGATCTATTTGAAGGTCTTGCGGAGTATGCAGAGGGTGTTGAAGAATGCGGAGGATACGGCGTTAATCTGGCGGTTCATGGTGAGCGAAGAGTCAGGTATGAGGCCAAGGTTGTGAGCGTGATCCGTAGGGGTGGGTGGGTTTCCTAGGGCAGGGAGCCACCAGGTGTTGTCCCATGCGGAGGGGGTGGAGCCGAGGATGAGGACTTCTGTTTTCTCTGAGTTGAGCTTCAGGCAGCTGCTGCTCATCCAGGTTGCGACATCCTTCACCCCTTCTTGGAAACTGTGCCTGGTGATGTCGGGGTCCTTGGTGAGGGAGAGGATGAGCTAGGTGTCGTCGGCGTATGAGACTATGTTGAGTCCGTGTTTTCTGACGATGGTTGCAAGGGGGGCCATGTAGACGCTGAAGAGCATGGGGCTGAGGGAGAATCCTTGGGGTACTTCGCATCTGATCTCTGTAGGTTCGGAGAGGAAGGATGGGAGTCTTATTCTTTGTGTTCTGCCTGAGAGGAAAGATCGAATACAGTCTAAGGCAGTTCCCTGGATGCCGGCGTCATGGAGTCTGGCAGCTAGTGTGTGGTGGGAGACGGTGTCGAAGGCTGCTGAGAGGTCTAGGAGGATGAGGGATGCTGTGTGACCTTGAGCGCCACTTAAAACCTATAAGTCACCCCTATAGTAGGCCTTTCAATCCTGAAGGCAGGGTGCTTGGTTATAAGTGTGAGAGTGCCCTGCACGAGCAGGACACCCACCACAAACCCCTGAGTCGATTCTCCAGGCTTTGTAAGTGCAGTCAGCCATTTTGATACATTTAGTGGCCATGGTCATTACGCGACGGCTAACTAAATATTGGCTGTGCCGAACCTGGGCATGTTTGGTATCAAACATGTTGGAATCATACCCCAACACCGTTACCGGTGTTGGAGGTATGATTCCATGGACCAGGGGACTCCTCTTGGAAGCCTCCAGTGCTCCCAGTACCGTCCTTCCAGGGTCTCCCAGCAAGCAAGTGCTGCTGCCGACCCTAGACACTATCCTGCCCTCCAGCTGCTGAGCTGAGCTCGAGCAGGGGAAGGTAGAACAATAGGTTTCCGGTTACAGGGAGGTGTGACCACCTCCCAGACAGGACTTAGAGTATTGGGATGGGTTGGGGGCAATTGCCAGCGTCACCAGACTGCTTTGAAGGGCACATTTGGTGCCCTCCTTGCCTACTTCAGTTTGAGCCAGTTCAGGGAGCCCTTGGCTCCTGCTCTGGCGCGAAACTGGACAAAGGACATGGGAGTATCCTCCCCTCTGTCCAGCCCCTCCTCTGGGAGGGACCCTTGAATCGTCCCAACCCTTTCTCTAGGGTACTTAAGGGCTTACCTGTCGGTGGCTCTTCAGATTCATCGTGGGACAAGATTCAAACCCGAAACCAGTTCAACTTCGTTCGTCTGGGCACTATGGACTTCACTGGACTTCACCTGGAACCAAGACTGCACCAAGGAAGGCTCCTGCTGCTCCTGGTCTCGCTGTTCTGCAAGTCTTCTTCATCGTCTGTGCCTGTGCTTCATCCAGGTTCTTCTCGAGGCCTGTGAGCATCAAAGACTCCAGAAGGAATCTCCCTTGGAGTGAAGCAGTCACCCCCTGCATCTGCAGGCACCGCAACAAAGCTGACTGGTCTGCTGCTCCTAACGTCCTACAGACTCCGAAAGGCTCAGCAACACAGGTGGTGGTTCTGCAACTCCCTCGAGGCATGACCTGTCCTCTCAGCATGTTTGAGGCCAGTATCCCTCGTCCGAACCACTGGAACAGAATCCCTGTGTACCGCGTCGGCTTTCCGTTGCCAAGGCTTGTTGCTCCAGCCTTCAGCATCTCTTCCTGCCAAGATCAGCATCCTCTGCACCATGGGCCTGCATCTTTGGTGAGCTGCTCGAAGTCCTCTTGCGACTCCTATGTCTTCGGCCTGTGGGTCCTCTTGAGGGTCTTCTTTGGCTTCAGTGGGCTCACTTGCTTGCTCGGGGAGTGCTCAGACTCTCCTGCAATTGGTGAGTCCCTTGGACCTCGCTGGTCCCCACGTTGCACCTTTTTTGTTTACCACGTCTGTTGCTGCTGCCAAGGCTTGTTGGTGCTCCCATGGACACCAACCCCCTGGTTCTTGAATTCTGATGCGGGACAGCTCATGAAGGGCTCCTGGTCTTCCATAGCATCACCTGGTTCTCACAGCTGCATCTTCCGTCATCGGTGGTCATTGCTCTTCAGTGCCTCCTAGTCACCTCCGAGTGGCATAGACTCTGTCCCTCTGCTCGAAGGTTTATCTAGTCAAGAGCCCATCCTTGCATTTCACTGGACTCTTCCACCTTCTTCGTCAGCGGCATCTTTCCTGAAGTCCTCCAGTGTGGTCTACGGCGGTTTCCAACGTCACTTCGCACCTATGCACCCGGCTTCCCTGGTGTAGGTATCCTGGTTCCTGGGGTAACCAGGGTGGGATGACTCTCCAAAGTTTCGCTGTGGGTTTTAGTTTAGCTTAGGAAGTGCAAATATAAAGGCTTTTTCCAGTCTGATACTATTTTATTCCAGGACATAGTTCAATGGAGTGCAACAATAAATCTGAAAGGCTAATGCTAACTCGTCACTCCCATAACTTTTATGAAACACATCAAGAGCTGCATTCCTCAGAAACCTAAATCATGAATTACTGTGTACAGTGAAATTGCGCCAAATTTGATCTTATACTTATAAACTCGAAATGCTGCTGCCAACTTGACCTTACCTTTCCCTACAGTATAGTCCCATGAAGAGCAATAGTAAATTGATAGATGCTGCAAGTTTGATTTTTTTTAATCCTTATGAAATATAACAAGAAACGCACTCTCTAGAAACTCAAAATACGCTGCTAATTAGATATTTTTTATATATAATTTTTATGAAATGCACTTTCCAGAAACTCAAAATATGAACCATTATGTATAGAGAGACTGCCCTAAATTGATTTTATAAGGACAATGTAATGATTGTATGATAAATGACTGGACTTTTAATCATTCCATTTTAACAAACGTGTCAATTTTATGAATATTTTATGGATTCTACTTTTAACCTGAATAGTCTCATAATAGCTATCCGGAGGGCATGGCGGACCCATTTCTGGTCTCTTAATGAGGTTTTTTACTGTCTGGTATCAGGGAAAAAGGGAGGCTCACCAAACTGTAACTGCTTCCGAATGAACTAAATTTGGTCTTAATCTGCTGTAGTATGTACCGTAGTGAACTATGTTCATACCTCTGTATGTTTTATGTGACTTTATTGTTTTATATTGTATTTTTATCGTTCTTTGAACCGAAATAAAGAATAATAATGGTTGCGCCTGGATGGTGAATGGAATGGGATATAAACCCATATCTTGCATTAGTGGGCGGGTTGAGGAGCTGTATGGAAGGTATATTAAAAGCTTAAGAAATTTTTTCTCCACTGTTGCTAACTCATTAACTGGTTGATGGCCCCAAAAGCTCTGCACCATAAAGGGCAGCACTTTTTGCCCTAGTCTTGTATACCTCAAGCACAGGGGCTATACTGGTTGATTTTAACTTGTTACCATCTCTAAAATAGCCCTGGTCTCTTGTAATGTCAGTGCGCTTTTTTTTATTTCGGTCTTCCATCTGAAATTGTGCGACAGAGTCTCCCCCAAATAAGTAAAGTCAGAGACCTGCTCTAGAGGTGTATCACTGACAGTTAGTCTTGATTTGGTTAATTTATAGGGATTAAAAACCATGAATTTGGTCTTGCTTATATTCAATTCTAGACTATGATCAACACAAAATATCACAAATCCGTTCAAATTGCTTGTAGGCCTCTAGGGATCTTTGAAATGAGCAGCACAGGATATTTTGTGGGACCAGTCTTGGGGGCATCATTATTTTAGAAGTTCAAAGATTCTGCCAAATCGTTGATAAACAGTGAGAAGAGGGTTGGGGCTAAAACGCAGCCTTGTCGTACTCCCTTCTCTATTTTAAAAGCTCCTGTTTGTTCTTCGTTCCTCCCATACCTCACCCGCGCTGTATTGTTCTCATGGATTTTTATTAGAACTTCTAGAATGTTAACTGGAACTCCCATACTTGCAAGTACTTCCCGCAATCTACATCTCGGGACGGTGTCAAATGCGGACTTTAGGTCAACAAAAATTATATATAGGTGCCCTTTACTTAGTAGGACGGTTTTCCAATAAATCAAATTAAACCTAAAGATTTGATCAAGAGTACTTACTTTTGGGTGAAAGCCCACTTGTAAATTTGTAACTATGTTACTTGCCAGTGCCCAATCTGATAGTTTGCCCAGGACCTGTTAACAGAAGATCTTTTGGAGCCCATTAATTGGGCTAATAGGTCTATTTATTTATTTATTTATTTATAAGGTTTTATATAGCGCGAACGTGACCCACGAGGGTATCAGAGCGCTTTACAGTATATAGTTATAAAGACATACGAAATGAGGTAGTATACACGCATTTGATATTCATCATTACTTACAAAAGAGGTAAATAGTATAAGATAACATAGGTGACCAGTAGACAACAGAACATTATATTATATACAGTTATTGAGCCTTAGGTCAGTATTGAGGAAATAAACAAACATATAATGTTCTCTTTCAATCCACAAGAGTTAGCCAGTGATATGAGGATCGTATCGGTGACTCGATGTCAGCATAGATAAGCTTTCCTACGTTGGGGCTCCTAAGCTGGGGCGGTATGGGCCACGGGCAAATGGGATAAGATGTCTTGTAAGGCCGCACCCAGAGGTCTTAGAAAGGAGTCCGGGCTCAAAGAAAGTGAGCTGCTGCTCAGCTCCGATGCGAACGGAGGGGTGCACCACCCAGTGGCGAATCTGGGTGTAATGCCACCACTCCGATTCTGGAAGTGCGAACTCTGCACGTAGAGACTCAAAAGGGAGGGGGCCCTCCAGATCGAACAGGTGGCCCTCGGACCTACAGCCTACTTGGTTTCAGACCTGAAATGTGGGATCATGTAAGCCCGGGTTAAAGTCCGGATAATTAACAATGAGAGTTAGTGGTGGTCTATGGTTCCCGGGCTCATCCGCTGACCTTTCTTGTAAATTGAAACTATCTCTGCATTATGTCAAGACTCTGGTATGAGGCCACCTCTTAAAAATTATCCTCGTTAATAGGTTTAGGTACGTGGCCCAAATGTCAGGCTCTGACGCATAAAGGTCAGAAGGGATACAATCGGGGCCCGGGGCTTTGTTGGCTAAGATTGACTTCAACTCCCCAAGGAAACCAGCGTGGGTGATCTCAAGAATATCTACTTGCCCCTGGATGGTACTGGAGGGGGTTAAACTAGTACTATCAACTTGGCCACTACCATTCCTTTATAGAATATAGATCAGAAAAGTGCTTGACCCACTTACAGGGTTCAATATGAAATGCTACTGGACTAACTGCAGAACGATTGCCATGAGCCAATATGGCCCAAAATGTTTTTGAGTCGCCTAGTTTTGCTCATGTACTATTTCTGCCCAGGCCTTAACCTCCCAGGTGTTTTGTGCTCGATTAAGCTCTGCCTTATAGTTTTGCAGAGTCTCTGGGACCCCGTCTTGGTCTCCTGCTTTTATGCAGCCTAAGACTAAAGTTTTTGCTTTTCTGCACTTAGCATTGTACCATTGATGCTGTTTGTGTACGTTTCTAGTTTGTTTCCTGGGTTCTCTGGAAGTCAGGTCCCTTGTCAGTGAAAATAAATCCTCATGAACTTTTATAATTTGCCTAGGGGCTACACCATCCTCAAGCAGTTTATTCATTTCCTCCATAGCAATGCCCACATTAGTGTATACCTGATCTAATATTTCCATGACACTCTCCTTATTCTGGAAGGTAGATGAAGGAGCCTCCTGTTGTATGTAAGAGCAACTTATCGCCATCTCTATGGATTGTTCGATGGATAGTGGACTGCTAAACTTTCCTAGTATCCTAGGGCTATTAGAATTAGTACACAGTCAGTCAATTTCTTTTAACGGAGAGGAAGTGTTGCTCTTGTTAGCAGCACTGCTGTGTTGGTCAGGAGGACATTGCTGAACAAAGTCATTTATTGCATCGTCTATTAAAAAGGGTCCCTTCTGGATGGATTCTGGGATGAACTAATTAAATTAATCCAGACCATGTTCGTACTGGCATCTGTACTCTCAAGATTCCCTGGCGTTTCACACAAGGACATTTGATTCTGTGTTTGAAGCAGTGGCGGCTCCTCCGCTAAGGCGTCACCCCACTGCTTTTAAGCAGTGCAAATAAAGGAAAAATAAAATGATAATAACTGAATGTTATTACCACTTTATTTTTTCCTGCTGTGGCAGTGCAGCAGCTTGGCGGAGGGGGTGGGGCTGCTCTGCTCTCAGAGCAGGGGAGGAGTAGTGGGCACTCTGTAAACTGTGCATGAATGTTTGGCCGGCCATCTCGGGCCTGCCAAACATTCATGCGCACTTTGCATGTTCTCTACCCAGGCTGCATTACAGCCTGGGTGGAGAACATGCCCAAGCCCCAGGCCCCGTCTGAGCGCCAAACCACGTCGCTCAGACCAATCACAACGCTGCAGCCTTGTGATTGGCTCAGGGGAGCCTGGAAGCCTGGGTGCTTTCCTGTACCAGCTGAGGGAGGGACGAGGAGGAGAGACGCGGCGAGGAGGAGAGACGTGGTGAAGAGGTGAGTGGTATTTACTTCTTCTTTCCCTCGTCTCGCCCCCGCCGCACCCCCCAATCCCTGCCACCCCCAATCCGTGCCAGCCATCGCTGGTTTGAAGACAACCTTTAGCATGGTTTGAACTGAATTGTAGAGCTTTGAGGAGTAAAAGAGCAAGCTTCCATAGCTAGGAGTCTATTGATAATAGCCTGGTTTATTATAGTCATCTGAATGGTGTCATGACAAGACAAGTTGTTAGATACACGTTAGACAGTAAACACGTCTGAGAGTATGAATGAGAGACAATTATGTCTATGATTAATCCAATGAGTGATCTTGTTAGTTAAAGAGTCATGAGATTCTCTCTGGTCAGGGGCTAGTCTAGGAACCTCTGTCATATAAATGATTCCACCCTGCAGATTTTGTAGCGGTATGTGAGGGCAGATTTTTAAGGAAAATAGTCGGTCATTCGATGGCAAACCCTGAGTTGGACAATTATGCTCACTATAGTGGTGCCTGGTTGTTGCAAATTGGGGAATGGGCAAGGAGTAAACATTATTGCTATCCATAGCTTTATGATAATGTTCAGTACCCATCACCATAGCTCTATTTGTTGGCATATAGGCGCCTTGACTACATGGAGAATTGGAAGACTGAAGATTTCTAGCCAAAGAAGGAATACCAGAGATTTTTTTCTCACCCACCGTTTCTGTCCTGGATGGTCATCCACACGACTGACAATTTGTGAAATTGGGGTTACATACTCTTTTCCCTCCTGGAAGTAGATCTTGTTTTCTTAATAACTCTATAGTTGACTTGTGATATCAGTCAGTCATGGAAGCGAGATATTGGACAGTCCCTGTCAAAACTTTAAAGTCTTCCTTTAGGGAACTGATCGGCACTAGGGCACATTCTAAGTCTATGAACTTTTCGGTAAGTAAATTTTGGTCTTTAGCAACTAGATTTTCATCCTCTGCGGGCATTAAGAGGGCATACCAATTTGTGCAGGGTATGTTAGCCATAGTAGCCATTTCTTTTGGTTCTAGGCTTGGAATGGCCAAGATAGATTGAACTGTTACTGCAGTAAGTGGTGGGCAGGTGATCTTCGTTTGTGCTGCCACATCAATTTTTATGGCATAATGACTTGCGGAATAAGCTTTCCCAGGAATACTTTTCTTGCTGTTTCCCTTAAAGTAATGCATTATCTTGGGTTTGACTCCTAATTTCTTGTTCCGCTCTGAATCATCACCAGTATGCCCTCTACTTCTTCTATCAAAACATTTATAGCTCCTAGTGTGCTGTTATCTTGAGTAGATTTTTTTGCTAGCTTCCCCTTGTGGTCAGTGTCATTTTCTGTGTTTTTCTGCTTCCCCATAATTGCACTTTTATGTAATGAGACAAATTTAAAACTTACCGTTTGTAGGCGCAAAACCAAGCTGAAACTTTGGCAGAGTCAATTCCTAGAACTACATATATATACAATAACAACTTGAAAAATGATCAATTCATGCACTTGTGCAGTATTAGCTGATGGTTATTCATAGTAATTTATTGCAGCATTGCAGACCTAATGCGTTCAGATCCCAAATGGAATTTTGATCATGACAGCTACGGTGGGAAACTCTCTGGAGCCCTTTAGAAGCCCCACCTTGAGCTGCTGGGGAAGATCGTCTCCGGCAGCGTGAGGGTTTTATTTTGTCATGAAGGATGATCAGTGCGCGATGTGTACTGACTTTATCATTGCTGAAAGTGAAAGTAAAAAGGAGACTTTGGCTCTTCTGTGTTAACTCTGTTTAGTACTTATATATATATATATCACAGCTCCATCCGAAAGGATACGAAGCACTTGCGGGGTTAAAAGCAAATATTTATTACAAGCAGTTCTCCCAAATGCATTTCAGCATGATGCCTTCCTCAGTGTTTGAACTGCTAAAATACGGTAACTGGTGTCCAATTGGCTCTTATACAGTGTCCCCAATTCTGATTGGTCGAATCACTAGCAATGGAAGGGCTGTAAAACTCTCGTGGATATTCCCCGGCTGCAGGATGTCTCCACATCGACACTGACAATGCGATCACATAAGTCCCTTCAATAGCCTATATGGCAGATCCCATGCTTCAATCCCCGATGGGCTGATTCAATGCCAGTTCGATGTGTGTAACACCCCGCTAGCCGTGTCGTTAAAACAGTCCCTGTTGGCCTCTACATAGAGGCGGTAAGTTCTCAATACACCAGAAACGCCCCTCGCCAGCCGCTGGATGTCAGAGCCAAGCAAGATATCACTGCAGGCGTCAATCAGATGGATCGGCGTCCTTGAGCTAATATAGCACATGGCCTTGGTTGGTCGGCAGGATAGTCGAGACAGCGGCGGTTCTAGCGGTTCCAATTAATTACAGCTCCAAAGTCCCACCTTGACCGCTGAACTCCATGGGCGGGTGCTCCCGTGTGCGAGGGTGGGAACTCGTACATAACATCACAGCTCCATCCGAAAGGATACAAAGCACTCGCGGGGTTAAAAGCAAATATTTATTACAAGCAGTTCTCCCAAATGCATTTTGGCACGATGCCTTCCTCAGTGTTTGAACTGCTAAAATACAGTAACTGGTGTCCAATTGGCTCTTATACAGTGTCCCCAGTTCTGATTGGTTGAATCACTACCAACGGAAGGGCTGTAAAACTCTTGTGGATATTCCCCGGCTGCAGGATGTCTCCACATCGACACTGACAATGCGATCACATAAGTCCCTTCAATAGCCTATATGGCAGATCCCATGCTTCAATCCCCGATGGGCCGATTCAATGCCAGTTCGATGTGTGTAACACCCCACTAGCTGTGTCGTTAAAACAGTCCCTGTTGGCCTCTACATAGAGGCGGTAAGTTCTCAATACACCAGAAACACCCCTCGCCAGCCGCTGGATGTCAGAGCAAAGCAAGATATCACTGCAGGTGTCAATCAGATGGATCGGCGTCCTTCTCGCAAGAAATGCACATGCGCGGGCGCACGTGCATGCACAGTTCTCACAAGGATTAGCGAGACGGAGAAGAAGAGGAGGAGGACAGCCCGGGGACGCCGCATGCCAGGTAAGTGGTTTTAAATTTATTTTTTAATAATGTTTATTTACTTTTTATAATGGGGGTGGAGGCCGGTGTGCGTAGCGGAGTTCCACAGAGTTTGTTTTCAACTCCGTGGACCTCCGCGTAGCCCCGCTACGCACACTACGCCCAGGGTTAACGCTATATAGATGACTTGTTTGTCATATAGAAAGGTAGCGAGGCCAGCGCGAGAAAAGTTATTGAGGATCTGAATAAGAATGGCTACAATCTCAAACTCACGTACGCTATGAGTAGAGAATCTATTGAATTCCTGGATGTAAAGGTAGAGATAGATAACAACAGACTCCGGACCAAATTACACAGCAAAACCACAGTAGGGAACAGTCTTCTCCATGCTCTCAGTAGTCATCCGGACACCCTGAAATGGAGCATTCCATACGGAGAAATCCTGAGAGCAAAGAGAAACTGTAGCACCCAAGAAGATTATCTAATGGAACAAAGCAGTATGATTGAAAGATTCAGAGAACGAGGCTAACCCATGTGGGTCTTAGAGAGAGCAAAAGAAAAAGTCAGTAGGATCACTCGAGAAAAAACCCTTTTGGAAAAACAAGACACTACAGAAGAAGAGAAAACCACTAGGGTTATCCTCACATGTAACACAGAATCACAGAAAATCGCTAAAATACTGACAATAAATTGGAACATTCTAACTAGTGACGCCGTTCTAGGACGCGCCATATCTAAGCGGCCTATGATCACATACCGCAAAGGGAGAAGTCTGAGGGACATTTTGGTTAAGGGAGACATTGCCAAGAAACAGCCTATTACCCAACACAGTCTGCAAGGGTTTTTTCCATGTGGTCACTGTAAGGCTTGCCGCGGAAGCTACATGAAAAAAACGTATGACACACCTACGAGATCTAAAACCATCAGTCAATTTCTTACATGCAGTTCCACCTATGTTGTCTATGTACTTGAATGCCCTTGCAACCTACGCTATGTAGGCAGCACAACTTATGATAGTGGGAGGAAAATCCTCCCAAGGACCATTTTTATGTTTTTATTCTTTCTTTTTGTGTCTACAAACAGTACCCTGTATACATTGCACTTGATAGGAACAGACCAAAACGGTGACCATATAAAAAGCACATAGACACTGAATTGAGTTCACATAGTCACAGTTTTGGTCTGTTCCTGTCTGGTATAATAGGCTCACTTACACACATGGGGGACCATTTTTAGCAAGAGAGGTATGGAAACCCAAGAAGTACGGCATTTGCTGTTGGCTGAAAGTTCCGGAGTTTCCTTTCATGAAAACGTGAGGAAATAGGGTTTATCTTTAGGTAAAGTTTGAGGAGATTTCTGGTAAGAAACTATTGTGGAATCCAAGCAATCCACACTACCATGGATTTCACTAGTTCCCTGAACTTTACAAGTACTTACTCCAAAGTACTGCAGGCATGATCCATGACAATTGAGAGGACAATTCGAGATTTTATCCAAAGCTTTATTTTTGAAGAGACTTCTGGGTAGGAGAAATGTGGTGGCATCCTTGCAAGTTACACTACCCTGGGTCTCTAGTTTTCAAAGAATTCTGGGCGATCAGCATACCCACATAAGCGGGGTACTGTTTTTAGTAGGAGAGGTATGAGAGCACTAGGCGATAGCACTTTTGTCAATCCCCATAGATAGGTAAGGGAATTCCATGATTTTAGCCTAGGTTTGACATTTTGCAGAGCTTCCTGAGTAAGGGTAGTGTGATTTATAAATATCACTCTATCCTAACTCACTTAAATTTCTTGTTGCCAAAAATGTATAGGATAGATAGGCTTCCCTGTTTGCCAGTAGACACCAGGTCACAATACCACAGCTACCTACATCCCATCATGACTTAAATTTAAATGCAAAATCTTGATGTTTCCATAATGCATTTAGGGGCCTTTCCTGTCCAAAGCGACAGGCTCACCTAGACATGTGGCTTCTGGGGTGATTACATTTTCCCGGTTCCAGCTAACCTCAGGCTAAAATTGTGCTGATACCCACATCCCTCAAATGATTGAAATTCAAAGCAAAAATCTTGACTTTTCCATATTGTATTGGGCCTTTCAACTCCCGTACGACATTCCCACCCACATAAGTGGGGTTTTGCACCGCATCTTTACATGCACTCAATGAGTCAACAGACTCGTAGGCATTACCCTTGAAGTGCTGCTTACAGCTTCAACTGCTACAGCATTGCTTGAGGCTGGCTCCTCATGTCTGTTGTCATGCCTGGCTGCCCTCCGATTTGCTAACAGCCATGCTCTGTGCTTGAACAATGCATTCATGCCATTCTAGAACTCAATTCAGGAGAAATACCAAAGCTTGAAATCTGACAAAACAAGTTATGGCCAGAGGTATCAAGCAGTTTTCCGGACGCAAATGGCCCGTTCGCAGAATCGGGTCATTTGCGACTGAAAAATGCATTTTTGTATGTATCATTCCCAAATTGCAGTTTGGGAATTTTGAATACATACCGATTTGGTATTAGGAAGGGGTGTGTTTAGGGCTTCCCTTCCTAATACCGAATCGCAGTGGTATGTAAGAATGTTTAGCGACCGAAATGCGGTTGCTAAACATTCGCATTTAACCACCTACTTCAAGTAGGTTGTAAGCCATTCACAAACTGAAAGGGGTCCCCAAGAGACCCATTCCCCTTTGTGAATGTTTGTAAAACGTTTTTAAGAGCAGGCAGAGGCCCCACGGACCACTGCCTTCTCTTAAAAAATGAAAAGAAAACTTTTCATTTTTCTTTTTTAAATGCTTCCCATTTTCCAACTAAGAAAAGCAGGCTGCATTTAACAAAAAAATATTGCTTTATTTAAAAGCAATCACACACATGGTGGTCTGCTGACCTCAGCAGGCCACCATCCCTGTGATTTTAGCGATTCCTAATGGGTTGCAAATTCGACCTATATCATTAATATTCATGAGGTAGGTCAATTGCGACCCACTAGGTATCGCTAAATGAAACTCTATGAGTTTCATACATTGGGAATAGCGATTTCCTAATTGCGATTCGCAGAGAATCGCAATTAGGTAATCGCTAGTCACAGTATTGATACATCTGGCCCTTAGTCTTTTGCACGATGGAAACAGTTTTGCCTTCAACGATGTCACACTTACGTGATCTCCTTTTGTCTGTATCCATGTTCTTAAAGGTCCTTGAGTACCGTTGCCTTAGGACTGCAAAGGAAAACTGAGTATGTGGTCATACTGAATTGGAACAAAAGAAAAGTGAAGGACATTTGCAATGTCCTTGTGTTTTCCACATTTAAGGCATTGTTCACGGTATTGCAATTCGAGTTGCTAGGCTCCATGATAAGCCTGTCGTAACAAATTGGAATTGCAATTCATCTCATGCTTGTTTAATCAGATTTACCTTTGTCAAAGCCCTTTCATCACATCGGACTGTGAGTATGTTCTGGCTCTGAAAATATATTTTGTTCATTTGTCAGTCTATCCTCCGGGTCAATTATACGAATACATCCACTGATTTTGTCACTTAAGATAAATTGTCATTTGGGAAGTGCATTGAAGGAGGTCGATATATCAAGACCAGGCGTATTATGAAAGTGGTTGCAAAAAGCAGTCGCAAATTGCAACTAGTATTTTATTTTGTGAACCAACCTATGTACTTATAGGTCGTTTTGCAAAATAATGAATCGCAGGAGGTCGCAGAATGACCTGCTTAACTAATATTCATTAGGTGGCTCGCAATTTGCGACCCCCAGTGTTTGACTACAATCAAAGGGATGATGGTGTAAAGGGACAGCAGACCACCATCACTGTGATTCCATTCCAAATCAGACAGCTTTTTTGGAGGGGAATAGCCTGAGTTCCTTAAGGATCCTGGGGATGCTTAAAATATTTTGGGGGGTAAGCTGACACCCCGATTCCCAAAGGAGAAGGCGTACAAAGGGGACCCCTTCACTTTTGCAAATCAGTTACCACCTCAACTTGAGAGTGTGTAAGTGATCAGTGTTTTGTGACTAAATTACTGTTGCAAATCTTTTACACAGAGTTTACCGAATTTCAGTTTGGAAGGAACTCCCTTAACATTCCCCTTCCTAACTGCGATTCTGTAATGAATGGGGTTAGCACATATGTAAAGGATTTTTATGATCGCAACTCCTGTGTTTCCTGAACTTGAGGGTTTGCGACCACAAAACCTTTGGTATATGTAACCTGTTGTTTTTTAAAAGTTTAGTGAAAAAGTAGATGTGTTCCTACTGCTTCATATAACCGAACAGAGCATCAGGACGGGGGCGGTGCCGCTGCTGAAGTGACAGCAGCAGGGAGGAGGGTGGGCTGTCTATGCCATGATTAAAGTGTGCATGTCTTTTTGACTGGCAGTCTTGTAACAGCAAGCCACACGTGCACTTTAAACATCTCTAAGCCAGCTGTCTTAAGACAGCTGGGTTTGAACAAGTGCAGGCCTCCAGAGCACTGTGGAGGGCCGAGTGAGGCCGTTCCCTCCAATTAGGGCGCTGCTCTCATGGTATGAGAGCAGCACCAGGATTGGTCAAGGGAGTTTCCTGGTGGCCGGGCTGCATATGAAGAAAGAAGAGGAAGATGTCCGGTGCGTTTCAGTAAGTGTTTCATTTTATTTTTATTTTATTTGCACTTGCGCGCACCCCCTCTCCCCATAGAAGCCAGTCGCCACAGCTGAAGACAAACATTAAGTTGCCGTGAGACCATTGCTGTGTTTGGAGTTAATGAACAATAATCTGCTTGTTGTCAGCATAAGACACCACAGAGAAATCCAAGGAGCAGATTATATGAGATAGAGGATGAACGTACAAATTGAACAGCTTCAGGCTCAATGAGGAGCCTTGAGGAACGCTGCATTTCAAATGGTGCGTGGCTGAGAAAAAACTGACCTTTGCTAGCTTGGAAGTTGCGGTTGCCTAAGAAAGAGGAAAAACATTTAAGTGCTAGCCCCAGGACTCCTGCCTTTTCCAACCTCTGCAGAAGGATGGGAAGTGAGACAGTATCTAAGGCTGCACTTAGAACAAGAAAAATGATGACAGCTGGGCCTCCCCTATCCAGGACCATTATTAGCTCTTCAGTTGCTGAAATACAAACCAAAGAGGCATGAGTATACACTCTAAATATGGAGGACAGGACATCAAACAGTTTTTGGTAGATGTCCTGATAATAGCTCTGTATGTTTCAAGAGTATTTGACATTGTACTTTTAACAAGTCAGAACCCCTCCTATCTATCAAATACTTTCAAAAGGATCTAGGTCTGGACTTGGATTTAAAAGCTACATCTTTCAAAATTTCCAAATAAATCACGTGCTTTAGTGAATTATTTTCAGCTCTTGAACATGCTGCTAAGAAGTTCAAATTGTGTAAATCAGCAAGGATGAAGGGTGCTATCAGTCGAAGTTCCATCTAATTTCTACATTGTGGCATAGATTGCCTAAGATTACATAATTTACGTATACCTAATGCATTAACACAATCTAGTTTTATTATTTTGGGTGCCAATGAACTGTGGAGAAATACTGGTATTATCCTGACCTTGAGCAAAGACATTGGCCATGGCTCCACCATCACAGACTCTCAACCCTATTTTGAGCCCACATGCAGTATCTCTGCTTTGATGTGCAAACATTCTGAATAAGAACACCATTTTAATTTCTCGACTATCCTTTTTGCCAAGTAAGGATAATTGTGAATACGTTTGATATTTTCGTTGTCCAAAGACCAAGAACACGTTGGTTTGGTCTTGGAGAATGTCCTGGGTTTAGTTTTAGAAAGAGCAACAACTAAATACTTATCATTGTGACTACTGACATGAGACTCCCTGGCTCCAAACAAATCACAGGCACGTGAAGCGGAGAGTTAAAAAATAGAAGGCTGTTTTGTCTTTCTGCCACTTGTCAAGTGAGAGCATTGTTTGGGTCTTCCCAAAAACTGTCTGCTACCGTTTCTGAGTCAAAGACCAGGTGCAGTTGGCTGTCATTAGATGGCTACTAAAGTGGACCTATCCTCTGTACATTTATAGGCCTATCCCCACTGCTGCTCTCCCACTCCTCTCCTGACAATTGAACTTCCATTTGTGGATATTTTTTAATTGGTTGAAGAAGCTGTTGATGATGTGAAATGATACTCATAAGAAACACTAGCAAAGGGTAAATCTCCACCAGACTAATCACTAGCTTATAAAATAGGTCACTCAGTATCAAAGACTCCTGATGCCTCATAAAACTGTCTTCAGATGGAGGAATACTGCTCTCATAGCAATACCTTGGATTATGTTGTTCTAAAAATTCATTCATGCATTCATTCATTGCATAGTGTAATACAAATAGACATCACTTTAATCTTAAAGAGCTGTCTTATTCAGTATGATGATGAGATGGATCAGAGCTTGGTTAACGCCAGATCTAAAATTACAGTTGAGAAAACAGTGCCATACTAAACTGTAACTAGGTTTATTGGGGATAGTGCAATGGCTATATTATAAAGTCCACATGTGTGATGAAACTAACATTTGTACCAAAATTGAAGCCTGTGCAGTGTTAGTTCAGATACAAGAGAAAAGTGAGTGTATGCCTAGGGGTCTCCAGTAGGGGCCACCACACAGCAACTACAGAGATCCTAGACATCATTTGTGTAGAGTGTAGAAGAGCAGGGAAGGGACCAGGAAACTAAAATGCCCCTTTGTCAATGGAACCAACAATCCTTGCACCATAAAATCACCATAACATAAGTGCAGTAGGCTTTTGCAATTCTTATGCACAGAGAGATTTTTAATGTGATAATGCTACAAATTTGCATTTCACCATTTGTTCTTCTCCATCCAATTTTATTAAACATTGGGAAACTTAGGTGAGAAGGGTTAATTGAATAACTGACATTGCACATTTTAGAATTGTTCATGGGTAAGCCAGTTTACTCTTGTACTCATACCAGTATTTTGTAAACTTGGTCATTGTAAGGAACCAGACTGCAGGATAATGGAGCAGTGAGGAAAAACTGTGTTGAAGCAAGCATAATTGAAAGATTTCAGGATAGAAAGAATAGGACAGGGGCAGAAAACATGTGGCCTGGGATTTAACCTTGGAGGAAATTGTAGGTGACCAGTTGAAAATGTGTTTTTGCTGCATGCACTCATTGCATATAGACTTTTAGACATTGAGTTATGATGTGTCCAACCAAAAAACCGAGGGAGTTGTAATGTAATAAAAAAATACCAGCAGACACCAATAGACACCATTAGGTTCTTCTGACATTGACAGCCAAAATACCATGGGTTTCTTTAAACGAGCTAATAAACATACAAACTCCAGAGACTACTGTTCTGATCTATTTTTTTCCCAATACTCCAATCCTGCTTATTTGGTTATGACCCTCCAAATCTTTTGGTCTGACTATGGCCTAATTAGTTTTGTTTTAGAAGACAAGCTCTGATGTAAGCAATGTGAGACTTTCATTGAATTGCCAGAGTTGTTACTGGTTGGGGTAAGAAGTCCACTTTAGTCCTGAGGCCCTCAGGAGGCAAGGGGACCTCATCCCCCACGAGCAGTGCACCAAAAGGCGCGTTTGCAGACTGGTGGAGAAAGGGGGCATAGCACTCTGACCACCACTCAGTAATCCTGCTGTGTGGGGCTTACTGGAGGCAACAGAAGGTCTTGTTAGCCCCTAAAGGACCCTCAGCAGCCAAGAGGACTTAAACCCCCAACCATCAGGGCGCCAGGAGGAGCATTTAAAGAGTGGCGGAGAAAGGCGGGGGGCCTCCAGTGAGTTGCCGCTTTTTAAAATTTTATCTTTTTCTATGTTTTAGGAAGGGGGGCCCCACTTCCCTGGACCGTTTTGGGCCCCAGGGACCCCATCCTCCGGGGCCTGCCCCTTTGTTTAAAAAAAATAAAAACAAGGGAGGGGGCCCATGTGGCCCCCCTCCCCAGGTCGATTTTGGCCCTGGGGACCCCATCCACAGGGCCAGGCCATTTATTTTTTCAAGGGGGGGCTGTGTGGCCAATTTCCCGGGCCATTTTCAGCACAGGTACCCCATGCCCCGGGTGAATGCCACTTGGTTGGGGACACGGGGGGAGCCTGAAGGCCCCCGCAGTCCCTGCCGGCTCCGCGCCTCCTGCGGGAGCCGGCATTGCTTTTACACACAGGGAGTTGCTGACATGCAGCTCCCTGTGTGTAAAAGCAAAGTGCTCTGCTTTGAGCAAGCAAGAGCAAAATGCTCTCACTTGCTCAAAGAAGAGCACTGTTTGCTATGGCATGGCCGGAGCGGTGATCCTGCCATAGCATAGCAAATTGCAAAGTCCCTGGGTTGGGCACTCCGGGACATTGCTGGAGCTGGCCCTAGGGGGTGGCGGTCCCGAGGGTCATCTAGGACTCCAGGAGGGGGGCTGTGCGGCCCCCTCCCATATTCAAATTTGCCCCGGGGAAGTGGTAGTCCCCGGGCCTAGGGGGCTGCAACGGACCCCCTTCATTAATGTATTTGTACCCTTGGGATGTAGCTGTCCCCGAGTCTTCATGGGGGGGCTGGAGCCCCCACACATCATTATTTATTTTAGCCCAGGGGAGGTGGCGGTCCCCGGGGCAGCAGAGGAGGCCATAGGGCCTCCCTACTTTTTTCTTTAATATGTATGTGCCCCGGGGAGGTGGTGGGCCCCAGGGCTGTGGGGGGCCATGTGGGCCACCCGCATTACAGTTATGTGTAGCCTCGGGGAGGTGGTGGTCCACTGGGCTGCGGAGGGACCGTGTGGCCCCTGCGTTACTGTTATGTGTAGCCCTGAGGAGGTGGTGGTCCACAGGGCTGCAGGGGGGCTGTGCAGTCCCCCCCCACATTATTGTTATGTATAGCCCCAGGGAGGTGACCCCCCCATTATTATAAAACAATTCATTGGCCCTGGGGAGGTGGCAGTCCCCAGGGTGCGGAGTGTTGCCGCTAGGGCAACCCCCACATAAATATAACAAAAAGCTCAGGGGAGATGGCTAGCCCCGGAATTTTAGGTATTCTAGGAGGGGGCCCCCTGTGCCCCCTCCTACTTATTTAAACATGCCCCCGGGACCTAGGCCACCTATAGTAAACGAAGCGCAGGAGTCACGGATCCAACGTGATTCTTGCTGAATTTTTTTTTTGTTTTAAAAAAAAAAAGCTTTTTGGGCTCTTGGGGTCCCTGTGGGCCCCACCTCCCCCTCCCCCCCAGAGGCCTCGTGGGCCAGGGTGTTCCTAACCTGCCCCCTTTTCCTTTTTTTAATGTTTTTTCTTGTGACTCGGTTCAACTGAGTCACAATGGCTGCTAACACTCCCTGAGTCACAAGATGGCTGCCAACACTTCCTGGTTTGAAGTGTTGGCAGCCAATCAGATACCAGCACGAGATCGGGAGGGGTCGCGGATCTACCACATCCATAGATATACAACTGGAAATTTCTTTAAATTTCTCAGCAACTACTGAACGGATTTACACCATTTAACAAAAAAAGTGCTTTCAAGACCAAGAGCTAACTTTGTCCCAAATTTGGTGTAATTCAGTTCAGCAGTTCGAGCTGTAGCTGTGTCTAAAGTTTCCTATGGAAATTAACATGGAGAAAAAGCGTTTTGGGACCCCACCTTTTTCTTGGACCCCGCTTGACGGATCCCCACGAAATTTTCAAGACAGCAGCTGAAGTGAGTGGCCTATTAGTATTAACAATTCATCAAGCGGCCCCAAAGTTATTGGGTTATTGGCAAAACAAAAACCGCTTTTCCTATCGAAACTAGGCCCTAACTATAATATATATATATATATATATAACCGCCAAACGGTGCTTGCGCACCGTAATCGCCTTACCCCTTCCTCTCCTCAGCGGCGGTCCACAGTCAGGGGCGAGCCTCATAACATCACAACAAACGCCATTTCCGATAAAGAACAGCTACTGTGGACACAGTTTCCTTAAGAAAGCAGTTTAATGAATCAATCACCAGCTCGACGCGTTTCGGGAAACACTCCCTTGCTCACGAGTAATGTGTGACTTAACTTCCTGGTTTAAATAAACACGTGATTACATTTTAATAGCAAGTGACAACAGACTATATGGCGAGTTGAATCACTCTTAGTTACAGACATTTATACAAACTTACTAATGAGTGTAAATAAAAAAATCAATTTGAACATAGTTTACCAGAACAATGAGCGCATTATTACTAAGGTCTCTGAAAGCAAGACTGAAAAAATATATATATACTTCATATTGAAATTATTCGATCATAACAAAAATAATTGTAAAATACATCGTATTTGCAATGTGTCAATTTCATGGCCATTACTCATTAATAAACTGAATAATATAATCAATAGACCCAAAAATTAAATAATGAATCCAGCTAGAAATAATGACTAGCATCACGTCAATTAGCCCAAGTGGGCAAATGCATTGCAACAAAATCCATAATGATCCATCAATATTATGACATTGTTGTACCGTCATTGATTCAATAAAGCTGTTACACATGAACAACATTCGCCCCAATGGGCAGATAACAATATGTTGCGGACAAACCCTGCCATATTAAATCGTGATGGTAACACCACCAAATAGATAATTTAGCTTTCTTGCCTTCTTCAAAAGGACCTTCACTCACACGTTCAAAACTGTAACAGAAAAAACACAAACATAAAATTAATCCCTTCACATTAAAAACACACAATATTGTTTAAAAACAGTCACTGCAATGGCAAAACTTTAAGGGAAAACAAGAAGACTCTCCTTGTCCCTATTCCCTATTTGCAATCTAGAGACATACATAGCGCAAATTATGCTAGCCTAGATGAACTGCTAATTCCTCATCGCAGTTATGGCCTATTGGGACCAATGTTCTATACTGAATAATAAGCCTTGATTCCAATCGTCGCAGTTCCTGCACTCGGTTGCCACCTCGTTCGTTAGTTCTAACAGTATCCAAAACACAAAAACTCAATAAGTTGACATTTTTATCGTGGTGGATCTCAAAATGGCGAGCAACAGGATATTGTTTATCGCCATTTTTGATTGCACGAAGATGTTCAAGGACTCTCTTTTTAGCCTTATGGATGGTACTGCCTATGTACACTTTCTGGCATGGACAAATCAAAGCATAAACAGCATAGTCAGTATTACATGTAGTATGTTTAGCTATCACATACGGTTTACACTCTGGAGATAATTTGCATTCCTTACGGTTTTTACTGTTTTTGCAGGCTTTACAGTTTCTACAAGTAAAAAATCCCTGAATGCCTAAAGTTCTCACGGGTGACGGCTCAACTGCCCTGCATAAAGTGTCTTTCAGTGACTTCGTTTTTTAAACGTAATCTGCGGAAAGGATCCCACACTGTCTGCTAAATCTTTGTCAGTTTGTAAGACTGGCCAGTACTTGTTGATGCTTTTACGAACTTCTTGGGCTTGTCTATGGTATGAGGTGATGAATCTAATTTTTGGGTCAGAACTAACATCTTTCCTCTCTTTATCAACCAAAAGTGACTCTCTTGACCGGTTATCTACCTCTAGACTTGCTTTATTAATGACTGATACAGAATATCCTCGCTCTAGAAATCTCTGCCTCATTACTTGTTTTTCATTAACATAGCTTTCTTGTGTGCTGCAATTACGCTTAGCTCGTATCAACTCACCTAAAGGTATGCTGTTAATCAATGTGTTAGGATGGCAGCTACGCGCATGTAACAGGCTATTGCCTGCTGTTGTTTTCCTGAAAAGAGAACTTTCCAGTTTGTTGTCATGAATGGACAGTTTCAAATCTAAGAACTCTAGAGTCTCTCTTGACCAATTTTTTGTGAAATGTAGATTGAAGTTATTGATATTCAGAGTTTCAACAAACTCATTAGCTTCTTTCTCGTCACCTTTCCATACACAAAAAATATCATCGATGTAGCGAGTCCACATCACCACTTTGTTATCAAAGGCTCTAACATTTTTAACCACCTCTGCTTCCCAAAATCCAAGATAGAGACCCGCAAACGATGGGGCAAAGCACGTCCCCATCGAAGTCCCAAGAGTTTGTTTAAATATTTTGTTGTCAAAAATAAAATAATTTTGTTTCAGACACACTGACATCATTTCCATCAACATTTCCGTGTGGAAAAAGTATGATATAGATCTTTCATTAAGGAAATGTCTGCAGGCTTTCAGTCCTAAATCATGGGGGATACAAGTATACAAACTTGTTATATCTAATGTGAGTAGAGAGTACTCGCTCATCCATTTTAAAGTGTCTAGGCGTCTTAAAAAACTGCCCGTGTCTTTAACATATGAAGGTAGCTGTGTCACATATGTCTGTAGGAAAAAGTCAACGTATCTTGACGTATTTTCCAAACAACTCCCCCTGGAAGAAACAATCGGTCTGCCAGGGGGGTCCTTCGGGTCCTTATGAATTTTAGGCAGTAGGTATAACGCCGGTAAAGTAGGAAATTTACACAACAAAAAATTAAACTCATCCTTCTCTAACAATCCTCTTTCTTTCCATTCCTCAAGCTGTGTGTGGTACATTTTAATTGAGTGTTCATATTCCATTCTGTTGCTTCTACTATACTTAGCACTATCAGATAATTGACACAGGCACAAACTTATGCAATTGAGAATCTTAAAAATGACACTACAATTGTCATTAAAAAATCGGATAAAGGAGGCAATGTAGTGGTGCAATCTAGACAAAAATATACTGAAGAAGGTTTAAAACAGTTATCTGATAGTGCTAAGTATAGTAGAAGCAACAGAATGGAATATGAACACTCAATTAAAATGTACCACACACAGCTTGAGGAATGGAAAGAAAGAGGATTGTTAGAGAAGGATGAGTTTAATTTTTTGTTGTGTAAATTTCCTACTTTACCGGCGTTATACCTACTGCCTAAAATTCATAAGGACCCGAAGGACCCCTGGCAGACCGATTGTTTCTTCCAGGGGAGTTGTTTGGAAAATACGTCAAGATACGTTGACTTTTTCTTACAGACATATGTGACACAGCTACCTTCATATGTTAAAGACACGGGCAGTTTTTTAAGACGCCTAGACACTTTAAAATGGATGAGCGAGTACTCTCTACTCACATTAGATATAACAAGTTTGTATACTTGTATCCCCCATGATTTAGGACTGAAAGCCTGCAGACATTTCCTTAATGAAAGATCTATATCATACTTTTTCCACACGGAAATGTTGATGGAAATGATGTCAGTGTGTCTGAAACAAAATTATTTTATTTTTGACAACAAAATATTTAAACAAACTCTTGGGACTTCGATGGGGACGTGCTTTGCCCCATCGTTTGCGGGTCTCTATCTTGGATTTTGGGAAGCAGAGGTGGTTAAAAATGTTAGAGCCTTTGATAACAAAGTGGTGATGTGGACTCGCTACATCGATGATATTTTTGTGTATGGAAAGGTGACGAGAAAGAAGCTAATGAGTTTGTTGAAACTCTGAATATCAATAACTTCAATCTACATTTCACAAAAATTGGTCAAGAGAGACTCTAGAGTTCTTAGATTTGAAACTGTCCATTCATGACAACAAACTGGAAAGTTCTCTTTTCAGGAAAACAACAGCAGGCAATAGCCTGTTACATGCGCGTAGCTGCCATCCTAACACATTGATTAACAGCATACCTTTAGGTGAGTTGATACGAGCTAAGCGTAATTGCAGCACACAAGAAAGCTATGTTAATGAAAAACAAGTAATGAGGCAGAGATTTCTAGAGCGAGGATATTCTGTATCAGTCATTAATAAAGCAAGTCTAGAGGTAGATAACCGGTCAAGAGAGTCACTTTTGGTTGATAAAGAGAGGAAAGATGTTAGTTCTGACCCAAAAATTAGATTCATCACCTCATACCATAGACAAGCCCAAGAAGTTCGTAAAAGCATCAACAAGTACTGGCCAGTCTTACAAACTGACAAAGATTTAGCAGACAGTGTGGGATCCTTTCCGCAGATTACGTTTAAAAAACGAAGTCACTGAAAGACACTTTATGCAGGGCAGTTGAGCCGTCACCCGTGAGAACTTTAGGCATTCAGGGATTTTTTACTTGTAGAAACTGTAAAGCCTGCAAAAACAGTAAAAACCGTAAGGAATGCAAATTATCTCCAGAGTGTAAACCGTATGTGATAGCTAAACATACTACATGTAATACTGACTATGCTGTTTATGCTTTGATTTGTCCATGCCAGAAAGTGTACATAGGCAGTACCATCCATAAGGCTAAAAAGAGAGTCCTTGAACATCTTCGTGCAATCAAAAATGGCGATAAACAATATCCTGTTGCTCGCCATTTTGAGATCCACCACGATAAAAATGTCAACTTATTGAGTTTTTGTGTTTTGGATACTGTTAGAACTAACGAACGAGGTGGCAACCGAGTGCAGGAACTGCGACGATTGGAATCAAGGCTTATTATTCAGTATAGAACATTGGTCCCAATAGGCCATAACTGCGATGAGGAATTAGCAGTTCATCTAGGCTAGCATAATTTGCGCTATGTATGTCTCTAGATTGCAAATAGGGAATAGGGACAAGGAGAGTCTTCTTGTTTTCCCTTAAAGTTTTGCCATTGCAGTGACTGTTTTTAAACAATATTGTGTGTTTTTAATGTGAAGGGATTAATTTTATGTTTGTGTTTTTTCTGTTACAGTTTTGAACGTGTGAGTGAAGGTCCTTTTGAAGAAGGCAAGAAAGCTAAATTATCTATTTGGTGGTGTTACCATCACGATTTAATATGGCAGGGTTTGTCCGCAACATATTGTTATCTGCCCATTGGGGCGAATGTTGTTCATGTGTAACAGCTTTATTGAATCAATGACGGTACAACAATGTCATAATATTGATGGATCATTATGGATTTTGTTGCAATGCATTTGCCCACTTGGGCTAATTGACGTGATGCTAGTCACTATTTCTAGCTGGATTCATTATTTAATTTTTGGGTCTATTGATTATATTATTCAGTTTATTAATGAGTAATGGCCATGAAATTGACACATTGCAAATACGATGTATTTTACAATTATTTTTGTTATGATCGAATAATTTCAATATGAAGTATATATATATTTTTTCAGTCTTGCTTTCAGAGACCTTAGTAATAATGCGCTCATTGTTCTGGTAAACTATGTTCAAATTGATTTTCTTATTTACACTCATTAGTAAGTTTGTATAAATGTCTGTAACTAAGAGTGATTCAACTCGCCATATAGTCTGTTGTCACTTGCTATTAAAATGTAATCACGTGTTTATTTAAACCAGGAAGTTAAGTCACACATTACTCGTGAGCAAGGGAGTGTTTCCCGAAACGCGTCGAGCTGGTGATTGATTCATTAAACTGCTTTCTTAAGGAAACTGTGTCCACAGTAGCTGTTCTTTATCGGAAATGGCGTTTGTTGTGATATATATATATATATATATACAATTTGACACAAAAAGATAATTTTCCAATTCAATTTCTGTGGCACGTGATGTCCTAGACCCAATCATTAATGCACTACACATAATGTCCTGTGTAAAAAATATATAAATACAATTTGAAAGCAAAGTGTACAATTGCTGACACAAAAAATCTCGCACTCCAAGGTGTGTAAAGTATCAGTACTCTAACCAGCAACGCATTTCAACCAAGAGGTCTTCGCCAAGGCCCAACAAACATTGCGCTCAACCACCTTATAACACATTTTTCAAGCAATAAATATGGAAAACAGATGCGCCTTGTTTGTGTTTTTTCAAAATACACTGTCATGCTGTTATCACAAAGTAAAACACTGACTTAATAATCATGTTCTGCATGTTAAACAAAATAAACACATATAGATAAACGGAGGACATTTCCTCCTGCGATGATAGCTGTTAAATCATTTCATCACAACATTCAAAATGCAACAAAGTGAGTATCCAAAAAATTGGTTTCCAACCAACACATGCGCTAGTGGCAGGGAATCTGGAAAATGACAAGTGCTCCGATATACTGTATCTAGTTTATGTATATATATTCACTGAAAAAAAGGTTTAAGTAATGTTAGGTGAATTTCTCAGTGACAACATTAACGTTTTGAACTAAATAAAAAACACAGCTATTCAGCAGTTATAATTAGAAGCAGTAACAATAACTTGCGCACCCACTATGCACTGTTTATGACCTCACATACCACATCACTCATGACATGTTCTATGACATAATTTAGGACTTCACTTTAACATCTCAAATGACATCCCAAGCCCCTCCTGGCCCCAGGGACCACATCCTCTGGGGTTACATTCACAATACAGGGGAGACCTCTGTGCAGGGCCATGCCTGCCAATAGTAGGGTGTGGTGAGAGACTGACCTCTCCACCAACTGGGAACTCTTTCAAGGGCGCTGGCTGTATGTTCTAGGGTGTGGTGAGCAACTGGCGTCTCCACTGCGACCTCTGTTTTTTTATAACAAGTCTTTTATACTGTAATTTGAGGAGCAATGTGGTGAACATTATCATCAGAGATGTCATCAATGATATAATTTGAGATGTCATCATGATGTCATAAACATGTCATGAGTGATGTAATATGTGAGGTCATTAGCAGTGCATGGTGGGCCCATAAGTTATAGTTAGCTCAGTTAACTATAATTGGTGAATTTCAATTTTTTTTTGCATTTCAATTGTTATGTTTTAATTGACATTTTCACCTAAATATAATGTTTTTAACATACAGTAATACTATTAGGGGGTATCATTTCAAATAAGGCAAACCTACTGGCTTTGTCTAAGAGTCAGAACATCAATATATAAAAATCAGGCCTGTTAGCTTTATCTTGGGGTCAGCAAATCAACATATATATAGCAGACCTATTGACTTTGTCAAAAAGTCACCACAATAATTTACTGATAACCATAATCTAATGCATTGATTATTAATACACTCATAGCAATGCTCAATAACAATTATTATCAAAATAATATTTTAAATAAAGCATTTTTTTTTTTTTTTTTATTTATTGGCATTTAAAACAATACAACAAATTGTATAAACAGCCAGTCAGTTGCTATTCAATACAGGGTCATCGTTACAGAACACCATCATGTGAATTACAATTATACTTGTATACATATTCGCTCCTTCACATGGTCCCAATAACAAGGTAGGTATTTTCCATGATAAAGGGTGGAACACTAATTTCCCATGTAATAGTCCGCTACAGGACACGTCTCATCCATAGCTGTAGGATTCGTAGGGAATGCAGTATAACAATGTACATCCGCATGTTTACCTTTCCCCCAAATGGTGCACCACATCCCAACTCGATCCCCTTCCAGGCTACTCCTGTGTCGCTGTGTCTACGGTTGTCTCTTGATGTTCGCGGGCCCACACAACAAAGGGTTCCCAAATGTCCTTGGGTCGAGATGTGGAAGGCATCAGCTCCCAAAAGTGGTCAATTGAGAGTGGCCAAAGGTTACATCTTTTATCCAATCATTTTTAGATGGAACCTTCCTACTTCCCCAGTGAATGGCAACCCGTCTTTTTGCGAATAGGAGTAGTAAGGCGTGTAGCTTTCTAACCTTAACAGGTGTGTCCTTAACATACCCCAACAGCCCCTGTATAGGATTAGGATCTCCAACCAGCCCAGTTATTTGGTGTATTATATCAAACACATTGAACCAATACATTTCCAACCTCGGGCAGTCCCATGCAATATGTAAGAAACCAGCAGGAGCAATACTGCATCTCCAGCAACTGTCGTCTTCTTTTAGACCTATATGATGCAAAGTGGCAGCTGTCCTATAAAATCTGTGCAGGAACTTAAAATGGATTAAACGAAGTTTGTAATTAGGGGAGAGTGCTGTGAGTTGGCTGCAGCAATAAAGCCACTGGTCTTCCGTGAGCGGGGGCTGAAGGTCTTCATTCCACGCCATTAGCGCCAGGGGCTTCGTCAAAGGAGCCGATATCTGCATGTGGTTATATATCCTGGTGATGAGTCGGCGAGGGGAAGCTGATTTAAGTACGTTTTCTAAGGCGCTTAGGGTGGGCGGAGCGTCCGGGAAAGTGTCATGTAAAGACCGACACACTGCCCTAATTTTATGATATGCGAATAATTCAGAGAAAGACACCTGCCGATCTTCCACAGCCGTCGGGGGTGGTCGGAACGACCCCTCTGGATAGAGGTCTGCGAAAGTGTGTAGATTCATTTTGTGTGCCAGGTCCTTGCCAATGTCGTCTCCTGTGGGGAACAGCATTGGGTTATGTGCTAGGGGCATGTACGGGGCATATAGGATGGGAGCGCCGGCTCTCTTCCGCAACTCATTCCAGGCCCAACATAGGGTCTCCACTGTGTCTATATCTTCCCTAGGGCGTCTGTAAGCCTGAAATAGGGCAACCTGTAGGGGAAGGGGTGCTGCAACGTCCGTCTCCACAGCCACAAGAGGCTGAAAAGGAGTGGGGTGTACCCAGTAGTGCAAGAACTGAGCTAGTGCGCTCCATGCATACAATTGCATGTCCGGAGCCCCCAGTCCACCCTGACGCAAAGGAAGTGTTAATAGATCCCACGAAATTCTTGCCTGTCCACCCGCCCATACCAGGGAGATCAACAGGGACCGTAGGGCTTTAAAAAAGGCTTGTGTAAGGGGAAGAGGAATATTAACAAATAAATAAAGGAATTTCGGCAATACCACCATCTTAACCAATGCTATCCTCCTGGCTAAAGAGAGCGGGAGCCCAGCCCACGCGGTGGTCTTCTCTTGCAGCCAGGTTATGGCGCGTCCATAATTCATGTTCCATAGGGCCTGTATATCCCTGCTGATCCATATACCTAAATACTTCACGGGCTCCATCGTCCATTGAAGAGGGAACTCAGAGGGGGCTTGGACAGTGGTGTCAGTCAAAGGGAAAATAACAGATTTAGCCCAGTTGATCGAAATACCTGAAAGGCCACCGAATGTAATAAATTCCCTCAATAACGGATCCAGATTTGACGCCGGATCAGACACATATAAAGTGACGTCGTCGGCATATAATGAGATTAAGAGACTACGAGCATTAAACCCAATCCCTTTAGTGGTGTGATGTTGCCGGATGCGGGCTGCGATTGGTTCCATCACAATCGCGAAAAGTAGAGGGGATAAGGGGCATCCCTGCCTCGTGCCTCGCGACTTATTAAAGGGAGCCGAAAGGAGACCATTCACCCTCACGCGTGCAAGCAGTTGAGTATAGAGTAGACGTATTAGATTTATAAATAACGGACTAAAGCCCATACGACCCAGGATTGCAAAAAGGTATTGCCACTCTAAAGTATCAAACGCCTTTGTAGCGTCTAAAAATACAGCGGCCGCTTGTACCTCGGGATGCAAGTAATGTAATACTGAGAATAAAGTCCTGAGATTTTGGGATGTTGATCTCCCAGGGATAAACCCCGATTGATCTGGGCGAGCAACCAGTGGGAGCAGAGGCTGCAGCCTATTCGCAATCAGTTTCGCCAAGATCTTTACATCTACATTTATTAAGGATAGCGGCCTATAGGAATCTAGTTCATCTTCTGGCTTCCCAGGTTTTAACAGGGTAATTATTATCGCCTCACGCATTGACGGTGGAAGGACACCAGACTCACGGGCTTCCTCAAATAGTTCGAATAAGCGGGGCGCTAGTTCCTCAACATAGGTTTTTATAAAAGGTGGTGGTTAGACCGTCCGAGCCGGGGGCTTTGTTTAACGGCAAGCTTTTTATGACCTGAGCCACATCTTCCACTGTAAAGGGGAAATCCAGATAGTCCCTGTGTCTTTGACTCAGCCAGAGCAGTTCTAGGGAATCGAGGAATGGCAACAGTCCTTCGGGGCTGGAGCACTGTGTAGTGGTGTAGAGCCTAGAATAAAAGCCGGAAAACTCGTCAAGTATATCTTTCTGACCTCTAATTACCGACCGGTCAGCAGTTTTCAACTCAGTAACAAAAGCTGTAGACCGTGGGGCGCGGAGCATTGCCGCCAATGTTCTTCCGGGCCTGTCTCCCTCCCCATATCTCCTAGCCTGGGCATGTTTACCTAGGAATTTAACTTCTCAGTGTGCCTCTTCTTCAAATTCGAGCAACTTTTCTTTCAGCGTTGCCAGCGTAGTGGGCTCACCGGAGGAGTAGAATTGTGATTCCAGTTCCCTGATCTGCTTTTCGAGTGAATCAAGTGTCCCCCGGATGGCCCTCAACACCCCCGCCTGTCGGGCTATACAGTTCCCTCTTACTACAGTTTTAAAAGCTTCCCACAATGAAGCCGCAGTATCCACAGAGCCCATGTTAAGGGAAAAATAATCATTTATGTCTCCTCTAATCTCCTCCTTAAAAGCCTCATATAAGAGGGCTTCCTGCGGCAGCCTCCAGGTGTACATCCGCGGAATTGAATGCGGTAGTTCCAAGCGCAGGAGACAGGGTGCATGATCTGATAGAGACCGGGGAAGATGCAAGGCCTCCTTCGTCCACGTAACCACATCCCGGGAAACTAACCAATAGTCTAAACGTGACCACGCTTTATGATATTCTGAAATACATGTTCCTTCCTTAACCGTCGGGTGAGTGCGTCTCCAAATGTCCACCAAATCCCCGTCCGACAGTATGGCCTGCAGTGTAGCACTAGCTGATGGGTGTAGTGTTCTAGACACCCCTTTCCTATCTAGCTCGTGATCAAGGATGGCATTGAAGACGTCCCCTCCCCAAATAATGGTGTCACAGTTTGTCGCTCTCACCTTAGCCCATACACTTTGAAAAAACTCAGGGGAGTCAGCATTGGGGCCATATACCGCAACCAACACCATTGGATTACCCCCCAGGTACCCTGTATTATTGCGTATCTACCTTCTGAGTCTAGTTGTAGTTCACCTGCTTTCCAATCCAGACCGCGTCTGATCAGCACAGCAACTCCTCTAGAGTAATTAGAATAAATAGCGGAGTAAACCGATCCCCATCTATTATGTCTCAATCTAAGGGAAGAGGGAATACTGAGACGTGTCTCCTGTAGCATGCAAATATCAATGTGGTGTCTAAGCAAATAGGAATGTACTAATCTGGCCTTCCTACCGTCATTTAACCCTCGGATGTTCCAGGTAAGAAAGTTTAAAGAAGTCATAGGGTGTCTATACCAACACAGTGCAGCGAAACAGAAGGAACTAAACATAATGGCATAGACAGTTTCACACGGCAATCGACCTGAAAATTGAAAAGCATAGATCTGGCAAACAATAAAACATTCCCAACCCCCATCCCGCCACCCACTCCAACCCCCCAATCAGGTTGCAGAATACCCATCCCAAACAGCCTAAAGACTACAACAACTAGTGGGAGCTCTCCCATGGGGGCGTAGTACCGACGGCGTACTCCCCCGATTACTCAGGGTGGCCAAGAACATTTCGGCGAGCCTTACCTATCTCCCCGCAGCAGAATAAACTAAACACCCAAACCCACTAAAGTTTGTAGAGTAGGTGTGCAGTCACCTCGCGGATACCAAGCCTATAAAAGTTCAGTTAGTCTCAGCTAGACTCAGTATACTGTATAGGTAGACGTGTTGTACCCAGACCTAGTGAGCATCTGTGTCAGTGCTACATATTAGAGACCGGTTATTACATACATAGAAGTAAAGCCCACCTCCCAGCTCCAACAAGCATATACCAAACCATTACAACAGGAGCCGTCGCAGCTCGAACCAGAAGGACATCGGGATCCTGTTCTTTTTCAGTCATTGTCGCTTAAACTATTTTCAGCCGTAGCTGTCCCTATGGGATGTTGTCTGGATGCCTTCCCACTGATATGTTTTGCAAATTTGAGGGCGGATTTAGCATCCGTGAAATTAGCAGACCCGTCATAAGTGACTTTGAGCTTGGCGGGATAGAGAAGTGCGTATGGGATCTGGGCCTGTAGGAGGAGACGCTTAGCCTGGAGGAACTCCCGCCTCGCCGCTTGCACAGCCGGGTAAAGTCTGGGTAAAAGGAGATGGTGTTGCCTCCATGTGTAATCGACCCCCTACCCCGGGCGAGGCGCAGGACAGCGTCTCGGTCTTGATAATTCAGGATCTTGGCCAAGATGGGTCTGGGGGCAGCGCCGACTGGCGGCCTGGGGTCCAGAGCGCGGTGCGTCTCTCCATGGCGAAGACTGAAGAAAGGTGTGGGTCAAATAGTTTGTGGAGCAGATCTGCCACGTAGGTCTCCATCTTTGCGATCGCTGTTGTCTCCGGTATTCCAGTAATTCGGAGGTTGTTTCGGCGGGACCGGGCCTCCAAATCTTCGTTTTTGGCACGGATTATGCCAAGCACTTTGTCCATTTGGAGGAGTTGTTCCTTTGTCTCCACTTGGAAGTCATGAAAGGCCGAGGCCCGGTTCTCCAGCACATCAAGCCTAGTCTCATGCACCCCCACCTGCGTTTTAACATCGTCCAATTGGGAGGTCAGCGCATCAAGTTTAGTATCAATATTCCGGAGACTGGACCTCATTTCAAGCATTAAGGTACGTAAATCCTCCCCTTGGTCTTCCGTCTGTGGGTCCGGCGGTCGTTCCGTTCCTGCCTCCGAGTCGTGCTCTGTGAGTCTCGTGGTCCTCCGCTGATCGAAGGTCAACTTCGGCTGCTTTGCGTCCTGTTTACCCATGCCCGACCGGTGTCCCGGAACCGACTCATGTGGTCTGCCAGTCAATCTCGATTTAGGCGGGTAGAGTCTGGTTCGGGTTTCACAGTTCCACCCACCGAATACCTGTCCGCCGAATAGGGGCGCCATGAGGCTCGGCCTACACCCCAGTCTCGCAGTCAGGGGGGTCAACCGGGGCAGCCAATCGACCAACGATCAAATCCCACCTCATCTGAGTGTGTCACTTTCCCCTCCTCGTTAGTGATGGCACTGTAGCATCGGGGGCGGGTAGTGGTGAATCCACGTGGCGTGGATAAGGCCTGATTTCCAGTTTCAGCAATCACCTGGAAGTTGGTAGATGCAGGCCATTATATGCAGCAGGATTGTCCGTTCTCGCTCTCCCAAGGCGTTCTGGGTTGTACGCGATGTCCAAGTACCAACAGCAGTGCCCCAATCACGCTTGTACCCGCTGGTGCTGGCATGAGGCTTAACAGGGGTCACAGGCTACACACTGGGCCTCGCAGCCGCACCGCGCACTGCAGGCCAGGGCCTTCCTCAGCCCCACCGAGGCGGCAACGGTTCTCCCAGCAATTCCCCTCCCGAAGCTGCTCCTTCCTCCAGGGGCGTTGGCGCCTATGTGGAGCACCCGCAAATGAACCTCACCGACCTCGGGGGTCCGCCTCTCCCGCACCGACTCCTCGCCGTCTGGTTACCTGCCCAGGAGTGCGCCCTGAGTTGGACGCGGCCCGGTGCAGGTACTGCTAGTCGCCCGGCAGCACCGACAGATCAGTCCGCCCTGCACTTGAGCCGCAAATTATCCCGCAGTCTTTTTCGAAGGTCGGATCCTACCGCACTCTTGGCGCCGCGGTCTCAATTTTCGCCGCAGCCGGCCGCCCACTCACTCCACCGATGATTAGCTCCAGGCCGCTCTAGATCAGGACAAACAGTTCCGCCTCAGGAGCACATCCACCGTCGAGTGTCGGTTCGATGGGTTCCGCACACCATGGGCTGTGTTGTGGAGTATTTTAGCACAGTAAGTGCTTGCCAGTTGTTCGGATTTTGTAAGGATATTGTCTCAGCCGGCGGAGCTCGCCTAGCTAGTGGCCATTTCGCAGCTCGGCAGGCCACGTCCCCTTAAATAAAGCATTTTTAATAAAAAAAGCATTTTTAATAAAAACTACCATAAACATGTGTTTGAACCCTTCTTCTGAACTATTCAGGACACATAATGCAGTCAGTCGTAGGACCAACCACAAGGGGTTCCCATACTCCTGCTACTTTGAAAATTATAACAAGCTCTCCTGGGGTCATTTATACAATGACCCAGGAGACTTACTGCAAGTTTTCCTAAAATGGTTCTGGGGGTACTGAGCTCCCTACAGCCTGCCATAACATTTAAATAAATCAACAGTGGTGCCCCTGCCCCTCCTAGGAGAATCATAGCAAGTAAAAATATATAAATAAAACCCTTGCAGGACATTATAGGGTGCTACTCTCTAGACCAGTGACTTTTTTTTGGAGCGACTATGCCGCTCTTCTTTTTGGGACCTCCCGACTGTATTTTTTCTTTTTAATTTTTAATTTGTGGGTGCCCCGTCCACATTCACCATAATGGGGGTTGAGGAGGGGAAGCCCAAGGCCTGTAATGCCCCGCCGGCTCCCCGACCAGCATCCTTCTTGATGTGTCAGTGCCACAGCCATTAATACTTAAAAAATATATATATATATTAGAGGGTGCCCTGTCCCTCTCGGGACACCCACACCTCACCAAAATGTTGGCGGGTGTGGGAGGAGGCTCATGGTCCCTGCAGCATTCCCGGCTCCCTAGCCAGCACCCATCCTGGGTGCCGACAAGAGCCATCCATTTTCTTTTAGTGGGTTCTTTGGTCCCAACCAGGCCACCAACAACATTGCCACTGGTTAGAGGTTGCAAGGAGGGAGGTCCAAGGCTTCAAAGGTCCCACCGGCTACCCTGCCAGCACCCTTCCTCAGGTGCTGGCAGGGGCTGGTTTCACTTCTTTGCTCCCACAATGTATTGTTTTCCTGCCCGTTCTCTAGTGGGCAGCGAACAAGACCAGTGTCTGGGGAATGGGGTTCCAGGGACCCTGTCTTGCGTTGGGCCTCAGGTGATGCCCCCATCCCCATAATTAAAACTAAATATGAATGAGCCGAGCCCTGTTCCACCCGAGGGAGTTTTAGTGGATAATGGAGGCCTTTCCATATTTCTTATTTTTGCAGTACCAAAAAAAAACATTTTTGAAACATTTTGGCCCACAGTGTGTCCTTCTGGGTTCCCACACCAGGCCTAAGGGTTCAGGGTATCCCTACTCTACCCTTTTTATGTTATTTCAGTTTTTTCTTCCAGGACACAAGGACTAAGTCCCTGAGTCTTCAAATGGCTGCCAAACATCTTTGTTGATGTTGACGGCAGCCAAACTGATCGTTATCTATTGATCTGCCAGTCCCACGCTACTCTTACATCTCTACATATCTATAATTTTAAACCATCATATCTCAAAAACTACTGAACACATTTATACCATATTACAAAAAGCACGGTTTCTGGGTATAGATATATGTGCGTATTCTGAAATAAGCAAATATTTACCTGTCTTCAACATCCAAGCATGTGCATGATTTTGTGACAGGTAGCGATGTATGAATCAATATTACCACTTTACCTTTCCTATGGCTTAAGGTTGTGTCTCGGGAGATAGCCACTCCCTTTGGCGTGGAGCGTAAACTACTTTTCCAACCCATGCTTCTTGTAACTTTAAAATTCCACTGTATGACTGGCCATCTAGTCCCCAAAATTGTAAGAACTCTTTTACGCTCTATATAACGCAGCATTCCATTGATGTTGACTATGATCACTGTAAATGATTTGTCGACTGTGGCAGTCATGCTTTAATATAGGTATACCTCACTCTCTATGCTAGGATATAGTAAGTGTGAGGTGTATCATAGATACTCTAGGTTCAGTTACTGTGTTAGGTCAAATATTCAACAGTGCACCCTGTATGTCCACAGGTATCCTGTACATGGCTAACCAACCTGATTTCATTTGTTGGTACTTTCTTCCATTCAATGGTGGAAAGTTGCCACACTATTGTAATCTAAGATGGTTGTCAGAAACCAGGTTTGCGACCGTGTCAGTAAAGTGGTGGGTGTCTCATCCCCTCCCATTTGATCTATCAAAGGTGACTATGTGTTGAATGGGTAAGTGGCTTATGTCAGAATTGTACCTAAACCTTAACCTTTCCAAATCCAAGTTTCTAAGCTATGAACCAGAGGCTACTGTTGATGTCCCAACCTGTAGCTCCTCTTTCCCAAGCCACTGAGCTCCAAATATTCTTGTCATGGTGATCAACTAAAGTGAGATATTTTTGACCATAGGGTTCACTCATCTGTGTTGCACTATGCAACACACAGGTTGTCTACTGTATCAGGTTAATAGTACCTTAACATTACCCTTTCCCAGTTATCTCCGTCAGTCAAGTCCATGATTAATTAGTGAAGCTAGCTGATCTTGGAGCAAGGTATTATCCTGGTGTCACTATGCTGCTAGGGGACCACAACCTATTCACCTACAGTGTAGTAGTAGAAGAGCAAAACCTCTTCACTTCCATTATTTTCCTTCAGGCCCATTTACAAACCCTTATGGTGTTGCAGGTTCACCCTATCAGTGCTCAGGAAGGGCTATAGTTATGATTGTAAACAGCCTGTGTCCTCATTGCTAATTTCTCTTCAGGCTTTGAGAGATGATCGAGGTTTGTTTCTCCGTCAAGATGGCTTCCATTGTCTCTGTTTACCTCCCTGTGACCCCCTCTGTGTTACATTCTCCCATCTTATTCTTACCTCCTGGTCTCTACCATTCAGGTCTTCCAAAACTTACCTCACATTCTCCTGTGATCCTTCTCTCGTTATCGATCTCTCCATGTCTGTGCCATCAAAAACTTCTCCAGATGTTCTGGTTATTCGCATTTTGTTCATCCATCACCATAATTAACCTTGTTACTGAGTCCAGTAAGCCGTATTTTAGCTTCTTCTTTCCCAGTCATGGTTAAAGTGGCAGGAATTGTCTCCGCTTAGCATTGGCCTCATAGGAGAAGTCTGCTGGGAATTACACTTGGTCTTTCCCAATTGGTACTGGTCATGTTTTTTCATCACCATGACATTTGCCTTGCATGTAGGTGTCTCAGACAACAAGCCGAAATCTGACATGGCCGGATTGTTTCTCTACTATTACAAAATTTTACTGGGTGCACTCATTGGAATTCCAAAATTGGGTCAAACGTTATTTGCAGTAGGTTTGGGATGAGGTTGCACAGAAACTTCTTTTCTGCCTGCCCGGGTAGCCCAGAGAATCGTACATTATACATTCAGCTTCCATCCTCCAGAACAATGGTCTTCCTCTATAGTTGCTAAAAGTCTGGACCCTATTCCAGCAGGTTAGCAATTCTCCACTCTACATCAACAAGTCTGGTTTTTACTGATGTCAGTTGTTTATGGAAAGAGGTAATCCCAAAGGGAATGTACTTCAGTGATCATAGATGCCACGGCTGAGTTCACTGATCCAATGGAAACTTCAATGTCCACAAGTTCATTCAGCAGTGTCCTCAGTGCTGATTCCGATACCATTGAATGAATGAATGAATGAAATATTTTGTAAAGTGCAGTACAGTTGCTTCAAAAAGGAACGTATCATTGAACTATCTGACACTTCTGCCTCGAGTGGGGGGAGCGGGATTGACTTCAGTTTATTTCAACTGTTTCCATGAAAAGGAGCTGTCTTGCATGTTTTGAATTTAGAATGTGCAGGGAGGGAGATTATACCTTCTCCCCTTTTTTCCTGTTGACATGTGTTGGGGGCCGTTATAGCCCTCTTCCACTGTATCTGGTTGGGTTAAGCGATGCAAGAGATGTTACACTGTGATATTGCTCAGTCTTGATCTCCTTGTTCAGCATTCATTGCAGTGACTTCCTGTACTGCAGTAGTATCTTTCCTGCCTACCCTCTCCATTTAGTCTCAGTTTAAACCCATTAGCAAGGCACCTTTGTGGGTTCCTGGGGGGACTATCCTTGTCCGGTCAGTGTTATTTATGTTTGTGGTCACTTCTTTGTTTTTGTTTTTCATTTCTAGCAGTGGTTATAACTTCCCAGTCAAGCCCTAAGCAGATTGTTGTGTAGCCAATACATCATTACCAAGAGGCCACTGGTCATTATTCCTTAGACATGTGATGTAGAAGAGATAAAACTCTAAGCTATCAGCACCTCTCCATATCATGTTTATCACAGAACTCCTTCAAAGATGGCTGCTGCTCTAGTAAAACATATTCCTCTTTCGAAGATGGTCGCTGCTCTAGTAAAAAATATTCCTCTTTCTATTTTTACCTTATGCTTCCGGTCCATATTGCAATTTGGTTCACTGCACGCTCACTGCCATGGTCCTGTGGTCATGATAAGTGCCGCTTGCAGCAGCAGGTAGGTCCTGTTTTGGATTTTTCTACTTGTTCCCGAACAACGGTGCGTCCAGCCTTGTGGTAACATAGGCCACTTATTTCTGCTGTCCTGGGGTCTAAGGCCAGAATGGGGGAAGTTCTGGGTAGTCTTTTGCTGACAGTCATGCCAGCCAAACTGCCTCCCTGTTGGTGTCCCTGATGGAGGTGTTAACGCAGCCCTGGTCCAGTCATGTCATATCCCACAGAACATTCCTTTTAGGGACAATAAGACGGAATACCCTCGGGCTTCCAAACTGTCCAGAGAGGTGTCAAGTAGTGATCCCCCAATAGAGATGGTGTCTCTTGCTTTCTGGTATGTCATCTGTGGCTCAGGGTCTGCAGGCACCACAGGAGCTTCAGTAAGATGCTGCCACTCTTCTCTGCATGAAGGCCCACCTTTCGATAGATCATTCAACTCAAATGAATATCTGGGCATATCACAAACTTGGTTGGGTGATTGTAAAACCAATTTATTGCAGAGAATAACAAAGCCAGCTACTTACAGTCTAAATTCAGTAGACTGTATAGTAAACCTCCACAGTACAACAGAGACATCAATCTTAAATCGTATTTTCAAGCAAACTTATCCACACTGTAACTTATGGAGCATCACTCTTGAAAATAAGATGCATACAGGCCTAGAACTTTCAAAGAGTAAAGCCTTAAGGCTTATCTTTTCACTGCCTAATACCTGCCCCATCTTGCAAATGAGACTTGGGTTTGGTTTAAACATAGTAAAAAGGCACTTTATTAACTGCTGTCATCATCTGAGAGAGGCACAAGAAGGATTTTAATTTGGAAGAAATTCAATCATTCAATGGCCCCAACACTTTCATCGTGGCTTATCAATTTGTGGAAAACTTTAACAGATTTGGAAAAAGAGCTGTGCCAGAACCTTGGTATATAGCTTTGACAATTAAAGTTAAAGAAAACCTAAGCTTCTATTTTTGGCAGAAATATTGAACAATTTTTAAACTGGAAAAGGGGGTGGACTTTGGTTGTAATTTTGGAAGCACAACCTTACCTCCTGTATCATCTTAAAACAAGGATTCCAGAGAAATTCAAAGGGGTTCATGTTAGCAAAGTTAAGAACGAGTTGAAGTAAAGGAGATATGTCTGGCTGCAGGCTTTTTGGGGACAAAGGGGAACCATTAGAGCAATTAATTTGCACTTAACTCAGCAAGGATTGAACAATCTTGCTGCACCCCCTTCCCCTTCAGGTGTGTGGGTGCAAACCACAAAATATGAATTATCCAACTGCATTAAAGGAAGAAACATCCAATTTGTGTTCTGCTCAGCTAAATTTCAGGATTGTGCTATAAAATATTTAGCATTTGCCCATCCCATCTTCCAGGATTAAGAATGTAAAAACAGGAAACATCTGAAGCAATATGTTTGAGCTTAATGTATAATCGATTCTATATCCCAAATAAAATGCATGTGATTCATAAACAAGGACAGGTGCTGTTTTAAGTTCTTTTATCTGCTATGTGCAATTTATTGTAATTTTGGTATATTTGTATTGTGATGCTTTTCAGTAATCTTCAACAAAATATTGATTGATATTGACTATGATAGCCAGCATATTTCCTTCTATGACTATGATTGGCAAAATATTTCTTTCCATAATTTTCTTCAATAACTGGCCATACATATAATGTAAAAACAGAAATACATAAAGTAAAATTTAATAAATAAAAAATTGTTAGATATAAAAATATCTACTACCAAAGTATCTGCAGCAAACAAATAGTATTTAAAAAATAACAAGAAACTTAACCACAATATCTACTGTGAGAATATTGTGTACACAAATATGGAAACAATAATGTCAAAATGTGATTAATTAATAGTAACACTTTCCAAACTTAAAATACAAGTGTCCCCATTTAAAAAATATGTATATTATTTAGTAATAAATTACAGAATAACATAAAATATGTAAATATATTTCCGAATCAAAATAAAAAAATAAATTATATTTCATGTCGTAAATGAATACTTTTAAAACATAAAGTTAATTTTTATTAAATGAATAATTAAAATAAAATGTCTTTTTTAAAAGTATATCAAAGTTACCAAAAGTTTATTTTGCATAAATAAAAGAGAGAGTTTCTACTCTAACTCTGGTATAATTAGAGAAAGTGCATACAATAAAGGTTATGTGATTTATCATTCTAAATGTAATCTCACAAACATTGGGGAAAGTGCATTAATCGGAGGAGTGGGAGTTATTATTGTCGTTGTGCCCGTGATTTTGTCTGCCTTTCTCCCCTTTTTCCTTCTGTGCCCCTCGCTGCCCCATTGTCATTTGTGCCCGTGATTTTGTCTGCCTTTCTCCCCTTTTTCCTTCTGTGCCCCTCGCTGCCCCATTGTCATTTGTGCCCGTGATTTTGTCTGCCTTTCTCCCCTTTTTCCTTCTGTGCCCCTCGCTGCCCCATTGTCGTTGTGCCCGTGATTTTGTCTGCCTTTCTCCCCTTTTTCCTTCTGTGCCCCTCGCTGCCCCATTGTCGTTGTGCCCGTGATTTTGTCTGCCTTTCTCCCCTTTTTCCTTCTGTGCCCCTCGCTGCCCCATTGTCGTTGTGCCCGTGATTTTGTCTGCCTTTCTCCCCTTTTTCCTTCTGTGCCCCTCGCTGCCCCATTGTCGTTGTGACCGTGATTTTGTCTGCCTTTCTCCCCTTTTTCCTTCTGTGCCCCTCGCTGCCCCATTGTCGTTTGTGCCCGTGATTTTGTCTGCCTTTCTCCCCTTTTTCCTTCTGTGCCCCTCGCTGCCCCATTGTCATTTGTGCCCGTGATTTTGTCTGCCTTTCTCCCCTTTTTCCTTCTGTGCCCCTCGCTGCCCCATTGTCGTTGTGCCCGTGATTTTGTCTGCCTTTCTCCCTTTTTCCTTCTGTGCCCCTCGCTGCCCCATTGTCGTTGTGCCCGTGATTTTGTCTGCCTTTCCCCCCATTTCCTTTCTGTGCCCCCGCTGCCTCTCGTTATTCCCACCGCTGCGTCCCCTGCGGCCCCGCCCCCTGACTGCCCATTCGCTGCCCCTGCCTCCCGCCTCCCAGCTGCTCCTCCCTCCCACCTCCCCATAAATGGCGGCCGCTGCGCGGTGAGGAGAGCAACCCTTGACCTTGCCAGGTAGGTCGCTCCCCCACCACACAGCTCCGCCTGTGTTGTCTGCCCGCTGCTTCTGCAGGTAAGATCACCCTCCGCTTGTGGCCCCGGTGCCCGTATTTTCTGCTTGTCTCCCCATTTTCCTTTCTGTGCCCCTCGCTGCCCCATTGTCATTGTGCCCGTGATTTTGTCTGCTTGTCTCCCCATTTTCCTTTCTGTGCCCCTCGCTGCCCCATTGTCGTTGTGCCCGTGATTTTGTCTGCCTTTCTCCCCTTTTTCCTTCTGTGCCCCTCGCTGCCCCATTGTCGTTGTGCCCGTGATTTTGTCTGCCTTTCTCCCCTTTTTCCTTCTGTGCCCCTCGCTGCCCCATTGTCGTTGTGCCCGTGATTTTGTCTGCCTTTCTCCCCTTTTTCCTTCTGTGCCCCTCGCTGCCCCATTGTCGTTGTGCCCGTGATTTTGTCTGCCTTTCTCCCCTTTTTCCTTCTGTGCCCCTCGCTGCCCCATTGTCATTTGTGCCCGTGATTTTGTCTGCCTTTCTCCCCTTTTTCCTTCTGTGCCCCTCGCTGCCCCATTGTCATTTGTGCCCGTGATTTTGTCTGCCTTTCTCCCCTTTTTCCTTCTGTGCCCCTCGCTGCCCCATTGTCGTTGTGCCCGTGATTTTGTCTGCCTTTCTCCCCTTTTTCCTTCTGTGCCCCTCGCTGCCCCATTGTCGTTGTGCCCGTGATTTTGTCTGCCTTTCCCCCCATTTCCTTTCTGTGCCCCCGCTGCCTCTCGCCATTCCCGCCGCTGCGTCCCTGCGGCCCCGCCCCCTGACTGCCCATTCGCTGCCCCTGCCTCCCGCCTCCCAGCTGCTCCTCCCTCCCACCTCCCCATAAATGGCGGCCGCTGCGCGCGTGAGGAGAGCGACCCTTGACCTTGCCAGGTAGGTCGCTCCCCCACCACACAGCTCCGCCTGTGTTGTCTGCCCGCTGCTTCTGCAGGTAAGATCGCCCTCCGCTTGTGGCCCCGGTGCCCGTATTTTCTGCTTGTCTCCCCATTTTCCTTTCTGTGCCCCTCGCTGCCCCATTGTCATTGTGCCCGTGATTTTGTCTGCTTGTCTCCCCATTTTCCTTTCTGTGCCCCTCGCTGCCCCATTGTCGTTGTGCCCGTGATTTTGTCTGCCTTTCTCCCCTTTTTCCTTCTGTGCCCCTCGCTGCCCCATTGTCGTTGTGCCCGTGATTTTGTCTGCCTTTCTCCCCTTTTTCCTTCTGTGCCCTCGCTGCCCCATTGTCGTTGTGCCCGTGATTTTGTCTGCCTTTCTCCCTTTTTCCTTCTGTGCCCCTCGCTGCCCCATTGTCGTTGTGCCCGTGATTTTGTCTGCCTTTCTCCCCTTTTTCCTTCTGTGCCCCTCGCTGCCCCATTGTCGTTGTGCCCGTGATTTTGTCTGCCTTTCCCCCATTTCCTTTCTGTGCCCCCGCTGCCTCTCGCCATTCCCGCCGCTGCGTCCCCTGCGGCCCCGCCCCCTGACTGCCCATTCGCTGCCCCTGCCTCCCGCCTCCCAGCTGCTCCTCCCTCCCACCTCCCCATAAATGGCGGCCGCTGCGCGGTGAGGAGAGCGACCCTTGACCTTGCCAGGTAGGTCGCCCCCCACCACACAGCTCCGCCTGTCTTGTCTGCCCGCTGCTTCTGCAGGTAAGATCGCCCTCCGCTTGTGGCCCCGGTGCCCGTATTTTCTGCTTGTCTCACCATTTTCCTTTCTGTGCCCCTCGCTGCCCCATTGTCATTGTGCCCGTGATTTTGTCTGCTTGTCTCCCCATTTTCCTTTCTGTGCCCCTCGCTGCCCCATTGTCGTTGTGCCCGTGATTTTGTCTGCCTTTCTCCCCTTTTTCCTTCTGTGCCCCTCGCTGCCCCATTGTCGTTGTGCCCGTGATTTTGTCTGCCTTTCTCCCCTTTTTCCTTCTGTGCCCCTCGCTGCCCCATTGTCGTTGTGCCCGTGATTTTGTCTGCCTTTCTCCCCTTTTTCCTTCTGTGCCCTCGCTGCCCCATTGTCATTTGTGCCCGTGATTTTGTCTGCCTTTCTCCCCTTTTTCCTTCTGTGCCCCTCGCTGCCCCATTGTCATTTGTGCCCGTGATTTTGTCTGCCTTTCTCCCTTTTTCCTTCTGTGCCCCTCGCTGCCCCATTGTCGTTGTGCCCGTGATTTTGTCTGCCTTTCTCCCCTTTTTCCTTCTGTGCCCCTCGCTGCCCCATTGTCGTTGTGCCCGTGATTTTGTCTGCCTTTCCCCCCATTTCCTTTCTGTGCCCCCGCTGCCTCTCGCCATTCCCGCCGCTGCGTCCCTGCGGCCCCGCCCCCTGACTGCCCATTCGCTGCCCCTGCCTCCCGCCTCCCAGCTGCTCCTCCCTCCCACCTCCCCATAAATGGCGGCCGCTGCGCGGTGAGGAGAGCGACCCTTGACCTTGCCAGGTAGGTCGCTCCCCCACCACACAGCTCCGCCTGTGTTGTCTGCCCGCTGCTTCTGCAGGTAAGATCGCCCTCCGCTTGTGGCCCCGGTGCCCGTATTTTCTGCTTGTCTCCCCATTTTCCTTTCTGTGCCCCTCGCTGCCCCATTGTCATTGTGCCCGTGATTTTGTCTGCTTGTCTCCCCATTTTCCTTTCTGTGCCCCTCGCTGCCCCATTGTCGTTGTGCCCGTGATTTTGTCTGCCTTTCTCCCCTTTTTCCTTCTGTGCCCCTCGCTGCCCCATTGTCGTTGTGCCCGTGATTTTGTCTGCCTTTCTCCCCTTTTTCCTTCTGTGCCCCTCGCTGCCCCATTGTCGTTGTGCCCGTGATTTTGTCTGCCTTTCTCCCCTTTTTCCTTCTGTGCCCCTCGCTGCCCCATTGTCGTTGTGCCCGTGATTTTGTCTGCCTTTCTCCCCTTTTTCCTTCTGTGCCCCTCGCTGCCCCATTGTCATTTGTGCCCGTGATTTTGTCTGCCTTTCTCCCCTTTTTCCTTCTGTGCCCCTCGCTGCCCCATTGTCATTTGTGCCCGTGATTTTGTCTGCCTTTCTCCCCTTTTTCCTTCTGTGCCCCTCGCTGCCCCATTGTCGTTGTGCCCGTGATTTTGTCTGCCTTTCTCCCCTTTTTCCTTCTGTGCCCCTCGCTGCCCCATTGTCGTTGTGCCCGTGATTTTGTCTGCCTTTCTCCCCTTTTTCCTTCTGTGCCCCTCGCTGCCCCATTGTCGTTGTGCCCGTGATTTTGTCTGCCTTTCTCCCCTTTTTCCTTCTGTGCCCCTCGCTGCCCCATTGTCGTTGTGCCCGTGATTTTGTCTGCCTTTCTCCCCTTTTTCCTTCTGTGCCCCTCGCTGCCCCATTGTCATTTGTGCCCGTGATTTTGTCTGCCTTTCTCCCCTTTTTCCTTCTGTGCCCCTCGCTGCCCCATTGTCATTTGTGCCCGTGATTTTGTCTGCCTTTCTCCCCTTTTTCCTTCTGTGCCCCTCGCTGCCCCATTGTCGTTGTGCCCGTGATTTTGTCTGCCTTTCTCCCCTTTTTCCTTCTGTGCCCCTCGCTGCCCCATTGTCGTTGTGCCCGTGATTTTGTCTGCCTTTCCCCCCATTTCCTTTCTGTGCCCCCGCTGCCTCTCGCCATTCCCGCCGCTGCGTCCCTGCGGCCCCGCCCCCTGACTGCCCATTCGCTGCCCCTGCCTCCCGCCTCCCAGCTGCTCCTCCCTCCCACCTCCCCATAAATGGCGGCCGCTGCGCGTGAGGAGAGCGACCCTTGACCTTGCCAGGTAGGTCGCTCCCCCACCACACAGCTCCGCCTGTGTTGTCTGCCCGCTGCTTCTGCAGGTAAGATCGCCCTCCGCTTGTGGCCCCGGTGCCCGTATTTTCTGCTTGTCTCCCCATTTTCCTTTCTGTGCCCCTCGCTGCCCCATTGTCATTGTGCCCGTGATTTTGTCTGCTTGTCTCCCCATTTTCCTTTCTGTGCCCCTCGCTGCCCCATTGTCGTTGTGCCCGTGATTTTGTCTGCCTTTCTCCCCTTTTTCCTTCTGTGCCCCTCGCTGCCCCATTGTCGTTGTGCCCGTGATTTTGTCTGCCTTTCTCCCCTTTTTCCTTCTGTGCCCCTCGCTGCCCCATTGTCGTTGTGCCCGTGATTTTGTCTGCCTTTCTCCCCTTTTTCCTTCTGTGCCCCTCGCTGCCCCATTGTCGTTGTGCCTGTGATTTTGTCTGCCTTTCTCCCCTTTTTCCTTCTGTGCCCCTCGCTGCCCCATTGTCGTTGTGCCCGTGATTTTGTCTGCCTTTCTCCCCTTTTTCCTTCTGTGCCCCTCGCTGCCCCATTGTCGTTGTGCCCGTGATTTTGTCTGCCTTTCCCCCATTTCCTTTCTGTGCCCCCGCTGCCTCTCGCCATTCCCGCCGCTGCGTCCCTGCGGCCCCGCCCCCTGACTGCCCATTCGCTGCCCCTGCCTCCCGCCTCCCAGCTGCTCCTCCCTCCCACCTCCCCATAAATGGCGGCCGCTGCGCGTGAGGAGAGCGACCCTTGACCTTGCCAGGTAGGTCGCTCCCCCACCACACAGCTCCGCCTGTGTTGTCTGCCCGCTGCTTCTGCAGGTAAGATCGCCCTCCGCTTGTGGCCCCGGTGCCCGTATTTTCTGCTTGTCTCCCCATTTTCCTTTCTGTGCCCCTCGCTGCCCCATTGTCATTGTGCCCGTGATTTTGTCTGCTTGTCTCCCCATTTTCCTTTCTGTGCCCCTCGCTGCCCCATTGTCGTTGTGCCCGTGATTTTGTCTGCCTTTCTCCCCTTTTTCCTTCTGTGCCCCTCGCTGCCCCATTGTCGTTGTGCCCGTGATTTTGTCTGCCTTTCTCCCCTTTTTCCTTCTGTGCCCCTCACTGCCCCATTGTCGTTGTGCCCGTGATTTTGTCTGCCTTTCTCCCCTTTTTCCTTCTGTGCCCCTCGCTGCCCCATTGTCGTTGTGCCCGTGATTTTGTCTGCCTTTCTCCCCTTTTTCCTTCTGTGCCCCTCGCTGCCCCATTGTCGTTGTGCCCGTGATTTTGTCTGCCTTTCCCCCCATTTCCTTTCTGTGCCCCCGCTGCCTCTCGCCATTCCCGCCGCTGCGTCCCTGCGGCCCCGCCCCCTGACTGCCCATTCGCTGCCCCTGCCTCCCGCCTCCCAGCTGCTCCTCCCTCCCACCTCCCCATAAATGGCGGCCACTGCGCGGTGAGGAGAGCGACCCTTGACCTTGCCAGGTAGGTCGCTCCCCCACCACACAGCTCCGCCTGTGTTGTCTGCCCGCTGCTTCTGCAGGTAAGATCGCCCTCCGCTTGTGGCCCCGGTGCCCGTATTTTCTGCTTGTCTCCCCATTTTCCTTTCTGTGCCCCTCGCTGCCCCATTGTCATTGTGCCCGTGATTTTGTCTGCTTGTCTCCCCATTTTCCTTTCTGTGCCCCTCGCTGCCCCATTGTCGTTGTGCCCGTGATTTTGTCTGCCTTTCTCCCCTTTTTCCTTCTGTGCCCCTCGCTGCCCCATTGTCGTTGTGCCCGTGATTTTGTCTGCCTTTCTCCCCTTTTTCCTTCTGTGCCCCTCGCTGCCCCATAGTCGTTGTGCCCGTGATTTTGTCTGCCTTTCTCCCCTTTTTCCTTCTGTGCCCCTCGCTGCCCCATTGTCGTTGTGCCCGTGATTTTGTCTGCCTTTCTCCCCTTTTTCCTTCTGTGCCCCTCGCTGCCCCATTGTCGTTGTGCCCGTGATTTTGTCTGCCTTTCCCCCCATTTCCTTTCTGTGCCCCCGCTGCCTCTCGCCATTCACGCCGCTGCGTCCCTGCGGCCCCGCCCCCTGACTGCCCATTCGCTGCCCCTGCCTCCCGCCTCCCAGCTGCTCCTCCCTCCCACCTCCCCATAAATGGCGGCCGCTGCGCGGCCGCGCCGCTGGCGCGCCGAAGGCGCGCCTAAGGCAAGCCCGTCTGCGCCCGTCCGTGCCTGGACCAGGCCCAGCGCCAGAACCCCTGGATCCCACCGATGCAACACCACTCGACGGACCTACGACGCCGCCACACTCACCGCACTCAATGCCGGCCGGAATCCTGCCTGCTACCGAGCCTCACCGAGACGCACCCACGGACCCTTCACCTGCCAAACCTGCCGATTCACCTGCCCCCGGACGTGCACCACCTCCGCCAAGTCGAGCACCAGCAGCAACCACCTGAAATGCATCCTGCTGAACACCCGCTCCGTCCACAGGCACGCCGTGGAACTCTGGGACCTGCTCGACGCAACAGCACCGGACATCGCCTTCCTCACCGAAACCTGGATGAACGCCTCCTCAGCGCCCGACATCGCCATAGCCATCCCGGACGGATACAAGATCACCCGGAGGGACCGCGTCAACCAGACGGGAGGAGGCATCGCCATCGTACACAAGAACACCATCCGCATCTCGACTAACTCCGACGAGACCTTCACCGCCGCCGAACACCTACACTTCCAGATACACACTGACCCCAAGACCACCCTCCGAGGCACCCTCATCTACAGACCCCCGGGACCACGCACACTATTCAGCGAAGACATCGCAGACTTCATCAGCCCGCACGCCATGCCCTCCGCCGACTACATCCTCCTAGGGGACCTCAACTTCCACCTGGAGAACAACAACGACAGAAACACCACCGCCCTGCTGGACAACCTCGCCAATCTCGGACTCAAGCAACTGGTGAACACGCCCACCCACTACGCCGGCCACACGCTTGACCCCGTCTTCTCGTCCAGCAAGCACATCTCCTTCAGCCACGCCACCGGACTCCACTGGACCGACCACAGCTGCGTCCACTTCAGCTTCAGAAAGACTGCGACCCACCACCACCCGCAACAGGCTCCCCGCCGGAGCTGGAGCAAGATCACCGCCGAGCAGCTCACCGCCTCCCTCAGCCAGAACACACCCACCAACACAACGGACCCAAACGAAGCAGCCAGCAACCTCGCCAAGTGGCTGACCGCCTGCGCCGACGACCTCGCACCACTAAAAACCCTCCCAGCAGACCCGGAAGCAAGAAAACCCCTTGGTTCACCAACGAACTCAAGGAATCCAAGAAGAACTGCCGCACTCTCGAGAAAACCTGGCGACTCGACCAGACCACAGACAACAGGACCGCCCTCAAGCACGCCACCCGCAAACACCACCAGCTGATCCGTGCCACCAAGAAGTCGGCACTCAAAGAACGACTGGACAACAACGCCCATGACAGCAAGGAACTTTTCAGCATCGTCAAAGAGTTCTCCAACCCCAGCGCCGGAAACAACGACATCACCCCCTCGCAAGACCTCTGCAACTCACTCTCCGCGTTCTTCCACCGCAAGATCACCGACATACATAACAGCTTCGACGCACAAACCACGCACCCTACCGCCGAACCAACGCCCGCCACCACCACCCTCTGCAACTGGACCCCGATCAGCACCGAAGACACCACCCGCACGATGAACTCCATCCACTCCGGATCACCAACCGACCCCTGCCCACAAAGCCGACGCCACCATCGCACCCCATCTCCGGGACATCATCAACTCCTCCTTCCACACCGCCACCTTCCCGGAGAGCTGGAAGCACGCCGAGCTTACCGCCCTCCTGAAGAAACCAACGGCGGACCCCACCGACCTCAAGAACTACCGTCCCATCTCGCTCCTTCCGTTTCCGGCCAAAGTCATCGAGAAGACCGTCAACAGACAGCTTGCCGCCTTCCTCGAGACGAATGGATCCCTCGACCCCTCGCAGTCCGGGTTTCGGGCCAACCACAGCACCGAGACCGCCCTTATCGCAGCCACCGACGACATCAGAACCCTAACCGACAACGGGAAACAGCTGCCCTCATCCTCTTGGACCTCTCCGCGGCGTTCGACACCGTCTGCCACCGCACCCTAGTGAAGCGCCTCAGCAACATCGGAATCCGAGAGAAAGCACTGGAATGGATCATCTCGTTCCTCGCCGGAAGAACCCAGAGAGTCCGCCTCCCCCGTTCAGATCCGAAGCCACCGAAGTCATCTGCGGCGTTCCACAAGGATCTTCACTCAGCCCAACCCTCTTCAACGTCTACATGAGCCCCTCGCAGCCATCGCACGCCAACACAACCTCAACATCATCTCCTACGCCGACGACACCCAGCTGATCCTCTCCCTCACCAACGACCCCACCACCGCCAGAGCCAACCTACACGACGGGATGAGAGACGTCGCCGACTGGATGAGGAACAGCCGCCTTAAACTGAACTCAGACAAGACGGAAGTCCTCATCCTGGGCTCATCACCCTCCGCCTGGGACGACTCCTGGTGGCCCCCGGACCTGGGCACCGCGCCCAAGCCAACGGACCACGCACGCAACCTGGGCTTCATCCTGGACTCCTCCCTGTCGATGACCAGACAAGTCAACGCCGTCTCATCTTCATGCCTCAACACCCTGCGCATGCTCCGCAAGATCTTCAGATGGATCCCCACTGAAACCAGGAAGACCGTCACCCAGGCACTCGTCACCAGCCGACTGGACTATGGGAACACCCTCTACGCCGGAACCACAGCCAAACTTCAAAAAGACTCCAGCGCATCCAGAACGCCTCCGCACGACTCATCCTGGACATCCCCCGACACAGCCACATCACCGGACACCTGAAAGACCTGCACTGGCTCCCCGTCAGCAAGAGAATCACGTTCAGACTCCTCACCCACGCACACAAGGCCCTCCACGACCTGGGCCCAAAGTACCTCAACGACCGCATGACCTTCTACACGCCCACACGCCAGCTACGATCAACCAGCCACGCCCTCGCCACCGTACCACGCATCCGCAGAACCACCGCCGGAGGAAGATCCTTCTCCTACCTGGCAGCCAAGACCTGGAACTCCCTCCCCACTCACCTTCGGCGAACCCAGGACCATCTCTCCTTCAGGAAGCAGCTCAAGACCTGGCTGTTCGAGCAGTAACTTACCCCCTCCCCCAGCGCCTTGAGACCCTCCCGGGTGAGTAGCGCGCTCTATAAATGCCGTGATTGATTGATTGATTCTAACTTCCATCAAACAAAAATTGAGGAAAGTGTAAAAAGTAAAGGGGTGAGATTTACTGTTCTGACACCAGTCCTATAAACATTGGGGAAAGTGCAAAAACAGAAGTGAATTAGATTAGTTATACCTACTCCATTCCAAGTATAACTGGGGAAAGTGCATTAATTAAAAGGTGAAGTTTGCTATTTTAACTCTTCTCATACATAATTTGGCAAAAGTGAATAATAATAAGAGGGTCAGATTTACTATTCTAACTCCAATTTCAGAAACATTTGGAAAAGTGCATCAAGTCATCAGGTGGGGTGGTTTTTACTATTCTTACCCCAGTCCAATAAATATTGGAGAAAGTGTACAGATTTGGGGAGGAGGGTTGGGGTGTAGCGAAATGTATTATTCCTATTCTACTCTAATAAACATTAGTTATATTTTAGAAAAGGGTGGGGGTAGTGCTGAGATAAAATATATTTAGCACTGTACTGCAAACAAAAGAAGTAGTGGTAATATAACATACATTAATGTAAAACAATAGGTTTTCAATTCTTTTAATTTAAACACCCCAAATAAATGCAACAGTTTTCTATAACTTCTTAACAATTGAAATCACACAAAGATAATAAAAACAAAAATCTTTACAATTATTAAGAATAAAAAGAACATGGCCCCCAGTAAACCACTCAACCTGTAATTTAAACATAAAAAGAAAATTATACAGCCCAAAATTAATTAATCCAACATTTAAAACATATTGTTCTAAATATATGAATTAAGAATGACATTTAAAAAATAACATAACAGAATGTTAAAAATATAACAAAAATACTACAATTATTTTTGAGCCTCGCCCCACAAAACAATCACCTCTATTCTCAATCAACCCCACGTGGTTAATACAAAGATAAGTATTCATTATACAGCCAAAAAAAGTTATAATAATATTTGGAATAAATTCAATTAAAACTAAATTTCAAAAATATTATAGATAAAATATTCTAAACATTTATAATAAAATAATAATAATGTCAGTGTTTATGTTATCATAGCATGGAAATGTGAGCTTGAAAGGAAGAGGAAGATAAATAAACGTTTAAGAATCACCCACAGGAAAATGAGAGTTAAGCCAAACGAAAAAATGACAGAATCATATGAATGAGAAGAAAAGAGGACCCAAATCAACCCTTTTGGAACATCGGAAATTAATAGGAGGAAACATAGAAATAGAATGTTTCACTGATACAGCGCAATCTGATCTTGAAGTGGTATTCAAGAAACATAAAGGGAATCACAGTGGTATTTGAGGCACTCTACCTAAATCACACCAAACTCTATGGCAAGGATGAGCTCAGGGCATTTTTTCTTTTCCTTTTCCAGTGTCTCTTCAGACACATTCAGCCAATCAAGGTGGCAATCTTCTGGTAAATAATGTCTTCTTACGTTGCCAGTTATTTTTCTGAATGAGTGTTAATGTTAGGCCATTAGCCACAATATTCCTACACCTGTGTTTTAAAGGCAGCCTCTGGCCTCTCAACCACTGGGCTGTTTAATCCGAGATAAGCCGCACCTAAAAATACAGTGAATAAATTAAATTAATGCACTGTGGAACTCCATGACTTCATTAAGATGATTTGCTTTTAATTTAAAAAGGCAGCACTGTCTCAAAACAGGTGGTCTTTTTACTCTCGACAACCTAAAAGAGCAGTGCAAAGCCAATTTTAAATTGAGAATCCACATTTAAATGTTGTATTTACAATAGACATGACTTACAGAAAGATACAAAAGGCTCTCCCTTTGTTTTATCTGTGTTTGCTTAAGTATGCATGGAAAATAGATGAGTTCACTAATTTTTGTCGCCAGTGCACCATGGAAATGCATGGAAGTTGTGTGATGCAGCATTTTATAATGAGCATGTGGCAACAGACTAGTATTTGACTGCAGCTTGGAAGTGCCATGAAAGCAAGCCTTGCCTGTGTGTAGGTAGGACCTTGAGCAGTCTGTATCCTTCGTTCAATGGGGTTAGGCTGAACTATCAACTCAAGCAGGACCTCTTTAGGGAACTGGGAATGCTTGAAATATTTCTTTATCATTCTGGTCAAACTATTATTTCTCTAAGTATCTTTTTACTCGTCTACACTTTCTGCCCTGTGCTGCCAACATTCCGTAACGAATGGCTGAAACAATGCAGGTCTATAGTTCTGATTTCCAGAGGCTCATGTAGAGTTTGGCAGATGCAGGACATCTACCAAAAAGTAGGGGATGCCCAATCCACCAAACTTGTGGTTCCCCTGCTCTGTCTGCAGTCAGGGGAAGCAACAGGTTTCTGCTGATAGAGCATCAGCTGGGTCCTCCGGTCGAAACCTTTGTCTGGTGGCATGTCTGCCAAACGGCCATCTGTCCCAGTATGTCGGATCATCCACTCTAATTAGGGCAGTAGTTTCAAACTGCATTTTTCCTGTTTGGAACCACTAGAGAAAGCCTGGCGGTCCTGAATAGGAAGCAATAGAAATGACCTCCACACACTGAAATAATCTCCCATCAAGTTTTGTTTTGTTTTGCAATAACAAACTCCTTATTTTGGAGTTTGTTCTTAAAAAACTTTCCTGATTGGGTTAATTAAACATGGCGCCCACTTATCAAAGTTTTGTTGCCTTCAGTGGGGCACAGCAGCGGTGGCTACGCTACAGATAGAGACATCCTTACCTGCTTGGCAGGGATCTTTAAATATGGCAGGTGATTTTCTGCTGGACGCAGAAGATATAGCCTATATGTTGCCTATGTTGACCATCCATGCCGGCAGGCCATCCACAAAACTCTATTTCTGCCTATAAGTGAGGCACTGTTCATTTGTATTCATACAAAGACATAGGCCCTGTTTACGAGTTGCTTGTTAAATTCTGACCCATGCATCAACTCATGTTCATGCATGGGTCGGAATTACGAGTTTGGCTTTATTTAATGCATGCATTAAATAACTCAACATTCATTATATTTCAGCAGCTCAAAACTGCTGAAATTTAATGGGGAAAGCATACGTTATTTACCATATCATGCAGATTTTGTTGCATTAAAAACCAAAATCTGCATGTTATTCTCCAGAAACTCATAATAGGTGCTACCTATTACACCGATTAATAACGAACTCTGTGGTGTTATTATTTATCAGGTGCAATAAATAGCATCTATACTTGTAATCAGACTCTTAGTGATTGCTTCCACATAACAGCAAGATTTGCACATTTTTGGCACCTCAGCTATGCTACTACGTTTTTGGTGTTTTGGTGCCTTTTACTATTTTTATCATTTTTGTTGCATAAGTGCAAACACCTACATAATGGGGATTGTAGGAATTTCCTCCAAGAATATACACCTCTAGTGTAAAAATGAAAATATGTTGAATTTGAAAAATATCTGATTAGGAGAAGAGATTGTTGCTGAAATGCAAAGGGAAAACTCTTGGGTCCAATTTAAAAAGCAGCTTTTCAGACTTATGATGGACGTACCCTAAAGGTGTAGTACCCTTGCATAAGTTATATTGTATTTCCAAAAGCTAAATAAGTGGTGTAAGCCAATGAAAGTAGAGTTCATGATGCATTGAACTGTGTGTGAATTATGGAGTTGTAAAATTTCTCTTATGTTCCATGGATCTCACCCATTCAGGTGTAGCTTTTGGAGTACCTAAATCATTTGTATGTGGATTTCCTCCACTAAATTCGTACATTACGTTGCAACTGAAAGGTCCACACGTAATGCATAAAGTGTGGGAAGGAGTTACAATCACCCCAGTATTTACGGGGAGGGAGTGATGGGAGTAGTGAAATACGAAAGAGCATGTGAGGAAAAAACTATTTTATCTTAGAAAAGAAAGTTTTTCTACAGTTAGTTTTAAAATATATCAGAATACCTAAACCTCAAATTGTATATCTTACTCAATGCATACAATCGTACAAGTAATACTATTCCTTATGATAGTCCTAGGTTTGACTTTTTTGGAAACAGAAGTTTAATATGTACCTACAAACAGTGCCTTTTAAGGACACACTCATAAGTTATGCCAGTTTTGCTAAATCGAGCCCTATAAATCGGTCGCACAAAACACATAAACTAAGGAATCCTAGTTGTACCTTAAGTAATGTGTATTATGTAACAAACGCCTTTGATCAGGTGCCAAGGCATTTGTTGTGACTAAGTAAGAAACTGAACCACAACAACAGTATGATTCTCCCATAACCTGCACATCTTGTAGCCTTTAGACACGGGGAAGCAGTCTGGTGAAGAATCCAGACACAATTAATACTGTTCTCTTCAAAGGAGTCTCTCCCACTGAGACAGACGGCTATTAACGTTGCCTCTTTTGCAATAATTTTCCATTCTAGTTACAGATTCTTGTAAAGAATTTTTTTTTAAATACTTGCAGTATTAACCCAATGCACTTTTTACTCTTAGCAATAGGTTATTGAACAACTCGTTTTCATCACTTCAGTTTACCAAACAGTTTTTGTTGCCAGGCTCATTAGAAAATGGAGAAAGTTTTAGCATTTTTTATTTAGTCACAAGGATGCCAGGGTCAGAAGCCATGTTTCACAGGACAAAGCTGGTACATGTATTGTTAAAATAAACTTCATGAGTGAACAGCTAGTATTATCTATAACATTGCCTATTTCTTTTTTTTATTTGTCAGCAGTATATTAAATGGCAGCCTTAGTTAAAAAGTGAACATTACAAAAGTCCTAAAATGCTTTTGATTATTAATAGTAATAAAAAGTGGAGGATTCATTCCAAATATCGATTTATTAAATCAGAATCTATTTCAGGGAAACAAATTAAGATCCGGTTTGGATGCTTGCTTTAACATCACGTGGAGAGAATTAAGCAGAGGGGAACAATATACTTTATGTTGTGCCCCAATTCGGTATGTGGATATGATTAACAGTATTGAGGAAAGATCTGCGAAGTACAAAACAGTGAGAAACTGCATTAGTGCATCAAATTTCAAATGTTGACCACTAGAGCTGGGCAACTTTAACTCCCAAAATTGGCTGCATGTAAGCCCAATAATACATTGGAAATGTGATTAATTTTGCCTAAAAATATTTGCCACAAAAATGGCAAAAAGGAATCATTCTTTAAAAACCGAACTTTTTGAACCATGGGGTACGGTCTTGGAGGAAGTTGTGCCGGGCCTGTGATCCCTTAACCCCTTTTTTTACTATGTGTAAAATGTGATTTTCCTCCCACTGTAGCTGAAATGCATTCTAGATCCTGACATTAATCACCGACTCTTTTCTAATAATCATGTTATTTTATTGCAATGATAAGAAGATCTTATGTAGCATGTCTGTGCGTTCTTGCAATAAGCATTGCTTCTGAGATAGTATTTTAGCATTTTACTGTCTCGCTGTTACTTTAGAATAAAAAGCTACTGTTGAAGGGTGTCTCCATCCCCGGGACATTCTAATAAGCAATTCCATATTATGACTATTCAAAGTAACCTTTATGTTTTTTTAGATTCATGTCTGATCCTATTTCATTTTGTCAGTAATGGTTTCCAGATTGACACAGAGCAATTGATTTTGTTTGAAAAATGTATCCATTTCGATAAACCATTATGTTGCAAGTCTTATGACCTTGCACATGAAAATCTTCTGTGAAGGTGCAAATAATTTGCATCTGTGTACACATTATTCAATCCTGCACAGTTTAATTAATTCTGGTTGGAAACCAACTCAAAGGTATCCGATATTTAAAGTGCGATGCTAGGCACAAAGAGGAGTGTATCATTTTGATGTACTAAGAACAAATGATAGCATCCAGCATGGACAGCCACAGGATATGTTTATCACATATGTAGCATAAGGAGCAGCAGTGAAAGTTTCCCTTCTCTTACGCACACAGCACCTCTAACTATTTACTGGTACTCATTGATCAATTCTCTAGTCGGACAGACATTTGGATTGTCAACAGTATTGAAACTAGAAAAATAACAGAATTTTTTAGTGAGATTTTGAACCACGAGGGTTTGCCTAATGCTGCTTTACCATCGCTCAGCCCCACGGTTTTCAACATCTACATGGCCCCCCTCGCCGCCATCGTCAGACAGCATGGACTCAGCATAGTATCCTACGCCGACAACATCCACCTCATCCTCTCCCTCACTAAGGAACCCGACACTACCAGACTCAGCTTCCAGGAAGGAATGAAAGACGTCGCATCCTGGATGAGCGGCAGCTGCCTGAAGCTCAACTCAGAGAAGACAGAAGTCCTCGTCCTGGGGCCAAACCTACCGCATGGGACAACACCTGGTGGCCCACCGCCCTCGGCAACCCCCGTACTCCCACGGACCACGCCCAAAACCTCAGCATCATACTCGACTCCTCCCTCACCTTGACCTGATAGATCAACACTGTCTCCTCCACGTGCTTCAACACCCTCCGCATCCTCCGCAAGATGTTCAAATGGATCCCCCCAAAGCCAGAAAGACCATCACCCACGCACTCATAACCAGCATATTGGACTACAGAAACGCCCTCTACGCCGGAATCAACAAATCCCCGCTCCTGAAACTCCAGACCATCCAGAACACCACTGCCAGATGCGTCCTCACAATCCCACGACAAGACCACATCACCCAGCACCTACAAAACCTCCACTGGCTCCCCGTCAAGAAGAGAGTGACCTTCAAGCTACTCACTCACGCCTACAAATCCCTCCACAGCACCGGACACCAATAACTCAACGAAAGAGTCTCCTTCTACGCACCCAAGAGAAGCCTCTGATCCTCTGACCTCGCCCTTGCTGAAACCCCTCGCATCCACAGAGCCAGAACAGGTGGAAAAGCCTACACATACATCGCGGCAAAGACCTGGAATGAACTCCCGCTCAGCATCAGACATTCCACCACTCTGCATGCCTTCAGGAGGAGCCTCAAGACCTGGCTCTTTGGGTGAGACTGAGCTGCACGATCTCCCATTCTCCCCCCCCCCCAGCGCCTTGAGACCCTCACGGGTCAATAGCGCGCTTCACAAATCCCTGATTGATTGATAGATTTGACTGATAACGGGCCTCAGTTTGTGTCGTAGGAACTGGAAAAAGGTTTACGCAAGAGGGGTATTAAGCATAGGAAGTGCTCCCAGTATCATCCATAAGGTGATGGTACTGTTGAGAAATGTAACAGAGCAATTAAAGAAAGTATTTAACTAGAGGTGAGTGCTGGAAGATATTGGAAGGAAGGGTTGAAGAAGTTTTTAGTTGCTTATAGGTTCTCGCCACACACCACCACAGGTGAGGTCCCTTTTGAATTATTTAGAGAGAGGAAGACAAACACTGTTTTGTCTCCTGGATGGCTACATTGGGGAAAAAATGACTGTGGGGCCGATTCCGATTCCAGCCAGAAATCTCTCCGACCGAGCCGGACCCGGAGAGATTTCCGACCGAATCGGACTCTGGCAGTCCGACCGAACGAGTACGATGCGCATGCATGCCATCGGACTCGAGTCGGTCGGACTCCCATTGAAGTCAATGGGAGCCTGTCGTACAATGCGTACGCAAGCTCCCATTGACTCAATGGGTGCGAGGCGGACAAGGGCGCCCCCTACAGCGTGTACGCGTCCATGCGCATCGCGGCGTACATGCACAGGTAGGGGGACCCATGGGTCCCCTGTGTGCGACTCGCGCGCCTACGCGTACAGGGGGTCCGACGCGGACCCCAAAGTCCGGCTCCGACAGCTTTTTCGAGCCGGACGGGCGCGAGTCGGTCGGACTGCTCGCGGCGCGCATTGTACTTACCCGGCCGGGATACGTCTCCATAGCGCGGTGCGAGTCGTGTCCATGCGAGTCGGTCGGAGCGTGTTGAAGCCGCGTTCGAGTCGGTCGGAGATTTCGCGGGTGCCTGCATCGTACTCGCTCGGCCGGACCCGCGTACGATTCGGTCGGGAAACAGGGCTCCGAATCGGATCCGGTAAATCCGAATCCGATTCGGAGCACTACCGGCCGAGATCGGAATCGGCCCCTAGGTGTCTTGAGAGCAGCTCAAAGAGAGAAAGAAAGGAACTGTGTAGAAACGTGGTTACTCAATTTTGACACTTGCAAGGGAGTGAAAGGTTTGGAGTATCTGTGGGTCATTTGGTACTGATAAAGAAACCAGTGTCATTGAAGGGTGAGACTAAGTGCTAGAGGCCCCAGAGAATTGTCAACTGTTTCCACAATGCGGTTAGGGTGGAAGATGGAAGAATCTAGAATTGTAACAGAATTGTAAAGTATGAAAAGAAGGCCTCAGTGCAATGAAATCTTTGGTTTAAGACTTTTGTGCTGAGTATGCTTTTATATGTATATGTATTTCTTATCTGGTGTTACCGTGTGTTTTCTCTATCTTGATTTGTGTACAGGTTCCTTTTTATGTTTCTTTTGTGCTATTTTGAAAAGGAGGGAGGCGTGTTGTATGTCGGAGATGTGTAGTTATCTGGGGAAGCTGTGGTACTAGTAGTAGATTGTAGAGTGTGGCGAGTTCCATGCTACTGATGTCATGCTTATTGGATTCTATGTGATCAGTTGTACCTGATCATGGAAGCTGGATGGTCCTGGATGGGATGCTTTCTATTAAAGAACCCACTTGAACCTTTACTAGCATCTGCACTTTATTACACCTACATTTCACCTTCTTCTCTCTCTAAGTACAGCCCACTCTAAGTCACATGCCTGTCTCCCTGATCTCCATTACTCTATTTATGCACATTGCCCACACCTCATTTCATAGATCACAATCTCTCCTTCTATGAAACTATACCCTCTGCAACCTAACAAAACCCAATGTTGTGTTTTTGACTTCTGTGGACTCGCATTGATTCATTACTGGAATCTGGAGACCCCTACCGAGTCATTATTGGAAGCCGGGATCACAGGCCCAAGCAATTTCTAGGATTCGGGCCACAAAACAATACATAAAAATTCAAAAACTAGTATACACAAATCAACTGCTCAAATATTGAAATATTTTGTTTAATTCACAACCAAATATATAAAAGAAAAACTTTTCAAATGTTCAATTTTGTATCTTTATTTGTATATACATTATTAATTTTAATTTATTTAATTTAATGTTATTTTATTTTGAAAGATATAGAAAAATTAAACTCAAAATTAAACTAATTAAATAAATATTCTGGATCAGGGTCTCATATATTCATTGATGCTGCTGGCATGCAGATCCGCCTGCATGGTAGCTATTTTCACTTATCAGTATCTCTCATGGGAAATTGAAGTCACTTATTTAGGTACAGATATAGAAAGGGCCACAATCTCATTGCAGCACTTTCAGTGGCCATCACTCCACTGTCACTTGAGTTTTTTGTACCTAGCACTGGATACACAAATCAGGCACTGGGGAAAGTAGACTTATAGGGTGAGGTGCAAACTAGGTGGGGTTTTAATAGTGCATTCTCCCTGTGCAAAATTGAAAACACAGATACAAAAGCCTGTGGATAGCGTCTGCCTCTGCATTCTCCCCTGCAATGTACCTATGACTGGAGGTCTGCATTTTGCAGGACAGGAGTCTCAATTTCAGTAAATGGGCGCATTCTCAGGCAATCTTCGGGAAAGTAGAAAGCGGTCCTTGGCAGGCAGTTCAGTATCATTTTAAGGATTTTGGGGCCCCAGACAATAAATATGTGGGGCCCCCTGTTTGGAACAACTTTGCATTTCATTGCCCTTTTATTACTGTTTCAAGACTGCATGATGCCAAACAATATTCAATTATATGTTAAACTTTCATACAAAAACAACTGAAATCTATCTTGGGTACGGTCCCAAACTCCTTAAGATGATACTTGGCAGAGAGAGAAAGAGTTAGAGGTGGAGGTAGGCAGAGAGAAAGGGAGAGGTAGAACTGGAAAAATAGACAGAGATGGCGAAATTTCAACATCCCTGGGTGGTCCTTGGAATGTGGGGATCCTGGGTAACTGCCCACTTTACCCATGTCTTAAAATGTCTCTGAAACAGTTGCCTACTCACCTGCAGGGTTAGTCTGACCGATAGAGCGATCTGGCAGTGCCAGATGGCTGGTCTGACAGATCAGTGGGTGGGCTGCTTTTTGGCTATTTCTGAAGCTTTTTTACAGTCTAGTGAGCTGAGTTTTACTGTTGATTCTTTTGATATTACCAAAAACATTGTCTACAGCAAGAGGTCTACCATACCTTACAAAACTCCTATGAAGGGGTTTTTACAAATTCAAAACTACCCTGATTTGTAAAAGGGGGCACTTGTTTAACTGTTTGATTAAAAAATGGGTGGCCTCTTTTATTTTGGTGCCCTTTTTCTGGCCCTGTCAAATCCAGCTCCTGATCCCATGCAGAGCTCTTCACGAAGTGTAAGGAGGACTCAATGGACAGATTGCACTTTGCAAAGAAATACCAACTGCATTTTCAGACACACACCATTTGAAAATATCCTTACAAGTTACAAAAAATCATTGCAAGCAATTTTCTCATGTGGCTTAAAAGTAGCCATGATGTTGCACTGGTGATTCACAAAAGACATCAAATTTCAGCAGCCATTTTGGACGCTGTGAATAAATACCTTCTAGGTACAGTTTAACTACTTTGTGCCGCCCATTCTTAGTAACAACAAACTATGTTATTACATCTGGTCCAAAAATGAATGAGCTACTTGAAATGAGTGACGTGCTCACGTCTCTACTTCACGTCTCCCCAGATATTTTTGAAATTCTTGAAAACCCACGATTACAGAGTTTTTGTGATTTGTGATGAAAGTCTGTGACACTGCACTAACATGACTTTCTATCTATAGGAGATATTTCAAGGTGCTCTTCTAGGTATGTATGTCTGAAAGGCAACAAATAAATCACATAAAGTTCTGTTGCAGCCAGATGATGGATAAAAAAGGAGGCCTTTAAGGCATGCTTTTGGGCCATGTTATAGCCTTTTAAGCAAAACAAGTTAATTTTCGTAGATCATTGATTAAGAAAATGCAAGATAACATAGGGAAGGAAATCAGGATTAAGATCATGCTCTCCTTTTCCTACTAAAATGTTAAAGTTGGCCAACCAAAAGCTCTGTGACTTCTGCTTCAAAGAAGAAGTAGTTAATGAGAGAGCAGTGTTCCAGAGAGTGTATAAGGAGAGTGAACATGTGGGTCGTGTCTTGGCATGGTCAGTAAAATCTAGAGCCAACGCTAATACAGGAAATCGAGGTGATGGATCCAGTCACTATTCTATTACTTCTTGAAGAGAGACTTTACAAAGGATCTTTTTAAATCATTATTCTCCACCTTATCAGACTCCCATGAAGGCTTCAGAGGATGCCATCTTAAAGTTCCAATTCCCCAGCTCTCATCTTTACAACAAGATAGTATAATAATTAAACAAATATCTGAGACAGCATTTCGAAAGGCCTTGGCTTCCATGGCTAATGCCAAGGCAGCAGGCATTGATGGTATTCCAATTGAGTTTTATAAGGAATTTACCCGGCTCTTTCAAGATTTCTTGATTAAACCTTTGAATGAAATAATTTCCAGTGGGTCTATTTCTACATCGTTTACTGAATCTATTGTATTAAGTTTTTTTGTTTTTTAAAAGAGATAAGTAGTCTCTTAATCCTAAATCTCATAGGCCGATTAGCTTGTAAAATGCAGACTACAAACTTTTGATGAAAACCTTAACAAATCGTTTAGCTCCTGTTGCCCAGAAACTTATTCAGATCAGAAAGGTTTTCTTCCTCACAGGTCAATGGCAATTAACACTAACTATCGGATTGAGGCTCTAGATAATTTTGGGACCAACAAAACTAGAGGGGCTTTAATTATGGCCGATGCAGAAAAAACATTTGACCTGGTAAGCTGGGCAGCACTATTTCAGATACTGAGGAAGTTTGGTTTGCCTGACCAATATGTAAAGATTTTGACAAATCTGTATTCAGGGGCAGTAGCTAGGATCAGTATCAACTCATGCGATGGAGGTCGAATCCATATTTCTGGGGGACGCCTCAAAGTTGCCCCCTCTCACCTGTTTTATTTACATTTTTTATTGAGCCACTGGCTACTCTTTTACGGAATGATGATTCAATTCTACCTCCACTTTTAGGTATGTCTAAGCTAAAACTTTTTGCGGTCAAATATTATTTTGAATCTGGGTGCAACGAAAGCTAATATTTAAAGAATCCTCAACAGATTTACTGAATTTACTTTAATTGGTAGCTATAAGATTAATCATAGCAAGTCAGAAATTCAGCTTTTTAATGTTCTGAAGGAGGATCTCCCCATTGCAATTAGGGGTCAGTGGGTGCCTACTTGCTCTATTAGATTTCTTGGTGTGTTTGTAACTTCACCTATTTTAGATCTTTATGAGTTAATTTATCGTGCAACACTATTTAGAGTTAAGAAATTGTTCGAGCGATGGCATTTTCTACCTTTATCAGTTATAGTTTGAGTTGTCAATCCAATCTTTATTTTTCTTTTTATTCTCTAGTTTTCTGATTAAGCTCAGTAAGAACAAATTTAAGGTGATTGATTGCCTAATTAGAAAGTTTATATGGAAACATCAGCATCCACATATCAATTTGTCCATCATTCAATTAAGCAAAGCACAGGGGGGTTTGGCCCTACCAGCTTTTTATCTTTTTCTTTATATTGATATAAGTTTATTGGTACAGAAATTGCAAATTGAAAACATTGGAGGAAGTGTCCCCCCCCACCCCCCCACTTGAAGTTTTACACACTGCTGGGAAACAACCTGAACTGAGAAATAGACAACCATCTGCACTATGGCTTACAAATACTAAGATCAGACTTGGTATCAGCTTTTTATCTTTATTACCAAGCTGCCTGTATTGACTATCATGTTTGTCTATATGCTGATCCATTCTTTTCCCAATAATTTCTTTTTAAAAGCAATGGTTAAAGAGTTAGGGCTTCAGCTTTTTTGGGGTTTTTTTAAACTTGAAAATGTCCCCAAAAAAACTAGGTATAATATTTAAAAAAAGATGATTTTGCTAAAGAATGAAATTAATGTAAAATATAATATACTTCATTGCCACACATTTTTGTCTTTGCAGGATTGTAGCAATCTGGGATTAAAGGCCCTGGAGTACTTAATTAAACTTTGGAATAGACATGGGTTTGTTATATTATCAGATTTTATAATTAATGGTAGTTGAGAGACCTGGCAACAGTTAGCTATCCAGGACCATGAGAGCATGTCTTTTCCATACCTTCGTTTTGCACAAGATTCCAGTTTCTTGCGGAATTTTCCCCCGATATAGGCCGTTCTACTTGGTATTTTCTTAACTTTTTAAAAAAAATTATATAATAGGGGTCAGTAGCTGGTATAAGTTGTATTCAGGAAGAAATTCTCCATTCTAAATTTCTCCATGAGATTACATCAGTAACAGGGTGTGCTATTTCCTAGTATCAGTGATTGGATATTTCCACCTTTGGTCATAAACTGTTTAGAGCAGTAAATTTTAGAAGAAGTAATTTTTTGCTAAATGGTCGCTTTATTATACCACCCACTTAAATGTTTTCCTAATGTTTCTAATAAGTGCTTTACATGTACTACAATGGTAGGAGGAGATTGGGCACTTATTTTTTTTACCTGCCCAGAGACCAGATGTTTCGTTTTATAACTTAACAATTATAAAAAAGGGTGGCACCAGACTTGCTAGCATTTGTTTTTGGGTTGCTGGGCAATAATGAGGCTTTTGTGAGATTTGAACAAAAGTTTACTTTTTAGCTGTCTCAATTGCAAGATCACTAATTTTAAAATTTTGAAAAACTTTTAGGTGTTCACCATTTTCTCTATGGCAAGCTAAAATGACTAGGGTAAGACAGTTGGAATATGTTTATGGCAAGAGGAATAATCAATTGCAAACATTTTAACAGTTGTGCCATTTTTTTCCCACTGATTAAGGGGATGGGTAATTGCTTACGAGACATGTGGAGCCATGCATTTGCACTTTTGGATCTTTCTCTGTATTTTAATTATTGCCTATTTGCACAGTGATTCTTGCTTTTTATTGATATCTTTGCACTATTTATGATTACACTTTATGTTTTTAATAGCATTTTTGCACATGGATAGATTTTGTTGGGCTTTTTGGGCAAATAGAAGATCGGGATTGTAGTATTTATTCTTGTATGTCTGCTTTACTCCTGGCAATGTTATTTTATGAGTGTTATTGTGCCTATTTATAGTTTTGAATCCTTGTATTAGTTCATTACTATAGCTAAGCAAGATTGTAACAGAGATACCTTCGACGCTTAGGGCTAGATTATTGGGAGAATAGGAGGGATTAGCTTTTATGGTTGCATAAAATATTTATCTGTGCTAAAAATATTTTCTACCTTGTCTATTTATTGGTTATTTGTGCTAAAAAAGTGATTGTATGATTATTATACCACCTAAATAAACAAAAAATCTGATATTCCAGTGGAAGGGGTATGTGTGATTTTGGAGTTTGGGCGAGTTCCGTCTTTTCAGTCATGAAGTGCTTAAATAGGTTTTTGGCGTGTCTATTTAGGAGTACGGTTTTCTGTTTAAATTCAGAATCTGTTTTACATACCAAGGCAGAATTGTGATCCTGATTGACATTCACTGATCAAATGACAAATTTAACTAGCAGTGGAAAAGCCAGTAGGTCTGACATTGGCTGCCAATCTTAGGCTTTGCCAATGTTGATTTTGATTACAGTTTTTTTGTGTATAAAGACGTGACACACAAATGGGCCGGTTGCAGTGTGGGGGGAGCTGCTGATCTCTTGGCTAAGTAAAACAAGCATTGTGTAAAAGCCAAATTATATATACTTTTTTTAATGCATAATCATTCATTGCACTAGTATTTCCTGGGACTTTAGGGGACTACTTATCATGCAGATGTGCACATTGCACAAGAGCAGAATGTCTTCACTCTTAGTCAGATAGGCAAGTGGCTGACCAGTGCCCCATTCTGTATGCAGTGGTGGGCGGAGCAAAATATGATTGTCACCACATAGCAGACCAATGGATGAAAAGGGGTGATTGAAAGCTTCTGTAAGTATGTATAGCATACATATATTTATTAAAAAACAAAACATCTTCACCTGTGCTTAATCTGTTAAAGAGCACGTACCAGGGTGCACATGTTTATCTGAGAAACCAGCACCCAGCACTGTTGAACGTCAGGGTTGCCAGATACCAAGGCTATTTACTCTTGGTTCCACCACATGCCTCTTTCATCCACCACCATCCAGTCCCAGTCTCATTATCTCTCTTGCAGGTTCGTGTTCATCCCTTCTCCCTTAGTCACTATTCTTCTGTCTTTCTATTTCTCCTCTTTTTCACTTTTTCTGCATTTTTGTCCCTTGTTCTGGGTCAAAGTCCCTGTCCTTAAAAAAGAGTGAAGTTTGGCCACATCTGGAACTGTGGGCTCAAATCAGGCACAGGTCTTGGCTGATGCCAGAGTTAAAAATGAAGAAATTGTGCGGTCCAAGAATTTCAAAATACTCACTTGTTTATTTAGCTAATGTTGGACTTAGCCCTCTCAGGCGCCTCAAACCAAAACCTTTTGCCTTCACCCCTCCTGTTTTCTGAACATGTTTTTGTTGGCTTTTAGGACTCTGTGAACTTTACCACTGCTAACCAGTCCTAAGGTGCTTGTGCTTTCCCCCTAAAACATGGTACAATTTGCTTACACCTGATTGGTATCTTTAATGTACTTGTAAGTTCCTTGTATGTGGTCCCTTGGGTAGCTACGGCCTGTAAATTAAATGCTACAAGTGGGCAGCAGCACTCATTGTGACACCCACTAAAAGTAGCTTTTTAAAGCATGTCTTAGGCCTGCCATGGCAGCCTGTAATGCAGTTTTAAACTGCAATTCGACCTGGCAAAATAAACCTTTTACCAGGCCTAAACCTCACTTTTAAATATCAATAAGGCACCCCTATGGTAGGTCCTAAACAGCCTATTGGGCAGGGTGCATTGTATATAAAAGGTAGGATATGTATTTTTAAATATTACATGGCCTGGTAGTGAAAAACTCCAAATTCATTTTTCACTCCCATAGGATAACATTGGGTTACCTTATTACATTTAAGAAGAGCTAACATTTGACTGGGAGCAGGTAGAAATATTATGTTTGGACTCACATGAATTGTAATTTAAAATCTTATTTATTGATAAAGTCGGATTTTAGATTACTATTTTGAAAATGCCACTTTTAGAAAGTTGGCATTTCCTGCCCTAAACTTTCTGAGGCCTTCTAGGAGTTTTCAGCTGCCGGGCCTGTCAATTGTGTATCCATCAGAAGTGCGTATTGGGTCCAGACAGTGAACAATAGGACCTGGGTGAAGCCGGGAGAGGCCCATACTGCCAGATGGGAGGGGGCAGAGCTGTTCCTTGCCCCACTTACATTTAAAAGTAGCTGCCTCTAGCACATTAACAAATGACTTGACACCAATCTTTTGTCCCACCCAAACCTTTTGGATCCTAGGCACGGAGGAAGGAAATTCTAGAACTAACTGTGGGGCAAAAACTCTAGATGTTTCTTCCACTTCAAAGATGGCACCATGAATAGAAATAGGACCCTCAAACCCACCCTTTAGTATCCTTCTGGATCTGTGGACATTACAGAAGAAGGACTGCCTTCTTCCCCAGAGGACTGCCCTGCTGCTTGAGGCCTTCTTTTTTCCAGAGGACTGCCCTGCTGCTGGAGGCCTATCTTTTTCCCCAGAGGACTGTCCTACCGCTTGAGGCCTATCTGTTCTTCAGAAGACTGCCCTGCTATCTTAGGACTGCCTTGATGCTTGAGGCCTGCCTTGTCACTCAGAGGACTGACCTGCACCTTGTTCTTCAGAGAACTGCCTTGTTGCTGAGGCTTACCCTGCTCTCTGAGAAAGAAGACTGGATCTTCTCCTGTCGTGTAGTTCCTATATTACCTATACAGGATCTGCGTGTTTGGATAACATAAACTGTGGGATTGGTGGCGGACGGATTCCGTGCACCCCCACCGGATACGTTAACCTGTCTGTATTAGCTAGCTTACAGTGCCACTAGAGTCTCCTCTTATCGGGGAGAGAATAGTTCTTGGCAACCTCAGAACATGATAACCCTGATCCCTCAGGATCGTGGAAACAATATACTACCTTTCGCTCAGTCACTTGTGCTCACTTAGTTTGTCTCAGAGAGATACACAGAATAAACAGGCTGGGCGTTTCAATAAGTATTTATTGAACAGTCGTTATTCTAGTGTAGAATAGATGAGCTGCAACAACCGTTAGACAGTAGCAGAGATATATGATTAGCAATACTATGAAAGTAAAGGGATGGTATAGTTCTACCATCTTGCAGAAATCATGAATATATACATGTACATAAAACACATGATAAAAGGTGCGTACTCCTACGATGTCTCCCTAACTAGATGTACCTAAATGTACCTAGCATCTATGTAGGTGTTATGCCAAGAATCCCTCTAGGATCTAGTCAACCCCATTACCTGAGAGTTAGAGAATGTGGGACCCCGTCCTGGTCTCGAGTTGGACACCCAGTGAGGGATGTTAGACCACTGCTAGCTGGAGCGTCTGCATGCAGGAACCTCAGCGTCTCTGGTCAGTGTGTCACTCGGAAAGTCACGGTCTCCTCTATCTTCCTAACCAAGATGTGTTGTGTATATATACCCATAGGTCTCCCCAGGGGTCCTACCTTGCTGTGTTACTGTGTCGGTCTAAAGGATGACGTTGGGCCTGAACTTTATACAGAGATATTATACAGGAGATGGTAATCCTATTGTTAGTCCTGCTGTGCTTCCAAGAAGCCTCATGCATAATGTATGAGAATCGAACCAGGGAAAAACCTGCGTTCTGAATGCAGTGTCATATCTAGGTAAAAGGTCAGTGCCTAAGAACCGTTATGTATGTAATGTAGGGAAGGATGTAGGTGAAAGGTTGCGATGTTACCTGCGCCTATATAGGGTACCTATATGGAATATAACACCCACTCCTCTTCCGAATGGATGACATATGTAACCTATTACTAGACTACTAACATTACTAGATAGTGGTACGCATAAAGTTTATAAAAACATCTTTTGAACTAAAATGTTTAAAAACTTCTAAAAATGTTCTAAAAAAACTTAAAACCGTTTAAAAAAAAGTTTGCAAGCCCTAGCTCTAAAATGTCCGTTGATATAGTCCAGATCACTATAAGCATTATAAAGCCATGAACGCCCAAAAAATTAAAGGAATGTCAATTTAGTTCCATAGTTCCAAATTTGAGCTTGTTTAAAAAAGGGCAAATTTTTCCCAGCACACGACGAGCCAAATGAGTGCAAATGTTTATGTGTCCTGGCTGGTAGACGCAACATTTTCGTTGCTTGCTTCCGCAGTAGACGGCCCCTGTAGCACCTCGCAGAGCACATCAATTGAGCACAGATGTTCCACGCTGTCCACAACCGGTGCTGGGGCAGCCTGTGCGCCGTCCAAAGCCTGGGTGTCAGAGGAGGAGCCGGTGTTCAGACCAACAGGTGCAGTTACTACCCGTGGTGTCTCAAGGAATGCCGCCATCAACATTGGAATACGCTGAGGACACTGCAGAACATGGGCCGTTATCGGGTCCAGTAACGCATTCATGTCCGGTTGCGCACATGATGGTAGTGTCAAACAAAGGTCTAACACGCATTCTTCTTCGCAAAACAGGCATCGAAGGACAGGTAAGATGCAGTCTATGCAGACCGGTCGAAATGACAAGAACCAAGATTCACTTAGTTCTCTTAGGCGAGGCGTGCCTAGAAGTTGTACCATGCGGTCACGGTATTTACGCTCCAGGAGTGTTCTTTCCATCGCCCTGATGACTGGGACGTCCATTGCGTAGCAAATAGAAAACAATCAAGATTCCTGCTATTAGAAACAGGATCAGCGGAAGTCCTCCAAAGATGCTTCCGAATACGGAGTGTATGAAGTTTGGTATAACCCCAAGTACCGTCTGAAAGGTGCTCAGAAGTCCAGAACCTATGGTCTTAAATAGGTGGACAATGCCTGTCGTATCAGACATGTTAAAGATACGATTTACCATTTCTGCGAAATGGAAAGGGCAGTTTGTATGAATGAGCGCCTGTATCTCTGCCGAAGACCTTGCGATCTGGAGATCAAAAGTCTCTCGAGCGGAGGTTAAGGGCACAGACTTCTGTAGAAGTATGGCTTTCATTCTGCTTAGAGTATCAAACTGTATTAAGGAAACATTCAGTGAAGGCCATAAAGGCGCCTCCCTGTCTGTATGTGTCGGTGGAAACAATACTTGCATACAACAAGTATCCCTGGAGCTCACGGTTACCAGATATGCGATGCCGGGGAGCATGCCACAGCAGCCTTGACTGTTTAGCATCAAGTAACTCCCATTTGAAAGTAGCCTGAACGCTGGAGTAATCACTGCAGCTGGGGCACCCTTCAAATGACAGGACAGGTTTGCTACAGAACCATTACAAGCTCCGTGCAACATTATATCCTGTCATATGAGTGATCCACTTAAAGCATTCTCGCAGTTTGTACCGCTCAGAAACACTTCTTGATCCCCACTCCGGCATCGAAATCTGTATGGTAATTCCCAAGATTCCTTAATGTAGTCCTTACCCATTTCTTCATATCTGCCTGCCTGCTTTTGTTCAAGGCAATATTGAAACTGAAAAGTAGTGACCGGTAGAGTTATGTGGCCATGGATTAGCCATTCTGTAGACGGCGATTCTGCCACTGTGAATGGTAATCTATCCAGTTTTTTGATACACAGCATTGTATATTTTGCTCCCCTTTGTGCCATTTCTATCTGTTTATCTGTTAGATTGTATTCAGAAAACAGAGACGTGCTGTTGATAAAACGCCAAGGCACGTAGCCTGCACGCAAAGATTGCAGCGTCCAGCTTAACAACATAATAGAACGTAACTGTGATTGCCCGTGTTGTAATATGGCCAAATCTTGTTCTAGTATGTCTATCGCAGAAGATACAATGTTGCCAGGAATATATCCTGGAGGTCAGTTAACCCATTGTCTACCACTGCTAGAGATTTTTCTAGATTTATACAGTCTATTTCCCGTAGTCTCTCTGCGGCCTCTTGTTGGGATATTTTCCTAATTTCATTGTAGACAGTATAATAGAAACATTTCTGACGTGGCTTCCTGGGACACATTAGAAAATCCCTAAGATCCACATCCTGTGATAGTAAGGATAAGTGTTGTTTCACCTGTGTGAGTGTTGAGGTTTTTAGCCAATCAAGGCACAACTTCCCAACACTGTAGGATGTCACTACCCCTGGATGTTGTCTCTGTACGTATCGTGGATCTGGCCTATGGATACTAAAACCAAAGGGGATGATGGACGGAGTGTTGAACATTGCAAGCACTCACCCCCAGTCAACTGATCTGGGTTTAATCCATCATCATTCTTTAGCTCACTCCGCCACCCCAGTTCAGACTTGGCCATATGCAAATCAGTCTGACCCTGTGCCTCATGGGAACAGTCCAGCCCGAACTGCCAAGCCATGTCTTCCATGGACCGGAAACAAGCATCCTGGGACCGGTTTCTGGCTTACAGCCGTCATCAGCCAGGCTATCTTGAATCCAGTGGCAAAGTGAGCAAGGGACTCACGTCTGGGCAAACCCAGCCAACTTAGGGCGAACATAGCAAAACTAAAGGGGATGATGGACGGAGTGTTGAACATTGCAAGCACTCACCCCCAGTCAACTGATCTGGGTTTAATCCATCATCATTCTTTAGCTCACTCCGCCACCCCAGTTCAGACATGGCCATATGCAAATCAGTCTGACCCTGTGCCTCATGGGAACAGTCCAGCCCGAACTGCCAAGCCATGTCTTCCCTGGACCGGAAACAAGCAACCTGGGACCGGTTTCTGGCTTACAGCCGTCATCAGCCAGGCTATCTTGCCCAGACGTGGGTCCCGTGCTCTCCATGCCACTGGAGTCAAGCTATCCTGGCTGAAGAGGGGTGAAACCCCGAAACCGGTCCTAGGATGCTTGTTTCCAGTCCAGGGAGGACCTGGCTTGGCAGTTCGGGCTGGACTGTTCCCATGAGGCACAGGGTCAAGACTGATTTGCATATGGCTGGGTTCAAACTGGAATGGCATGGTGAGCAAAAAACGATGGATTTAGGCCCAGATCTCTGTACTGGGGTGAATGTATGACATTGTTCTGCATTCTGTCCATCAACTGTTGTTTTTGCATTTTTCACCCCGAGTGGGACGGGTTTGCCCAGACGTGGGTCCCGTGCTCTCCATGCCACTGGAGTCAAGCTATCCTGGCTGAAGAGGGGTGAAACCCCGAAACCGGTCCTAGGATGCTTGTTTCCAGTCCAGGGAGGACCTGGCTTGGCAGTTTGGGCTGGACTGTTCCCATGAGGCACAGGGTCAAGACTGATTTGCATATGGCTGGGTTCAAACTGGAATGGCATGGTGAGCAAAAAAACGATGGATTTAGGCCCAGATCTCTGAACTGGGGTGAATGTATGACATTGTGCTGCATTCTGTCCATCAACTGCTGTTTTTGCATTTGTCACCCCGAGTGGGACGGGTATGCCCAGACGTGGGTCCCGTGCTCTCCATGCCACTGGAGTCAAGCTATCCTGGCTGAAGAGGGTGAAACCCCGAAACCGGTCCTAGGATGCTTGTTTCCAGTCCAGGGAGGACCTGGCTTGGCAGTTCGGGCTGGACTGTTCCCATGAGGCACAGGGTCAAGACTGATTTGCATATGGCTGGGTTCAAACTGGAATGGCATGGTGAGCAAAAAAACGATGGATTTAGGCCCAGATCTCTGTACTGGGGTGAATGTATGACATTGTTCTGCTTTCTGTCCATCAACTGTTGTTTTTGCATTTGTCACCCCGAGTGGGACGGGTTTGCCCAGACGTGGGTCCCATGCTCTCCATGCCACTGGAGTCAAGCTATCCTGGCTGAAGAGGGGTGAAACCCCGAAACCGGTCCTAGGATGCTTGTTTTCAGTCCAGGGAGGACCTGGCTTGGCAGTTTGGGCTGGACTGTTCCCATGAGGCACAGGGTCAAGACTGATTTGCATATGGCTGGGTTCAAACTGGAATGGCATGGTGAGCAAAAAAACGATGGATTTAGGCCCAGATCTCTGTACTGGGGTGAATGTATGACATTGTTCTGCATTCTGTCCATCAACTGTTGTTTTTGCATTTGTCACCCCGAGTGGGACGGGTTTGCCCAGACGTGGATCCCGTGCTCTCCATGCCACTGGAGTCAAGCTATCCTGGCTGAAGAGGGGTGAAACCCCGAAACCGGTCCTAGGATGCTTGTTTCCAGTCCAGGGAGGACCTGGCTTGGCAGTTCGGGCTGGACTGTTCCCGTGAGGCACAGGGTCAAGACTGATTTGCATATGGCTGGGTTCAAACTGGAATGGCATGGTGAGCAAAAAAACGATGGATTTAGGCCCAGATCTCTGAACTGGGGTGAATGTATGACATTGTGCTGCATTCTGTCCATCAACTTCTGTTTTTGCATTTGTCACCCCGAGTGGGACGGGTATGCCCAGACTTGGGTCCCGTGCTCTCCATGCCACTGGAGTCAAGCTATCCTGGCTGAAGAGGGTGAAACCCGAAACCGGTCCTAGGATGCTTGTTTCCAGTCCAGGGAGGACCTGGCTTGGCAGTTCGGGCTGGACTGTTCCCATGAGGCACAGGGTCAAGACTGATTTGCATATGGCTGGGTTCAAATTGGAATGGCATGGTGAGCAAAAAAGCGATGGATTTAGGCCCAGATCTCTGTACTGGGGTGAATGTATGACATTGTTCTGCATTCTGTCCATCAACTGTTGTTTTTGCATTTGTCACCCCGAGTGGGACGGGTATGCCCAGATGTGGGTCCCGTGCTCTCCATGCCACTGGCGTCAAGCTATCCTGGCTGAAGAGGGGTGAAACCCCGAAACCGGTCCTAGGATGCTTGTTTCCAGTCCAGGGAGGACCTGGCTTGGCAGTTCGGGCTGGACTGTTCCCATGAGGCACAGGGTCAAGACTGATTTGCATATGGCTGGGTTCAAACTGGAATGGCATGGTGAGCAAAAAAACGATGGATTTAGGCCCAGATCTCTGTACTGGGGTGAATGTATGACATTGTTCTGCATTCTGTCCATCAACTGTTGTTTTTGCTATGGATACTAAACCCTTCGGTTTTACCCATGAATCTTGCTTGCCAACTATTAGTGTCTGTTGGGCCAAATCAACCATTTTCTCCAATCGGGGTCTGATCTGTTGTATTGTATAATGTCATCTACTGTAATTTCTTCCTGTGATGTTTTGTTGCCCTCGGTGTGTGATGGAGTCGGCACCCGAGGTGTGTTCAAGTCCTTGCTCTTAGCTAGTCCAAGGCAAGACGTCTGTTGCACTGTCTCGTTCAAAAACATGATTTGTTGAGGGATGAGGCATGCTCTAAACAAAGCTTCTGTCCCCTGTACCTGCCATTCCCTAGTACCCCAGACTGATTTTAGGTCTATGGCGTCTTTCCATAAGTCGAAACCTTGTTCGGACAACTGGGCAATAAAGGAAGCAAAGTAAATCTGTTTGGTGTTTGTCAACATATTTTTCTGTGCTGATGTTGGTGCAACCTTATAATAGTATGAGGCTGGGTCAGACATATTAAACCCTGAAAAATGTGGAAATTTCTGTGTAAATGTTTTTGAACTACCTTTCGGTGGTGTTGGACAATGTTCCCACTGGTGGTATGTGAACACATGTCTAGGATTAGCAGATTTATGCAAAAAATTATGACCATAATGTTGATAACAATGCATACTCTCGAAATCTGATGTGCTTTCCAATGTTTCACTATTAGAAAATGCAGCAGATTTTTCCAAATCAGATAACATGTTATTAACAGTTTCAAAATCCCAATCAACGGAAAATGTACTTGAGGTAATGATATCATTCAATGATATTTTAAATAAATGAGGAATTCTTAAAATTTCAGTCGGACCAAATATATCGAAATCAACCTTGTTCCACACTATACCATCAGGTATAGGAACTGCTGTAATGTTCACTGATGACAAGTCTCTTTGTTTTCGATGAGATGATTGGTGTGGTTTTAAAAGTAAGTTCACCTTTTGGGCTGCAGAGCTTTGTCGAATGTATTTCCCATTAATAAGCATACTAAAAACTATTACCAAGCCTACCCAGAAAAGAAAGAAAAGTATCCCGGTGATTATCCATAGCTCTACCCAGGGTGACACCAGGTAAGTCTTTTTAAGAAAGTGCATAAAGTCTTTAACTTGCTGTTTGCGTGATTTTTTGGCTGGCATCGTTTCAGGTTTGCTTGGATCCAAAGAAAACGTATCAAAGTTTATGAAGTAGCCAGAAGCAGTTCGATCAATTGTTGGAATTGCATCAGGATTTGTAGAAATCGTGGTTTGCTCTTGTCGAGGCATGTTGACGTAGACATCTGTATTTGGTCGAATAGCGAGTTGTTTTTCATTTTGAGTTTGATTTTGAATTTGAACTTCAGGTTCAAGAGGAACGAGTTCCATAGCATTGTTGCTTAGTCCTTCCTTCCGTGTTGGAGGCTCTTCGAACGTGATGAGTCTTTCCGTTTGAACTTCTTGGATTGTAGCGAGAAGAGGGCGTCTGCTACTTTGGAGTTCACGTGGCCTACTGCTCAGTATCGGCCACATAATGTGGTTTGATTAGGTTGATTGAAACAAATCTTTTCTCCTTTTTTCCGGCAAGAGGCGGTAGAAGTACAGTTCTTGTTCCTTCAATTGCTAGGACCGGTACAGGCTTCCTGTATGATGGCCCAAATTCTTTTTTGTCCGCTATTTTCTCCCTGACCAGATCCCCGACTTTTGGGATCCAGACAGGCCTTGCCGTGACTGATTTGACTTCCCCAGTGGCGGTCTTCTTCAGGTGGACATTAGTTTGTAGTGTCCTGGATTCATTTAGATCCTGTAAAACACCCAAATGATCATGGATGTCAAAAGGCTTTTCATCCGCCACTGTGCCTTCACAATCAAGATCAGGTACCCACATTCTTGTCCCAAATAGGACCTCATATGGAGTGACACCCCCTAGAGAACTTCTTGGCATGTTGTTAAGAGCACGCTGCACTCCATACAGATGTTTTACCCAACTTTCACCCCGTGCCTAATACTCTAGCTGTTAAAGATTGCTTTAAGTCTCTGTTTTTTCTCTCCACTACCGAATTTTCCTCGGGATGGTATGGAGATGAGTACCGCAATGCTACACCCAATCCTCGCATGGCCTCCTTGTAAGCCCGAGAGCTAAACGCAGGGCCCTGGTCAGAATGTAATGTGCCAATTGCGTATGTCCCTATAAAGACTTGCAAATCTTTTATAACAGTTTGAGCGTCAGCCGAGCGTTGGGGCCACACCCATAGGAATCTTGAGCAGGAATCCACTGCAACCATGATATACTTGTATGCCCCATCTCTTTGTAAGGGGCCGCAGTGGTCCAAATAAACACACGCTAGTGGTTTGTCAGATATTAACAGCGTTGCCTGCGCTGGACGTGTTACGGTGGAACCTTTCGTCTGCTGACAGATGTCGCACTTCAAGACATAGTATTTAGTCTGCTTTGTTAACCCAGGCCACCAATAGCGTTGTTTCAACAATGAAACAGTCGCCGTAACTCCTGCATGTGCAGAACCTATCCCTTCGTGTGCTGCTAGAATTAAACCTAACCTACGATCCATGTTTGGAAATACTCTATCCCCCACTCCAGGAATTTGAGCAAATGGAATGTTATTGGCATCTAACTTGCAGGAGTACTTGAGTGGAAACCTTTTTGGTACTGCTCCGCTGTTTTTGCGGGTTGCATTAATAGGTACCATAATCTCACCGACTATTCTCGTTTTAGAACGAGTGATTGCAGCTACGGAAGCCATGCGTACAGCCCCCTTTGCGGCTTCATCAGCCAATGAATTCCCTTCAACGTGAACACCATCACGCTGATGACTCAGTGTATGTATCACGTGAGCCCCCAGTAGTTTGGTTTTCAACTCCACTACCTGTTCCCATAGCATTTTATGCTTAATTGTGCCACCTTTTGCGTCTTTGAACCCGTTCTGTATTCAGTACTGCAAATATTCATTGTAAGACTGCACACAGTAAAAGGAATTGCACACAATTAGTTTGGGGAATTCCCGATCCGTATTTACCAGTGCCAGTATCAGCGCTTTTAACTCTGCCAACTGTGCCGTGCAGTCTCCTAGGGACTGCGTCTTTGTGCAACTCGGGTGGAACTTTCCATCCCGCATGCGACCTTTAACGATTGCACATGCTGCGCTATATTGTTGCTTACTCCCTATGGCCGGTTGAGGAGATCCGTCAGTGTAAATTATATATTCATACTGATCTAGACGCATTATTTCGTTTGGTAGAGGATATTCTTGTTTGTATTGCAGGAATGCTTGTGTCTTTAAATTTGGGTCGTACCTGTATTCTACAACTGTTGCAGTGAGAGAATTAGCCCATTGTATCCATCTCGGATGTAAAGCTTTAGCGTTAGGAACGTTTGCCTTTGTCGCAGCCTCTAAGGCTGGAACAGGAGTAACTACTATTATTCGTTTCCCCTGAGCCAGTGCTCTTTCTCTCACTACAGCGGTCTGTACTGCTGTCAGAATCTTTTCTGTAGATGCAAAGCGCATCTCAGCATTTGTGTACAAATGTGATTTGTATGCAATTGGTACTGTTTCACCTTCATTATATGTCAGATAGGTGTACCCAGATTGACCCGCAACTATACGGATCACCAGATTGCGTACGTTTACGCGTGTCTGTAAGTGTTTGGAAGCTATCATGTCAGCTTGTAAGGAACGAAGTGTATCTGTATGTTCCTGTGTCCATTGTTTTACTAAAAAAATCAGGTTTTATTAAGTCGTAGAAACGTTTTACTCTTTCTGCGTAATCTAAAATGTATGTTCTACCAAAATTTAGGAATCCCAGAATTGACTATAAATTTTTCAATGATTTTGGAGGTTGGAGCAGCGTGCATTTTTCTAAAAAATTGGCTGCTAGGCTTTTTCCTTCACTTGAAAGCTCATATCCTAAAAACAGGACACTGAGTTGGGCAATTTTTGATTTTTTAAAGTTGAATTTGTAGCCCTCAGATGCAAATCCCAAAATTATGGTATTTACTCTGTTCAAGTGCTCCTCTAGGTCATCGTCTGTTACATAAATATCATCCACATAGGTCAATGCCTCTTCATCCAAATTTTGAAGTAACTCAGTTACCCTGTGTGAGAAGGTGGCTTGGTATATGCTGTCCACTGGTTAAAGTGGGCACCCTGTACCAATCCACACGACCCTTATGATGTATGAGGTCAAAGATAACCTTTATGAAAGCTATCCTAGTGGTAGCTATGGCGAGCAGCCTTCAGGCTTAATCTTGAAGGAATGTTAAGCAGCTTGTTTTACCAGAATATCACCTCCTGAATGACTAAAGGAAGGAGAACCACACAGTAGTTATATAAAAATATGTATTTATTAATATAACACTCTCTACTATCCTCTACACGAGGGTAGAACACAAAGCAGACAATACTGGATCAATAGAACAGTTGTAAGTAGCACAATACACAGCGGGCTCCAGGGGGAGACCGATCCATATACTAAAATAGTGGTATAACAATCACGACTTGACTAGACACAGTGCCTAGTGCACGTAGAATCGCTGGGACCCCAAGGAACCACCCAAGGTGATGACACAGGAGACCCACGGAGGACGGGTGCAGTGAGGAAACACGACCGCGTGCTCCGTACAACTCTAAGGGAAAGTAGCGGTTGCAAAGTTAAAGTTTAAGGACCCTTCTAGGAGGACTTCGAGCCAACCCTTCGGAACTTAAGAGTTTAAAGAGCCACCCCACCCGTGGATACCATAGTATCAGAGTTACCTATCCCAGGGGAGCCGGGTGCATAGGTCTGAAGTGGCGTCGGAAACTCTTGTCGTTCTCTATGGAAGGAAAGGAAGAAGTGCTGCTGCCGTGAAGGTGAAAAGGGTCCGGTGGAATCCAAGCCTGGATTCTGGATGGAAGGAACCTGAAAACAGAGGGGACAGAGTCTGGGTCACGTCAGAGTGACCAAGGGCTCAGTAGACGAATCCCCACCGATGTCGGGTGCTTCAGGTGCGAAGAAGGGATGCTTGACTTTGCAGCCACGAGGACCAGGAGACGTCGAGGATGACCAGGAGCCGGAGGTGAGCTGTTCCACGAAGGATGTTGAGTGCTGAGGGGTCGGTGTCTGGCAAGAGCACCAACAAGCTTTGGCAACAGCAACCCACGCAGGAAGGTCAAACAGGTTACGGTGTGGACCAGCAAGGTCCAGGGGACTCTCCAAGCAATGGAGAGTCAGGGCACGTCTGGAGCAACCAGGAAAGCCCAAGAACAATCAAGATGACCCTCAGGAGGACCCACAGGCCGGATGACCAGGAGTCGCGAGGGGACCTCGAGGAAGATTGCAAAGTACCAGCCCACGGAGCACTCGGTGTGAGGAGGCCAGAGATCTTTGGTACAAATACTGCTCAGGGTCAGGACTACACGGAGTCCAATGTACAGGCTCGGGAATCGCCAACAAGCATATGCACTTGCAAATGGACGCGGTGCACAGGGGTTCGGGATACGCAGCCCCCACAAGGGATCGACCTCAGGGACCCTCAAGAACCCACCTCCTGTGTGGCTGAAATCTTTGGAGTCTGCAGGAGCTCAGGAGCAGCTACCGGTCAGTTGCGCTTTAGGTGCCTGCGAAGCAGGGGAGTGACTCCTTCACTCCAAGGGAGATTCTTCTGTTCTCTTAAGTGCTCCACAGGTCCTGCACGGAGCCTGTATGGAGTCACGGCACAAACTAAGCTTCGGACGGAAAGGGGGACAAAGTCAAGTCCAGTCGAGGTTCAGCAAAGTCCAGGTGTCCAGACGGTCGAAGGTCAGTGGTTTCTTCTTTGTAGAATCTTGTCCACATAAAATCTAATGTCCTGTAGCCAGGTAACCCATTTTATACCCACGGGAGAGGGTTGGACAGATTCAGGGGACCCTCCTAGGGAAAGGGCAGGACAGAGGGGTGGCTACACCCATGTCCTTGTCCAGTTTCGCGCCAGAGCAGGAGCCAACGGCTCCCAGAACTGGTTTGAGCTGGACTATGCACAGGGACACCAAATGTGCCCCCAGTGCAGACTTTCTGGCACTCTCAGAGTGCACCCACCCAGCCCCAATACACTAAACCCTGTCTGGGAGGTGGTCACACCTCCCTGTAACAGGATGCCTATTGTGCTGCCTTCCTCTGCTCGAGCTTGGCTCAGCAGCAGAAGGGCAGAAATGTGTCTCTGGCTGGCAGCATCCATTTTGTGCTGTCCAGGTCGAGAAGGCTGGTACCGGGTAGACCGGTGACCCCACGAAGCTCGCTTCTGAAGGGTGGAATCATACCTCCCACACCAGTTACTGGTGTGGAGGTATGATTCCAAGGTGTTTGATACCAAACACGATATGTTTCTATGCAGCCGTTTTCGAGATAGCATTTACCGCGAGGTTATAATGCACCTCTACCTATATGTCCGGCTAAGTCACAGACAACCCGGGAGAATGGTCTCCGAAGGCTGCAAAGGGGCTCTGCTCATGCAGGGGCACCCTCTCACTAAAAACCCAGCACCCTGCCTTCAGGATTGATAAGGCCTGCTATAGGGGTGACTTATAAGTTTTAAGTGTAGTGACCTATAGATATAGTGAACCTATATCTAAAGTAAGTGGTGCAAGCACCATCTTACACAGGCTGCTGTAGCAGACCTAGACTTCCATTTTGCATGGCCTCTCATGGGTGGCATAATACATGCTTCAGCCCATGGGAGGCCTCTGGGGTACCTATGCCCTGGGTACATGGGTACCATATACTAGGGACTTATAAGGGTACCCCAGTATCCAATCTGGATTGTACCAAAGTACATGTATGCCAATTTAAGGGAGAAAGCAGATAGACTGGGGTCCTTATTAGCAGGATCCCAGTCAGACTAGTCAAAAACCAGCAAAACACCAGGCAAAAAGTGGGGGTAACCATGCAGTCAGATCCTACCTTCCTACACCCTGGCCGAAAACAACCCCAGGCTGTTCTTATACCCTTGGGGGAGTCGACAAAATTGCCACTGGGTCCCTAGCGCTGAGAAGGCTGTTAGATGCCTGCTTTCAGGCGCTATATTTTGGCAGAAAAATCCATTTGAGATATCAAGTGTTGTTTTATATTTTTTCCGCACAATCTTATTCATTAATGCGGCACTGTGTGCATTTCGGACTGCAAATGTCTTACTGCAAGTGTTTAAATATCTGTAATCTAAAACTAGACGATATGAATTGTCAGGTTCCATGACAGGAAACAAAGGATTGTTCATTGGTGAGGTGCAAGTTTCAATCACCCCTTGGTATTCAAGTTGATCTAAGATCTCCCTGACCTGTTTTTTAGCTTCTTGCTTTATTGGATACTGCCTTTGTGCAGTTGGAGTATTTTTTAAAGGAATTATGTGGTGGGTTGAATCCTCATCCCATCCAACATGGTTTTTGCATAATGCCGGAGCCTGGGCTACCTCCCACTCCTGCGCATATGTGTGTTGCAAGTGCCTGGGAATATGGTCTGAGAAGGCCGGAAGAATTACCATTTCTTCTTTAGGGCAATCCATGACGAATGCTGGCGGCCAATCTTGTTCAGCTAATAACATATCATAGCCAAACGTCAGGTTCTCCCAAAAGAGACCTCTCACTGTTCTACATTTTTCCCCCTCCATTTGGAGCGTTATTTCATATACTTTATGTGGGACGCTTACCCTAGAATCAGGTGTTTCCACCGTGATATAATCATTCAAGTCCGCTGTCACCAGAAATTCCTTCAGGTTCTGGCGAGCTATTGTTACTTCTGCCGCACTGTCTAGCATCGTCAGAGCCCATTCCCCGTTGGGTAGTCGAGTCCTCAGAATTCTGGGCATGTCTGATCTTTAGACATGCAACTTTCTTCTTTTTGAACTGTGGCTTTTGCTTTGGTTTCTTTTCTTTTTTAGAAGTGTAATCTTGAGCGTGCTGCTTGTCTCTGGACTTTGTACGCTCTTCTTGTCTTTCTGACCGTCCTTCCCTCTCTGGAGTTTTCCGATGAACCCTGAAAGGAACGAGAGGAACGTGTATCAGTATCCTGATACCTGTCAGGTTTCCTAATATTATCCCTATTCCTGAGGTTATAGCTCTTTTCGGAGGGCTCCTGTGGAGGAGATCTAACTCGGGATTGAGATCTATTTCCTTTAAAGTTTTGTTGTTTTTTATTGTCCCACTTCTTCTTAGTTGAAGCAGGTGTCTGCTTGGAAGTGTCCTTTTCAGGACTGCCCATCAGTTGTGGTTTTAAAGCTTTCCCACCCAAACTGTCTCTGCCTAATTCTGCATACGCAGTTTCAATTATTTTGGGTAGTTCGTGTTCCTGTTCTAAAGGATCGAACTCCCTCAGGCGTTGGCGGATGGCCACTGAAGTTGCTTCCCCCTTAATGTTAGCTAGTATTATGGCTGATACCTGGGCATAGTTACCTGGGGGCCCATTACGATACCCGGCGTAAATAAATCCGCCAGGCATGGAAGCGGCAAAAATCCGCCCGCACACACCGCCTGAACACCGACCACGCCATTATGAGTACACAAACCGAAAACCGCCATCGGCGAAAAATCACACAAAATACCGCCCGCCATCGTCCGAGTCGGAGTCAAACCGCCCGCCACGGACGGAAACACGCACGACAACACAAAACCGCCCGCCCTCACGGCCGACACACCGCACGTGAAATTACGATCGCACCGCCATGAGCGCGGAAAAACAACAAATATACCGCCCGCCAGCGCAAACAACGCCGATGAGAATCGACACGGCAGAAGCCATGGCGCCAACGTACCTGCACAGAAACCATCCGCACACAAAACCAATAGCACACAACATGGCCAACAAGTCCACACAGCAAGGCACGCACAAATACACAAGCACAGTACACATCCCGAAAACACCCCCCGGACAAACAAAAAATACAAAGGCCAGAACCCCAGACACAACACACCTGAAAACAACAGACCATGAGGACACACCCACATAGGTGAGTACAAAAGCAGCACTCCCACAGACCACAACCCCTTGCTACATTGCAAACCAGAGAGGAGAGGAGAGGACACAGTGACACAGCAAGGACAGCAGCACACCACAGAAACGCACACATCACTACCACCACCACCACCACCACCACCACCACCACCAAACACCGGCACCACAAACCCCCTGCACATTACACAACACACACCGCACCAGCACCACAAACACCATGGCACCACAAAGGATGCCCAAGTTCACGCCCATGGAGCTGACGGTCATGGTCGACGAGATCATCAAGGTGTACCCACAAATCTATGGGAACATGGTCCAGCACACACCACTAGCCACCAGAAACAGAATGTGGAACCGGATCGTAGACCAGGTCAATGCAGTCGGGACCCTGCCCAGAAACAGAGTCGAGATAAACAAACGTTGGAATGACGTAAAGAGCCTGGTCAAGAAGAAGGAGGGCAAAAACAGAGAGCTGGCTGCCGTCACTGGCGGAGGGAATCCCGCGCTCTTTAAGACCTTCAAAGAGTGGGAGGAGAAGGTGCGAGTCGTAATCCATCCGGAGATCCTCGCCGGATTAGCAGGGGGAGTGGAGGCTGGTAAGTACAAACTAATGTATACCAGCACACCGCTATGTACTCACATGCGCAACTACCATGCCACAGCTCCCAGGGACAAACACCCCCATGTCCAGCACACAATACACAACACATCACACACACATGCAACAGACACTACCACACACAGCCCAAACCGAACAACTGTAAGATGCGTGGGGACATGTGTACACTAAGCCAGCCACGTAACCACCAACAGGTCCCCAAATATGCCAGAAGCGCCACAACGAGCACCCACCACACCCATGTGTCCGCCACAGCTGCACTAACCGACAAGTAACAGGTAAGTGGCAGGAACACAAAGTGCAGTGGGTGGGACGGTGGACAGCCCAAGTACAACACACACCAGGCCCCAGTCCCACAGCACAGCAAGGAGGAGCATCCCCCACACCCCACAGCCACGTGTCAGCCACCGCAGTGCACAACGACAGCCGAAAGGCAGACATCACGGTCCACAGCAATCGGTGTCAGTGGGTGTACAGCCACCCCCACGACCCACTACACCCCCCCACCCCCACAGACCTGCAACATGGAGCACCCCCGCTTAGAGCCATGTGGCATCCAGTACAGTGCACGCACGAACAACTTGCAGGTGGGAAACTGGACAGGGCTGGATTACTGGAGGCATGAGGAGCATAACACCACCAACACATGGGACATGTCACGTAGCAGACGAACACGCAGCACCGCCCACCGTCACGAACAAGTGAACAATGTGCACACGGACATGAACAACAGACTCACACCCCACATGACCCATCACAGACATAGCAACACCCAAGGAGCCACGTCTGCATGCACAAGCCACACTGAATATAGTCCCACACGGCAGCCACTGTGCAACTCATCACACACAACCGAAACACCATTGAAGTCCTGTCCATGTAGCCCCCACTGCCTGTCAACCCCACACCCCACAACTACGCCTATGTAAGACAAACAACACTAGACGCAACAGAGCGGAACAACAGAAATGCACACGAACACCACTGAACCCATCAAACTCACAGACACACCATGCACATACAACATACCATCCATCCCATCCGTCAGCCCCAGTCTCATGAAAGGCATGTCATCCGCACAGCTGCCACACATACAGCAGTCACGCTAAGACACATGCCCATGACCAACCATGTGCCAGAAGTCAATTAAGCGCACGACACACTGTGAGCAACAACACACAACATGGGCCACACCCCCCCGAGCACTGCAGTGATGCACATGGCACAGGGCAGCACGCACACCAAGGAGATGGGACAACTGCAATACGTTGGCTGGCACACAACTATCACTCACTCATAACGATGCGTCCAATGCCATGTCCAGTAACCACAACAGACAGCAAATATGCAGGGCATGTCAGGCATGCACACACCTCAGACCATGCACTGTCATGCTGCCACAACACATGTCACGTTCGGCACCCATGGCTCACAGCATGTACCCCAAAAGCATATCCCCTCCCAAATGCGAATCTGGGGCATGGCCCCCATGTTGCCATATGCGTTCCTAAGCGTTCCATGTGAACCCCAAAAGCATATCCCCTCCCAAATGCGAATCTGGGGCATGGCCCCCATGTTGCCATATGCGTTCCTAAGCGTTCCATGTGAACCCCAAAAGCATATCCCCTCCCAAATGCGAATCTGGGGCATGGCCCCCATGTTGCCATATGCGTTCCTAAGCGTTCCATGTGAACCCCAAAAGCATATCCCCTCCCAAATGCGAATCTGGGGCATGGCCCCCATGTTGCCATATGCGTTCCTAAGCGTTCCATGTGAACCCCAAAAGCATATCCCCTCCCAAATGCGAATCTGGGGCATGGCCCCCATGTTGCCATATGCGTTCCTAAGCGTTCCATGTGAACCCCAAAAGCATATCCCCTCCCAAATGCGAATCTGGGGCATGGCCCCCATGTTGCCATATGCGTTCCTAAGCGTTCCATGTGAACCCCAAAAGCATATCCCCTCCCAAATGCGAATCTGGGGCATGGCCCCCATGTTGCCATATGCGTTCCTAAGCGTTCCATATGAACTCCAAAAGCAAAGTACAAACCAGACCCAGGATGGGCCAGGAGCCCGCATACACCAGAGTCACAATGAGTAGGGGCACAGCAACACACCCATCGGCATGGCCAATCCGTCCCATGCCACATGTGCACAGCACACAGTCCCATTGCCTAGCACACACAACTACAGATGCCACAGCCACACACTCGCCTCCGGGAAACCCATGTACGAGATTGCACGAACTGCCAATGTCAGACGACTAATACATACTTCGCCAGGTGCAACACAATAACAAATCTCATTCTCTCCACAGGTGACGAACTGCTGGATGCTGGGGATGGAGACAGCAGCCAGCACAGCCAGCCTACAAGCCCCCAACGAGGACACACGGATCTGGAGGATCTGTCCTCCTCTTCGGACACGGACCACCAAGCTGGCCCATCTGGCGTGGCAGGGCCCAGCCGCTCCCCAGGACCCCTCCTACCCACCAACCCATCATCCAGGGATGCTGAACAGTCCCAGTCCCCTGCTGCCACTGTCGTTGCGGCCACACCCACGGTCATTGCGGCCACTACCACTGCCGCAACCGCCACCATCGCCGCACCGACCACCACCGCCTCCACCACCACCACGTCTTCGCTGGCACCAGCCCCAGCGCAGGTGGTGGCCCGGCCGACTGGATCCACCCTGGGAGCCACAGCGAGGACCGTGGTGTGCAATGTGGCTAGTGGGCAGGCCGGTGGCAGCAGGACTGGTAGGAGGAGCAGGGTCAGGGAAACGCCAGCCTCCCCTGGGAGCCATGCCCTGCCTCAAATGGCCAGAGTCCTTGGGGCCTATGAAGAGGCCCAAGGACAATGGGCCAGGTCTGCTACTGACACGCGGGAGGTGCTGGGGGTGCTGAGGTCCATGGACGCCCATATGGGCCAATTCGTGTCCCGTATGGACCAACTCGTGGACCTCATGGGCCAGCTGGTGGTGGCGGTGGGGTCACAGGCAAGGCCAGCAACACCACCTCCGCCACCACCTGCTAGGGCGCAGGCTCGGGCAGCAGTGTCCACTTCCCCTGCGTCCACAGCCAGTGAGCACACCTCACCCACCACCAGCAGGTCGCCACCACACACCCCCTCCCAAACGTGGAAGGGGCCGTCCGAAGAGGAAACAGATCTCCCGGGAGGACTTCGCACGCTCCAGTCGCAAGTGAGGCAGCCAGCCAGCCTTCCGCCAGCCTTCCTTGACCAGCCACTGCATTGACTTGCTCTACGATCCCACTCCACACAGCCAGCTGGATGGCATGTGTGTGTTGGACTATGGACATAGAACCAGTGGGTACACCCTGATCATCACGCAGCCATGACCGACAGCTCATTGTCACTGCACGCACCACTTTTGTCATCACCTTACACACAATCACATGTCACAGTTTGTAATAAATGCACCTTATTCACTAACTGCTGTTTGTGCCCTGTGTTTTATTTGTACGGAATACAACGGCCACCTTGGGCGGAAAGGCACCTGATGCGTGGCATGGCAATGGAATCCGGAGGGCCTGTAGGGACCTAGGGGTGGGAGACAGAACAGGAGCACATTCAATGAGTGTGTCACACACCCATCACACAGTACATGTCAACAACTACAAGCAATGTACACACATCGCACAGAGCAATAGGGCACAATGCCACAGTCACCAACAGTGGCATACTACCCTGGCCATGGAGCGTTGACACACTGCACGCAGTGAACATACGGCCACCCTGACACAGCACACACACACCTGCACAGATACAGACACATCATCCGTCGTACATGGACACTCACCGTCAAGTGAAGTAGCGGGCGATGAGCTGCTGGCGCACATTCCCAGCTTCCTCCTCTCCGCTGTCCACCTCACTCGAGCTGTTCTGGTCTGCGGGCTGGGGCCCTGGTTGATCTCCGTCATCCACAATGAGGGGGATCTGCTTCCGAATGGCCAGATTGTGCAGCATGCAGCACGCCACCACTATCTGGCACACCTTCTGTGGGGAGTACGCCAGTGCACCTCCGGTGCGGTCCAGGCACCTGAACCTGGACTTGAGGAGGCCAAAGGTACGCTCGACCACACGTCTGGTCCTCCCATGTGCCTCATTGTATCGATCGTCTGCTGGGGTGCGAGGATTCCTCAATGGACTGAGCAGCCATGCCCCATTCGGATACGCAGAGTCACCTGGGTGTGAGGGACACAGAGAACCGTTGCTATTCCAACTGGACAGGGGACAGCATCGCACAACCAGCACGCTACACCACTCCACATACTCACCGACAATACAGGCACGATCCTGTTGCAGATTGGCCATCAGTCGTGGCAAGATGCTGTTGCGCATTATGTGTGCGTCATGGGCCGAGCCTGGAAACTTGGCACACACGTGGGTGATCACCATGTCCGCAAGGCACACCACTTGCACATTCAGGGAGTGCGTGTGCTTCCTGTTGCGGTACAGGTGCTCAGTGGCCTGTGGTGGAACAAGGCCAACATGAGTGCAGTCAATGGCTCCCACGACGTGTGGGATTCTGCCAAGGGCATAGAATGCACCCTTCACTGCCGCCAATTCACGAGCCCTGGGGAATCTGATGTACCTGTTCCGGCACAGCATCATGGCTGCCAGTACATCCCTCAGCACCTTGCTGAACATGGGCTGGGACATCCCTCCTCCACTGCCCACTGTGTGCTGGAATGACCCAGTGGCGAAGAAATGCATGGCGGCCATCACCTTAGCCGTGGGGGTGACAGCAGTCGGATACACCCTGCGGGGACGGAGATGGGGCTCTAACATGGCACACAGTCGATGCAGAGTTGGCCTGTCCAGCCGAAACTTCCTGATTACCTCTGTATCGTCCATGTCCGCCAGCAATTGGTATGGGCGGTCAATGTTCGGTCTCCGCCTGGGTTAAATGGCAGAGGACACATGTCAAAGCAACACGGCACATAGCAATTTCGCATACACATCACTGACATGACTGAGCAAGCACATGAGCCACAGCCCAGCTGTCAAGCTGGGACGGCACGGCCACAATACACTTACACAGGTCTCCCAACAATGGCAATGGCAAGTGAGACATACCACTGCCATGTGCATGCACATGGGGATCTAGGCCCCAATGACTTGCGGGGCGTGCTGATGGGGACTGACTGCATATTCGTCAAGCGGCAACGCCACGGCAACATGAGTGTCTGCTGAGCATGGAACTGCTTCCGAGGCTGGATGAGTATGGCACACGACGACGACGATGTGGGCACGGGCTGAGCGGCCAATACAAGTGGGACCTGTGGCACGAGGGGATATGAGACAGTAGTAGGTGTCAGCACTGCACCCTATGTACAGCACTGTACGGATCACAGCGCCCGAAACATTGACTGGTGTCCACATTGACAGCCCCATGCCAAGACGGCTGTGTGCTTACAGTCACACGTCACAGGTGAGAGGTTACATTGCACGTGCCAGGTGGCAGACGTACATAGTGGGAGCTGGCATGTGTGTGCATGTGTCTCCTGTTCAGGATCCACCAGATGGGCGCTGACTCTGTACTGACCATTGGACACAGCATGTTCCGTGGAAGGCTTGTGTGTGTGGGATGGTGGCACTGGATGTGCCTCCGTTGGGTGGGGGGCCATGCACAGGGCGGGTACGTCGATGATTGCGCATTGTTGGTCACGGTGGGTGCACCAACTAAGATGTGTTGCCCTGTGTTCAATTCCTATGTCCGCATGATGATGGACTGTGGATGTGGGCAGACTACACATTGGTCGATGTGCTGTCTATATGCATGTGCCTTCACACCAGGCACAGCTGCCCCTGCACATGTGACCCCTGCTGGACTCGCTGCTGGGTCTGTGGAGCTGATGCACCTTCTGCGCGTGGGGCGGGCCGCTCTCCTCACTTCCCTCATTGCGCATGTCATGTCTTTGCCGCAGGTGACATGGATCATGGAGGGCCCACATGTACGCGTGGGTAGGCTACACATGATTGTTCACTGGTCGCCACCCCCAGTCAGTGTTTCGAATGGGAAGGTTGTCGTGCTGGTGGTATGTTCGATGTGGCGGATGGGCGGGCCTAGGTGCGGGCTTACATTCCGGACATGGGGGGTAGTTGGATTGGCGACTAGTTGCAGTACACACGGGACACGTCTCTTCCTTTCCACATCTGGGTCATCCCTTGTACTAACTGACAGTGATACAGTCATCTTCGCCCCAGCCCTCATGTCCTCCCCTCGCCCCCCAATATGCATGCTCACCTGCGAGGCTAGCGCTTGCACAGGCAGCCCCAAGCTCGCACCAGAGAGGGCAAGGAGTGTATGTGTGGGTCCAGTTGCACGAGTGGGCTGTCTCAGGGTATGATGTGTGGCGGGACGCCGTCCACCTGCGTGGTGCCCCAAATGGAGACCCGGCCTGCATGGACTATGCATCACAGTCTTCGCCTTCCGGATCCGCCACCTGCGACATCCAGTGGCTGTGGCTGCCCTTGCGGCCAGGCCGCGTCCGTCTGTGGCTGTTGGCCCACACATTCACTCTTTGGCCTCTCTGGGGAGGGCTCGGGGGTGGTGGCGCACGCGCTTGCACTTAGTCGCAATGGCATGTGGCGTGGTTGGTATGATGGGCAATGGATGGGATGGTGCGAGCCACCTCCCGTGACGTCAGTGCTGCTCGTGCTGTGGTGCGTCCCCTACACTTCCATTTGACTTGTGCCATGCTAGACGTTGAGGTTCTATTGCCTGCGTGATATGACCAGGAGGAGCGCGAGGCGACCTCTCACACACCATGCTCCACTGCCATCCCGTGCCCTGTATCGCCTGTGCGGATTGACTATGTTGGGGTTACACCTGGTCGACTGGGGCTGTGTGTGCCTTGTCAAGGGGCATGGCGGGCGCACAACAGGATCCAGCTTGTCCACAGAGGGTGGGCTGAGGTGCGCCTGGTACCGCTTTGTACGTGTGCCCGGCTGCTGTGCACACACGTGTTCACTCCCCCCGACAGGTGTCCTCTCACAATGCCCAGGGAAGCGGTGGTGTACTGTACATGACCCCTCCCAACACGGCGTGCTCCAACTTGGCATGTGCGCATCTACCCGTCGCACCCACCCACCTGAGCACTGCGTCCATACGACTTCACACGACACATGTGTGTCTTCCACAGTAGTGCTACTCATTTGCGTTGACATCCAATACCAGTGGACTACATGGTCATGTCACGACTGCCGTGTACTTCACATACTCTCATCCTCTCTCATTCGTACTTGTGAAATGAGTCAGCGGAGACAGTTCTGGTTTCAAACATTATATTGAGTCTTCTGTCCTCTGTGATGCAGTATAGTGGACACTACTGGCAGCGGAATACATGTTGAGGATATACTGAGCATGATAACAAATGGGATAGGGTGTGGGGTTACATCTGCTTGGCCAAGGCTGTGCTAATGTACATTTACGTATAGCTGCGGAGCTGCGGACTTTGACACAGACGGTATACATGTAGCCTACCAGACCGCTCGGCATCATGGGCACAGTCCATCTCAGTTCCATGTGACAGGTTTGCTGCGGTTGTTCCTCATGCACGCGTGCATGTGAGATGACATCAGGGCATGTGCTTGCGTGCATGCAGCGGCGTGCCACTTGTTGTTGCACTGTGGTGGTTACTGGACATGTCACAGTCACTGGGGTCGTGTTGTTGTTGTATGCACTTGTCGTCCATGCAAAGGTCCTGGTATGGGATTCCCGGGGCGGGGGTGGGAGGGGTGCAGCACCCACAGACTCCAGGCGACCTATTCATGTCCACTGAGCGGTGTGTGTGTCCATGGGCGCTGGATCCATGTCGTGTCCTGGTTGTTCGTGCAGTTCCGTCCATGTGGGTGCGATGCACAGAGCCCATGCCACTGCCTCCCACGATGCATGCGGTGTTCCTGGATGTGATGGGGAACAGTGTGCATGTCCCGGTCATATCCGATGTCATGGCGATGTCGTTGATGGTGTGGTTACAGTTGCCGGTCGTTTGGTATGGCTGTTGTGGTGGTGACTGGCCAGTCCGTGCGGAAGCTGAGCATGGGTGCGGGGTTGGACTTCATAGGTCACTCGGGGAACCTGCGTTGTGGTCCGACGTATTTACAGGTTGTCAGGTATGCGATGCCGTCCAGCAGGGCTTCCATGTCATTGGTGGTGTACATGTTTGCCAGCCAATGAAGCGGATGGTGGCTGTCAAGGTGTTGTTCGTAGGTTGTCCCTTGGAGGACCATGATGGGGCATGCTGGGTGACATTCGATGTAGCTGTTCTCGATGATCCGTCGTGTGGAGGCACAGTGGTTCCATTTCAGTGCGCGTGCGATGTTGGCCACGTACGCCATGCCCCCATAGGCAGAGCAGGCCCTGTCGTGTGCGTCCAGAGGGAGGAGTAGTGGTAGCAGGTCCGCCTTCAGTCATGCCGGGTTGGAGAGGCATATCTCGACGGGATGCTGGTAGGGACACCTCCGACAGTAGAAGACGGGCATGACGCAGCTGAACAATGTGATGCGGTAAGTCAGTCGGTAACTTACGTTCAGCAGGGACAGGAGATCGCATCCCAATGTATGTATCGTGTTGGTTTGGTACAGCTTGAGCTGTTCGGCGTAGTTGGGTAGGTGTGTTGCGGTTGCCATTTCGCAGCGGTTCGTAGAGGTGGCGTGCTCCGGCTGTGTGTGCAGTCTGCAATGTGCACGCTCCGGGGTTGCTGTGAGCTCTGTGTAGTCGTGGGGAGACAGGACTTGTGTTCTGTTGGCTTGTTTGGAGGACACGGGCCCTCTTCCCACATGCTTCTCAGACAGTTCAAGGTCAGTGCTGTGTGACTCCTTCCAATTAACTTGCATGTGGCCGACATGGGGGAGTGTTTTCTTCTTTCTTCCCCGTCCGTTGTGTGCTTCTGTGATATGCGCTATCTGCCCTGTGGTCGGTCTCCTCGGCATGCCTGTGTTGGTCTATTCTTGGACAATGGCTGTATTCACCGGCTTCTGTCGTAGGGCTGTGGTTTCGGTGTTGGAATGGAAGGTCATTCAGTGCTGTCTGCTCTCCCTTGTGTGGGCGGCAGGCTGCCTTTCCGCTCTGCGTTGGGCCTTGTGTGTGGATGTAGTTCTTGGGCCACCTGTTGTCGGTCCCCGGGCTCTTTGGTGTTCCGTTTCATGTGTCTTGTTCATATGTGCAGGGTGGTATGGGTTTTTCAGTGTGGTACTGGCGTTCCTCTTCCCGAAGGGGCCCTGCTTCTCCTAGTTGGTGTTGCCGCCGCTGTGTGCTACGCCATGTTTGTTACACTGGGGTGTGTCCTGCAGTTGCGTGTCTTCACTGACATGTGTGCGTCGTTTGTGTGGCGTTGGGTGTTGTCCGTGAATTGGGCGTTGGGGACATGTCTGTGGCCGGCCTGTCACGTGTCATGTGCGTTCGGGGTGGGGCTGATGTGTGTGCTGCTTGGTTGTGTCCCTGTGTCTGTGTGCGACGCATGCATGGCGCTGCGGTTGGCCTCTGCGTTGTGCGCATGTGTGGCGGCGTCATCGGCGCTTTGGGGCCGTGACGGGGTGGTTGGTTCCTAGTCCCAGGTGGTGTGTACACATGTGTTCTGCGATGTTACGATTTGGCCTGTGTGTCATATGTGGATGCGATGGTGGATGTGTAGTGTACACGCGCTGGTGGGGGGTTGTCCGCTTTTTCCGCCCTTGCACTGTGTGCGCTGTTTGCGTGCACTTGTTGTGTGTGTGCCTACCTGCGTCTCCGCGGTACGTTGCGTCCTTGGTGGTGCATCAGCAGAAGCATGGGAAGGGCCTGCAGTGCTGGATTCATGCCCGGGGTGCCGCTTCTTCGTTGTCCGTGCTCTGCGTCCGTGTTTCCGCCTCTCTTTCACGTGCGGTGTCTCTTTGCCGTGGGAGCCGTTTGTTTGCGGCATCGTAATTTATGCGCCGGGCGGGACGTGTTTCGTCGGACGGTGTGTGTCAGTTGTGCTGCGCCGCTACGTGTGCGGGCGCACTTTGATGGCGGACGGTGTTGCTGGCTTGCCGGCGGTGTTTGGCCTGCTTTTCGCATCGTAATTGGGCGGGCGTGTGGACTGCTGCGTGCCGGCGGTAACTGGTGGTTTCTGCATCCGCCAGCACGGCGGTTGTGCTTCCGCCCGCCATCGTAATGGGCCCCTTAGTAACTTCATCCCTACGTTTAGGGCAGGTTCTGCCCCGTACTCATTTTGTATCTGTCTCAATACATCTGGTAGTACTACTGCTAATGACGGGATACCATGAGTTCTGGTATAAATGGCAGCAAAGACTGTACCCCAAGTGGTACAATCCTCTAATTGTGGTGTTATCCCCATGGGCAAGCAGATTGTCAGCATTCTGTGTTTTTCATACGGGGTAGTATTCAGTAATACTGCCTCTAGCTGCGTTATTTTCTGAGCTACCCAGAGTGGTATTTGTTCATGTTTTGTGGGCATTTTACCCATCACTGCGTGTAATGTTTGTGGTGTAATTTTGGTTGCTGTACCCTGAATTTGAGTTCCATTTGTTGCAACTATTGCTGGTTGGACTGTAAGTGTCCTCATGACAAATTGCATCAAGTTTCTGTATATTTTACTTAAATCTTTATGTTGTATGAGTAAGTCTCCTGGTGGCATTGTGTCAATGTCAGGATGTGGCGTGTAGGCCGCTAATATCGGCCATGTTGCCCCTTCTCTTCCGAGCGGGCCGAGTCTCACTCTTCTTCTTATGTGGGGTAGGGCGCCTTTAAACCAGTATAAATGTTCCTGGTACGTGAGCGGAACCTCTATATCCTCGAACGGATAATATTCCGCTGGTGCATCTCCTTCCGTGTAGGAGTGAGATGTTTTTGTTCTTGCTTTTGCTGCTGTCGTGTAGTTCTTATATTACCTATACAGGATCTGCACGTTTGGATAACATAAACTGGGGGATGCGTGGCGGACTGATTCCGTGCACCCCCACCGGATACGTTAGCCTGTCTGTATTAGCTAGCTCACAGTGACACTAGAGTCTCCTCTTATCGGGGAGAGAATAGTTCTTGGCAACCTCAGAACATGAGAACCCTGATCCCTCAGGATCGTGGAAACAATATACTACCTTTCGCTCAGTCACTCGTGCTCACTTAGTTTGTCTCGGAGAGATACACAGAATAAACAGGCTGTGCGTTTCAATAATTATTTATTGAACAGTTGTTATTCTAGTGTAGAATAGATGAGCTGCAACAACCGTTAGACAGTAGCAGAGATATATAATCAGCAATACTATGAAAGTAAAGGGATGGTATAGTTCTACCATCTTGCAGAAATCATGAATGTATACATGTACCTAAAACACAAGATAAAAGGTGCATACTCCTACGATGTCTCCCTAACTAGATGTACCTAAATGTACCTAGCATCTATGTAGGTGTTATGCCAAGAATCCCTCTAGGATCTAGTCAACCCCATTACCTGAGAGTTAGAGAATGTGGGACCCCGTCCTGGTCGCGAGGGATGTTAGACCACTGCTAGCTGGAGCGTCTGCATGCAGGAACCTCAGCGTCTCTGGTCAGTGTGTCAGCCGGGAAGTCACGGTCTCCTCTATCTTCCTAAGCAAGATGTGTTGTATATATACCCATAGGTCTCCCCAGGGGTCCTACCTTGCTGCGTTACTGTGTCGGCCTAAAGGATGACGTTGGGCCTGAACTTTATACAGTATTATTATAAACGAGATGGTAATCCTATTGTTAGTCCTGCTGTGCTTCCAAGAAGCCTCATGCATAATGTATGAGAATCAAACAAGCGAAAAACCCGCGTTCTGAATGCAGTGTCATATCTAGGTAAAAGGTCAGTGCCTAAGAACTGTTATGTATGTAATGTAGGGAAGGATGTAGGTGAAAGGTTGCGATGTTACCTGCGCCTATATAGGGTACCTATATGGAATATAACATTTCTTCATCCTAGGCTAACTTGAGCGACTCCAAGTGCCTCCTGTTCTAAGCTACAGGGACACAACAAGCTCCAGAGGCTTCCTTGCCACTGCCTGGCTGACCTGTTACAATTGGCCCTGCCTGGATCTGCAAATGGGCCTGCCTGCACCTGCAAGTGGACCTTCCTGAGCCATGCTGGCCTCTGCTGGCGTGAGTTCCTGAACCCCAAGAGGTGCCACCCCAGGTGCTGGACCCTTGGCTGTCATCAGTTGAGTTCCTTCCTGTGAAATCCACAAGTTTTGAACTCTGCGTTCCTGACTTTGAGAAGGTAACTTGTTCAGCTGGACTAACTTGGTCCCTGTATCCGGCCTGCACTCCATTGTGGCTGGCCTGAACTAGTGACTTTGTCCAAGTCTATCAAAACCAGATACCCACAGTTATCACTTTCTGCTTCTTGGAGCTATTTTTACTTAAACCTTTAAGATTGCATACCTCTGGTTCTACTGATGGGATTTTTGTTGTGCCTTGCGCATTGAAACCCTCACGGGTGGTAGCCGCGCTTTACAAACCTTGATTGATTGATTGTGGGGTTGGTGTGGGATTTTTCTTGTGTTGTGTTTTGACTTTATTACCATTTGCATGCCTCTAAGTTAAGCCTGACTGCTTTTTGTACCAAGCTACCACAGTGTTACGCACAGGTTAATTTAGTGTTTTAGTTTTGTGGTTCACCCTGACAAGGATTGTGGTTGTTGCTTCAGTAGAGTTTTCATTCCCTCAATCAAAATCCCAATTTCTTACAGTTAATATGAGACCAAAATACATTTATATTCTTAGCACTTTTTCACAGTGCAAGAAATCAATAAACTATTGTGCCAACTCCCTTCTGAAAATGCCTGTCTAAAATATGAACACTGAAAACCTCCATAATCCTTCTCTTTGTTTATTTAAATATTGTTTTGTGTGCTTGAAAATGAGACGAATATTGCATCATAGTCGACATCAACCGTAAGTCTCCAAAACTAACTTTGCTCATTTAAAAAGTGTCCAATTCTTACACATTAAGCAGATTCAAAGAAAACATCAGCCTTTGTGTTAAACAGTACTTTCTACAGTAAGAGTGCTGTATAGCTGAAGTCAACCCCGCCCATAGAGTCTTTATAGCACAGAAAGCAAAGAAACCTTATCTCCCTTGAAAGTCTACAGAAATCACAGGCCTCTATGAATGCATTTCAAAGTTCACAAATGGAATCTATACACCACTATTATTAATGGGGAAAGAGTTCTATGAATGCTTACAAATGTAATGTTTTGCACTTTGACAGATTAGTACATCTGCGGCGCAAACACATTCTCGAATCACATCACAGATGCTGCACAAAAACTGCATTTTCAATGCAGCCCTACTTTTCTAAGTATGAACCTGCGCTTCTATAGGGACCAAAAGGCCACAGTTACAGCCATCATTATTTTGGCCTTGATTGCTTCAGCAGCTTGCCTTGGAGAAATTGGGGCTCATTCAAAAAGCACTTATAAGCATGGGAAATAGTACTAGAGGAGTACATTTTGACATACACTTACGTGCCTTTGTAAATCAGGCCTGAAATGTGCAGCAGGTAAAATAACTGTACGGATTGTTTATGACTAGTCCCTGAATATTTCACTTTTATTCTAATTTTAGATGTTTTGCGAAAATACTTAAAGGTTTGTAAGACTACATAAAAGATAACTACAGGAGAACTACTTTATGGACTCCAAAATGCCATTGTGAATAAGCCTCACTCTGTTTTATCTCCATTACGGGTACGTTTTTTGCATCTTGCCTGAATTTAGTCTGATATTCTGCATTCAGGTGGTCTTCAACATTCACAATTACCATTACTTTCTTCTTAAGTTTGAGGTGATTTCTGGCTGCTGCGTTTGGAGCCTATCCCTTATGTCTGCAGTGGTTACTAATCAATCCCTTCAACCAGTTATTGCTGTTTTTACGAGGTAGTGTTTCTGTTTAATTTAAACCTCTTGAATTTTCTCATCCGCCATATTACCTGGAAACAGGAACTGCCATGTCATGTTTACATATCACGTTTATTTCATAGTGTCATATGTGTAAATATAGTCAATGAAGAATTGGAGGAACTCCAATTATGAAAACTGAAGATGGCTTTCCTTCAAATACACACTCAGAGAAGGCTTCCTTTGATCCAACTGATCCTGTAGTAAAATAATTTCTCTACCACTAGGTTAATTTTCAAATTAAATGAAATAAACTATTAAATATTCACACACAACTTCTATTTCACACCTAGAGCACCAGGAATCATGTAGAAATAGATTTTTGTGGACGAGAAAATTGGTTTGCAAATGAGAAGTACTATTTCAAGATTTTTGAAGTGTGTTGGTGAGGCATGTCGACTAATTATATTATGATATTTTGAGTTTCATGCAAACCTGTCATCTTCATCATCATCAAAGAGCTTTATTCGGAATATACAACAACCATAAAAGCAGAAACAAATTTAAAACACAATTATTAAAACAATCCGATACATAAAACAGTCCATTTAGTTATCAATGCCTTTCCTTGCATCAATTGTTTTTTGGATATATGACTCAGCATAAAAACATATCCCAGGATCATTAAGGGTAACCAGTAATATCATAGCAGCATGGGTTGTTCTCGCATTATGTTTTATAAACAGTGGTTTTAAGTAAAAACGCCTAAGAAAAAAATACAACTTACAAAAGAGCATAAAGTGCATGGTGCTTTGTTTAGATTGCCCGTCACAAGGGCATGGGGTAAAGGGGCACATTTTCATTGTTGGGAAAGCAACTAGGTGATGTGCTATTCCTAATCTCAAGCGGATCAGGACGAAGCGCTGTGAGGACCTAGTCACTACAGACAGATAATCTTGAAATCCCACTCTATGCTCCATCATTTGATAAAATACAAAGGTAGGTTGTTTCCCTACCACTCTCATTCGAGTCTCTATTTTGTGGGCCAAAAAGGTATCCTTCATCTCCTGTTTAGGTAAAGTTATCACGCATCCTGGATTTACCTGAATCTGGAGTTTAAATAGATTCCTAAATGAATCATTGATATATTTAAGCCAGGGGATACATGAGCTTTTATCCAGGAGTAGGCAATCTTTGATGATAGTTTGAGTGAATTTAGACTCATCTTTGGCCCAGATTGATCTCCATAACAGTAAAGGCCGCATAGCAATCTGATCAGCTAAATAATTTATTCCTACTTCTTGAAGTATTATTTCAGTAGACACTGATGGAGGTAGACTTAGGATGCGTTTTAAGAAAGAATTTTTTTCATGTTGTAAAATCTGACTACAATTGTAGCCCCACACCCCTGCACCATAAAGAGCTGTGGCAACACATCTATCCTTGTATATGTCTACCATATCCTTGATACGGCGATTGCCTAACTTTGATGCGAATCTAAAGATCCCGTGAGCACTCTTGGCCATCTTTGAACGGACGTTGGGTAATTCGTGCGTCCAGTTCCCATTACCTGAGTAGGTTATCCCCAGGTAGCAAAAGGTATTGACAAATTCTACTGGGGAACTGTCAATATAAAAGGTTTTACATTTCTTAGGTTTCTGGCCACACACCATAACAAAAGTTTTTGCCTTGTTAATTAATAATTTCCTATCAGTAATAAAATTACTAAAATTGTCTATTAATCGTTGTAGGCCGACTGGGGTTCTAGAGAGCAGCACCGCATCGTCTGTGTAAAGCAGGACAGGGACGGGGCTGCCAGCGATTTGAAGTGCGTCCGCCTGCACCAACTGGAGGACTTTATCAACTTCGTTTATAAATAGGGAAAAAAGTAGTGGTGCTAGGACGCAGCCCTGGCGGATACCTCGTTTAACCTTGATGGAGTGAGGTTTGTAAAATACATCCTCATGAAATTAAGTAACCCCATAATAATGTATTGACTGCATGAACTAATCAACTCTGAATGCACACATTTACACAAGGGGCAAACGCATTTTACGTAATATACTAAACCATGTTGGCATGAGTACGTATTAATTGTTTGCGCTTTGAAAAACCGTACTAATGCATGTTTATGCTATGTTGTACATTGCACATTTTGCATGTTGTGCACAAATAACGAAAAGTTTGCTTTAACTTAATAGCTTTTGCTAGGATTTAATTAACACAGGGATTGCAATTTAAAGCAATCAAGGAGGGTGATACCCACCAAAGAATCAGGAAAACCACTTCCTTGGCCGAGGTTGTGGCAAGAGGTCCCCAGAGATAGGCTCAGAGGACAAAGTTAACAGGACAGATGCAGCTAAGCTTGCCATAAACTAACTACTAAAAATAATCTCCCAAACAATCTACCTTGCTCTAGTTCTCCTCGGACGCAGTCTCCTCCCAAGCACTCCCGCAACGTTCTCGTACCTAAAGTGTTCTCTGGCTTTGTGCTGGTCTGCTCTCTCTGTCTTGGATCTGCCACTCCGGCCTGCACTGCTATACCGGACCGCACTGTCTCAGGTTCGTCTGATCTCTCTCCGACCCTTCTCTCTCCTTCTCTTCTGATCTGCGTATCGTCTCGTCTGCGTCTGCTCTCCGTCTACTCTGACACACCCCTAATTGGGACATCAGTTATACCTTTCTGTCTAGCACACTATCTTACAATGTTGCAGTATCGGTAAAAACTCGGTCTGTGATTGGTTGTCATAAATCATACTAGGGTCGCCTCATCCAGTTCTCCCCACAAATCCATCCTATACCGGTTCTAACAAAGGAAGAATTTAAGACCAATACATTCGTATACCACTGACATTCATAATTATACATTTTGTCACATTGTACATTCTGATATCCGTTTCATATTCGAATTGCACGTAGTGATGGCTGTTCCCACAGTCGCTGTCGCGTCTTGGCACACAAACAATAGGACATAGGTCAATATGGCCTTCACACGAGTTACATCAGCTGGTACACTCTGTAGTCTGCGAGCAGGCAACCCATCCCGGCGCATGCGCACTTCACACCGACCAGGCCAACCACATGCTGGTTTAAACGAGAGGCCATTTTCATGCAGGCCCAATCCCGTACTAAAGTAAACAAACACAAAAGAATATTAATTCGTGAAATAAAACCCATTATGTTTACCTCCCACCATACTAGCAAGTATATTTCTGCAAGTCTTTATGCTGTACCTTCTCTTCCCCATTCCTATGCACGCTTTGATATTGATGCAAATGATTCATTTTGATTACATTTCTTGATAATTTGTTCTCTTATATGCAATCTTGTGTGTGCACTGATGATCTAAGTAAGAGCATTTAATAATATAAAATCATTAACTGAAGAAATGACTCTGTGGTTATTTAGTTAAATGTTAAACTGTTTAGTTACTCATAGTCACCATCAACTCTTCAACTAATGGTCCATCGACCAAAAGAAGAAATAGTTGAAATTACAAATAGTTAGAATTATATACAGATGTTATTAATGTGAAGTATAGTACTTAATAAAACTGACAAATTAAACCCCCAAATCCAGCGCCTGTTCTCAGGGATCATTTATGGGTAATGTGTGATGGGCCCCGTTGTTTGGTAAAGCAATTTATGTATGACGAGATTTCCTTTGGTCCCTGGCTCATGAATTAGGGGTTGCGCTGGATCAGCCTCAAAGTTTGGTGTGCACTCACTGCGCTGTCCGTATCGCACCTTACATGACAGTTTCTCATACAGCCTGTGAGGAAAAATATTATTTGTTTGGGGGCCCAAGGTTAAGCAAGGTTGGCCTCAAGATGGTATGATCAACGAGGTCAAAGGCACTACTGAGATCTGCAAAGCACAGATATAATCTCCCCTGCTTTGCGCACGTATATTTGCCTATTAAAAGTTCTAAATTGACACATTGCTCTAACGTTCCCAGCCCTTTTCTAAAACTATATTGCACTGGAGATAGTATCTCGTTTTCGCTGGCCCACTCTTCTAGTCTCACCAATAATATTCTACTCATCACTTTAACTGATGAGTCCAGAAGCGAAATGGAGCGATAGCTTTTAGCCTCTGATTTGTTACCTTTTTTAAAAATAGGAATTATCACTGATTGACCCCATGACGGCGGTATATACTCCGTCACTGCTAAGTTAAAAACTCTAGTGAGAATAGGACCCCATAAATGTTTTGCGGCTTTATAGACGTCGAATGAGGAACCCATCTGGGCCAGGTGCTTTACCACCCCTGCTTCCAGTCAACGCTACCTGCACTTCATCGATTGTAATATCTAAAGGTATCACCGGCCACTTACTCTCTGTTAGGCTTTGCGTCCTAGATGCATCAAGATCTGGTGGATTAAAAATACTAGAAAAATGTCTCACCCATGCATCACAATTAACATGGGAAAGTAGTTCGGGGAATCAGTCACTCTTTAAAAATGGCGAGTTCACAGTTTCCCAAAATAACTTGTTGTTTGCTGTATCTGCTGCCATGGATAGCTTGTCCCATGCTAGCTCCTGAAGCTTACTTTTCCTTGCCTTAAGGGCCAATTTATAATTAAAGCGTAGATTTTTGATTAATTCATTATTTCTAGGTTTGTTGTATAAAGCTTGTTTAAGTTGGCTTAATGCCTGGGTACAAGTGTGATCAAACCAACCTCTACATTGTCTACTTTTTTCCCTAAAAGGGGCAGTCAATATCCCCTCAGTTACAATATTAATTTTCAAAAAATTAGCTAACAGCAGAGAGGGGCTAACGTCCTCATTAAGGCAGTAGGATATCTCTGCACCACATTTTGTGACAATTTCATACAATACTTTTACCAGTTCTACACCTGCCCATTTAATACGTGTCCCATTCGGTCTAATAGGAGCGATGCTAATTATGATATCTTGATGTACTACTGCTTTTAGGCCCCAACCAAGGGTCGACATTAAAATGCAGTTATGGTCACTCAGTGCTAACTCGGTGATCCATGGGGTAGAACACATATGGCTAATGCTAGTTGAGATTAACATATGGTCAATAATAGATGTAGCATTTCTGCCTATAAACGTTGGTATGAGACCACCACTAGTATCCCGAGCACACTGTAGTAATTCAAGGTCATATTTAGCCATCATCAAATTTAGGGCTCCTCCATAATCATTATGTGGGAAATGCATACAATCGTCATCCTCTTCGTTCATACTTCCACAAACCTTGGTCATCGACATTGAACATGATTGTATATTAAAGTCCCCAATCCATATTATTACAATATTGGTTGTGATCATGCTTAACAAATTATCAAGCCCTTTATCTAAATCAGATACAATATTACTGCGGGTTGAATCGAACACATTATTATAGTAATTAACCACCACCACATCCCTGCCATCTTTACAATGCAACCACATAATCTGAGAGTCAGTGCTTAATTTGTAAAAAAATAAGTGCCGGGGCACCCGTTGGGAGGCCACTGCAGCTTGCACCACACATTGCCCCTACCAGCTGCCAATGACAGTGCAAACACAGTTACTAACCATCACACTCTTACAAGTGTGACAATTCATAGTATTCCAGGCCCCCAAAGCTATAAGAATGGCTTGGGAGGCAGGTATTAGTCACAGTCATTTCAAACTGTCTTCTGGCAGAGTGATCAGACGCATCTTTGCCGTGACTTGGAACGGAAGCAACCACTGAAGGCTGAGCTGGCGGCTCGGTGTAACAACTGTGCCTTTAAGGCCTGTACTCACAGGGCAGGCTGAGAGCAATCACCCCCTCCCCCCTCTTCCTCATAAGAGCCTGGTTTGCTGCGCGCTCCTCCGATACAGAATGCTGAGCTGTACCATAAACAGCACTATTTCTTCTTCCTGTGGAGCCATAATAAATCAATGTTTTATCTCAGCCAAGAGAACTTCCACCTTGAGAAGCTCACTTCGAAATGACAAAGCAACAATAAATTATATATTTATATGCCGAACATTATGAGTAGTCCCGTCTCAAGGCGCAAATAACAGAAGGAAGGATGAACACCTGAGTGCATCTGTTGGAATCCAACCCTGTGATCTTCCGGTTGCACTAAGCCAGCATCAATGGGTGCATTAATCAACTGAGCTAACTTCTACACTCATTACTGTGGCATCACTTCCATATGCACACACTTTATCCAAATAGATATTGTGCCTCGTATTTTTCTCTTTGTACCCCTCTAGCATCAGCTAGGCAGACATGGTTTTAGCATCGCTGTTGTATTTCTGTTCAGATTACTCCACTCACAGTAGTTAATTTGTGCTGATGGTTGTTAGCATAATCAGCCATTTGAATGCTTTGTAAATAACACTGAACAATGGCACACAGCTGATTACAGAAAAACAAGATTACCTGAACGTGCAACTCGAGGCAATTTTTCGTCTAGTAGCACGTTCAGATAGTCTTGCTTTTCTGCCATCAGCTGTGTACTAGGGTTCAGTGTTATATTTGTCTACAAAGCATTCAAATTGCTCATTATGCATAATCACGTTTTATCGTGTGGGGCCCACGGCTGCAGTTCTTCTGCCACAGCTGCTGGCTTTTAACTTAAAAAAAAGATTTTGCTGCAAAAGTTAAAAGCCAGCAGCAGTACAGGAAGAGCTGCAGCCAGGGGCCCCACACTATTAAACGTTATTTAGCATGATCGTACATTTCAAAGCTTGAATTGTAGACAAATATAACGCTGGTCAAAGGCATTAATTACTTACCTGGATTTCGGGACAGCCTTCTTAGTTTAAATTAATCTGCGAGGGTGGAGGCCTGCTTCACGACACGCTGATTGCTTCTGTCCTGTGATAATGATTAACGCTGCAGCTGCGCAGTGTGCTGGGCGGGCCGTGGGTGAAAACAACAACTGATTGGTCCGATTCGGGGCACAAACTTCATGATTCGCCAAGGAGGGACGGGGCCAGGCTAATATTATATTTTGCAAACGTTTATTGGTAGTGCATTAATCTTGCGCGCTACCAATGAATGACTGCAAAATGGAAATGGGGTGTGACGGTGTTGGTGACCTACGTTGAGACCCAGCCCAGGCAGTTTCAGTTTCTGGCGGTAATGTGAGGTGTGTGGCTCATATTTAGGCGGGCGGCAGATTTGAAATACTTTACGCGCGCATGCATTGATGTGTGATATCAGCTCTTCACAGGGATGGGGAGAGACTGGAAAGGTGGCACCTACTCTGAGAATGCTCAACCAATTATTGCTCAATTGCATGTGGGCTTGACTAGAGTGTAGACCCGGCCCTGAGAAATAAGTGCCGGTGCTAAGCACCGGAAAGCACCGGCACAAATTAAGCACTGCTTAGAGTGTGCTCCAATCGTGACAACTCTTTTAACAATAGCCAGTAACTTATTTGAAATAAGTGTCAGAAGCCCCCCTTTAGCTCTACCAGCAGGAGAGGCCACTGCTTGAAGCCAATATGAAGTAAACCCTTCTACATACACCGGGTCCGTACACCAGGTCTCTTGCAGGCAAATTATATCAAGATCACTAGTAATAAAGTCTTGCCATCCTAGTAAGTCCTGTTTACTCCTTAAGCCGGCGATGTTCCAGGTTGCAATTGTATAACCTTTCTCTGGTGACTTCCCTGGACTAACAAGAGGGTACTCGCCCTTACTTCCTTTATCCATACTTATATACTGGGCCTCTATAAGTGTACTCTCGGTATTTGTGGCATCAGTAGGTTCATTATATGGTAGGTTAGTTACAAGCAATACCCCCACGCCTTGATCAACTACCCAGTCTCCACTGAGGGGGGCTCCGACTTAGGGGGATCAATACCCTTTTGTCAATCATTATCTTGTAGGGTACTCAACGCCTGGTATCTATTCGAGACTGGTAAATCATGTTGGGGATAGGTTGGCAGAACTGGTGTCAAACGGAGGGGGCTTCGATCATCTTCCCTGTGTTGTTTAGGCCTTAGATGCCTGTAAAAAAAGTCAAGGGGTTGTAATGACATGTTCAGGTCAAATTGTAAGGGTGGGGGTGCTCTGTCCAAGGTATTTCTAGCCCAGCTTGGGTTTCTGAAGTTAATGATTATACAGTCTCCTTTGAGACATTTCCGTAAGGGGCCAATCTATCCCACTGTTCGTGTCAGGAGTATCTGATTAGCTCCTGCCACTGGATAGCCACAATTCTTATCTAGCCAATGTACTACTCTATTCTTTAGAGTGTCATGGGTCTCTGTGTGGCCTGGCTGTAGGAGGGGCACGTTCACCAGGACTGCAACATAAGGACAGCATTCAGGTGGTAAATTTATGGGGACATCTACTCTTCTCTCATGAGTCATGTTGTTTCTTGACTTAATGTATTTAGCGGTTGATTGTTCCAGGTCAGACCTATCCCCTCGGACTAGTTGAGATTGGTTAGTCGGAGCCTGCTGTCTTAATGGATTAGGGTTTGCTGGCTCATTACTTCCTTTTTTATACCCTGTAATTATCATGTCATTTGGTCCCACAGCAGATTCTCTACCTATCCCTTTGTTTGTTCCCTTATCAGTCGGGATAGTTACCTTGAGTGGGAGCTCAATTAACCCCCCCACCTTGTTGCATCCCTCTTTGTCCCGGAGCTGGTGCTTGTATTCCTTAATAGGCCACTGATCTTGGTAACTTCGCTGGATAGTTTATCAATTTTATCATGGATTGGCCTAAGCAACTCCTCGACCTTCGTTATTAGTGTGGCTATAATTAGTGTTGTTTGTATATTTACAGCAGTGCCTTGATCGACTAAGCTGTTGCATAGAGGATCTGTAGGGGTCTGTATAGGGCCTTTCTTACCTTTTGTACTCCCCACCACTGTTTGTCTCTTCTTACACCCTCTCTTTCTCTTCAGGGATGGTGATCCGTCCGATATATGCGTGCGCGGAGGATCAAATTGTGTGTGAGGTTCTGGTTCAAGTTCTGGTTCAGGTTCTATTATATTTTCGGTGGTCCTAGGGGTTCCTTGGGCCTCAGCGTTAGCAACTTCCATTAATTGCATGCTCCCTCCCGGTAATAATCGCTGCTATCACCTATCTGCCCACCTTCCACCGTATCAGGTCCCAAGGATAGACGGTGTTCTGTCCTATCTATTTCATCGGTGATTGCACTAACCGCTTGCACTAGGAAAGAATCAATCATGGTGCGTGGGTTATCGGTTACTGATTTTTTAATCTTGCGTTTAACCATGGTGGCTTACCAGGGGGTATCTGAAGGTGGGATACAGGCAGGTATGTTCTATAGTACAAACACTCTAAAATATGGTATAAAAGGAAGGGGATACAAAGTGCTAAGTGCAAAGCTGCAAAATGCTGGGTTCAAAGTGCAAAGTGCTTGAAAAAGGGGAATGTAATACAATCGCACAATTGTTAGAACACAACCAAGCCCTTTAAATTGATCTTTTAAAAAGTGTTACATGAAAGAAAGTACAATGGTTAAGACAAATCTGATCAAAATCAGATACAAGTTGAATGAAAAGATTGTCGGTGATGCCTCCCCAGTACAGGTCCCTGGAGTTGGAAAACATACATGTGGGGTCTGGCAGGCTAATGTACGACCCTGCTCAATTTTCTTCCGTCTTCTTGCTCCTGGGCACCATTAACTTGCTCCAAAGTTATATGACAAGAAAAGTACTAGATGATATATAGGTTAAAGGCTCTCACCGCTTTCCAGTTGGTCACTTAACCCCTTCGCTGCTAGGCCTTTTCCCCCCCTGTGCTAAGCCTTTTTTTGGCTATTTGGGGTAGTGCGCGCTTAGGCCCCTGTAACTTTTTGACCACATAAGGTATCCACGCCAAATTTGCGTCCTTTTTTCCAACATCATGGGGATTGTAAAGGTACCCAGGGTTTGTGGATTCCCCTGGAGGGGTCCCAGAAATTAGCCAAAATACAGCTAAATTTTGGGGGTTTGGGAAAAATGCGAAAAAGGGCTGCAAATGAAAGCGTCTGGGTTTTTCCTGCAAATGGTATCAAAAGGGTTTGTGGGGCTGAAATCACCATTTTCCCAGCTTTTAGGGAATGACAGACTTTTGTCAGAAAACCAACATTTTTACACAGTTTTGGCATTTTTCTGGGACATAGCCTATTTTTGCTATTTTTTGTGTTTTCAACCTCCTTCCAGTTAATGGTAGAAATGGGTATGAAAGCAATAATGGATCCTAGACAGCTATACATTTTAGAAAAGTAGACAAAATTCTGAATTCAGCAAGGGGTCATTTGTGTAGATCCATCAAGGTTTCTTTATAGAAACTAACAGTTAAATATAGGAAACATTGAAAATTAGTTGAAAAAAACAGCCTTTTGTGTCAACGTTTTCACCTGTAACTTCTTCTAATTATGACAGCTCTTTGAAAGCAATATACTGTTGCATCCGCTGGACCTTACTGGTTGTGGGGATATATAGGACTTGTAGGTTCACCAAGAACCCGACGAACCCAGAGCCAACAACTGAGCAGCGTCTTGCGATGGTTTTTTATTATGTACCGGGTATATAGCAATTATTGTGGGAAAATGTATACATGGAAAAATCGGTATGAAAGACACCTATGTATTTCTGAAATGGGAACAAAATATAGAGTTTAGAAACAGTAGATATTTGCATATTTCCGAAATTGGGAATACTCATACTAGCATGAGAATTATCGGTCATTTCTTTAAATTACTTCTTTTTTACACAATGTCTTTCATTTGGAAGGCAGAATGCATCGAAAGTCAATAGGTAATAACAGTTGCTTTACAAATCTGAATTACCCTAAGTCTCCCGATAAAAATGGTACCTCACTTGTGTGGGTAGGCTTAGTGCCCACGACAGGAAATGGCTCAAAACCCAACGTGAACACACCACATTTTCACAATGAAAAATTACCCTTTTTTTGCAAAGGGCCTAGCTGTAGTTTTTGAACCCTAGCTCTGCCGGCACCTAGGGAAACCTAGATAACCTATACATTTTTGAAAACTAGACACCCAGGGAATCCAGGATGGGGTGACTTGACTGGCTCCCACCAGATTCTGTTACCCAGAATCCCTTGCAAACCTAAAAGATTGATTAAAAAACACATTTTCCTCACATTTCTGTGGTGGAAAGTTCTGGAATCTGCGTGGATCCACAAATTTCCACCCACCCCACGTTCCCCAAAGTCTTCCGAGAAAAATGGTACCTCACTTGTGTGGGTAGGCCTAGTGCCCGCGACAGGAAACGGCGCAAAACGCAACGTGGACACACCCCAATTTCACAGTGAAAAATGACCCTTTTTGACAAAGTGCCTAGCTGTAGTTTTTGAACCCTAGCTCTGCCAGCACCTAGGAAACCTAGCAAACCTATACATTTTTGAAAACTAGACACCCAGGGGAATCCAGGATGGGGTGACTTGACTGGCTCCCACCAGGTTCTGTTACCCAGAATCCCTTGCAAACCTAACAAATTGACAAAAAAAACACATTTTCCTCACATTTCTGTGGTGGAAAGTTTTGGAATCTGCGTGGATCCACAAATTTCCACTCACCCCGCGTTCCCCAAAGTCTTCCGAGAAAAATTATACCTCACTTGTGTGGGTCGGCCTAGTGCCCGCGACAGGAAACGGCGCAAAACGCAACATGGACACACCTCAATTTCGCAGTGAAAAATGACCCTTTTTTGGCAAAGTGCCTAGTTGTAGTTTGTGAACCATAGCTCTGCCGGCACCTAGGGAAACCTAGAAAACCTATACATTTTTGAAAACTAGACACTCAGGGGAATCCAGGATGGGGTGACTTGACAGCCTCCCACCAGGTTCTGTTACCCAGAATCCCTTGCAAACCTAAATGATTGATAAAAAAACCACATTTCCCTCACATTTCTGTGGTGGAAAGTTCTGGAATCTGCGTGGATCCACAAATTTCCACCCACCCCACGTTCCCCAAAGTCTTCCGAGAAAAATGGTACCTCACTTGTGTGGGTAGGCCTAGTGCCCGCGACAGAAAACGGCGCAAAACGCAACGTGGACACACCCCAATTTCACAGTGAAAAATGACCCTTTTTTGACAAAGTGCCTAGCTGTAGTTATTGAACCCTAGCTCTGCCAGCACCTATGGAAACCTAGCAAACCTATACGTTTTTGAAAACTAGACACCCAGGGGAATCCAGGATGGGGTGACTTGACTGGCTCCCACCAGGTTCTGTTACCCAGAATCCCTTGCAAACCTAACAAATTATCAAAAAATACACATTTTCCTCACATTTCTGTGGTGGAAAGTTCTGGAATCTGCGTAGATCCACAAATTTCCACCCACCCTGCGTTCCCCAAAGTCTTCCGAGAAAAATGGTACCTCACTTGTGTGGGTCAGCCTAGTGCCCGCGACAGGAAACGGCGCAAAACGCAACGTGGACACTGCTCAATTTCGCAGTGAAAAATTACCCTTTTTTGGCATAGTGCCTAGCTGTAGTTTTTGAACCATAGCTCTGCCGGCACCTATGGAATCATAGCATACCTATACATTTTTGAAAACTAGACACCCAGGGGAATCCAGGATGGGGTGACTTGACTGGCTCCCACCAGGTTCTGTTACCCAGAATCCCTTGCAAACCTAACAAATTGTCAAAAAATACACATTTTCCTCACATTTCTGTGGTGGAAAGTTCTGGAATCTGCGTGGGTCCACAAATTTCCACCCACCCCGCGTTCCCCAAAGTCTTCCGAGAAAAATGATACCTCACTTGTGTGGGTTGGCCTAGTGCCCGCAACAGGAAACGGCGCAAAACGCAACGTGGACACACCTGAATTTCGCAGTGAAAAATGACCCTTTTTTGGCAAAGTGCCTAGTTGTAGTTTTTGAACCATAGCTCTGCCGGCACCTAGGGAAACCTAGCAAACCTATACATTTTTGAAAACTAGCCACTCAGGGAATCCAGGATGGGGTGACTTGACTGCCTCCCACCAGGTTCTGTTACCCAGAATCCCTTGCAAACCTAAACAATTGTCAAAAAAACACATTTTCCCCACATTTCTGTGGTGGAAAGTTCTGGAATCTGCGTGGATCCACAAATTTCCACCCACCCCACGTTCCCCAAAGTCTTTCGAGAAAAATGGTACCTCACTTGTGTGGGTCGGCCTAGTGCCCGCAACAGGAAACGGCGCAAAACACAACATGGACACACCTCAATTTCGCAGTGAAAAATGACCCTTTTTTGGCAAAGTGCCTAGCTGTAGTTTTTGAACCATAGCTCTGCCGGCACCTAGGGAAACCTTGCAAACCTATACATTTTTGAAAACTAGACACCCAGGGGAATCCAGGATGGGGTGACTTGACTGCCTCCCACCAGGTTCTGTTACCCAGAATCCCTTGCAAACCTAAACAATTGTCAAAAAAACACATTTTCCCCACATTTCTGTGGTGGAAAGTTCTGGAATCTGCGTGGATCCACAAATTTCCACCCACCCCGCGTTCCCCAAAGAGTTCCGAGAAAAATGGTACCTCACTTGTGTGGGTCGACCTAGTGCCCGTGGCAGGAAACGGCGCAAAACGCAACGTGGACACACCTCAATTTCGCAGTGAAAAATGACCTTTTTTGGCAAAGTGCCTAGCTGTAGTTTTTGAACCATAGCTCTGCCGGCACCTAGGGAAACCTAGCAAACCTATACATTTTTGAAAACTAGACACTCAGGGAATCCAGGATGGGGTGACTTGGCTGCCTCCCACCAGGTTCTGTTACCCAGAATCCCTTGCAAACCTAAAAAATTGTCAAAAAAACACATTTTCCCCAGATTTCTGTGGTGGAAAGTTCTGGAATCTGCGTGGATCCACAAATTTCCACCCACCCCACGTTCCCCAAAGTCTTTCGAGAAAAATGGTACCTCACTTGTGTGGGTCGGCCTAGTGCCCGCAACAGAAAACGACACAAAACACAACATGGACACACCTCAATTTCGCAGTGAAAAATGACCCTTTTTTGGCAAAGTGCCTAGCTGAAGTGTTTGAACCATAGCTCTGCCGGCACCTAGGAAACCTTGCAAACCTATACATTTTTGAAAACTAGACACCCAGGGGAATCCAGGATGGGGTGACTTGACTGCCTCCCACCAGGTTCTGTTACCCAGAATCCCTTGCAAACCTAAACAATTGTCAAAAAAACACATTTTCCCCACATTTCTGTGGTGGAAAGTTCTGGAATCTGCGTGGATCCACAAATTTCCACCCACCCCGCGTTCCCCAAAGTCTTCCGAGAAAAATGGTACCTCACTTGTGTGGGTCGGCCTAGGGCCCGCGACAGGAAATGGCGCAAAACGCAACGTGGACACACCTCAATTTCGCAGTGAAAAATTGGATCACTGACAGAATATCGATTACAAGAATATCGACCTACAACAATATCGAAGTAAAAATATAGAATGCCAAAATATCGAATCCCTATCTACAAACAGGTAAGTACAAAAATATCGAATCCAAAATATAGTTGTAAAAAATATAGTTAGTCAAAATATCGAATTTTTTAAATATCTTAAAAGTAATGTAAAATTAATGAAATAATATATATAATTAACTAAAACATACTTAAAAATACTTAAATAACTTTAATATTAATAAATAATTAATGTAAGTTAAAAAAAATAAACATACATTTTTATTTTTTAATACATATATTAACGTAATATTTATAAAAAATATTCAATATTTTTAGCGTAGGATAGCGGGAGGGTAAAATTTACTATTACCACTCCAGTGAGTGCAACAGTAGGGAAAGCATTGGATAGCGGGAGGGTAAAAATTACTATTCCCACTCCAGTGAGTGCAACAGTAGGGAAGCGTTGGATAGCGGGAGGGTAAAAATTACTATTCCCACTCCAGAGAGTGCAACAGTAGGAAAACGTTGGATAGCGTAGGGGTAAAAATTACTATTCCCACTCCAGAGAGTGCAACAGTAGGGAAAACGTTGGATAGCGGGAGGGTAAAATTACTATTCCCACTCCAGAGAGTGCAACAGTAGGGAAAGCGTTGGATAGCAGGAGGGTAAAAATTACTATTCCCACTCCAGTGAGTGCAACAGTAGGGAAAGCGTTGGATAGCGGGAGGGTAAAAATTACTATTCCCACTCCAGAGAGTGCAACAGTAGGGAAAGCGTTGGATAGCGTAGAGGTAAAAATTACTATTCCCACTCCAGAGAGTGCAACAGTAGGGAAAGCGTTGGATAGCGTAGGGGTATAAATTACTATTCCCACTCCAGAGAGTGCAACAGTAGGGAAAGAGTTGGATAGCGTAGGGGTAAAAATTACTATTCCCACTCCAGTGAGTGCAACAGTAGGGAAAGCGTTGGATAGCGTAGGGGTAGAAATTACTATTCCCACTCCAAAGAGTGCAACAGTAGGGAAAATAATGATTTAATATTTTAATAAAAATAAAATAATTATCAATACCAATAAAAAATTAATTAAAATGACTTACCAATTACAAAATATTTAATAATTAATTCTAAATACCAATAAATATTATTTCTTAAAAATGAATTACCAATTAATAAAAATGAATTACCAATTAATAAAATTAATTACCAAATAAGAATTAATTAACAATAAATTAATAATCAATACCAATAAATAAAAATAAATAATTACTGAATTACAATTAAATTACTTCCCACCCTATTCCCTATAAACCCACAACCCGCTCTGAATAAAAAATTAATACAATTAATATAATTATCAATTAAAAAATTAATAGAAATTAATTACCAATTAATAAAAATTAGTTACCAATTAATAAAAATTAATTACCAATTAATAATTAATTAACAATGAATTATTTATCAATACCAATAAATTAAATTTTAATAATTACTTAATTAAATTTAAATTACTTCCCACCCTATTTCCCTATAAACCCACAACCCGCTACAGAACTAAAACGCAAAAATTAAATTAAATATAATTAATAATTCCTAAAAATTAATATTTAATTTACTATAATTAAATTACTTCCCACCCTATTCCCCTATAAACCCACAACCCGCTACAGAATTAAATTACGCAAAAATTAAATAACATAAAATTAATTACTTAAAAAAATTAAAACATACATTACAAAAATAATACATACTTTTAACACATATACTAACACTTAAAACACTATAAAAAAATTCGATGTTTTTAACAACTATATTATGACTGTCGATATTTTGACAATAGATATTTCTTACCTGAATTTCGATTTTCTTAACCACTATATTTTGGCAATTCGATATTCTATCCATTCTATATTTACAACTCGATATTTTGGCAATTCGATATTAAAAATTCGATATTATGTCTGTTTACCGAAAAATTACCCTTTTTTGGCATAGTGCCTAGCTGTAGTTTTTGAACCATAGCTCTGCCGGCACCTAGGGAAACCTAGCAAACCTATACATTTTTGAAAACTAGACACCCAGGGGAATCCAGGATGGGCTGACTTGACTGCCTCCCACCAGCTTCTGTTACCCAGAATCCCTTGCAAACCTAAAAAATTGTCAAAAAAACCACATTTTCCCCACATTTCTGTGGTGGACAGTTCTACAATCTGCGTGGATCCACAAATTTCCTCCCACCCAGCATTCAACCAGGTCTCCCGATAAAAATGGTACCTCACTTGCGTGGGTGGGTCAAGGATCCGCGACAGGCAGGGGCCCAAAAGCTATTGAGGCGACATCAAAATTACCTATCACAAACCAACCTGGTTTTGCATGGGGGGTCCCATGAGTTTTTGGCCCGGGGCTCGGCAGCCATCTAGGAAACCTACCAAACCCACACATTTCTGGAAACTAGACACCCGGGGAGTCCAGCGAGGTATGGCTTGCGTGGGTCCCCCATCATTCTCCTACGCAGAATCCCCTGCAAACCTCAAATTTCGCCGAACAATTCACTTTTTCTCACATTTCTGTGGTGGAAAGTTCTGGAATCTGCGTGGATCCACAAATTTCCTCCCACCCAGCGTTCCCCCAGGTCTCCCGATAACAATGGTACCTCACTTGCATGGGTGGGTCAAGGACCCGCGACAGGCAAGGGCCCAAAAGCTATTGAGGCGACATCAAAATTACCTATCACAAACCAACCTGGTTTTGCATGGGGAGTCCCATGAGTTTTTGGCCCGGGGCTTGGCAGCCATCTAGGGAAACCTACCTAACCCACACATTTCTGGAAACTAGACACCCGGGGGAGTCCAGCAAGGTATGGCTTGCGTGGGTCCCCCATCATTCTCCTACCCAGAATCCCCTGCAAACCTCGAATTTCGCCAAAAAATTCACTTTTTTCTCACATTTCTGTGATGGAAAGTTCTGAAATCTGCGTGGATCCACAAATTTCCTCCCACTCAGCGTTCCCCCAGGTCTCCCGATAAAAATGGTACCTCACTTGTGTGGGTAGGCACAGTGGCTGCAACAGGAAATGGCCCAAATCGTACTCTGGAGACTTCAAAATTACCTATAGCAAAACTACCTGGTTTTGGGGGGGGCACCTGAGATTTTGGCCCTGGGCTCCGTGGCCATCTTGGGAAAGTACCAAACCCAAACATTTCTGAAAACTAGACACCCGGGGGAGTCCAATGAGGTATGGCTTGCCTGGATCCCCCAACGTTTTCCTACCCAGAATGCAATGCAAACCTTAAATTTAGCTGAAAAAAACACATTTTCCACATATTTTTGCATGGAATCACCGTGCCGGCACAAATGTCCTACCACCCAGCGTTCCCCTTGTTCTCCCGAGTAAAATGATACCTCACTTGTGTGGGTGTCCAAAGCAGAATTGGCTAAAACGTATTTTTAAAAAAATGTAGCGCTTAGAATTCTCGGTGCTATACTATAAATCCCTATGTTTTGGGCTCTTCCTAGCCACAGGCCTTTGGCCCACCCACACAAGTGAGGTATCATTTTACTCGGGAGAACAAGAGGACGCTGGGTGGTAGGACATTTGTGCTCGACACGGTGATTCCACAAAAATATGTGGAAAATGTGTTTTTCAGCTAAATTTGAGGTTTGCATGGCATTCTGGGTAGGAGAACGTTGGGGGATCCACGCAAGCCATACCTCATTGGACTCCCCGAGTGTCTGAGTTTTCAGAAATGTTTGGGTTTGGTACTTTCCCAAGATGGCCGTCGAGCCCAGGGCCAAAGTCTCAGGTGCCCCCCAAAACCAGGTAGTTTTGCTATAGGTAATTTTGAAGTCTCCAGAGTACGATTTGGGCCATTTCCTGTTGCAGCCACTGTGCCTACCCACACAAGTGAGGTACCATTTTTATCGGGAGACCTGGGGGAACGCTGGGTGGGAGGAGATTTGTGGATCCACGCAGATTCCAGAACTTTCCACCACAGAAATGTGAGAAAAAGTGGATGTTCGGCGAAATGTGAGGTTTGCAGGGGATTCTGGGTAGGATAATGATGGGGACCCACGCAAGCCATACCGCTGGACTCCCCGGGTGTCTAGTTTCCAGAAATGTGTGGGTTAGGTAGGTTTCCCTAGATGGCTTCGAGCCCGGGCCAAAACTCATGGGACCCCATGCAAAACCAGGTTGGTTTGTGATAGGTAATTTTGATGTCGCCTCAATAGCTTTTGGGCCCTTGCCTGTCGCGGGTCCTTGACCCACCCACGCAAGTGAGTACCATTTTATCGGGAGATCTGAGGGAACGCTGGGTGGGAGGAAATTTGTGGATCCACGCAGATTCCAGAACTTTCCATCACAGAAATGTGAGAAAAAAGTGCATTTTTCGGCAAAATTTGAGGTTTGCAGAGGATTCTGGGTAGAAAACGTTGGGGGATCCACGCAAGTCATGCCTCCCTGGAATCCCCGGGTGTCTAGTTTTCAGAAATGTGTGGGTTTGGTAGGTTTCTCTAGGTGGCCGCGGGCCCCGGGCCAAAAGTCATGGGACCCCCTTGCAAAACCAGGTGGTTTTGTGATGGGCAATTTTGATGTCACCTCAATACGTTTTGGGCCCTTGCCTGTCGTCGGAGTACTTAGGCCTCCCACCCGAGTGAGGCACCATTTTATCGGGAGACCAGGAGAACGCTGGCTGGTAGGAAATTTGTGTCAGCCCGGTGATGCCACAACTTTCCACACACAAATGTGTGAAAAAGTGATTTTTTCAGCTAAATTTGAGGTTTGCAGGGGATTCTGGGTAAGAAAACGTTGGGGGATCCACACAAGCCATACCTCCCTGGAATCCCCAGGTGTCTAGTTTTCAGAAATGTGTGGGTTTTGTAGGTTTCCCTAGGTGGCCGCCGACCCGGGGCCAAAACCCAGGTAACCCCCGTGCAAAACCAGGTTGGTTTGTGATAGGTAATTTTGATGTCGCCTCACTAGGTTTTGGGCCCTTGCCTGTCGCGGGTACTTGACCCACCCACACAAGTGAGGTACCATTTTTCTCGGAAGACTTTGGGGAATGCGGGGTGAGTGGAATTTTGTGGATCCACACAGATTCCAGAACTTTCCACCACAGAAATGTGAGGAAAATGTGTTTTTTGTACACATTTTGAGGTTTGCAAGGGACTCTGGGTAACAGAACCTGGTGAGAGCCAGTCAAGTCACCCCATCCTGGATTCCCCTGGGTGTCTAATTTTCAAAAATGTACAGGTTTGCTATGTTTCCCTATGTGCCGGCTGCGCTAGGGCCCAAAATCCACAGGTAGGCATATTGCTAAAAACAAATCTGTTCCTAGTCGGCTTTCTGCCGCCCTGGGGGGATATCGGGGGTGGGGTTGCTCCGATATGCCCCCAAGGAGGCAGAAACTCTGTGGCTATTTTTTTGGGGGTAGGGGCATTGGTATGCCCATTCTGAGCAGCCCCACCCCACACATAAAAAAGCCAGTGTAATCGTTGGGGTCTAGTGGGCTTTTTGCCCCCTGGGGGAGCAGATTGGGGGCTACTGACCCCATCTTCCCCCAGGGGGGCAGAAAGGCTGTAATTGTTGCGGGTGGCGGCATTGACATGCCTGTTTTGGGCAGCCCCCACCCTAATAAAAATTTGCCCCAAAAAATCCCTGGTGTCTAGTGGGCTTTTTGCCCCCCCCCCGGGGGGGAGGCAGATTGGGGCTACTGCCCCATCTGCCCCCAGGGGGGCAGGAAGGCTGCAATTTTTGAGGGGGAGGATGGGGGCATGGGCATGCCCGTTTTGGGCAGCCCCCACCCTAATTCAAATTTGCCCAAAAACAAAATCCCTGCGTCTAGTGGGCTTTTGCCCCCAGCGGGGCAGTTTGGGGGCTAATGCCCCCATCTGCCCCCAGGAGTCCACTAGACGCCAGGGAGTTTTTGGGCAAATTTTAATTAGGGTGGGGGCTGCCCAAAACGGGCATGCCAATGCCCCCACCCTAATTAAAATTTGCCCCAAAAATCCCTGGCGCCTAGTGGGCTTTTTCCCCGGGGGCAGATTGGGGGCTACTGCCCCATATGCCCCCCAGGGGGGCAGGAAAGCTGTTATTTTTGCGGGGGAGGGGGTAGGGGCATGGGCATGCCCGTTTTGGGAGCCCCCACCCTAATTCAAATTTGCCCCAAAAAATCCCTGGCGTCTAGTGGGCTTTTTGCCCCCCGGCGGGGCAGATTGGGGCTAATGCCCCCATCTGCCCCCAGGGGTGGCAGAAAGTCCACTAGACGCTCAGGAGTTTTTGGGCAAATTTTAATTAGAGTGCGGGCTGCCCAAAATGGGCATGCCAATGCCCCCAACCAAATTAAAATTTGCCCATAAAATCCCTGGTGTCTACTGGGCTTTTTGCCCCCGGGGGGCAGATTTGGGGCTAATGCCCCAGCTGCCCCCAGGGGGGGCAGAAAAGCTGTCATTTTTGCGGGGGTGGGTGGGGGCATGGTCATGCCCATATTGGGCAGCCCCAACCACAAATTATAATTTAAAAAAAAAATCCCTGGCTTATAGTGGGCTTTTTGCCCCCCCGGGGGGGCAGAAAGGCTGTACATTTTGCGGGGTGGGGGCATGGACATGCCCTTTATGGGCAGCCCCCACCCTAATAAATTAATTGAGCAAAGAAAAATATCCCTGGGGTCTAGTGGGCTTTTTGCCCCCGGGGCAGATTGAGGGCTACTGCCCCATCTGCCCCAGAGGGCAAAGAATCTAAATCGCACCAAAACAAATTGGGGGAGCAAAAGCCCTTGCCCAAGGGGCCGCTCCCCCTCCCTGGTGTCTAGTGGGTGGATCCCTGGCTAGGGATCGCCCTCCTGGGGCGATCCCCAAGCAGGAGATCCACTGGGAGAGAGTACCATTGGAAAGGGGAGATTCTCCCTTTCCAATGATACCTCTCCCGTCTTTCTACGTGCCCGGGGGGCTGAGATAGCCCCTGAGCACATAGAAAGTGAAACTGAAATGAGCCTAAAGGCTCATTTCAGTTTCGTTTTCTGTGCAATGAGGACAGCGCGACGTGCGCGCTGATCCTCATGGCACAGAAACCAGGAGGGCCTCGGGAGCTGGGGAAGCAATTCCCCAGCTGCCAAGGTCACAGGGGTGTAAGAGAAATCCCTCTGCTGTCTGCAGCAGAGGGATTTCATGCCCCTGGCCTCATGACGGAATGGTTCCGTCATGAGCACAGGGGCACCGATGCTCATGACGGAACCATTCCGTCATGAGCATCGAATGGGTTAAGGTCCACACCTTGTTGTCAGCAAAGTCGTCCCTGTGTTTTGCCAGGACCCAGGACAAAAACTGGAACAGGGGAAGAAATATAAGGTGGCCCCGGAATCAAAGGACAAAGGGGGGGGTGGTCCAGCCCAGCCTCGTTTGGCCGTGGACGGGTGCAGACGGGCCCGGGCACGCCCGCGCGCGTCCCGTGATGCGCGAAACGGTGGAGGGTTTTGTGCGCCTCCAGGTGCCAAACACCAGAGCGCGTTGGCGGCAAGCGTGCTGCATGGAGTGCCAGGAAGTGGAGTCCCCCAGGCGGCAGAATCGTTGTCCCACGCTGCAGGATACCGTGTAGGGTTTTGTGCGCCTCCGGGCGCCAAACACCAGAGCGCGTTAGCAGCAAGTGTGCCGCGTGGAAGGCCGGGAAGTCGAGTCCCCCGGGCGGCAGAATCATTGTCCCGCGCTGCGGGAGACCGTGGAGGGTTTTGTGCGCCTCCGGGTGCCAAACACCAGAGCGCGTTGGCAGCAAGCGTGCTGCGTGGAGTGCCAGGAAGTGGAGTCCCCCGGGCAGCAGAATCGTTGTCCGCAAACCTGTCAAGTGCGGGAACACTTCATGGGGTGTTCAAAAAAGCAACATTTCCATTTTAACCCCCATAGAAATCCTTGCTCTCTTCTGCAGAAAGAAACTCTGAACAGAATTAAACCAAACTTCCCAGTAAAGTAAAACTTTGATCAAGGAAGTGCCTTTGTTTGGTTTGCTGTAAATTGGTTTGGTAGCTGCTGAGAAATAAGCTTAAAAATAGTGTTTCAGTTTGGGCATGAAGAGGTTAAATTCTGAAGCTATCTGGACTGCTTGGGTTCACATACCTCACGCTAGCACAAAAGTAACCAAAATATTAAAACCTGATTGGGCAAGGGTGCTGCTTCTTCTCCTGATAGCCATTTCAGTCTCATAGTATCCAAAATCAGATTTTTTTAAATGTAAGTGTAGATCTTATTATCATACTTAACTATAACATCAAGTAATTTACAAAAAAAGAGAGGTTTGGGGCAATACTTGCAGCACGTATCTCATGTGTGGATCATTGTATGGAGAAACATTATTGAAATGTAAGAGTCAAAAAGGACAAACCTCTTTCCTTTTAACATTGGAGAAACTCCTCACAAACTATAAATACACTATTGACTCAGCATAACCTCAACCATTTGTCCAAAGTAATTAGGCATTGAATTCATTAATGAATGTCAACAGTGATATATCATGGATGTACAGACTCCTTCTTCTTCTTTAATTTCTTTATTGATAGTTCTTTTAAAACATCTTCTCATGTCTGGTTGTAGCCAATGCGTTTCATCCTTACGGACTTCTTCAGGGCTACAAAACAGACATAAAATACATCAACTTTAAAATTCCATGCAAATTAGCCAACATGCATTACAAATTTACATTGTGAAAAAAGAGAAAAGACCCCATTAAAATCATTCCGCTCATCCAATTTTATATATTGTAATGTGGCCTCAAGTAACCACTCAAAACACATCATAAGATACTAGCCATCATAAATTAACATATCGCATTTTTCACTGTGCAACAATTGATTTCATGTTTCTTATTCATTGTAATCACATCTTATACTTGTCCCTTTGTATTTGAATACAACATTTGCTTATTCTATCTGTAATACAGCAAGGGAGGAAATACAAATTTACACCATACCTTTGTTTGATCTTTCTATTTCCAGTATCAAGAGAATGAATTGCTTTATATGATTATACGACCATCAACATCACATGATTCAGTTACAGAGCTATCTATTCTATATTGCAATGGATCACACTTCTGTTTCTTTTTATCCTAAAGGGACATGTAAGCATCATCACTATACTGTTCTTTACATTACTGATCCTTTTCCCAATTTCTATGTCCCGGTCATAGGAGGTGAGTCGTAAATACCTTTATGGAAGACAACTGTCTTCTCTGTCTTGAAATTACAATGCCTTGGTGACTCACAAACCCAATGGCTTCCTTTATGTTGTGATCTGGTGTGTACATTTCTTGAGGTACCACTATTATATCAGGCAAAGTCCTCCCGATTCAAAAAAATAGAACGATCCATTGAAATCCAGTTTTCCATTCTACATTTGTATGTATGAACAACTGAATATTTGATTATGATGAAATATTATAACAACTATTTGTTAACCTCAATTATTCATAAAATATTTCCTATGGATTTTCTATTACTCCATTAAATTAAAACAAATGCACCATGAGAGCACTTTACCTATTTATTCCTCTGAAGCAAAATAATCTCATCACATCTAAGTTCCTTTTATATATGTAAATCCGGGGACACAACTGAATATTTGGTCATGATGAGATATTATGCCAGCGATATACGAGCCTCAATTTTTTATGAATTATTCCCTGTAAATTTTCTATTGCTCCATTAAATTAAAACAAATGCACCATGAGAACACTTTACTATTCCTTCCTCGTAGCAAAAACAAATTTGCATCATATCTAATTTCCCTTTATATGGATACATCTGGGGACATAAGGAATTGCTTACATATTCACCTCCTTAGTTGTTACACATGAAAACAGATTACATATCCACGAGCAATGCTGATGCATAATTTCAACGGGTCAAGTGTTAACAACTCGAAAAGCAAGGCCCGTGTCTTCCAAATTACTTTCTCCCACAGGTTCCACAATGTCACCTCATGTCCTATTAAATTTGGGGTTAGTAAAAGAATGTTGTTTTTAGATATCCTTGACATTTCTCCAGTCATGAATGTACTTAGAGCCCCATATAGCACCTATTGTATTGACTTCCAAACAATTCATGTATATCGATCTCATAGCACAAAACATTCCTCCGACTTATCCTAGGAATAAAACTTTCTCCTGCCCCATTTAATTAAATGGCTTCAATCGAGAAGAGCAATATTGGAAACACATATAGTATACTATTCACACTCAGGATATAAACAACTTTTGTCTAGTTTTAAGTTAATATGCAACAAGATGTAATATCCCAAAATGCCCCATTTGAGTTGGCACCAATATAAATTGACATCCTTACTACATCCATCTGAAATCAGATTGCATACTTACTATCGAGCATGGTGGCTCCTGTCAAGGTCCCGCGCTGCACATCCGAAGGAGCAAAAAGAGTGCTACTGGGAAATTGCCATTTAAATATCCCCCATGATTGTCTTCACCTGAGCAGTGAAGTCAGAGCTTTGAGTAAACAACTGTGCCCGCCATATTGGATTAGTCAAATGCTCGTATATTTATAACTATTTCCAATCTGATCTTACTGAATCCCGATTTAAAACCCGTACTATATACACCTCAAGTCATGTGAAGCCATTATTTTAAACAATCCTATATGAGAAACAATATTGATCCTGAACCACAATATAACCAATCTGTGAACCAATCAGGATTCTAGTTAACCTACTCCGACCACTATATTGCACTGTTCGAAAGAGCATTCATTTTTAACTATTTCTTATCAATCCTCACTGAAACCCGATTAAAAAGAAACACTATGGGGTCGATTCCGATTCGGGCCGGAAAAAGCACCGACCGACTCGGATCCGGAAATAATACCGACCGACACGTACCTGTGGCGCCCGACACGCCAAGTACGATGCAAGGCGTGAAAAATCCGACCGACACGTACCGAAACCAAGTCGACCGACCGAGCCGCACGGAAAACAGCAATCCGGCCGGAAAAACACGCGAATCGAACCGACCGACACGCACCCGGAACAAATCCGACCGAAACGTACACGCGAACTCCAAACCGCAAAGTACGATGCAAGGCGCGAAAACCACGAGCGAGTCGGACGGAGGCCAAGCCGCACGACCGACACGCATACAAAACCGAGCCGAAGCAACACAAAACACCGCGACCGACGCGTACGCAGCATAAAAAACTGCACAAACACAGCGTGAACGAAACGGAGAAGACCGTACGAGACAAATGCAGGGTCCGACTCGGTCACAAGAACGTTTCCAACATACACAGACAGTACAAAGGAAAAATCACCCAAAAAAAGGCCAAACAAGCAATTACCAAGCCAATAAATACTGGGGGGGGGTGGGGACAGAGAACAAAGACACACCCACAACTCCACCTATATAAAGGACACAAATCACAACCATGAGCCTTTGCAAATGCCATTCCACTGCCAGCACCCAAGAGAAAGCAACGACACACCCACAGCTCATCCCTCACACAAGCCACACACCAGCAGCACACCAACAAATACCTACCTCACATACACCCAGCAAAACACACACTCACACACCCTCACCTGCACACCAACACACACATCACTCAGCATCACCACCCATCACCATGCCCCCAAGAAGAATCCCAAGTTCCTAGATTGTGAATTGGAAGTCATGGTAGACGAGATCCTCAGGGTAGAGCCACAGCTGTTTGGCACACTGGTCCAACAGACCCCCATCTCCCAGAAAACCAAGATGTGGGAGAGGATCATCAACAGGGTGAACGCACAATCACCATGTCGGTGCACAAAGAGCGACATCCAGAACAGGTGGTATGACGTGCGCAGGAGGGTACGGGACCTGCTGAAGAAAGACTACATCAACAGCCAATACACCGGCAGTGGCCCTCCTGCCAAGCCAATATACCTCAGGCCCTGGGAGGAGAAGGTGCGGGCCATCCTTCCGCCAGTGAGCGTATATGGACTAGAGGACATCCCAGAGCCTGGTGAGTACACAACAAATGTACACAATATACTGCCACAAAACACACACATCACTGTCAAGGGGAGAGTCAAACCATGCACTCATAGCAATTACACAGCAACCAGAACAGAATCATCCCAAAATGTGTATGTCAGTCAGATAAACACAACACATGCCATCAAAAAAGTCACATCCAACTGTGCCAACACATGTACAAACACAACTACAACTACAGCTAGGCAGTGGCACAAATAGAACTAACAAACACATCCAGACATGTAGCCACCACAACAACACCAACACACAGTGAAGACCACTCAAAGGAAGGAATTCTGTGTATGCTGGCCAAGTCATTGTAGCCAATAGCATCATGGGAGTCGCAGTCACACATATTGCCCCCCCCACAACTGTCCCATCAACACCACCCTGAACCATGCTCACATCACAGGGAGTGGAGAAGGACTCACAAGATGGCTGAAACTGGCTACTGCTGTGGGGAGCACAAGGCCCTGCTGGCAACTGTGCACCAACAAACAGCAGGACACCACTGACTGACATCCTGAGAGACAACTTCCACTCCCTGCAATGCAAGCACGTTCCATGGTGGGATATCTGGCTAGCTGGGTGGGAAGGAGGACTTGCAGCACTGACCATAGTCACAAGCACCTCCCCTCACACACACCCCAACACAAACTCCACAGAACCCACCTGGTAGAATGCAATGCCCCCATCCTAACACAAGATCCCACAAAGAACCACCACCCTGGGTTATGTTGTGTGAAGCACAGGGCCACTCTTGGGACTTCTAGCCAAACAACTGCCAGGACAACACTCCCAGCCATCCTGTCAGCACAGCCAGCCCACCCCACAGGGAAGCAGAGTCAAAAATAAGGAAGCATGGGCATGCTGGGAAGGGGGGTGGAGGCAATAGCATGATGGGAGTCGTAGCCACTGATATTGGTCACCCCCACAACTGTCCCATCAACACCACCCTGAACCATGCTCACATCACAGGGAGTGGAGAAGGACTCACAAGATGGCTGACACTGGCTACTGCTGTGGGGAGCACAAGGCCCTGCTGCCAACTGTGCACCAACAAACAGCAGGACACCACTGACTGACATCCTGAGAGACAACTTCCACTCCCTGCAACGCAAGCACGTTCCATGGTGGGATAACTGACTGGCTGGGTGGGTGGGAAGGAGGGCCGGCTGTCAACCAAACACAACCAATGCAGACCATGTTCACACCCCAAAAAATACATAGAAATGCCCAAATAATGCAGGACATTGTGCCACACCAATATCAACCCCTGACTGTGACGACTTAGGACAATGCAATGTACAGGCCCGCACCCAGAGGCACAGTCACAACTGTCATGTGTGTCAACCATTGATGCCTGCAGAAACATAACATACATTGTTTGTGTCTCCCAAAAACAGGTGATGATGGGGACACAGCAGCAGACGCTGAGGAGTCCCAGTCCCAGGAGGATGCGGAGCTCACTGGCGTCGTACAGCCTCTGTCCTCCTCGGACGATGAAGACCAACCTGGCACATCCGGTGCAAGTCAACATGCAGCACCAGCAGGACCACCAGCTGCAGCACCAGCAGGACCACCAGCTGCACCCCTGCACCCACCCCTCCAACGACTGTCACCACAAATACCATCCCTGCCGACATGGACAGAACAAGGAGCAACACCAGCACAGGGACCCTGGACCAACCTGGGGCCATGGACACCACCACCAACCCCCAAGGTGGACCAGGGTTATCTGTGCGTGCCACTGCACACACTGCACATGTCAGCAGGGGTGGTGGGAGGGGTGGGAGACAGAGGTCGCTGCTTGCAGACGTTGCTGGTGTGCATGATGACCCACAACTGGTACGCATAGCTGATGCGTACCAGTCCAGCACCGGAGACCTCAGCCAGGTAGTGGGGCTCCTCAGAGACATGAAACAGCAGCAGGCTGCCCATCATGCCCGCTTGGACTCCCACATGTCCCACGTGGAGTCACACATGTCCCGCGTGGACTCACACATGTCCCGCGTGGAGTCCAAGTGGGATGCACTGCATGAGATGACGGCGGTGCACAGGGACATTTTACAATGCCTCCGCCAGATGAACAGCAACCAGTCCACACCTCCCTGTGTGCCAACAACATCTGGTGCCGAACAAACTGCAACTGCCACAGGGAGGGAGGATGACTCTGGCGGAGAGTCCCCTGCACCGCAGCAGCCTGTACTTGAGGGGCCCCCCAAGAAGAGGGGTCGTCCGAGGAGGGAAAAGTGAGAGGCCGATGGCCAAGCGCAACTCCCAGGAAGCCTGAACCTGTTCTGGATGTTCGCCTTTGTGCACAGACTGTTCACCCTGTTGACGGCAACACTACTCTCACACATTGCATGGGGAGTACAAGTTGGACCAATGTGTCAGACAACTGTGGCCCCGATACTGGGGATCCTGTCTACCAGGACTTTCAATTCACCTAGGAACTTCGGATTGCAAGGTTTATGTACAGCACTACCCATCCTATGCACTATTAACACAAATGTATCACAATAAACACACTAATACACCATACTTGCCTCTGTCGTGATTCCAACGTGGGTGCTGTAATGGGGATGATGAACTGCAAAATTACACTGTGTATGCGAACTGCAACAGCAAGGACAACACAGGCATGTGAGTAAAGGCAACGTGACACATATGAGGGAGACACACCACCAGGGCTACACAACACATACACACCTAGGCCATCTGACTCATTGCCTACACTGATGTTGCCAGGGAAGACGGTGCAATGCACAGACACCACACCCATTCCCAGTTGTAGTCAAGTAGCCCACAGGTGCAGTAAGCAAATGGCAGTCAAATGTGTGACCACAGACAACGCACATCACAAAGTGAAGCACAGGTTTATTACACAGTTGCAACATGTCGTAACCACTACAGATGCAAGGTAATCCCACCTGGCAGCGGGCACACAGTCAACAACTGTAGACGGAAGGAAGTCCATGGGTGTGGCGCACATCACCTGTAGGGACACAACAGCTACCACCCTGGAAGTGCAATCACGTCGTCGGTGGACACAGTTGACCAAACGAATCTGAAAGTATCCTGTGAAGGACAGAAATGACACACAGTCAAAAGCAATGGAGTACAGGACAGAACAGCAAAACTCATGCACAATACATGTTACAAGATACCCACCCAGAACCAAGTTAGAATGTCAACACTGTTGGGGAGTACAGCCCACCTGTTAGCACACATCGCAACTAACCCTGGGCGAAGTGCTACGCTACGCTCGCGTAGTTTGCGAAGCTTGCGCTACTTCGCACAACGCGAATTGCACGTAGCACAGTGCGAACACGCGTAGCGTAGCGTAGCGTAGTGCCGCGGTCATTTTTGCTTGCTCGCGGTCCTCAACGTCAAGTTGGCGACCGCGAGCAAGCAAAATGACATCCCGGCGAGACTTTTTACTCGTTCGCGATCAGCAACATCAAGTTGCCGATCGCGAGCGTGGAAAATAAACCTCCCGGCGAGATTCTCAACGCGGGAGGTCAGGTTTCTCATTGCGAGTGGTCGCGTATGCTCGCGACCGCTCGCGATGAGAAACTACCAGTCCGCGTTGAAAGCTGCCGCTCGAGTAAAAATCTACTCGAGCAGCAGTAAAAGACAGCTCGCACTGTGCAAGTTGCCGTTTTCAATGATTGCAAAGTGCGGACAAGCATCCGGCACTGTGCAATCATTGCGAACAGTGCGCTACGCAGTTCGCGTAGTGCTACGCGAAGCTTGCGTAGCGCGAACTGCACTTTGCGTAGCTTCGCGAAGCATTACTTCGCGAACTACGCCCACCCTTAATCGCAACACACATCCAGTCAAGTAGCCCATGGACACACTCCAACAGCACCAGAGCACCACCCACACATCATGCCAACTCACATCATTGACATGACACATCAGGATACTCACATTCAGCTAAAGAAGTTGGTGATGAGCTGTGTGCGGACATCACCATCATCGTCACTGGCATCATGGTCCAGGCCAGGATCCTCCACAGGTGGCGGATGTTGGTCATTGTCATCCTGGATGAGAGGCAACTCCTTCCGCACTGCCAGGTTGTGGAGCATGCAGCAGACGATGATAATCTTGCACACTTTCGCAGGGGCATATGGGAGGGACCCTCCGGTCTTGTCCAGGCAGCGGAAGCGGCTCTTCAGGAGACCAAATGTCCGCTCAATCACTCTCCTGGTCCGACCATGTGCCTCATTGTAGCGCATCTGGGCTGGTGTCACAGGGTTCCTGAGGGGTGTCAGCAACCACGGCATGTTGGGGTATCCCGAGTCACCTACGGACAGACAAGTGCACATTAGCTGACTTGGAAAAGTGGGCGGAATACTACAGATCAGATCACACACAATGGCACAAAGTCAGTACACACCGACAAGCCAGGCACGCTGGTTCTGCATCTGTGCCATCATCCTGGGGATGCGACTACTCCTCATCACAAAGGCATTGTGTGCTGAACCAGGGAAACGGGCACACACGTGTGTGATGGTCATGTCTGCAAGACACACCACCAGTGCATTGACAGAGTGGTAGTGCTTGCGGTTCCTGTATGCCTGCTCCTGGGCCTGTGGTGGTACCAAAGCCACATGTGTCCCATCAATGGAGCCAATGACATGCGGCATCCTCCCCAGGGCATAAAAGTCACTCTTCACGTCAGTGAGTCGTCGCAGTCTAGGGAAATAGATGTACCGGTTCAGGAATAGCAACATTGCCGCCAAAACATCGCGGAGCACACGGCTCAACATGGTCTGTGACATCCCACCAGCAGTCGCCACAGTATGTTGGAAGGTACCGGTGGCAAAGAAGTGTAGGGCTGCCATCACCTTCACCTTGGGGGTCAGCGCTGTAGGATACGGCCGGCCAGGCTGCAAATGTGGGGACAACTGCACTGCCAAATCCTCAATCAGCTGCCTGGTGAAGCGGTACCGTCGGATGCTGTCCCGTTCCACCATCGTTGCCAGGTCTGGGAATGGTCGATGGACAGCAGGAGCCCTGCAGTGCAGAGGAGAAGTAAGCAAGATTGTCAGTCACCCCACATATGCGGCATTGAACACACTCAAGATCCCAACATACATCATTATGAGGCACAACTACATGAAGTGTGCAGTTCCGGAAGGACATGTATGGTACATACATGGCCAACATCTGTCAACACCGTCCAACAGGTAGCATCAATTAGTCCCAGGTTGGCCCATTGGATATCATGAGGCCGTGTCACAGTTCCCATCTCCTGCTGCCGTGTCACAATCACCCCCCACAGTGACATGTGAGGACAGATGTGCCCCAGGCACCACAGCTCAACGACAGGTACATTCCCAGGGACCCTGTATTGCCACATGGACACTGGCATTACATGGAGTATCATGTATACACCACAGCAAAACAACCATGACCCCCACAGGTAGTGGCCCCACTTGCCACGCCAGGACAGACATGGACGTATGTGACACACACACGCACAACATCAAAGTCCATGCACACACAACCTGGATGTGGAGACTGTCTCCCATTGTGCACATGAAATCAGAGACATTGTAAACACTACATGCACAAAGACTGTGGAGGACCATCACTATTGTGCCACTGGGACACCCTGGCTGAAACATACCGTCCCACATGGGACTCACGGGGTATGTGACATGACATACACATACACCACCGTGAAATGTGACCATGGCACATGCACTGATATGAACAGTTGCACATCACAGTGGTCATGTACACGTAACACCCAGGATCCTGTCCCCATGAACACGTGCACAGCCTGGGGGTGGCTGCCCACAGGTGACACCCACAGGACAACATGTACACCAACATACACACAATAGGAAATGCAGCCTTACATGCCTTATGATAAAGTTTGGACAGGCTGTCGTGATGTAGGTGTGCCCCTCACTCCCTGGGAGCTATCTGTGGCTGGCATATGTCCATCTGAGACAGGCATGCTGACATATGCCAGTCACATGTACAGTGATGCGTTGTACTGCAATGGACCGATCGGTGCCCCCGGCTGGCCCATTGCATTCAATGTGTCGTGGTACGCGTTGTACCCCTGTACGCGTTGTACTGCAATGGACCGATCGGTGCCTCCGGCCGGCCCATTGCATTCAATGTGCGGGTACGCGTTGTACCCCTGTACGCGTTGTACCCCTGTACGTGTTGTACCCCTGTACGCGTTGAACTGCAATGGACCGATCGGTGCCTCCGGCCGGCCCATTGCATTCAATGTGTGCGGGTACGCGTTGTACCCCTGTACGCGTTGTACCGCAATGGACCGATCGGTGCCTCCGGCCGGCCCATTGCATTCAAAGTGTGCGGGTACGCGTTGTACCCCTGTACGCGTTGTACCCCTGTACGCGTTGAACTGCAATGGACCGATCGGTGCCTCCGGCCGGCCCATTGCATTCAATGTGTGCAGTGCAGCGTTGTACCCCTGTACGCGTTGTACTACAATGGACCGATCGGTGCCTCCGGCCGGCCCATTGCATTCAATGTGTGCGGGTACGCGTTGTACCCCTGTACGCGTTGTACCGCAATGGACCAATCGGTGCCTCCGGCCGGCCCATTGCATTCAATGTGTGCGGGTACGCGTTGTACCCCTGTACGCGTTGTACTGCAATGGACCGATCGGTGCCTCCGGCCGGCCCATTGCATTCAATGTGTGCGGGTACGCGTTGTACCCCTGTACGCGTTGTACCGCAATGGACCGATCGGTGCCTCCGGCCGGCCCATTGCATTCAATGTGTGCGGGTACGCGTTGTACCCCTGTACGCGTTGTACCGCAATGGACCGATCGGTGCGCACCCATTGACAATGGGCTTGCCTGGCAACGGACGCGTTTTCGAATTTCGAACGAGTCGGTTGCTGGAAAATCAGTTGGTCACCCACAACAATGTTGCAAAATCATGTATGACATGAAGTTGAAGATTTGAAGGATGCTGTGGGCGTGTTTTGGTGCTGCTATTCCATGGATTGGCCAGATTCAGAAGATGCAAGCGACTTGGACCTATCACTTTGGACACAAGGGACAGTATCTGCCTCTCCAGCACATATATATTGCTGGCTGTTCCCCTGAGAGCTCACTTGCCTGCACTACATGCTCCAGGACGACATCTGCCACTGCACTGCTGCTGTCTCTGCCCCTCTGGACCCTGCAATGGCACGTACTGTGGAGAGAGCCCCAGCCTTCAGCCTTGAAGAGAACCAGGCCCTGCTGGACAGCCTACTTCCACAGTACAGCAAGCTGTATGGGACACTAGGGGAGCAGGTGAGTGTTCTGTGCACTGCCTTTCTGAATGTGCATTTTGTCTGACTAGCAAGGCTGGAAGTCTGCACGCCACTGGCTAGCAGGCTCACTGAGTAGTTGTCACCCCCTATAGTGTGTAGTGACATGCACTGGACAGGTATGGTGCAGTGACAGTGCATTTGAACAAGGTTCTACTTCCCATGCAATGATACCATGTAGTGACGTCTGGCAAACTGTCCATGGGCAGCTTTGCACTGCCTGTGTACATCATGTGCCCCTGTGATTGAGACATGTATATACAACTGTGTCATGCACGGATATGTTGCATGTGTAGTAATGGCCTTTTCACTTTGTCATCCTGACAGGTTAATGCCCATCGGAAGCAGGAGATCTGGAAGGACATCGTCCGGGCCGTCCGGTCCGTGAGGGTCTACAAGCGCCGGATCCGCAACTGCCAGAAGAGGTGGCAGGACCTTCGGGGCTGGACCCGGAGGATTGCACGGGTCCAGCTGAAGCTGTCGCCTCCTCGCAGGAGGGGCAGAACACGGACCCTGACCCCCACATGCTCCAGATCCTGGCGGTGGTGTTTCCAGACCTGGATGGGCAGCTGAAGGCCAGACAGCAGCAAGGAGGGGGTGAGTCAAAGACTGCACTGTGAACTCTGTATTACATGCTTTGTGCCCTCCTCTGGCCTGGTTCAACTGCCACAGTGCAGCAGTCATGTTGTCCAGGAGCCATGTCCCTCTATTGTGCACTGCCCACTGCTCATCTGATACCCAGGTGTGGCCCTTACATTCAGGGAATTGTGTCACTTGGGACTGTGTCCTTGCAGTTTGCTTCACTAAAGGTGGGGGACAGCATCTGTTTCCCTAACTCTGTTGTGGGCATCATGGGTGGGTCCATTGTTCACACAACGCCTGTGTTCGGACATGTGATCTGCGTGTTGCTTTGATATGCGGTCCACTTGCTGAGCTGAGCCACCACATGTGCCTGGGGTATGTGGCACACGGCCATGCAGCGGGTGGGAACAATGTTTGGGCCCCAGGAGTGTGCAGATTACGTGTGTCACACATACATAGCCAGCTATCCACTGTCTAGGGCACATTCCTCATTCATGTGGAGCAGGACAGTCATGCCTACTCCAGGCCATGCAATGCACTCTGTACTCCCACTCCCGTGTATCAGCTGACACATTGTGCACAGTGATTTGAGCCCGCAGGTGTCTGCCTCTGTGTCAGTGTGCTGTGGATTAGTTGCCAGGACTGCTGGGGTGTTTCTTGGTAGGGGCTCAGCATGCCCCTGGAGATGTGACCATAGGAGACGATACTTGTGTGTCACATAGGTGTTTGATCAGCTGCCCGTGCAGACTGGGGTATGCGAATGTGAAGTTCAGGCAGCTGTTCCCCATTCACAGCAAATTGTGAGGGGCTCAGGTTCAGAGGGTAGTGTCACAGGTCTCCCATATGTCCAATCGGTATGACCTGGACAGATGAGGGTTAAGATGATGTGTTGTGTGGGGGATGTACATGTGCACTTGTGCAGCTCCAGGACTTGCATTCCCCATGACCTACTATTGTGACACAGTGCATAGTGTTGTTGTCTGGCTGCCAAGTCATACATCACTGAGACAGTGATGTATGACTTAGCAGTCATGCCTCTGCCATGGCATGTGTCAACTTATTGGTGGTCCTGCAGGGGAGTGACATGTGCTACATGCACACCATTGTGGCGATGGCTATCAGGACATGGGTGCATCATGGTGTCTGTCGCTGGTATGCATCACATGCATTTCCTATTTGACTCTGGGCATCCCTTTCATCTGGAAACCTGTACTGACTCAGTGGCAAGAGCTGTGATGTGTGCATGTCCACATGCCACACCGTGTCCTCTGCACTGTCCAACTACTGTGTACTTGGTGCATGTGTCCACACTGGGGTGTTGCAATCCAACAGACACCAGACAGATGGGTGCAAGGCCATGTGGGATGTGAGTGCCATGCTTGGCATCAGACTGACAATTGGCTTCTCCTGTTCAGTTAGGGCACTTTTAGCAATGTACAACTAATGATGCCAGGGCTTGCTCTGTAATGTGCTGTGCTCACAGTGGTGTGTGCGTTTGGTGCAGGTGACTGATGTCTGTCTGTTTCCCCATTGTTTGCAGATACATCCACGGCCACGGAAGGGGACAGCTCCACGGACCAGGAGGAGCCAGAGAGCCAGACTGGGTCAGCAGCCGAGGAGTGGTCGGAGGGACCCAGTGGCACGGAGGGCGAGGGGAGCCACACCGAGGAGTCCTCAGAACCATCCACCTCAGCTGAGGACCAGAGCAACTCGGAGGATGACTCCCTTGTGGAGGCGGGTGTCAGCAGCCACCACACCCCAGCTAGTGTTGCTGTCCCCGCCACCACCAGCACCACCACCGCCCTCCCATCGGCTCCCATTCCCCAGGTCCGTGGAGGCTCCCATGTTCGGGAGCGTGTCTCCTTTGGGCCAGGCACCGCACCCCCTGCCCCTGTGTCCCCTGCTGCCCTGAGTGAGGAGTCTGTGTACCTCCTTCGCCAGCTCCATGTAGGGCAGACAGCCATGCTGAGTGTCCTCCATGCGCACACCGCACTGTTGACTCAGCTGGTGTCGTTCATGGAGGGCATCTCATCGGGCATGTCTGACCTACAGAGGGGCAATAGGTCCATGGACTCCTCCCTGACGGCAGCAGTGTCCCTCCTCAGACAGTCCCTCACCCCTCCTGCCTCTGCTCCATCCACACTCCCCAGCACCTTACCCGTCCCAAGCACACACACACCGGCACAGGAACACACCAGCACACACATGTCCAGCACACAGACACACACGCCACAAACAAAACGCACATGCACGCACAGTCAGGGGACTGAAACCAGACTCACAGGGGATGGGGCCCTGGTACACACACACGCATCCACGGGCACTGCGCAGTCCTCAGTTGCCTCTCCCTCCAAAGCACCCTCCCTTGCCTCACCTGCAACCCCAAAGACCCAGCGCCTCTTCCTCAGTGACCTCGGCCTCTTCCCCTCCTATCCAGCTGCTCCAGCATCCAGGGTGAAGAGGAAGCCCCCCCACACGGAGCAGAGTGCCCCTCACCCCCGGACACCCTCCCCCAGGCACAGACAGACTGAGGCCCCCACCCGCAAGTCCCCCGGAGTGGTAAGAGCAAGACCCCGCCGCCGCCCTGCAGCTCAAGCACCAGGTCTCCTTCCTCCATCCCTCAGGCCCCCACTCCACAGGTGCCCCCACCACACCCTGCCCCAGGTTCCCCCACCCACAGATATACAATCCCCAAGAGGCTCCGGCCTTCTCCCCATGCCACTTGCTCTCCCGGCACCACACCCCCGCTGCGCTTGTCTGTGCCACTGATGTGGTGAGGGTGTCCTCCCCTCTGTCCAGCCCACCTTGCCTGTTCCCCATTCTCCTCCCTGGTGGTAGGCACTGCAGTGGAGTCCACTACCACCCTGTCTGACTTGGGCACTGCAGTGGCGGACCTGTCCACTCCATCTGCAGGGTCCACTGCAGTCGTGCCGGCACCCACAACATCTGAGCCATGCCCCCCAGTTGTGCCGGCACACACCATGTCAGACACCTCCACTGCAGTTGTCAGTGGCTCTCCAGCACCCACCACCCCTTCCCTGCTTCCTCCTGGTGAGCCCTGATCCTGTCCCTGCGGTGCCTGGCCTACCCCCCGGTTGCCCCTCCTAGTGGATTGTCCCTGGTTTTGTGCAGGCATGTGTAGGGTGGCATCTGCCACTGTCACCCACTTGTGACTTTGTTGATGGACTGGCCATTGGCCTTTGTTTATGTTCTACCGGACTTCTACTTTTAATGCCACATATGCTGAATAAAGCAACTTTCTGTTCTCTAGTGCTTTTGCTTCTGATGTACATGATGTTGATGATGCTAACCATGCCCTTGCTGCAGTGATGGTGATATTTGGTCTCATGATAATGAAGTGTTACTGTGCAGGAACCCATGTGGTCCAGGGGGAATGTGTCCTATCCTGTGGTGTATCCATGTCATCCATAGCAGCATCTGAGGGTGTCATGTGTTCAGTATTTGGCAATGGGATTTCCTACTTAGATTGGCAATTTCACATCTGTGGCTTCCACCCCTGCACATCTGTTGTGCCTGCCATTGTTCAATTCGTCTACTTCCCTGACCGTGTGGCCATCTCCAGTGGACATGCAGGTTTGGGCATCAATGGGGAAGGACTCATCTGTGTTGTCAGTGCAACATTGCTATACAAGTGTGTTGGATCTGTGCTGATGATTCCGTTGGCACTTCCATGACCAGGCTGATGTGACGGAGCCCTCATTTGGTGCTAATTGTTGATTGTGTGACCAAGTGCTCAGCTGACATGATGGGGCCCTACTGAGGCAACATATGGCACAGCTTTCCTCACACAGGAGTGGAGTCCCCTCATGGCAGTGTGTACTCCTGTGACATTGCCTGCGCCCAAGGTGTGTGTTGTATGTGCATGTCTGTGTGTTCACTTCCGTTTAGCTGTGCATGCTGTGATCCCTAGTATTGTACCTGTTTGTGATGCTAGCTGAGTTGAGCTATGTTCCCCCAAAGTCTTCTCCCTGGGTTCTCTGTGATGTGGGTGCATGGCACATTACTGGTCATCAGGGTGTCACCCATAGGTGTGTTTGCTGTCAGGGCTGAGTTTGTGTGCAGACGCAGATGGGTCACAGTCAGATTTCCCCTTGGCACTTGTTGTTTGCCCCTGTCATGTGATTTCCAGTTTGTGTTATCTTTCAGTGATTGTGACACGTTGTGTGTGTGACTGCTGGCACTCCTCAGGGTCCGGTCTGCAATGTTGGTTGTTGTCTATGTGTGTTCTTTGTGGGTGACCTTGGCTTCTTCATTGGTGTGTGACTGTGGCTGGGATCCCATTGGTTGGTGTGGTATTGCCGTCATGTCCATGTACAGCGTAGTGTGCAGTGTGTCAGACATTCAGGAGTCTTGTTGAGTGTCCATGTGTGATGTGTTTCTGCACCTTGGTTCCCACCCACCACCCTGGAATAGTCATGGGTGCATGTGCAATGTCACCAGTGCATGTGTGCTTCACTGCTGCACATTGTTGGAGGTCGAGGGGTGTGGTGTTGAGTGTGTGCAGATGAGAATTGTTGCCCGGCTAGGCCCCTGCCTCCATGTTGGCCTTGGCTTACTGGCCATGCTGTTTGATTTGTGCTTGTGTAGGTGTGATGGTAGTTAGTTGCTCAGGACACATGACTGTGGTTCACAGTGTGAACCACATTTAGCTTTGTCATCACAGTGGGATTGTAATGCAGCCCAGGGTCACCACATTGTGGGGGCCCTCGGGGTGGTGCTGTGGTGTTTCTGTGTCTTGCTGTGTCAGTTGCTGTCCCTACGTGCCTGTGTGACATGTGTGATTTGTGCTCCCTCTCATCTGACAATGCCTGCTTGCCCACATAGGGGATTTGGATACATGAGTTACCTTTGTGTGGCACTGTATGCACATCTGTATGATTGGTATTCAGGTCTCCTCATGTGTTGTGTGGTTGCCTGGGGACACTGGCATCCCCCTCACCTGTTGTGTATGATGTGCAGTGTGGGTCTGCCTGTTTGTGTTTGTGCATCTGCACCACTGCATTGGCATATCTTGGGTGTGCCATTGGCTGTATGTAGTTTGGTGGGTTTCCCCTGCTGTCCCTGGGACTCCTAGGTCATCGGTCAGCACAATGATCATGGTTTGTGTGTCCCATTGCTGCCATGGTATGGTATCTGTTCACCTCACATCTGCAGTCTCCACAGGGTATCTGCATGTGTGTGCCCATTGGTGCAAATATGTGGGTCTGCATTCTGATGGTCACTTCTGTCATTGTGTCATTGATGATTGTTGACGGTGTGAGCCCCCATGGGTGTTGTTTGTCTGCACATGGCCAAAGGTATGTCTTATTTGCACTGCAGGATTTGGCTCCCCCAATTTATGTTGCAATGGGACACATACACTACTTTGCCACTGATGTGTTTGTTGTTCTGTGACCAGGAATCATCCATGCAGTTTGGCAGTTGCACCTCTTTCTTTGTCAACACTTACCTTTTGGTCACTGTGATGATGGGGGTTTGGACCCCATTGCCACAATGTTCAAAATGTGCTTCAGCTATGGACCCCACACTTACCTTTTGGTCACTGTGATGATGGGGTTTTGGACCCCATTGCCACATTGTTCAAAGTGTGCTTCAGCTATGGACCCCACACTTACATTTTGGTCACTGTGATGATGGGGGTTTGGAACCCATTGCCACAATGTTCAAAATGTGCTTCAGCTATGGACCCCACACTTACCTTTTGGTCACTGTGATGATGGGGTTTTGGACCCCATTGCCACATTGTTCAAAGTGTGCTTCAGCTATGGACCCCACACTTACATTTTGGTCACTGTGATGATGGGGGTTTGGAACCCATTGCCACAATGTTCAAAGTGAGCTTCAGCTATGGACCCCACACTTACATTTTGGTCACTGTGATGATGGGGGTTTGGACCCCATTGCCACAATGTTCAAAGTGTGCTTCAGCTATGGACCCCACACTTACATTTTGGTCACTGTGATGATGGGGGTTTGGAACCCATTGCCACAATGGTCATGGCCTGCTTGCATTGTGGGTGCCACACACATATATGTGTGGCACATGTGCTAGGGGGTCACATTGTATGTTCAAAGTCATGTTCGGTGTTGTAGGCATTTGACACAGTCTACACACGCTTGTCATGGTGTTGGGGGATGTCTTCTTCTTGCATTCCCTAGGTTGTGGTGTGCTGGTTGTGTCATGCATTGTCCATCCTATGAGTGGGGGTGGTAGTAGTGGTAGGCATCCAGCCCCCCTGGGTAAGGGTGGTAGTGGTAGGCATCCTGCCCCCCTGGGTAAGGGTGGTAGTAGTGGTAGGCATCCTGCCCCCTGGGTAAGGGTGGTAGTAGTGGTAGGCATCCTGCCCACCCTGGGTAAGGGTGGTAGTAGTGGTAGGCATCCTGCCCACCCTGGCTAAGGGTGGTGGTAGGCATCCAGCCCCCCTGGGTGAGGGTGGTAGTAGTGGTAGGCATCCTGCCCCCCTGGGTGAGGGTGGTAGTAGTGGTAGGCAACCAGCCCCCCCTGGGTAAGGGTGGTGGTAGGCATCCTGCCCCCCCTGGGTAAGGGTGGTAGTAGTGGTAGGCATCCTGCCCCCCCTGGGTAAGGGTGGTAGTAGTGGTAGGCATCCTGCCCCCCTGGGTAAGGGTGGTAGTAGTGGTAGGCATCCTGCCCACCCTGGGTAAGGGTGGTAGTAGTGGTAGGCATCCTGCCCACCCTGGCTAAGGGTGGTGGTAGGCATCCAGCCCCCCCTGGGTGAGGGTGGTAGTAGTGGTAGGCATCCTGCCCCCCCTGGGTGAGGGTGGTAGTAGTGGTAGGCATCCTGCCCACCCTGGCTAAGGGTGGTGGTAGGCATCCTGCCGCCCGGGTAAGGGTGGTAGTAGTGGTAGGCATCCTGCCCCCCCTGGGTAAGGGTGGTAGTAGTGGTAGGCATCCTGCCCCCCCTGTGTAAGGGTGGTAGTAGTGGTAGGCATCCTGCCCACCCTGGGTAAGGGTGGTAGTAGTGGTAGGCCTCCTGCCCACCCTGGCTAAGGGTGGTGGTAGGCATCCAGCCCCCCCTGGGTGAGGGTGGTAGTAGTGGTAGGCATCCTGCCCCCCCTGGGTAAGGGTGGTAGTAGTGGTAGTCATCCTGCCCACCCTGGCTAAGGGTGGTGGTAGGCATCCTGCCCCCCCTGGGTAAGGGTGGTAGTAGTGGTAGGCATCCTGCCCCCCCTGGGTAAGGGTGGTAGTAGTGGTAGGCATCCTGCCCACCCTGGGTAAGGGTGGTAGTAGTGGTAGGCATCCTGCCCACCCTGGCTAAGGGTGGTGGTAGGCATCCAGCCCCCCTGGGTGAGGGTGGTAGTAGTGGTAGGCATCCAGCCCCCCCTGGGTGAGGGTGATAGTAGTGGTAGGCATCCTGCCCACCCTGGGTAAGGGTGGTAGTAGTGGTAGGCATCCTGCCCCCCCTGGCTAAGGGTGGTGGTAGGCATCCAGCCCCCCCTGGGTGAGGGTGGTAGGCATCCTGCCCCCCCCTGGCTAAGGGTGGTAGTAGTGGTAGGCATCCTGCCCCCCCGGGTAAGGGTGGTAGTAGTGGTAGGCATCCTGCCCACCCTGGCTAAGGGTGGTGGTAGGCATCCAGCCCCCCTGGGTGAGGGTGGTAGTAGTGGTAGGCATCCTGCCCCCCTGGCTAAGGGTGGTAGTAGTGGTAGGCATCCAGCCCCCCTGGCTAAGGGTGGTAGTAGTGGTAGGCATCCAGCCCCCCTGGGTGAGGGTGGTAGTAGTGGTAGGCATCCAGCCCCCCTGGGTGAGGGTGGTAGTAGTGGTAGGCATCCTGCCCCCTGGGTAGGGGTGGTGGTGCGCATTCAGGCCCCTGTGTGCATATGTGGCATTGGTGATGGGCATCCCGCCCCTATGGTGCTGCTGTTGCTGGTGTAAGTATATTCTGCATCCCTCTGTGTGTGTGTGATGTGTCGTGGTACGTGTTGTATGTGTTTTGTGGTTGGTGTCTGGCTTACCTTCTGCGCCGTACGCGTCCGTGCCTGTTCCGGTAGTAAATGTAGAATATTGGTATGATCGGGACGAAGGGATTCATGGTTGGTTCGTGTCGTTCGTCCTTCTCGTTGCTTCGCGTCGTCCTCGTCGCTCGCCTCGTCCTCGTCGCTTCGCGTCGTCCTCGTCGCTGGCGTGTTCGTCTCGGAGCCGTGGATCGTGTTGTGGCGCGAATCGGAGCTTATGTGCGCCTCTCCGGATGCTTTGACGTGCCGTGCGTAGCGACGGGTTTGGCGCATACGGAAAGCGCATCGTACTTGTTCGGCCGGACGGAGCTGCATTTTGGCTTCCGTGCGACTCGATTCAGCGTTTCCGGATTCGCCTCGGTCGGGGAACAGGACCTGGTTTGGGTGAGTACGGCTCGGCCGGATTCTTTGCTGTTGTGCGCATCGTACTTACTCGTTCGGTGTGCTGTACGGATCGGTCGGGAAACAGGCTTTCGCATGGCTTTTTTCCCGACCGAATGCTATTGGGTGCGCCTCCGACCGAGATCGGAATCGGCCCCTATATATACTTCTTGTCTTAGGAATGTGATGCCCCTATTTCAAACCATTTCAACCATAAAACAAGATGAATCATTCAATATAACCTAGTCTCCGTGTTTGGTACATAGTTCTTTCGCTCAAGCTTGGATGGTCTGTGGTGGCTATCTCGAAACATACTTCAAGTCAAATCAAGACTCTACTTGACTAAATAACTACACCCATAATTTGAGTCCATTCAAATACATACATACATGGTCTAACCCCGAGCAATTCCATGAGGAATCCGTCCGTGCCCATGGAAGCTATGTTTCATACCCTCTCTGAAGAAATTAAAAAAGGCTTCGCAGTGTCTGAAACCATCAAAGAGAGATCAGGGGTTTCTGCGAATCCTTAGAGAAAAAATTGACCTTCTGAGCATGAGGACTGAAACGCTTGAGAGTTGGGTGGGGTAACTAAAAGCTGAACTGAGCACCGCAAAAGCAGACATATTGGGCCTTAAAAAGCAAGAGCAAGTGGTTTGGGATAAGTTAGAACAATTGGAGAACAATCCTAGGAGGAGTAACCTCCGCATCCTTAATGTTCCAGAGGGGAAGGAAGGAGAGGACCTCAGGTCTTACATTGTCACATTAATCAAGGAAACAATCCAGATCGAGGAGTCTGAGGAAGAACTGAGTGAAGACATTCAAAGGTTAAACAGAGATCCATTCAGAAGAAACCCCAATAAAACAAAATCTAGAAAAATTCTTCTGAACTTCCACACATACTCGTTAAAAGATTTTTTTTTTAATATGGCCTTGAAAGCAAAATCGTTGAAGGGGAAAGACTTTTCCTTTGAAATTTGATCTGATCTTGCTAGAGCTACCTTGGACAGACAATGGGAGCTGGGGAAAAAGCTGGATGATTTAAAAAAATTAGGGGCAGTGGCCCAACTTGAATTCCCCGCGTCCCTGAAAGTCATGCACAAGAATAAAATGCACAACGTGCAGTCTAAACAAGAGGTGGAAGAGTTTCTAGAGAGCATTAGGAAAGGAGAGAAATAAGATTTACAGCCTCTCATTCTGCTTTAGAGCATACCTTTCAGATCCGGAGCTGCTGTCGAACCAGAAGAAAAGGCATTTCTATAATCCCCAGCTGTCAGGCCTGAATTAATTCAGTCACAATCCGCTTTTAACTGTCTTCTTTTGAAGTTAAGATATAAAAGATTGCCCATGTACCCGGCAGGGAAGCGCCACCGTTCCATTTCCCTGAAGCTTTTGCGGGTGCTGCTTGGACTGATTCAGATTCATCCTCACAAGGTTTCCAAGATGGTGGCTGTCGGTGCGTTCGATAGTTGCCATTCTAGTGTTTCGCCTGGAAGAGCAGTGTTGTTGCAATCGCGCTCGCGCACTATGCGCTGAGCGCACTTCAACTGTCATTTATGTGAGGAAGCAGCGTTTCTCTTTCACGCATGCTTCTCAGTCAAAATTATCATCTGGAGATTAGTGTTTCAGCCCGTAGTCACTCCGTTTGTCAAGTTCGTTTGGTCACAGTCCGTGTATCCAGTTTGGGCAAATTCTTGGGCCAAGTCAGTAAAGGTATTTTTGAACCTGACAGCATTCAGTTCCAGTGAGAGTTTGTTCTTACTCTCTTGCCAGCGCTTTCAAGTAGCGTATTGAGAACAGAGGCGTTTTTCAAGTAAGGCAAAGCATAATATCTGAACTAAGTCTATTTCCAGTGCATACTCTCTATCTTTCTTCATGCGCTTGTGAGAGTATTCTGGGAAAAACTGTAGTTGCATATTTGATGTTTTTTGAGAGACATTTTGACTACTCTATTTTTGTACTGCGCTGAATTGCTGGAGAAAGAACTACAATTACAGTACAAGAACAGTACATGAACAGCAGATAAACAATTGAGCTTACTTACAGAATACTAATCAGCAGTAAGACTATTGAACTTTATTGTAGATATAAGTATATATATATATTTGTACTTACCACCAAGGTTCTCCTCAGCCAGCAAGCTGCGACAAAAAGAAAGAAAGAACTTAATTGCTTAGAGGAATAACTACAAGAGTAAATAATTTAATAATCATTTGAGAGAGCAGCAATTCCACTGAGTAAAGCAGGTAATAGGCAGTTGCTAGAAAGGGTTTGGAGGGACAATTGGAGTTAGTAAGAGGTGGTAATTTTGTGTTTGCATTCACAGGTGCCCAGAAGACGTCACCAGACCTTCCCGAGTGGAAGAGGCACAGCAGTGGCAGTCTCTCTTGTCATCCCAATCCCCTTTCCCCCTCTTTACTGGGAGTGGATTCTTTAATTTACTCGCAGTGGAGTTTGGGATTTGGGGAATAGTTCTTCCGTTCCTGTGGAAGCAGAGTTTTCAGGTGCATGGTACTGACAGATTGAAGTGCCATAAACTAAAACTTCCACTTGGGCGGAATGGCTGAAGGGATTGACGTAAAGGCCTTAGCGACAGTGTTGGAGGGGTTACAGAAACAGTTGAGTGAAGCAATGGAAGAAAACAAGGTCCTTAGAGATGAGGTTAGAAAGTCAAGTCAGGAAACCAATTATCTTAGGCAGAGGTTTGATGAGTTTGTAGTTGGGTCCACCCCCTTGTCCAGGGAACAAAAGCCCCAACAATTTTCTCCGTCCCCTTCAGCAGCAGAATTAACGACTCAAGTAATTCATGCCATCTCCCCAACCATTCCATTAGCGGCCCCAGAGAGATTTAATGGTGACCCCCATAAGGCCCAGATTTTTCTCACTCAGTGTTCGTTACACTTTTTATGTAGGCCCATAATCTTTAAGGAGAACCAGTCCAAGGTGGCCTTCATTTTGTCCTACCTGAGCGGAACTGCTGCAGCCTGGTGAATGCCACGGGTAAACAGCAATGATCACATCTTATATGACTTTGAGGAATTTAAAGTGGAGTTTCAACGTATTTTTGATCGGCGAACCATTTCACAAACTACTGATAATGAGCTCTTAGATCTTAAGCAAGGGAATCGAGAATTGATTGTTTATCTTGCACAATTTAACAAATTGATTGTTGAAACCAACTGGCCAGAAGCCAAGAGGGCGGCTATTTTCTATAGAGGACTCAAAGATGAACTAAAGGATGGTCTTGCCCAAATTCCGAAAAGACCCACCGATGTTTCAGAATTGATTGATTTGGTACTCCAAATTGATCAAAGACAAAACGAAAGAAAGAGTGAGCGCCGAAGAGACGTTTGACAGTTTCCCCCTCGATTTGACAGAATAAGACCTGAATCAACGAAGTTTAGTGATTCCACGTCAGGAGAAGAGCATATGCAAATTGGAACTGTGCGAGGTCCTTTAACCAAGGAAGAAAGAGAAAAGCAAAGAATTGGCAAACTGTGTATGTATTGTGGAAATTCAGGTCATTTTGTCAAAGAATGCCCGAAGAAACCAAAAAATAATTTGTTGGTAAAAGACAGGCCCCATCAGTAAGAGGAGTTGCTCTGGTGGGTGCTTCAGATAAGTCAACTCCAGATCCACAGCTAATCGCTAATACTTTGCAATCTTCAGCCCCTCATCTCATCATTTCCTGTTTGATCATATTTGGAGTTACTGAAGTGGATGAGGTCTCAGTCATGATCGATTCGGGAGCAACAGGAAACTTTTGCGATATCAAGTTTGCGAAGTTGCTTGGAATTCAATTTCTCCGGAAAGAAAAGCCTGAACCATTCCGGGCAGTTGATGGAACCAACCTTTCTTCTGGACCCATCACTTACAATACTGAGGAAATCACTTTATTTGGGCCCGGCCAGCATTTAAGTTTGTTAAGGTTCAGTCTCATCGATGCTCCACAATTTCAACTTATTTTAGGATTGCCTTGGCTCACCGAGCATAATCCGAAAATCGATTGGGCCAGAAGAACGGTTGAGTTGAATTCAAAATATTGTAAGGAGCATTGTTACAATCTGTGTAAGATGAAACCCCAGCCATCTCTACCGTCACTGTTGGCCCAGCAGTCTTATATCATTTGTGCTTTAGAAGTACCAGAGATACCAAGAGAATACCAAGATTTAGCGTCCGCTTTTGATGAACAAGAGGCCAAGAGGTTACCCCCGCATCGGGAATATGATTGCAAGATAGAACTGGAACCAGGTGCATCGCTGCCTTGCAGTCGTATTTATGCCCTCACGGAAGCAGAAAATCTTCATTTGAAAGAATACTTGGACCAATATTTGGCCTATGGGTTCATTCGACACTCCCAATTACCTGTTTCATCTCCATTGTTTTTCATCCCTAGGAAGGATGGAAAACTTAGAACGTTATAGATTATTGAGCCTTGAACCTAGTCACCAAGAAGAACCGATACCCTTTGCCACTCATTTCTGAACTCTTGGATCAGGTAAAAGAGGCCCGGATATACACCAAATTAGATCTAAGAGGGGCCTATCACTTAGTGCGGATGGCGGAAGGCGACGAATGGAAGACGGCGTTCCGGACACGTTTTGGGCTGTTTGAGTACCAAGTCATGCCTTTCGGCCTGTGCAACGCCCCGGCAGCCTTCCAACATTTTGTCAATGACATTCTGAGAGAGTTTTTGGACACCTTTGCAGTGGTTTACATCGATGATATTCTCATCTTCTCTGCAAATTTGGAGGAACATGTTCAGCACGTATGTACAATATTGAAGAAATTACTTGACAATCCGCTCTTCGTCAAGTTGGAAAAGGGTGTTTTTTACACTGAGCGAATGGAATTTGTGGGCTTTATTTTGTCCCCGGAAGGAGTTGCTATGGACGACATTAAAGTGAGAGCAATCAAGGATTGGCCTCCTCCACAAAGTGTAAAGGAAATACAAAGATTTATTGGATTCGCTAATTTTTATAGGCGTTTTATTCCCAACTTCTCCGCAAAGGTTAGTCCTCTTACACGCTTACTGAAGAAGAATGAGAAGTTTGTTTGGAGTTCTGAAACCGAGGAGGCCTTCAAGTTATTGAAAGACATTTTTACTTCAGCCCCAGTTCTTTTGCATCCAAATCCAGATGAACCTTTCTACGTGGAAGCAGATGCATCCAATTTGGCTATTGGTGGAATCCTTTCGCAAAGACACAAGAATACTGGTTAACTCCATCCAGTGGCCTTTCGATCCCGAAAGTTGACACCAGCAGAAATGAACTACTCAATTGCGGATAAAGAACTGTTGGCCGTAAAGGATGCCTTCTGTGAATGGAGGCATTATTTACTGGGTGCTAAGCATGAGGTAACAGTTTTTACGGACCACAGAAATTTGCAATTCTTGAAATCTGCTCGCACACTCACCCCAATGCAGTTGCGATGGTCGCTCTTCTTTGCATATTTTAACTTTGTCTTAACATACAAACCTGGATCTGTGAATGGAAAAGCAGACGCATTGTCGCGTTTATCGTCAGGCGACGTAGAAAAGACCTCTGAAAAAAGTTTGATTATCCCAGAAGAAAAGATAGTGGGAGCCATAGTATATGCAGATCTGGAAGACAAACTCAAAGATACCCTCACACAAGAAGAATGTGGGTCAAAGGAGGGCTCGGAAGAGAAATTAACCCTATCATCAAGGAAGACTATACGTATCCAACGAAGGTCTTCGTAATGAGGTCATACAGCATTGTCATGATAATCTGCTAGCGGGTTACAAAGGAGTGAAGAAGACTCTAGAGCTATTGAGATGAGAATTTTGGTGGCCGGACATGGAAGCTCAGGTGGGACAATATGTGGCATCTTGTGAGCAGTGTGTCAAGGGGAAAGTGGTAAGACAGGCACCACAAGGTCTGTTGATGCCCTTGCCAATAGCTCCTGGCCCGTGGCATACAATCTCTATGGATTTTATTGTTGATCTGCCCTCCAGTCAGGGGTTTTCAACCATATGGGTGGTGGTCGACCATTTTTCCAAGATGAGTCATTTTGTCCCTTTAAAATCCATTCCCAATGCTTCACAGCTGGCCACATTATTCACTCAGCATATTGTTAAGGCACATGGAATCCCCAAGGTGGTAATTTCTGACCAGGGCCCTCAGTTTGTTTCACACTTTTGAGGGCTTTCCTAAAAAGATTGGGAATTGAATCTCGTCTGTCCACTGGTTTCCATCCGGAAACAGACGGGCAGACCGAGAGGGTAAATCAGGATCTGGAGCAATATCTGCGTCTGTATTTGATGGACCAAGAAGAGAATGGCCAAGTCTAATCTGGGCTGCAGAATTTGCTTACAACTATTCAATACACTCTTCCACTGGCTTCTCCCCATTCTTTTTGAATTCAGGAAGACATCCCAACATGCTGGTAGGGAAGACTGAGAGTGAGGTACCCGCAGTAGAGGTAGTAGTAAGAGATTTGCATAGAGCCTATCAGGTTGCCACCAGTAATCTTGAAAAAGCTAAAAGTTCCTACAAGAAGCAGGCAGACAAGAAACGGAGAGGAAACCCTGTTTACGAGGTTGGAGATAAGGTCTGGATCTCCACTCGTAATATGCGTTTAAAGGGGAACAGGAAATTCCAACCTCGATTTTTAGGTCCCTTTCAGGTAGAGAAGATGGTGAATCCAGTCAGTGTAAAAATCAAACTTCCTCCCAAGTTAAGAATACATTCAGTGTTACATGTATCCTTGATAAAAGAAATCCGCCTAACCTGAGGAAAGAAAAACCACCTGCCCCAATTCAGGTTCAATCAGAAAGAGAGTTTGAAGTGAAGCGGATTATAGATTCTCGGGTTAAGAGAGGGAGACTTTTCTACCGAGGGCCTGATTCTGATGCGGTTAGGAAGGCCTCCTAACGGCATTTGCTCTTTCCAAATCGGATCGGGAACGTGTCTTCCCGACCGAGGGCCCAATTCTGATGCGGTTAGGAACAAATGTTCCCATTGAAGTCAATGGGAGTTCAACCAAATCGTATCTGGAAACATCCGGATGCATCCTACTCTGCCGGTTGGACTTTCCCGATCCGAGTGGGTCGGAAACCATTTCCCAACCGATTCGGTCGGGAAGCTTTTCCAACCCGCATCAGAATCGGGCCCTTAGTAGATTGGAAAGGTTTTGTTCCAGAGGAAAGGTCGTGGGAACCCAGTTCAAATGTTCATGCCCCTAGACTGATTCGAGAGTTTCACAAGACTCATCCCAAGAAGTCCAGGGAGGGAGGAAGAGGGGCCTTGGTGGGGGGTACTGTCAGGCCTGAATTAATTCAGTCACGATCCGCTTTTAACTGTCTTCTTTTGAAGTTAAGATATAAAAGATTGCCCATGTACCCGACAGGGAAGCGCCACAGTTTCATTTCCCTGAAGCTTTTGCGGGTGCTGCTTAGACTGATTCAGATTCATCCTCACAAGGTTTCCAAGATGGTGGCTGTCGGTGGGTTCGATAGTTGCCATTTTAGTGCTTCGCCTGGAAGAGCAGTGTTGTTGCAATCGCGCTCGCGCACTATGCGCTGAGCGCACTTCAACCGTCATTTCTGTGAAGAAGCAGCATTTCTCTTTCACGCATGCTTCTCAGTCAAAATTATCATCTGGAGATTAGTGTTTCAGCCCGTAGCCACTCCGTTTGTCAAGTTCGTTTGGTCACAGTCCGTGTATCCTGTTTGGGCGAATTCTTGGGCCAAGTCAGTAAAGGTATTTTTGAACCTGACAGCGGTTCCAGTGAGAGTTCGTTCTTACTCTCTTGCCAGCGCTTTCAAGTAGCGTATTGAGAACAGAGATGTTTTTCAAGTAAGGCAAAGCATAATATCTGAACTAAGTCTATTTCCAGTGCATACTCTGTATCTTTCTTCATGCGCTTGTGAGAGTATTCTGGGAAAAACTGTAGTGCATATTTTATGTTTTTTGAGAGACATTTTGACTACTCTATTTTTGTACTGTGCTGAATTGCTGGAGAAAGAACTACAATTACAGTACAAGAACAGTACATGAACAGCAGATAAACAATTGAGCTTACTTACAGAATACTAATCAGCAGTAAGACTATTGAACTTTATTGTAGATATAAATATATATATATATTTGTACTTACCACCAAGGTTCTCCTCAGCCAGCAAGCTGCGACAAAAAGAAGGAAAGAACTTAATTGCTTAGAGGAATAACTACAAGAATAAATAATTTAATAATCATTTTAGAGAGCAGCAAGTCCACTGAGTAAAGCAGGTAATAGGCAGTTGCTAGAAAGGGTTTGGAGGGACAATTGGAGTTAGTAAGAGGTGGTAATTTTGTGTTTGCATTCACAGGTGCCCAGAAGACGTCACCAGACATTCCCGAGTGGAAGAGGCACAGCAGTGGCAGTCTCTCTTGTCATCCCAATCCCCTTTCCCCCTCTTTACTGGGAGTGGAGTCTTTAATTTACTCGCAGTGGAGTTTGGGATTTGGGGAATAGTTCTTCCGTTACTTTGGAAGCAGAGTTTTCAGGTGCGTGGTACTGACACCAGCCACTATGGGGGGGGAGGTAGAGCGAGGCAAACAAATGTACACGACAGTTATCTAATACACTAGTGCGGCAATAGGCGTTACACGTATGAGGGTTTTGGTGGCGGGGTATCTCTAGATGCAGCAACTAGGACTTACATCTAGTCCTGGAAAATGGTGGGTTGGGTTCTCCAGGGTGGGGGGTAGGGGCAGGGGGGGAGGGGTGCACTGGGTGGGGAGCATATGGAAAGAAATAAAAAGGTACCTCTTTCACCTCAGTTAAATATTTTTCAGAGAAAAATGTAGCAGCCTGGTCCTTATGGCCTAAAAATTCTTTATACCTAAAAAATGATACAGTTCCTATCTTGGAATGTTAATGGGCTATGCGTTAAAAGAAGAAGAGCTAAGATCTTGCAGTATCTTAAGGTCTCCCCAGCACAAATAATTATCTTGCAAGAGATCCATCTGATAAAAAACGAATGTAAAGCTATCTTTAAAAATTTAAACTGGGTTGACCATATGATATGCACTGATCACAGCGCTAACATAAGGGGAGTGGCAATACTAGAAACAAGCTAGGGCACATATAATCAATTCAGTAGTCGACACCTGCAGAAGATGGGTTATTGCAAAAATGTCACTCTTGGGCAATCTCATTACCCTAGTAGGATATTATGGGCCAAACTGTGAGGACCCGGCACCTTTAAAATCAGTTTTGCGAATCTACTAGACTATCCAGATCCGGTAATAATGACAGGTGATTTTAATATTGTACTAGACCCAAAGTTAGACAAATCTCCAAACAGTAGAGCAGCAGCAACACCTAATTCACGCGCATTTCTACATCTAATGATGAAGCAGTTGGGGTTGAGCGATATATGGAGAGAAAGATCTGGCCTTCAGATGGGAGTATCTTATTATAACCGGAAATACGGTCACAAGTCTGGAATAGACTATGTCTTAGTTAGACTCAGTCTAAGGGGAAAAAACCAGGATATTGTGTATCTGACGGCTCATTTGTCAGACCACTCAGGGGTGTATTGTCAGGCACTGATCAGCCGCGCATGCATTACGTACTTATTAGGGCTGCAGTAACAACTACAACTCCCAGAAACCCTTTCCGTCTGGGAGGGGCTATGGAGTATTTGAGCAGCAGACGCACGCTGAGCGGCGTGCGTAATTCTTTCCTAGTATGGAGATCGTTTGACAGTGCGGCGGCACTGATTGCGGGGTCTCCTTTCTTGATTCGTGGCTTTCCTAGGACTTCACCGTCCCAGGAATTCTGTTCCGGTCCGACCCCTTCCTGCCGGTGAGGGTATTCGGAAACTGGAGGTTTTTCGCATACGCAGACGGCTGTCTGCATCCTCCTGCTGAGAGCAGTTGGAGATTGCAAGTTGCTTGGAGTCGGCGTGGCGTTTGGAGGCAGCGGCTTTAAGCGAGGGCTGGTTGGAGAGCTGTCGGCTTTCATGGAGAAAGCGTTTTTGAGGGGAATGCTGGCCTCTCCGAGGTCGGTGATAACGAATGAACCAACGGAGGCCATGATCCTGGTGTTGCTCGGGCTCGAGTAACACTCTTTGCCTGGATCAGGTTTGGAGCACCGATCTTCCGTGAGTTCCGTGACTAAGTATCATTTTTTTACTGTGGCTGCTGCTGGATGAAAGCACCACGGTATTTCTCTGTTCTATTTTTCTGTATTTTTAGACAATTGTGCATAATCCTTTATTACAACCATGGAGGTTATAAATTGAGGAAATTGGTGTTGGAGCCAGTATTAAAACGTTGACTCTGGGTAGTAACATTCTTTATTTAAGGGTCAAGGATATTGGCATCTTAAACGCAAAACATTCTGTTTACCGGAATTGGGAAGAGCTACACCATTTTCTTTTCTTCTTCTTTTCTTCTTTGAGTTGGGAATGCAAGAAGGGTACGTACGAGTTATGTTTGGTTTCCTTTCGTAGGAGGGAGAGGAGTGAGAATGGATGAATAACTTCCCTATGTTTTGTTGTTGTAGGTATCTAGTCTTCCAGGTTGAGAGCGGTATCTTTACTGGTGATTAGAGAGAAACACAGTGATCTCTCATCTTTGTTTTCAGGTACTAGTCGCGTTAGTGAGACTTATTGAGAGTAGTCAGTATTGTAGACCTGTAGTAATTTTGTGTTTTCTGTCTGCAGGTATCCCATTCCCCGCTGTTCCTACCCTAATTCCTATCCCTCGCTTGATCGCCTCAATACTCTGTGTACACTGGTCAGAGTTGGGGATGTCAAGATGTGGACCCCTTTGTGCATCGCCCGGATTCTGAGGAGTTCCAGTGAACCTTACATATACCTAGACCTAGACCTGAAAAGTAGGAAGGCCGAGAGAGTTTGGACTCTTGACCGGACATTTCTCCAGGATGTTGAAGAAATGAACTATCTATCTTCTGAGTTAAAGGAATTCCTAAACCGCAATGTTGGAACTGCCTCTATCCCAGTAGTCTGGGATACCTTGAAGGCGTATCTAAGGGGGAAAATCTCTGGCAGAGTATGCTTTAGAATTAGGAGGTACAGGGAGGAGGTTGCCAAAATAGAAGCAAATATGAAGACCATTGAGGCAGATATGTGGCGTATTAAGGAAGAGGAGAAGATGCAGGGGTACAGGGACAAACTCAAGGAATCGAAAGAACAGCTCGACTCTATCTTACAAAAGAGGGTAGCCAAGAGATGGGAAGCGAGTGAGCCCAGATTAGTGAGTACAGAGAAGGGGCAGGGAGATTGCTAGCCTGGAAAGCAAAAACAGATAAGACCCGTAATGTGATCAGAGAAATTGAAGATGAGGAGAGTAAGGTTAAACTGACTACCGATGCAGAAATAGAGGGTGCCTTCTATGACTTCTTCCAGAAATTATACACAGACGTTAGTACGGTGAATAAACAGCAAGTTGAGGAATGACTGTGCTCGAATATGATTAAACCTTTGGTAGCACCGCAACAGTATATCTTGGAGCAGGAAATATCACAGGAAGAGGTTAAGGGTCTATACTTTCAAGCAAGGGAGGGAAGGCGGTGGACCCAGATGGACTGCCAAATGAGCTGTACAAAAACTTGGGCGAGGTATTAACTCCAGTCATGACCTTGCTCTTCAACGAGATCTTAAGCAAAGGGGTAAAAATACCGGACTCCAGGGGCGAGGCCACGATCATCCTTAGAAGAAGCCCATCTTAAAGAAGGCTATGGAAAATGCATAGAGATTTTGCGTTTTCGGACCCCCTTTTTCTCTGCCCCTGCTTGACGAACCACCCCAAACCTTTCCAGGAAGGAGCTGAGGTGGATGAACTTTTTCTCTGAAAGTTTTGTGAAGATTGGTCCAACATGGCCAAAGTTATTAGCAAACCAAAACACACTCCGTCTATGGAAAAGCAGACCTAACTATAACTACCTAGTGGTGACCGCCACTAGGTAACATATATATATATATATATATATATATATATATATATACAAGAAATTTTGTATACTTTATCCTATACAAAAAATGACTCGCACTCCAGGATCGTGGTCACACAGTTATTATATTGGTATCAATGGCAACGCGTTTCGACCGCAAACTCTTTTTCAAAGCCAATTTGCACATACAGCAAACCACCATTTTATTGTGTCGACATTCAGTGACATAAACAACAGACAATGAGCTTCCGGCTGATGCTAGGCATGAAAGACAGACTTAATTAACAACCTGTTTTTTCCTTTTTTGTCTCACAGGGTAAACAAATGTTAAAATTGATCATCAATATTAACAATTCATTACTTAATACAAAATTACCAGACATTTCATAAAAAGTTTTTTCAAATGAAGTCACAATCCATGTAACGATTGTTAGGAGCCTGAATGTGATATCATATTACGGGGTTTACGCAGTACGAGACCCTCTTCACTGTTCAGTCTCGCAATTACCAGCAATATATATATTCTTGCAAATAGTCCTCACCAGTAGTTTCGCAAATGAACCTCTTGAATGTGGTGCACATTTGGGGTGTGAGTAGCCCCTATGTAGATTTGTTACAATCCAGCCAGACTTGTAGCACGGAGTACAAGCATTCGTTGGGTTGCTACATTCAAATTCTTTCTATCTTTTTGTATCAAATATCATATCCATCTGCAGTATCACATTTCAGCCTTCACAGCCTTAATCACGGATACAGATATGTTTCCCATAATCCCTGAAGTGTTAAAAAATAAACATAAACAACAGACACAGTGCATTAACATAAACTTTCCTTTGGAAACAAACTATTGCCCTATCTTAGCATGGTGTAAGTAAAATGTTTTCCAGCGGTAAAATGCCAATTCCACATCTTATACATTATTCAAAACATTCTAATTTATCGATCCCGATTTTATGATCATATATAGTATGAGAGTTCATTTGCATGTCTAAATCAGCCTCATGAGACTACTGTCAATGTGATATCTCAATATCATTCTCATCGGGTCATAGTTTAGGGGATTGTTTTTCCTATTCATTTACTGCCTCAAGTCATGCATACTTTATGTCAATCAGTAATTGTTATATTAGTCCCACTTATTAATAGCAGTCAAGCCCCAGTGGCCATTTCGTCTTGCAGTACTAGATCATATCATGCATTAATTCATAATTTTATGTCAAGACCGGAGGCTCATATTATGCTTTCCAATCTTGCTTTAATGTAATAGCAGCCAAGATAAACTTATAAAACTACTGTTCCCAGAAGGCCAATCAACAGGTTGACCAATGGGAAACTATGGAATCAACAACAACCAATGAACACACGGCCTCAGGTATAACGACAGCTCTGACTGCGAACAGCTCTCTTTTCTTGCTGCTCGCAGTCAAGATAAGTACACGCTATCGTTATTGCTATTTTTATTATATTGTACTATTGGTTTTATTTATTAGTTTGGTTACAGTATTGTATTTACTGCCGTTGCCTTCAGTTGCGCTTTGCGCCCCTATCTCACCGCCCGCTTTTCGTGCTCCTTAGCGTTCCCCCCCGCATTGAATGCTCCCGGCCGCTCGCGCGCGTCGACGGTTGACTCGCCGCGACGCGAGGCGGCCATTTGCTGTCTTTCGCTCACCTCAGCTGTGTCCGTACTGAAGCGCTTTCCTCACCACGTTTTCAGTAATCGGAGCTTGGTTTCTGTGGACGCGTCTGCTCCGGTTTGCGTCCTGCCCCTTTGGGGAGTGGCTCTTTGTCCACCCGGCTAGGTTTGAGTTCACGCCCACTGGGTGGTTCTCATTTCAGGCTCTATTTTAACCCTTCTTTGCCTGCTTTTCCATTTTCTATCATTTACAGTTATGGAACTTGACAGTTCTCAGGCTTCAGATATGCAGAACGAAGAAGGGGAGGCATTTAAGAATGACTTGAATGTTTTCATAAATTCATCTGTTGAACATGCTGTTGAAGCATCTATGAAGCATTTTTCCAAAGATATGGAAAATTCAATGTTGTCACTTATGTCCAAAGCATTGGCCCAGTCTGCGGGGGATAGCAGAAAGAGGAAATTGGTACCATCCAGCGCTAAAGGTGATATTTCCATTGCGTCACGAATGTCGAATGAGGTTTCCTCTCGCAAGGTTGAGGTCTTGGTGCCTCCCAGGCCTCCTTCTAAGGAGGGGATTTCTGTTTCTGATGGCAAACGCAAATCTAAAACAATGCACGCTGAGGAACCTGAAAAATTGTTAATTTCCCAGATTTTGGACACTGATGATGATCTCGGTGACGCAGATGATTTGTTTGACAATTTTGATGCCAATGATCCTTCTCCTCCGCCTAAAAAAGCTAAAACTGATTCTTTTTTCTCCAATCCCATTCTGGATGCGGAGGGTACTCCCATGTTTGATCCTACCTCTATTCGCCATCCAAATTCAATGGAATGGTTTCCCGCTTCCCATGTTGGAGATTACATCTCAGCTAGACTGCGTCTACCTTTGGACAAATTCACCAGGTCCAAACTCAAGCCGGAATGCCCTAAACCTTCCCTTTCTTCCAACATTACTAGTACTCCCACTATTGATCAGCCTTTGTTAACTTTCTTTTCCAAATTTGGCAAAGATCCACGTAAGGGTGTGGATAAGGCTTGGTCTACTTGTCAGGACTAGTTGTTGGACGTTGTTGGTCCTCTAGCCCGTATTTTTGACATGGCGGAATCCGCTCGTTTAGATGGCTCAGATCTGGACCCCCATGATATCTCCTTATGGGTTCAAAGAGCTTTCTGTCTCCTTGGTAATACCAACTCAGCAATTACCCACGAACGTCGCAAGGGCCTCCTAATAAAGTTGGATCCCAAGTTGGCTAACTTGGCTACTTTAGATCCCGGCATTAAGGCCGATGGTCTCTTGTTTGGTGACTCTCTGGTAAAGGATCTTAGCAAGTTTGTCACAACTTTTGCGTCCATCGACAAGGCTCAACAATCTATTAAAAAGGTTTTCTCCCAACGTGTTTTTGGACGGGCCGGCAGAGGCAGGAGTCGCTTTGCCGGCCGTTGATTCCACAACCAAGGCTCCAGAGGTTCGTTCAATTCCAACGCCAATTATCAGGAATTCAAGCCCCAGTTCTACCCCCAGAGAGGCCGAGGTTTCAGGGGCCGTGGACAGAAGAACTTCAGGAACAATTCCCAACAAGGTAAGTCCCTCTTTTCCTCCCCCCATTGGGGGCCGTCTAAAATTGTTCCTCCCAATATGGTGAACCCTGACTGTGGACCCTTGGGTCCTAAACTCCATCCAAGGCTATCTTATAGAGTTTTACGCTCCACCTTTCCAGACAGTTTTCCCTCCTCCTCTCATCTTCGCAAACTATATGTCAAATCTTAACTCAATAGAGGTTCAATCACTTCTCCAGAAACACGCAATACAGATTGCCCCTCTAGATCCTTCAGGGTTCCTCAGTTCCATCTTTCTGGTTCGAAAGAAAAACAAGAAAATGCGTCCGGTCATAAACCTGAAATGGTTCAACCAGTTTGTGGTTTATCGCCACTTCAAAATGGAGACCATCATTCATCTCAGAGATTCCCTTCGTTTAAACGATTGGATGGTCAGATTAGACTTACAGGACGCTTATCTCACTATTCCGATTCATCGTGCCCACAGGAAATTTCTCCAATTTCAATGGCTAGGAGTGACTTACCAATTCTGCTCTCTCCCTCTCGGTCTGTCGTCGGCACCATGGTGCTTTACAAAGATTATGAAACCGGTGGTGACTTATCTGAGGTCTCTCGGGATCAGATTAATTATCTATCTCGACGACATCCTGTTGATGAACTTGGACAGACAGACTCTGTTATCTCATTTGAGCATCACTCAGTCTCTACTTTCAGACCTGGGTTTTCTTCTAAACCCCGAAAAGTCTATGCTCATTCCTTCTCAACGAATCGAGTTTTTAGGTTTTTCGTAGAATCTTTCACCGCTTCCCTTCATCTCCCTCAGTCAAAGGTATCAGCTATAAAATCAGAAATCACTCAAGTACTTCGGAACGCCTCAATTTCCCTCAGGTCCCTTGCAAGAATCATAGGTCTTTTGTCCGCCTCTATTCAGGCTATCTTCCCAGGGCCTCTCTACTATCGAGCCCTCCAGCGCCTAAAAATTCGACATGTACGTCAAGGCCTGGCTTACTCCGACCTTATTTCTTTAGATCAGGAGTCCCGTCTAGAACTTCAATGGCGGATAGACCATTTAGATGCGTGGAACGGCAGAACCATCTTTGCCTCAGCCCCAGCTCTTGTATTAGAATCCGATGCAAGCCAGACAGGTTGGGGCGCCCGGTGTGGCACAATCTCGACTGGAGGTACATGGTCTCTAGAGGAGTCAAAGTTGTACATAAACTGTTTCGAGATGCTTGCAGGCTCCTTTGCGATCAGAAGCCTCGCAAAGAACAAAGTACGCTGTTCTATCCTCCTTCGCATGGACAATGTTTCTGCGGTATGTTACATCAACCATCTAGGTGGCACCAAGTCCAAACCCCTTGCGGAGTTAGCAAAGTGCCTCTGGGAATTCTGTCTTCTCAACAAGGTCTCCATCAGAGCGGAATATCTCCCAGGCAATCTCAATTCCATAGCAGACTGGCACTCTCGTTATCTACGAGACTCCAGCGATTGGAGGCTTCTTCCATCCGTCTTTCAATCTCTGTTTCAAAAATGGGGCCCTTTGCGCATCGATCTCTTTGCCTCTCGCCTCAATTCCCAAATTCCACGTTTCTTCAGTTGGCGTCCGGATCCTTTGGCTCTCGCCACAGACGCTTTCCTCCAAGACTGGTCTACTCATCTAAATTACGCCTTTCCTCCTTTTGTCATGATCAACAGGGTCCTTGCTCAGACCAGACGCCAACTTGCCTCTCTGGTAATTGTGGTCCCCTTCTGGCAGTCTCAGATTTGGTTCCCATCTCTTCTGGAGATGACGGTGGACTTCCCGGTCCTTGTTCCTTCTTTCAGCAATCTCCTCTTGGACCCCTTGGGTCAACCACACAATCTCATTCTGGACAAGTCCTTGGTTCTGTCAGCATGGAAGGTCTCTGGTCTAACCACTCTGACCACCTCATTCCGCAAGAGGCTTCTCTCTTCATTAGCAGAGCTTGGGCCCCAGGAACAACTAAAGCTTACAAGTCAGCATGGTCTTTATGGGCAAGCTGGTGTTTGGGAAAACGTATCGATCCCTTTTCAGCACATTTAAATTACATTGTAAATTTTCTGGCTTCTGAAGCCAGTTCAGGTAAGTCTTACAGAACAGTTAACCTGTATAGATCAGCAATTTCCCTTAACCACTGTCCTATTGACGGCAAACCAGTGGGTGAGCACCCCCTGATTTCTCGTCTTCTAAGAGGCGTTAAGTTTTCTAAACCTCCTTTAGTAAAATACTCTAAGTTATGGGACGTGAATTTGGTACTCAAACTCTTTTCCGATTGACCAGATAATGCAGTTCTGTCATTGAAAATGCTTTCAGCCAAATTAACTATGCTGTTGTGCCTGGTTTCTATCAAACGTGTTTCTGATGTCAAGGCTATGGATGTTTCCTCTCGACAGTTTACCCCTTCTGGTGTGTTGTTTCATATTAATAGACGTACAAAAACTAATTTGAACACTGTTTTTATCCCTATTTTCCTGCTCAACCTAAACTATGTGTAGGTCAATGCCTCAAAGTGTACGAACAAAGGACCTTTGATCTCAGAACGTCCTCCCATTCCCAGCTTCTCATTTCTTTCTGCAAACCTCATAATCCTGTTTCTTCTGCCACTTTAGCCCGTTGGGTTAGCTGGGTTATGTCCTTTGCTGGTATTGATGTTTCTGTTTTCGGGGCCCATTCCACCAGAGGAGCCATGGCCTCCAAAGCTTTTTGGGCAGGCTCCAGGTTGGAGGACATTCTGAGATCGGCGGATTGGTCCAACGACAATGTATTTCAAATGTTTTATTGCAAACCTGTCATTTCTGCTGCTTCTTTAGTTGTTGATATGCTTTGAACAAGCATAATATGGGCCTCCGGTCTTGACATAAAATGTAGATTTTCCTAATAAGTTATGACGGAAAGTCTTAATTTTATTAAAGACACGGAGGCGAGTATTATCCCGCCGCAACACCTTTTAATATGTGTTTTCTCCCTCCCTACAGCGACTCCAGCTTTACCACCTGCTTCTTCCTGATCGGATCCAGCATCCTCAAAAGGATCTTGCTCCTCTACGTAGTGTTTTGTCATTCACTGGTGATCCTCCATCCCTCGCTCCTGCTACTAGGACGACCTTGCTGGACTTCGGTCAAGACCTTTTCGCTTGGATTTTAGCCTTATGTATTGTTTTCGCTATTTTTCCTCTAGTTATGGACACTATTTAATCTGCTCGCTGAAGAAAAGAGGGCTGTTCGCAGTCAGAGCTGTCGTTATACCTGAGGCCGTGTGTTCATTGGTTGTTGTTGTTGATTCCATAGTTTCCCATTGGTCAACCTGTTGATTGGCCTTCTGGGAACTGTAGTTTTATAAGTTTATCTTGGCTGCTATTACATTAAAGCAAGATTGGAAAGCATAATACTCGCCTCCGTGTCTTTAATAAAAATTAAGACTTTCCGTCATAGCTTATTAGGAAAATCTACATTTCCTCTTGTGATCCCAGAATCGATATATGTTCACTAATATCTAAGGATGATCTAAGCTTGATTGAGAAAGAAAAGTAATTAATTTTCCATTTTGAATGTACATTACAGTAAAAGAAGGCATGCATCTAATCAGAACAAAGTTGGAATCAACAGTTAAATATCTTACAATGTATACATCGCTAACTTTTGCACACACAGATGGTGAAATCACCAATAAGCATGCTGTATAGGTGTATTCTCTTTCTCTTCTCAGTATTCATTCCAAGTGGGATCTTTGTCTTTAGGTCGAAGATATATCTAGACTCCAGGTGTCATAAAGCAAGTTTATTGTTTCCTCATCTACTATTCAGTGGTATTCTGTCAATGTGAAAGACTCTTAATAGTTTAATGTTACTAATTTGCTCCTCTAAAAATATCTGGCAACTGGATAGTGCCTGTCATAATTATTTAGCGCTCTTTGATGTTTTAATATGCGTTTCTTTGACAGGTGTTTTGTACTATCTTTATTCCAGAGTGTATACTGTGAAATCTGAGTTCCCTGTCAAAAACGTTGAGATCTGTGTATCAGTTTTGGAGTAAGGTGCACTGTAATTTCTCATCTCAGAGATATTAGTTTAAGAATTAAATTACATTTTTTTACAGGCAAAAACCCTTTCCTTTCTACTACATTTTCCTTATTCTTACTTTTGAATTCTCTCTTAGTTTATGTTGTCTTTGATAGATCCACTCTTCCTGTGTCAAACGAATGGGTAGGGGCACAAATCAACAATAATAATGTTGTCAGCTTTGAGGACTTCACAGTGTTTACTGAAAATTCCTCTTACTCCTTCGGAGCTATTTGTGTATGTAGTGATTAATTTCCCATATGTCTCTACTACCAACTTGTTTTCCTTGTGCTCATAGAGAACATCCTGCCTTGATATGTGATTGACTCTCCTCACTGCTTTTTTTAGAACACTTAAGGTACCCTTATTCACAAAATCATTTAATCATGATAAGCTTCTCTTTTTAGAAGCTAGAACCTTCACCACAGTTGTGTTGTATACTGATCAAGTCCCTAAAGGGAATGCTTTGCTTGAGTCTTTCAGGATGGATGCTGACTGCATATAGTAGACTATTTCTAGTTGTTTGTTTATGGAGAGAGATCATGAGGTTGTTAATTTGTGTGGTAATTTTAACGTTCAGAAATGTTACTGACAGTACCGGTAAAGTGTAAAATCAGCTAGTTGTTGTTCGGGTGTTGGACAAATTCCTCAGCAAGTGCTGTATGGCCATTTCAAATAATAAACACATAATCAATAAAATGTAAATGTACAATGATATGGTTTGTGTATATTGTATGTTCCAGAGACCATGCCACATCTGCTCCTCCCATCAACCCACCAAATTGGCATAGCTGAGGGTGAAGCATGTGCCCATGGCTATGTCTTGTCCTCAAATTGAGAGATGTTATTCTTCAGAGTGAATTGTGTAATACTCAGTAATATCTCTTTTTGTAAATAATAACAAATTGGCCTCACTTTTAGGAAATATCTGTGTGCCTGGATGGCATCCTTATGTCGAATACTAATATATAGTGCAGTGACATCCAACATCATTGATAGTCTTTTTCCCACGTGATCAATCTTAGACAGAAAATCTCCTCTGTCTTTAACACAGGAGGGGAGATTTTTCACAAATGGTCTCACAAATTATCAATATATTTAGAGGCATTTTATAAAAACCTTTCTTTTGATTAAATTATTGATGTGCCCAGAGAATTGGTAGAATTTTTCTGTACCTTGGAGTGGCCACTTTTCAGAAGGCTGTCTTCTTCCAATTTAAATAATCCTCGGTCCATCCAATCAGTCAAAAGATCCCACTGCTTATTCATCGTGAGTACATAATTCTGGCGTCCAATTTCCTTATATCATGATCTGTTTGACAATTGTCTCTCAATTTCCTTTCTGTACATATTTTTTGACATCACCACAACATTCCCCCCTTTGTCCAACAATTGCATGACTAAACTGTCAGCATTCAATAGATCCCTTAATGCTATTCTTGGTTAAATTGTTTTGAGCTTTGTATTTGATATGTTATATTTTTGTACCTTTTTGATCAGTGTCATGGAAAGCATCAATATAATCCTATGGGAGTTGGGGTTTAAAATTGGACTTGGGTTTTGAGTCATTAGAATCACTGTGGTTGATATTAACAACCTAACAAAGCGAGAAATGTCTTCACATTTGCACTCATCCTACCTGAAGTGTTTCTTCTATGAATTTATAACTGTTTTTCTTTGTCCTTCCATTAATCCGCGTTTGTCCCCTGTTATATACATATATACATGACATCAATCCTGCATTTAAAGGGCGGTTACTTTGATTAGTTAACCATTGCCACCTGTGATCAAAGCTTGTATTAGAGCCGAAATGCGTTAGGGTATAAAGGAGGAATACATGCTGCCATGCTTGACATTAACAATATTCACAAGGAACTCATTTAATCTAACTGATAGATTTTTATGCAAGGGGTTTGATTTCTTGCGTGATTTAAGCAGAAACAGCATATAATAAAAAGTCAAATCATATAACACTTAGGTAGTATCACTTTGAAGACAACCCACAGAAAACAATATTTTTGCTGTACCCACTTCAGCCGAACTGAGTGTTATTTATTTTGCATAAACAGTATTATAGGAGTAACAAAACATATAAATAAATTCTGATGTGTATTTACACTATATACATTTTCATATTTGGACGTGACTTTGTGACCCCAGTGAAGTGACCATAACCAAAACAATGCAATATTTGTAGTGTTTCTGCTTGAATAGCAATACCCAGTTCGCAAGGACATTTGGGTTGCTCTTGCTTTTTGTGAGAACCGCTTGACATTAAAACAATGGAACAGCAATGCTGGCTATGGCGCCTTTGTTCGTTTGGATTGGTGATGGGGACTCAATTCCCCGGATGCCGCAGCCGCCCTGCAGCACTTATGGCTCCCTTGAATGGATAAATGCTTGTGGATTTACATATGGGAGTATGGCCCGCTTGCAACCATACAACGAAAAGGATTTTCCTGGGAACATTGTATCTTGGAGGCAAGAAAGTGGGACTCAAGGAGTATGGTACTGCCTCTTCTCGCTTGCGGGACCTGTCTTTTTGTTCAGCACTGAAATAGTGACAGCTTGTAAATGAATATTAATATCATCAATGCATGGAGGTGTTCGTGATTTGCCAGCAATGCGGTAACTTTGTACATTTTAAATCACACCAGTGAAGATGGTATTGAACCAAGATTTTAATATACTGGAACGTGAATTGAACATTTAATTGTGATGCATGCTGGTAAATGTATTTTACAATGAACTACCGATGACATAAATCCTGCATTTAAAGGGGGGTTACTTTGATTAGTTAACCTTTGCCACCTGTGATCAAGGCTTGTATTAGAGCCGAAACGTGTCAGGGTATAAAGGAGGAATACATGCTGCCACGCTTGATATTAAAGCAATAAAACCGCAATGCTGGCTACTGTGCCTTTGTTCGTTTGGATTGGTGACGGGGACTCCATTCCCCGGATGCTGCAGCCGTCCTGCAGTGCTTATGGCTCCCTTGAATGGAGAAATGTTTGTGGTTTTATATATATATATATATATATATATATATATATATACATATATATATATATGTATATATATATACATTATAGATTATAGTAACTTAAATAGTATTTACATTAGTTTTTATTTTTTATGTAATAGATTTATAGCATATATATATATATATATACATATATATATATATATATATAGTGTGCAAAAAGAGTTGCCTCTAGGTGGGATGCACTCCCAGGTGGAAATTACGCCAAAGCAAGGGCACACGCCATGAACAAAGTCCTTTTCTGGTTTCCTGCCAGACGCGTTTCGGGCCAACGCCCTCTTCAGTGGCAGACCATGTGACGTGACGGCATGCGGCAGCCACCAGTAAATCCCCGTAATAATTATGCTCAGGTGAACCACCTGAAGCAATGCTTCCTGGGACTGGTGGCTCAGTAAAACCCAAGTGGGTCGCCGCCGTCACTCACATTCAAAAATGTCTTTAAAAGGATTGCCGATGTTCGCGCCGGCACCCCTGCATATAACAGGCACCTCCTGTTCCAAAGTTAGCTGCCCAATAAAGCAGCAGCGGACCCGCAAGTGTTTCGCGGTGGTGCAAACCTGCGACCAGGCAGGCCGCTATACAAAATGCAAAAAGAGTTGCCTCTAGGTGGGATGCACTCCCAGGTGGAAATTACGCCAAAGCAAGGGCACACGCCATGAACAAAGTCCTTTTCTGGTTTCCTAATCATTACATCTTTTTTAGTCCCACCTATAGATGGAATCATAGCTCCTAATATATCTAATACTATCCACCCAAAACAATGTTTCACTCTCTTCAAACCAACAGCATCATTCCCCTCAGATAGACTCTACAGGAAACACTAAAGCTAGGTGAAAGGAACCCACCCAATTACGAGGTAGGTTGAAATAAGCAGTCTTACCACATACATAAAAAATCCCTCTCAGAATTGGTTCTTCACCAACCAGGAAATCACCACTAACAACATGACTTTTCTCACATTTACTCTCACCAACATACTCAAGTGACCGAACCCCTATAGGTTCACGATGCATCATACACAACTCACCCTTTCTCTCATTCATTATTCTCAACCTTGGATGCAAATTTGAAAGACTATATTCTTCTTCAGCCTTAATCTGCACTCTTATCTTCTTATTATCTTTCCAATCTCCTACAATTTTCACACTTCTCTCATTATATTCCTTAATAAATTCATGCTCCTCTTTACTCAAGCTATACACACACTTCCATATAGTCTGTTTAGAATTATGGTTAGTTTGTACAATTGGATTCAGAAATCTACCTTATTTTACCCTATTGTTAAAATCTTCGAAAACTAGAAGATTCTCCTGCAAAACTTTGAAATGCCTCTAGGTGGGATGCACTCCCAGGTGGAAATTACGCCAAAGCAAGGGCACACGCCATGAACAAAGTCCTTTTTCTGGTTTCCTGCCAGACGCGTTTCGGGCCAACGCCCTCTTCAGTGGCAGACCATTTGACGTGACGGCATGCGGCAGCCACCAGTAAATCCCCGTAATAATTATGCTCAGGTGAACCACCTGAAGAAATGCTTCCTGGGACTGGTGGCTCAGTAAAACCCAAGTGGGTCGCCGCCGTCACTCACATTCTAAAATGTCTTTAAAAGGATTGCCGATGTTCGCGCCGGCACCCCTGCATATAACAGGCACCTCCTGTTCCAAAGTTAGCTGCCCCAATAAAGCAGCCGCGGACCCGCAAGTGTTTCACGGTGGTGCAATTCCGCGACCAGGCAGGCCGCTATACAAAATGCAAAAAGAGTTGCCTCTAGGTGGGATGCACTCCCAGGTGGAAATTACGCCAAAGCAAGGGCACACGCCATGAACAAAGTCCTTTTCTGGTTTCCTGCCAGACGCGTTTCGGGCCAACGCCCTCTTCAGTGGCAGACCATGTGACGTGACGGCGTGCGACAGCCACCAGTAAATCCCCGTAATAATTATGCTCAGGTGAACCACCTGAAGCAATGCTTCCTGGGGCTGGTGGCTCAGTAAAACCCAAGTGGGTCGCCGCCGTCACTCACATTAAAAAATGTCTTTAAAAGGCTTGCTGATGTTCGCGCCGGCACCACTGCATATAACAGGCACCTCCTGTTCCACAGTTAGCTGCCCCAATAAAGCAGCCGCGGACCCGCAAGTGTTTTGCGGTGGTGCAATCCCGCGACCAGGCAGGCCGCTATACTAAATGCAAAAAGAGTTGCCTCTAGGTGGGATGCACTCCTAGGTGGAAATTACGCCAAAGCAAAGGCACACGCCATGAACAAAGTCCTTTTCTGGTTTCCTAATCATTACATCTTTTTTAGTCCCACCTATAGATGGAATCATAGCTCCTAATATATCTAATACTATCCACCCAAAACAATGTTTCCCTCTCTTCAAACCAACAGCATCATTCCCCTCAGATAGACTCTACAGGAAACACTAAAGCTAGGTGAAAGGAACCCACCCAATTACGAGGTAGGTTGAAATAAGCAGTCTTACCACATACATAAAAAATCCCTCTCAGAATTGGTTCTTCACCAACCAGGAAATCACCACTAACAACATGACTTTCCTCACATTTACTCTCACCAACATACTCAAGTGACCGAACCCCTGTAGGTTCACGATGCATCATACACAACTCACCCTTTCTCTCATTCACTATTCTCAACCTTGAATGCAAATTTGAAAGACTATATTCTTCTTCAGCCTTAATCTGCACTCTTATCTTCTTATTATCTTTCCAATCTCCTACAATTTTCACACTTCTCTCATTATATTCCTTAATAAATTCATGCTCCTCTTTACCCAAGCTATACACACACTTCCATATAGTCTGTTTAGAATTATGGTTAGTTTGTACAATTGGATTCAGAAATCTACCTTATTTTACCCTATTGTTAACATCTTCAAAAACTAGAAGATTCTCCTGCAAAACTTTGAAATGGCGATAGAAATTCAGGCTTATTAAAAATACCAATAAACACACTGCAAGAAAGGCCATAAGAGGGGGGGCGTGGCCAACAGCCGAGGGAAATGGCCGCACGGTAGCCTAGCTCCGTCGCGCCACTCCCGATAAATCCGGATAACAACATCTTGCCCCGGCCAAAATCGCTCGTGGCGGAGCTTGCCTGGCCCTGATATCGTGCCCATCAGTTGTGCGGAAGACTGGCCCGATTGGAGGCGTTAACGAGGCTGAAAAAGACCTGAGCAGTGCAGTGGCTCCGGAGGACCTGGGCGTGTCCCGCCGCTCCCCGGCCGCGCGCACTAATCTACACCACGGTCGCGGCGTGGTGTCTGGGCCTGCGACTGGGCGGAGGAGGCCGTGCTGAGTTTCCCACATCAGTGGCATCATCGGTGAGTGTGCCGCCCCCGCCGCTGGTGCTGTATCATGATTATTGTCTGCCTATGTGCCCTGCGTGTTGGAGTGCCCCGCGGGACGTCGGCGGTCGGCACGCTTTATTACTGTGAGAGGATGGCTTGATCGGGACCGGCTGTGAAGACCTTCCTTGCAGCGTCCCGCCCTGGGTGTCACTGGAGAACTATCGTCCCCATTCTAGCGCCTCACAGACTGCCCATCCCCTACTCTGGGCCTCAACAACAGTGACACTGTGCACCGCGGCTGCGGTGCACCCTGCGGCGCCTCAGCGCATAAACCCAACAACGCCGCGGTGAATTGGACCCTGAGCGGGCCTTGAGAACTTGGACGCCTGGGGTGCCTGGGGGAAGCGCTACAGTGGCGCGGTGTGGACTGGAACCCGCGCTCCTTCGACGGCCCCGGAGTGGGGGTGCAGCCTGGGGGGCCCTGGTCGATATTTCAGGCGGCGGGGGCAGCGGTTCCGCCTGAACTCAGCCGGTCATCGGTACATTTGATAAGTGATCAGCGACCATATAAGCTCTCTGCAAAGGTGGGGGGAGTCGGAATCCAGCACTCAGCTTACCCAAGGCCGTCTGGTATTTCGCATTTGAGGCTCTTCGCTGTGCTGCACGTCGACCAACTGCTGTTGTTCCCCTCAAGTTCCCTGTTCTTTCTCCCCCCTCCTCTCTTTCACCGGGGTACTTTCCGGTCTGGGCCCTGCTGGCGGAAACCAACAGGCCGGTGTGGGCTCATGCTCACGGCAGGCGGCAGTGAGTAGCTGGTAGGGCTCGGCCCCTTCTCTGATATATCGCACCCACCGGTTACATCATGGCGAGCGGCCGCAGCGGTCGAGGCACAACGCAGGCAAAACTGGACAAATTTGCTTGGCAGAAGGGCCAGGATGAGACACAGTCTAACCCCAAATCTAGAGAGGGTCAGCCGGACCCCACGTTGCAGGACATCTTAACTGCTATAACAACGGTGCGTACCTCACTGGAAGCCCGCATTGATACAGTTGCCACGGAGGTTTCTTTGATTAGAGCGGACATGAGGAAAATGTCTGACCACATCAGTACCGTGGAAAGCACTACCAAAGAACTGTCGAACAATACGGACCTTCTCAAGAGACATGTGACCAAACTTCAAACTACACAGGAAGCAATGGCTCTACAACTCGACGATTAAGAAGGCCGCATGAGGCGCAACAACATTCGCATTTTAGGGGTGCCGGAATGGGCCGAAGGGCGGGCGGCTGACCTCTTTGTCGAGGAATTGATACTCCAACAGCTCCAACCAAGGGGTCTCTCCAAATGTTTTTCGATTGAAAGAGCACACCGCGTACCCGGGGGTAGGCCCAGACCTGGTGCGCCTCCCCGACCTCTCCTGGCAAGGGTGTTTAACTTTCGTGACAGGGATGCCATACTCCAGACGGCGAGAGCGGCCCCGCCGCTGGCGATAGACAATAGCAAAGTCACCTTCTTCCCGGACTTCACCCTGCGGGTCCAGAAACAGCGTCGTAGCTTCCTGGACGTGAAGCGTGCGATGCGGGACCAAGAAATCAAGTATGCCATGCTGTTCCCTGCTAAGCTACGGGTTGAATCTGAAGGGAAAGTATGGTTCTTCACTAGACCCGAGGATGCATGGGACTGGCTCGACGGCTGGCGAACTGTTGGCAAGCGTCCCCATAAACCTGTGGGCGATAATGGTGATGCCGGCAGGTCAAGCCAGTGGCAGGGGTCCCCGCCAGGTGGTGAATCAGCGACGCAAGACCCGAACAGATAGAGGTCGGTGATCTATAAGTGCGAGAGACTACTCTTTGGTTCAAATGACTTCTTGGGCACGAACCTGTCAGACGCAGGCTGTTCTAGTGTTAACCGCCTTTCGTATAATCTCCAGCATATTGTAGATCATACAAGTCCAGATCTATGCTGTTATTGGTTTCCTGTAGACATGGCATTGCAGACTTTTGATTCTTGAAGAATATCACTTAATATGTCTGATTCGTACATTATGGGGTCGAATGCAGGGGATGCAAATGCTTTCACGAATTGATGCCCCAGGGAGTGGGGTTGGATCACGTTCCCGATACTGTTGAGGGTGGGCGACAGGCACTCTGCAAGTCGGGGGTGGCGGGTGGTTTTGTGCCCGTTATGCAGGGAGGCAGGGAGGGGGGTCGGTGTTGGGAGTTGGGGGGAGGGGGTGGTCTGTTTCAACTGTTTTATTTTCTGTTTTTGTGCAATGATAACGCTTGTTCTTCCTTTTATTGATGGGTCAAGTCATTTGGTGCAGCACTTCTCCCTCTCTATGGTACTGTATGTCCACATTCGGGTTTCCACCGCATCACCATGGGGAGCACGGGAAGTAAGTAGGGATGTGTCCATTAGTCCACCTGCAGATCCTATGAATACTCGGTCTGATTTACTGATGCGTTACATGCCCGCTAACATCCACTACCCTTACTGTCCAGACATGGGTATAACCTCTGTTTCACTGCTCTACATTGCTCACCTACCTATATTCACATGGGACCTCACTTAGCTCTCAAACTCCTTACATGGAACGTTAATGGCTTGGGAGATAAAATCAAGTGGGGCATAGTTCTCCAGTACCTGAAGCGGCTGGCGCCAGACATTGTCCTTCTCCAGGAGACGCATTTAATTGGCAACTCATGCGGGGCATTGAATAGGTGGGGATATCGTTTGGTCGCTCACTCAGGGTTTACTTCGGGCTCTCGTGGGGCCGGCGTGCTCCTACACAGAGGATGTCCATATAAGATACACAGGGCTTGGTCGGACGAACAGGGTAGATACGTAGCGCTATCTGGCACCTGGGAGGGACAGACTCTCAATGTCGTATCCGCCTATATCCCCCCTGGGTTGCAGCGTCCCACACTGCGAGACCTCGGAGCGCTCCTGCTTGATTTGCCCTTAGGGCTATTGGGGCTGGGGGGGGACTTTAATCTGGCAGTTGATGGCACCAGGGATCGCCTCCTGCCTCGTAGGGACCCCCCGGGGGGATCTCAGCTGGCAGAGTTTCTGTCCGCTATGGGTCTGGTGGATATTTGGAGGCGGCTCAACCCTACCGCTGTGCAATTTACATTTCACTCTGGGGCTCACAATAGCCAATCGCGTATAGACCATGTGTTTACTCACGCTCAAGATATACATGTTTTAACTGAATCCAGGTGCCTCGCGCGCGGAGTCTCTGATCACTCCCCCGTCCTCACCACGCTCACACTCGGGACTACCCAAGCGCCGCACTACCCTCACTATAAATCCCTGGGAGCTCAAGGTACCCCACATTAAAGAAACACTACTCAAAGAAGCAGACTGTTATTTTCAGGAAAATGTGGGGTCGGCACCTCAGCCCAAGTGCTGTGGGGGGCGTTCGGTGCCGTTATGAAAGGCAGAGCCTTATCGCTGATGGTTGAGCATAAGAGGGAACTCACCAAACGCATAAAGGAACTTGAGGAGGACATCCTGACCGGGGAAAAAGCTCTGGCACATACCCCTGATCCAGAGTCGCAACACTTGCTAGCGATGGTGCGTCTTGACTATCAACAGCTTCTGACGGAAGAGGCCAAAGCAAAGTATAACACCACTCGTCACAAGATATACGAGCATGGGGAACGGACGGGTAAACTTCTGGCCTGGTTGGAGAAAAAAGAACAATTGTCCAGGTGGGTTCACTCAGTACGTGGGGCCGATGGAGACATAATTACTGATCCCCAGCAGATCGCTGAAACGTTCGCCTCCTACTTCTCATCGGTATATACGTCCCCCGAGACGTCCCAGTCATCCATGGCTGCGGACCTCCTTTCGACTATTAAAGTCGCTTGCCTGTCCATGCTAGACAGAGACTCCCTAGAGGGCGAAATTACGGAGGCCGAAATTCAGAAAGCAATTCAAGATGTCCGGTCAGGTAAAGCCATGGGACCCAATGGGCTCCCAATCGAATTTTTCAAGCCGCTGGCTTCCAAACTCTCTCCCCACTTACTGCAAATGTATACTGAAAGCTTTGACGTAGGGACCCTGCCAGCTGATGTTAGGACGGCCTCCATTGTGGTCATCCACAAACAGGGCAAACCACCATATGATTGTAGAGCCTATCGTCCCATTTCCCTCCTCACGGTTGAGGCTAAAATACTAGCAAAACTGTTGGCCAACAGACTCATCCCCTATATCACCGAGCTTGTACACCCGGATCAATCCAGGTTCATGCCAGGGAGGAACACAGCCTTGCACTTAAGACGATTGCACGGGGTCCTGGGTAGACGTGACACGATCAGGGAGGAAGCAGCTCTGCTATCGCTGGACGCATCTATGGCGTTCGATACTATCGAGTGGGACTTTCTCTTTGCAGTGCTGACAAGGATGGGATTTGGACCTAACTTTATAAAGTGGATCCAACTCCTTTATGCCCAACCGACCGCGCATGTTACAGTTAATAATCACGTCTCTAGCCAATTCCCATTGGGGAGAGGCACTAGACAGGGGTGTCCTCTGTCGCCCCTGCTCTTTGCCCTGGTACTAGAGCCATTGGCTGTCTGGGTCAGGGGAGATCCGGGGATTAGGGGTCTGAAGTGGACAGAGGATCACGAAGACCGTATTTCATTATATGCGGACGACATACTCCTTTATTTGGCCTCACCCTCACGGTCCCTCCGCCGGGTCCTCCATATATTTCACATCTTTGGCGCTCACTCGGGGTATGCTATTAATTGGACTAAGTCCCAACTCTACGTGCTTTGGGGTACACCGCCATGCAATCCTAGGGGCTATGACATACCAGTGGCATCACAGGGCTTCAAGTACCTCGGCATATATATTACCCCCGATCCGACTTTATTCTATGAGTCTAACTTGTTAGCACCCCTGACCCGACTCTGATCAGACGCTAAACATTGGCGATCCCTCCCCCTCACTCTCCTGGGACGGGCGGCACTTTTCAAGATGCTGGCGCTGCCACGCTTCCTCTATGCATTGCAGAACACCCCTAATGCGATTCCTGACACCTACTTTGCCAGTATTGAGGGCGTGGTGAGAGGGTTGCTGTGGGACGGTCGGACCCCGCGTATAGCCATGAAAAAATTTACGATGGGATGGTATGATGGGGGTATTGCACTACCCGACATGCGGCTTTATTATCAGGCCTCCCAACTGGTTGCAATCAACAAATGGGTACACGGGGAATACGACAACCCAAATTTCCATACAGACCGATGGCTTCTGGGACGGGGGGATATAATAAGGCACTCTACACAAACCCCCGCAAGCTTAACCTCACGGAACCCACCGCACGCACAGTAGAGGTCGGCATGGAGTGAATAGGAAATGGGACTGGCATAACAAGCTTACAAAAGCCACACCACTCTGAGAACCAGACCTGCTGGGTCAGCTCAGCAAATGCCCTGGGTTTGATAGGTGGGACATGATAGGTATCTCGACAGTGGGGAATCTGTGGGTGGGGGGAAAAGTGGCCACCGTTGCAGACCTACAGATTAAATATCAATTAGCGCAAACCGACACTTTCAGATATTTACAAATTAGCCACGCAGTCACTGCTGCACTACCCAAGGATGCCCCTCTACCTGAGGCCTCTCTGCTGGAGGACAGATTGATACTTGATCCTATGCCTAAAAAAGCCATATCCCTTAAGTATAAAAAGCTGTTAAATAATCGCCCGGACCCCCTGCTGCGCCTGCGGCAGCACTGGGAGGCAGATCTGGCGGATTTAGATGAGGATTATTGGCGCGATGCCTTGGCTTCTCCCAGAGAGGTGGCTATCCCAATGAGATTGCGCCTGGTCCAATTGAAGATCCTTCATCGTGTATATTTGGACGCAAGGATCTTGGTCAAAATGGGTAGGAGGACTGATTCCCTGTGCCTTCGGCAATGCCATCAACCGGGAACCTTTTTCCACATCCTATGGGACTGCTCAATAGTGCAACAATACTGGAGCAGAGTTACAAAGCAGATGGAGAGAGCGGGTGGTAAGACACTGAAGGCCTCCCCCCAAATATGTCTCCTAAATATTTGGGATGCCACTGATTTAACGCAAACGGAGAAAACGTGGGCTTCATTGGGGTGGGCCATCGCAAAACGCAATATTGCGCAAAAATGGGGGGTGGGGCAGCCCCGGCCCTACGCGACTGGGCAGTCGACATGGATAGGGCAATGATCGCCGAGAAGGATGTATTCAAACACAGGGGTTGCCCTAAGAAATGGGACCACAAATGGGGGAAGTGGAATAGATACAGAGGCAATATCTGCTTATCTCCTACAGTTGAATCGCAACGTGAACGGCAAACCCTATTGGACATTTCTGGTATCGATATTGTGCTCTTACCCGGAACTGAATAAGGTGATTACTCGTTTAATAAGTACCAACTGGTGTATATATCTGTTTTGCAAATTTGATCTTTTATGTGTAGGTTACTTGGTGGACATACCGGACACTACTACCATGATTAATCGGGAGGGAGTGTGCTGTGTTTATCAAATGCAATCTGCACTGAAGTATGTAAACGTGTACTGTGGACCCAACTATTGTTTTACTATTGTTTTATGTTTTTTCTTTTCTTTTTTTTTTTCTTCTCTTTCATCAATAAAAATTGTTTAAAAAAAAAAGAAAGGCCATAAGAAACTGGACGTTGTAAGTAGGTCACACCTTCACCTGCTAAAGAAGGGTATTCTACTAAGCACAAACAAATCAAATCTTCACCCCCATTATGAACACATATTCACCCAACATTTTACTATAGATATTGTCATTACATCCATTAAATCAATTTCCCTAAGTGTCAATGTATTAAATCCAACTTCATTATGTACTGTAGTTAACTCAATCTCTGTGCTGTCATATACCACCGGAGAAATAAGACACAATAATTAACCATCTAAGACTATTAATGCCATTATGAAGGAGATCAAGCCAACAATTCCACAGCATTTGCTATAGGCCCTTTCTATTGAGATCTAAAAAGAAAAAAGGATACATGGAATTTCAAAAAGTCAATTTAAGAAACTCCTTTTCTATCAGGTAATTTTCTCAAACTCTTTTTCTTTAACTGGATTATTTTGCAATGTTCAAATTAATTTTTATTACTGTCACAAGTTCTCAAAAAATCAATGGGACTCTTGTTCTTGCTCATTTTCAAAAATAAAGTGCCAATGGTTTATTGGACAGTAGATCCGTGTATCTGACTTTTTTTCTGCAGACACAGATGTTAGATGAAGTCAGAACTTTCTATTTGAGTTTCTATTTGTAGCCAGTCTTTTAGCAACTGGTGACCCACTTTCACTGTTCTCTTAGTTGATTAAAATTACTTCAGGTTCTTCTTTGATTAACTTTAATCCTTCATTCTGCCAGTGCTTTCTTTTGCAAGTTCTCTGCTTTTGATGATTCGACTCTTTCACCATCATATGTGACTCTTGCTGAAACTTCTTTACTCACTGATGAACTTGTGCTTTGATCAGCATCAGCAACTTGCCTCACTGTGAACTGCTTTCCCCCTCTAGGGGTTCTTGAGGCTCAGATTTTCAACTGGAGCCTTTTATTGGATGAAGCCATTCTTCTTGCTGCCGCTCATGACTTTGTAACAGCTCTTCACTCTGATCCTCACATTGGTCCGCTAGTGCCTTCACCAGGATCTTTGCCTTCACTTTAAGCAGCAACTTCAGAAATTGGTGAACTTTCAAAATTGTCTTTATTCGCCTCTGGATCCATGCTGTGAACTTATGCTGAACTCTTGAATCAGTTCTTATTGTCACCACTTCTTCATTCACCACCTCCACTCTTTTTGTGGGAGCAGTGTGGATCCACTGTGGCATTCCTGCACTCTTTGCAGCAGTTTTAGTCACAAACATTACCCCGAAAAGGCCCTTGACCGTTCTTCCAGCAGCACTTGCAGACATGTTTCTTTACAACAATCCAATCACAAGGGTTCAGGGAATGGCACTGAATTTCTTTTGATGGGGCTGTTGCCAAATTCATCCGATGAGAGACAGATTTTACCATAACAGCCAGACCTTTGGAATAATCAAGTACAATGTCATCAGTCATTGAAACAGGTAATGCTGAAGGAATGTAAGCCAATCTCAGAGCTCTGCCCAAGAACACTTCATGAGGCAAAAGCCATGACTTTTTGTCTGGAGTTCTGATGCTCATCAAGACAAGAGGAAGAGCATCTGGCCATTTCAGATTAGTGAATGAACATACTTTAGCTAGCTTATTTTCGATGGTCCCATTCATCCTCTCCATAACGCCAGATGACTGAGGATGATAACTAGAATGGAACTTTTGGTCAATCTGAAGAGGTGTACAAATACATTTCAAATTTTCAGTATTAAAATGAGAACCACGATCCATCTCAATAGAAGTCTGCAGGCCAAAATGAGGTATTAATTCGGTCAACAAAACTTTGGCAACTGTCATGCTGTTAGATCTCCGGGTGGGATAGGCCTCAACCCATTTAAAGAATAAGCAGACAGTCAGAAGAATTTACTTAAGGCATTGTAAACTGGCATCTATCGCTGGGATTGTAATCTATCGACCCCCGGCTACGGCCGGAAACTTTTTAGAATCAATTGGTCATGCTATAGCCCCTATTGCTGCCAAATACAAGCATTGCCTGGTACTTGGAGATTTTAATATCCATATGGATCAACCTGGAGAACCTGAGCCTTCCAGGTTGTGTGAATCACTGGGTATTTTTAACCTGGCCCCCTATGTTTTCTTGCCCACTCATGAAAAAGGCCACATCTTAGACCAGGTTTTTTCAACGGTCAGTATAGAAATGGATGTGCCTCTCCCGATAATATGGTCGGATAATTTTTTGCTCACGTTCAGAGTCCCTAAAGAATCCAGTAGGCCTCTATCATATTGCAGGCCCCGCCCGAATAGTCTTAGGCCTTTTAATAAATTCACGGTTGAGGCACTGGACAATGCACTAAGGCTACATCCCATTCCTTTTAATGGAATGTTGGAGAGCGATGTACTCTCCCTGGAGAACTGGCTACAGCTCCGCTCGGCGGAGCTGGCCCCTCCGACAACCCGGGCAGCTAATGCCAGTAGGGCCTCTGCGCCATGGTTTACGGAGGCCCTTCGAAAAAGTAAAAGCGCATGTAAATGCCTTGAGAGAATATGGCGGAAGAATTTTAATCCCTCTGACAAAGCCATTTATAAACAGGCCTTAAAAGTTCATTACTCCAAGGTCCGCGACGAAAAGAAACTCTTCCTATCCACCAAAGTTGAACAGGCGGGGAACAAGAGTAAGGAACTGTTTAAAATCGTTAAAGACTTTACATCTCCGAATGCTATGAACAGCCCATTTATTCCGACCAGCGACTGGACCAACAGTTTAGCACATTTTTTCTTTGAGAAGATTAAAAACATCCAAGATTCTTTCAAGGAGCTGCCACGGGTAGAGGGATTAAACACAGCTGCTCCCCCCAGAGTTAATTCCACGCCAGGTGTGTCTCTCTCACAATTCCCGCCTACTCCACTAGATAAATCTCTCGAGATAATGAAGGCTCTAAAATCCGGTTCCCCTGTGGACCCCTGTCCAGCGCGAGTACTGGCGTCAATCGCTGAAGTGATTAACCCTGCGGTGAATCGAGTTCTGAACTCCTCCTTGTCGGAGGGAATAATGCCTGAGAGCTGGAAACACGCTAGAATTCTCCCACTGTTAAAAAAACCTACAGCAGATCCTCTGATAGCATGTAACTATAGGCCAATTTCACTGCTGCCTTTCTTTTCCAAAGTTTTGGAGAAATATGTAAACATAGTTACTACGGAGTTTGTGGAGGCTAATAACATATTACATCCGAGTCAGTCAGGGTTCAGAGCAAACTTCAGTACTGAGACGGCCTTACTAGAAGTCTCTGAAACTATCAAGACTACTTTGGATAGTGGGGGCAATGCGGTATTGGTACTGTTAGACCTGTCTGCGGCCTTTGATACCGTGCCCCATGACCAACTCCTGGAAAGACTTCAGGACTGCGGTATTGGTGGCACGGTTCTCAAATGGTATACTTCCTTTTTAAGTGGCCGCCAGCAAACTGTATGGTCTCCCCCTTTCTCAACCTGCATCACCTCCATGAAAGTAGGAGTTCCCCAAGGCTCAATTCTAAGTCCGGCCCTGTTTAATATGTATATGGCCCCCCTTGCACTCTTAGCGGAGAAATACGGCGCTAAAATTGTATCTTACGCCGATGACACGCAACTTCTGTTCACCAGCGAGAAGGGCACCATGTTCAAAGGCAGTGAGATAAACACCTGCCTAACGGAGGTCTTTTCCTGGCTCAGAGGGAGCCAATTAAAGTGCAATCCCGAAAAGTCGGAGATTATTTTTTTCGGTTCCAATTTGAGTGAGGAGTGGCGCCAGTGGTGGCCACTGGACATGTCCCCCCCGAAGTGCTCTGTTACCACAGTAAAAAACCTCGGGGTGAAGTTGGATTCGGACATGTCCATGAAGACCCAAATTCAATCTGTGGCCGGCACCTGTTTTGGGCTTTTAAAAATGCTGAAGAACTTCCTCCCCCTGCTCTCGGTCCCCCTCAGAAAGACGGTAGTTCAGGCCCTGATTGCATCAAGGCTGGACTACGCAAATGTTCTATATTTTGGCTTACCGGAATATCTTCTAGGTCGCCTGCAGGTGATTCAGAATGCGGCGGCCAGAGCAATTCTGATGGTAAGACCCAGGGCTCATATGACCCCCCACTTAAAATCTCTGCATTGGCTTCCGGTGCGTAAGAGGGTCCAGTTTAAGGCTCTTACCTTGGCCTTTAAGGCCCTACACAACTCAGGGGCCCATTGTATTAGGAAAAGGATCTAGCACTACGCTCCTCAATGGACATTGAGGTCCTCGATGCAGTACCTGGTGACCATTCCTAGGTTCTCCCGCTCTTGCATGGGCGGCCGCTCTTTTCAAGTGGTGGCATCCCGCTTGTGGAACGGTCTGCCAATTTCTCTTAGACAAACATCTGACCTAGGTGTGTTCAGGAGGAAATTAAAATCTTGGCTATTTCAACAGTAGTACTAGCTAGTAGCTGTGAGTTCACTCTGCCTGTTTTAGCGGTCGTTAGCGCCGGGACACTCTGTGGAGTTGCTGTGCGCTTTACAAATACCCAATTACAATTACAATCTCAATGACATCTGCTTGAAGTCTTGTAAATAAGCCCTCTGATTTGCCAATGTGGTTTATGATAACCACAGTCTTCTTTCGCTGATTATTTCTCTGACAAATTAGATACCATTGACAATAATCTTCCACATTTCTGAAGTTAGAATTAGACAAATACTTATTTAAAGTTTGGGTCATAGTATCCTTCCCCACATATGATTGACCATGCGCATACCTCACCATGCAATTCAAGTCTGATGAAATATTCTTGGCACTCAAGAGTGATCCACACATCTTAGCAATTCTTTTTGAAACCCAACATTTCCCACCTTCTTTTGTCATCCTTTTCTCCTCCTGCAGGTCCCTCAATTGACTCAAAACAGTCTGCTTTGAATTCAACAAGAAGCAATATTTATTTTCTGCACCTTCAGCCGAAATCTCAATAAATTCATTTTGGCTTGTCTCTTGAATCATAATTTGTTCATTTGCTCTCATAATTTCATTCACAAGTGCAGAGTATTTCACTACTCGGTTTATATATTTATTTCCAAGCGTAACAATGTCTTTTCCAACATTATGGGTAATACACTTTACTACTACAGTTTCTTTTGGCAGTTGTATTGCTTCCAACAAATCAAAAATATAGAAACTATTCCTAGTGGGAGTTTGAGAGGATATCAAAAAACCTTCTGTGACCACAACTGCCCAAAGTCATGCACCACTCCAAAACCATATTGGCTATCTGCATAAATCATCACATTCAAATCTTCTGAAAAACAACAAGCTCTTGTTAGTGCAATCAAGTCTGCCACTTGTCCTGAAATTACATTAGGCAGGCTTGATGCTCAAAGGATTTCAGAAATAGAACATACAGCATAGGCAGTCTTCAATGCTCCACGATGGTCTCTAAAACAAAAACCATCTACAAACAGAATCAGATCAACCATTTGAAGAGGGATTTCTTTGATGTCTGGTCTTGGTTTGCTACATAACTATCTGACATCCACCCAGTCGTGTTTAGGTTCACTGTCATCATCATCATCATCACTCCTGTCTCGGTCTTTATTTTTATCTGAAACAGGAAGCAGCTTTGCATGATTTAGAAAATTACATCTTCTGACAGAGATGTTCTCAACTGTCAGTATGACTTGTTCCTATCTGGCCAGATGATTGTGTAACATATGCTGAGTCCGGGTAGGGTACGGGTCAGAAAAATCTCAACTCAATGTGGAACGAACACAATTAATGTATGTCCCATCACATTTCCTTCACTTTGCTCAATTGCAATGCAAGGTGCTTCAACTGCTTTCAGACAGCCAGGAAGAGCGACAGCTACTGGAACCAACACAACTGACGGATACACTATTGGCTTCCTATTTTCTCCATGTTTTTGGGTCAAAATCAGTAAGGCACACCTGCTTCTCTCGTGACAAAAGAGATAAAACTCTTTGCTATAATCAGGCATTCCAAGTATTAGTTTAGTTAGTGGATTTAATGATAATAGCTCTATATCAGTATACATAATAATAAACAAATGTTGGGGAAAGTGCATACACTGGGGTGATGGTCAGATTTACTATTCTGACTCCAGTGTAACAAAATATGAGGAAAGTGCATACATGGGAGGGGTCAGATTTACTCTTCTAACTCCAATCTAACAAACGTTGGGGGAAGAGCATACATTGGGGCCTCAGATTTACAATTCAAATAGTAATCTAATAAACACTGAAGAAAGAGCGTGTATTTGATGATATACATTATTTACACCCAAAAAATATAATGTCCCCATAAAAAATAATAAACAAATTTTGTTTTTGTTGTTGCTGCCTGGTTGCTGTCTGGCTGAGGGACTCCTAGTCCCAGGAATCCTTGCTCTCCCAGGAGGGAGGAGCGTGAGCCCTTCGCGCTACAAATAGCGCTGTGAACACCCGCGGCGCGAGACGCTGTTGTTGCTGCCTGGTTGCTGTCTGGCTGAGGGACTCCTAGTCCCAGGAATCCTTGCTCTCCCAGAAGGGAGGAGCGTGAGCCCTTCGCGCTACAAATAGCGCCGTGAACACCCGTGGCGCGAGACGCTGTTGTTGCTGCCTGGTTGCTGTCTGGCTGAGGGACTCCTAGTCCCAGGAATCCTTGCTCTCCCAGGAGGGAGGAGCGTGAGCCCTTCGCGCTACAAATAGCGCCGTGAACACCCGCGGGACGCTGTTGTTGCTGCCTGGTTGCTGTCTGGCTGAGGGACTCCTAGTCCCAGGAATCCTTGCTCTCCCAGGAGGGAGGAGCGTGAGCCCTTCGCGTGACAAATATCGCCGTGAACACCCGCGGCGCGGGATGCTGTTGTTGCTGCCTTGTTGCTGTCTGGCTGAGGGACTCCTAGTTCCAGGAATCCTTGCTCTCCCAGGAGGGAGGAGCGTGTGCCCTTCGCGCTACAAATAGCGCCGTGAACACCCGCGGCGCGGGACGCTGTGGATGCTGCCTGGTTGCTGTCTGGCTGAGGGACTCCTAGTCCCAGGAATCCTTGCTCTCCCAGGAGGGAGGAGCGTGAGCCCTTCGCACTACAAATAGCGCCGTGAACACCCGCTGCGCAGGACGCTCCCGGGCCAAAGGCGGGCCCGTCCTTGACAGGAAGGGGCAGGGCCACCCCCCTTGATTTTAACTCTCGACACAAACCAAGGGTAAGACTTTGTTTGTTGTATCCTGCCCATACAACTTGCCCAGTAGTAAATCTTGTGTATTCATCACTAACTGGTTATCTTGTAGCGGCTTACGAGGAAGTCTCCAGGGAAGAATACATGCCTCGATGAACAGGGCAGTGCCTTAAAATCACCTCGCTGCAAGGGATGAGCTCGGACTAACATTTATTCATATAGTGGACTGGGCTGCCGTTGGCACCCCTTATGCCATTTCATTTTGATCGTAGTAGGATTGAGTTTGCCTGATTCCATTTACGGCGATTTTAAGGGGTGGGGATCAATGGTTAGCTTCTCCTGCATGTATATGGGTCTAATTAACCCCTCCGGATTACACATCTAATATACTGCTTTATAAGCTCTCTTGATTGCCTGTTGGTCTGTCGTATTGTACAGCGGGTGGCTCCGCAGAGGCTTCCCCCAGGCTGAACCATGGGGAAACGTACTTGTGTTGCTAGACAGTCTCGTCCTCAAGCAAACCTTTCCTTCCGACCTCTCCCAACTTCTATCGACAGAATGCTACAGAGGGCTATAGGTGCTGTCACAACAGAAAAAGAACTTACCGAAAGGCGCCTGTCAATAACCCCAGATCTTTCTCTTCCGCTGACAGTATCGCCCATTTCTAAAATTACTTCTGTAGCCCCTCCATCTAGGAAGAATGTGCCCCTGTCCTCCCTACTACAAGCAGATGCACCGACAACTATAACCCGAAAGGGGGACGTCGTTTTAGGCACTCGAAAGAATGGGAAGCTGAAGCAACCAAGTGGGGGGGCACCCAAAAGCAAGAAAGCTAAAGGGGGGGTCTGAAGTAAATGCAGAATCTACGGCTAATTTAAATGTAGCCGTAGATCGTACTGCTAATACCAGTTTAGATTCGAACTATCCACCTTGGGCTAAGACCCTATTAGCAGACCTGCTGACCCAACTGAGAGTTATAGTGAAGGAAGAAGTTGCCCCGCTAGTTGACCGTATACACAACCTGACAACCATGGGGGATTCAAGGCAAACACATTCTTGTACTAACACAATACAAACTATATCGAGGGGGAGTGACTTCTGCTGCCAGGTAGATCTTGTAAGTCGGATGCCCTTAGACAACCCAGAGACACTTAGGACCCAAGACCCCTCTAGTTACATGAACACTAACCGTGGTAGTAATTGCACCTCTCAGAGTCCTGGTCCGCAACAGGGGCAAGGGCATATAACGCACCTAGACACTAGGAATGACGATACAACTCATACCATGCGGAATATGCATCAAAGAAATAACACGTCTACAGGACCTAGCGCAAGTAGAGAAGGGTTGGGGGGGAGAGTGTCCACCAGGCAGGACAGAAGTAATGACCCAGCCAATTATAAACCTACCCCCAGCTTCATCCCCTTATGTGATTATTCTGGCAGGGGTACCAGAACTTAAGAATGGCCAGAGGGAGTCACAATTGGACCTTCGGAATAAAAGCCTGTTTTGGCTGGCAAGGCATAGGCAGCTCCCCTATGAAAGGGCAGGGGAAATATTAATGGTTTGGAGAGTCGCTTGGGTGGGAACCAGTAAAAAAACAATCCAAGGGGACTGTGTGATCATCAACTTTAAAAATCCCCAGACTGTTCGTAGGCTAACAACTCAGAAACCTAGTCCCTTAGAGCCCCACACTGAAGTGAGAGCCCTGCCGCTGAACTTTTTCTACTCTCATTGCTACAACTCAGGCAGGGCCAACACCACCTTAGAACTTGGTAGGCGGACTATTGAACATAAGAACACTGGCTATATGTATTCTCGCACTAACCTCTATTTTATAATGTACCTGTAACAAATAGATATGGAGTTTTGGAAGAAGTGGATTGACAAACAGAGATAATGGGAATAGCCCAAGGAAAGACCACCCCGAGGTCCCCCGGAGGACCAGTGGAGCCTGATCGAGGACAACTAGGTCAGCCCATTTATTCTGGGATAGGGTTAGAACCAAAGGACCGGGCTGTAACAACTTCACAGGTGGACAAGTGGATGGCAGGGTTACGAGATCTCCCTGGACTTATAACTCCCATATTTCTTGTTTTGTCCAATTTTAATACCTGCAGGGTAATTCAATCTACTACAACATCTGTCGGCCCCACCATCATTCCTTCAGTGAGCTCTTCCACCCTTGACGCTCACCCCCTGGATGCCCCCAACGAAATGCTCCATATAGGGAGTAAGTTGAAGGTCCTATCCTGGAATGTTGCGGGCCTTAAGAGTAAACTGCCTTGCCCAGAATGGGGGCTTTTTTGTTGACCATTATGACATCTGTATGTTCCAAGAAACATGGGCACGGGATGACTCTACTAGGGTGGGGTTCGCGTCATTCAATATCCCAGCCATCATAAGAGATAGGGGCAGACCGTCTGGGGGCGTATGTATTTGGGTTGGCTCACACTTGGGTTGCACAGCTAGTCAGATGAACACTTTGTCCAGCGACATCCAATGTGTAACTCTTAGTTTTCCAACCAAGCTAAAGTTTGCTCTCATTAACGTTTACTCTCGACCTGTTAGTCTGAGCAAAGAATCCCCAACCCTTGATTTATTGAATTCCTTTATTGCTACTCTTCCCCCGGACATGAGGTTGATAGTTGGAGGTGACTTTAACTGTCAATTCGAGCCCCTTCCTGGAATTTCTGATGCAATCTCCGGTGAGGAGGATTCCCAATGGTCAATCCCCGATCCGCAAATCTCCCCAACTAAGGCCTGGTCCCCTCTGGCACTTCAAATCAATGCAATCACTCTGACTCATTCCTAGAGAGCCTGTAATGGCCGCACACTATCGGATATACCAGGGAAATCAACATTTAATAGAATTGGCCATGCTTCTCCACTGGACTACATCCTTGTTGAGACAAGATTATGGCCTAGGGTTCTCGATTTCGCCGTGGTTTCGCGGCATGATAGTGACCATAATGCACTGGTACTGACACTGAAGGTGCCGGACCTGGGTATTGCCCTTACCAGCAGGCCCGCCCCCGAAAATAGATTAATTCTCTCCAATAATAGGAGAAGAATTAAATGGGGGGTAATAAAGCAATCACCTGATAAGCTGAGTGCACTCTATGCAATTGAAGTTCCAGTCCTCATAGAAATCAGTGGCGATGTTGCTGCAGCAGGCAATCCAGCTCATATCAATAAAGTTGTAGAAACACATACAGCCCTGGCGGCCAAACTGGTCGATATATTTTATCCAAAAATGCACCCCAAGGTGAAAAAACGGGCCATTCATTCATGGTTTAATGATAATTGCCGAAAGGCGAAACGGGCCCTCTTAGCAGCCATTAAAGCCAAAGATAAGTTATTGATTAAATGTAAGCGGGTGTTGTATAAAGAGGCCATCTGTTTAGCAAAGCAGTCCTGGGAATTAAACAAATGGGACGACATAAAAGCTGCCCTACTGAATAAAGATATGAAGGAATTCTGGGCTATAGTTAGAACAGGCAGTAGGGAAGGCAATTCAGCCATAGAGCCGAATATAGCAGCAGAAAAGTGGGTAGATCATTTCCAGGCGTTATATAGTACAAAGGCAGCATTTGGCTCCCACAATGACACACTCATAATCTCCCCAAGGACTACGTGTGCCGATGTCGGTTCGGCAGACGAGACAACTACTATCCTATCAAGGACCATTCATGAAGAAGGCGCTGAGATCACCCTTCTTGAAGTCTCATATGCAATAAAGAAACTTCCCGCCGGTAAAGCACCGGGTCTAGACAAGCTCCCTGGGGATCTCTTTCGGGAAGAACCAACAATTTGGGGCCCTTACCTATGGGTATTATTTAATGCCATAATGAAAGGTATGTCGATCCCTGAAACCTGGGCGGGGGCAGAAATTGTCCCAGTTTTTAAAAAGGGCTCCCCACTTCTCCCTGCAAACTATAGACCGATCAGTTTGATCGATGTTACGCAAAAATTGTTTGCACGGGTACTCCTTGACCGCCTTCAGGGCTGGATGGAAGACAATGAAATTCTGAGCCCATATCAAGCCGGTTTCAGGAAGAACATCTCCACAGTCGACCAAATATATAGACTTCAACTTATATTTTGGAAGACTGTGAGAATGGAGGGTGGCAGCCTCTATTTAATCTTTGTGGACCTGAAGACGGCCTTTGATCTGGTGCCCAGAGGTAAATTATGGGGGTACTTAGAGATATGGGGATCCCCTCTTACCTCTTAATCATGCTTTTGAGGTTGCATGAAGCTAACTTTGCACAAGTAAGATGTGGGAAAGGGGGAGAATTAACTTCACGATTCCCAGTTGACAGAGGAGTGAGGCAGGGGTGCGTGCTCGCACCTACCCTGTTCTGCCTCTTTGTCAACGCTCTGATTGCCCAACTTATTGAGGTTAAGGATAATGATGCCCCAAAGTTAGCAAACTCAAAGGTCCCGGCATTGATGTTCGCAGATGACACCCTTTTAATGTCTAAGTCGCCGATGGGGATACAGAGGGTCCTGGACAGCATTGTTATCTTTTGTAATAAAAGGGGGCTGGAGATAAATACCTTGAAGACCAAGTTTATGGTCTTTAACCCAGCCAAGACAACGCGATCTAATCCAAGTTTAGATGGCATTGTGCTGGAAAGGGTCTCCGTATTTGACTATTTGGGTGTCACTCTGACCGAAAATATGGAGTGGGGGCCACAAATTGCCAAAGCTAAGCTTAAGTTAGCTCAGACCTCCGGAGGAATTGCAAAATTACTTAGAAATTCCTCCTCTAAACCTTCTGGGCCCATTGTAGAGATTTACAAGGCGCAAGCCAGGGGGGCAACAATGTACGGGGTTGAACTTTGGGGTTATTGCTCCTGTAGTCAAGTGAGTAAAGTAGAGAACAGCTTCCTGAGACAGATCCTGGGTCTTCCTTCTAGTACCCCCTTAATCCCACTGAGGCTAGACTTAGGTATTAGACCAATTGGAGATGAGATTGGTCTAAGACCCTTAACCTTTTGGCGCAGATTGTGGGTGACCCCGGAACTGACAGAATATCGATTGGAAACAAAAGAGTTACTGGGTTTTCCGGGGGTGGAAAAAATCCCTTGGTTTGCATACATAAGGGAAGAGTGTAGAGGCTAGGAAAACCAAGTCTTTGGAGTAACCCCGAGGAAGCATGCTCTCTAATCTCACGCGCTGAATTGGTGAAAACTTACCGAATATATAAACTGGCAGTCATCCAGGGGAACTCGGCCACAGGTCATCGGACAGCCGAATTCCTCCTAATAAAAGACGAGTACAAATTTGAGCCCTTCCTGGATGACATTTTACCTTTTTCAGCGAGAAAACTATATGTCCAGTTCAGATTTGGTACCCTTCCACTCCGTGCCTTTACCTGTAAATGGTCTGAAACTGCCCCACGAGGGTTCCCAGCCTGTAACTATCAGGAGGAGTCAGAGCTTCATGTTTTATTTTTTTGCCCAGGCTACAAACTTGCAAGACAGCGCTGGCTCATACAGTTGTGCAGGAAACTAGGGTTTGTGCATTGCCAGGAGGCATTTAGAGTTCTGAAGTTTAGCACCACTAAGCCCATTGTTTTTGCTGTTTCTCGTTTTTTAAACTCAATGTGGCATAGGCGCTGGACTTTTTTTTTAAAAGCTACACTAGATGCAAATGATTAAATTCCTTTTAATCTCTAACAATTCTAAATTTTAATTATGTATATGTAATGTCTTTTAAATTTTTTCTGCATGTATAACTTTTTTATTCATAATGCGAATAGTAGTGTTTTAATTGGATTTATTAATACCATGACTTCTCCCAAGTACTCCTCGGTCCCTCAGAACTAGCTAGACTTTTTGGACTTATGTTCTGTTTTCCTTTCTATGTTATTCCCCTATCAATGCACATGCACTTTCTGAGGGTATTGACCTTGCGCAGATGTCACAGCAGATTGTTGGCCCGGTACTTAAAGATGATGTACATGTATTTTTGTATGTTGGAAGGATTTTTTTATCAATTTTAACTTTATTTACTGTATTGTATGCATACTTTTATGGTCTCTAATGACCGAAATAAAGGTTTTTTGAACTTGAACTTGAATAATATTACAGCTTGAAAACTGGTTTTCAAAAACAATATAAATTAATAAGAAATATAATACAAACAAGTGAAATTAAATTAAAATAACCAGTACATCTCTACCTCACCCATAAAACATACAAACAATTAGACATTTAATTTATCATAAAAAAGTTATTTACAAAATAATTTTATTTCCTTTTACAATTTAACAAATATAAATCTTAAATTAATTTTAAAAAAATTAAAAAACACACAATCAAATCAACAAAATATCATACAACTCATTAAAAATAAAATCATGTTAAACATTATCTATTAAAAGTATAACAATATACACTTACTAACAATTTTATAATATAATGACTACATTACACACCTAATATCATTAATTACATATCTTTTTTTTTTTTAAAGAAACTACCCACCCAATCTCCCGACAAACTCCACCACCCAAACTTTAAATTCATTTTATAAATAGAAATAATAATAAACAATGAAACAAATAAATAACAATTACAATATATTAAATAATCCAACAAATAATCAATTTACATGAATTAATATATAATTATTAAAAAAACCTCTACCCAACCAAATCCCCCAAGAAACCCACAACTCAAATATAAACTTCAATATGAAATACAATTTTAATGAACAATTAAACAAATAAATAATAAATAAAATATTTAAATTGTTAACACATTTCTACAATGACATTTATTAATATGTAATTAATAAGATATTCTACTCAGACACAACTGAAATTATTTTTATACACAATTTAAATGTATTAAACATTTAAAAATATGTAACAATATAAATTTAAAACATAATTTAAAAATTTACATTATTTAATATGTTTTTTAAAGAACACTACCCATCCAATCCCCCAATAAACCCATAAACCCAAAACATACAAATAACAATAATATTGAGCATGAAAAATAAATAACTTTACAATAACATTTATAATAAAAGCAAAACATAAAACAATACAATAAAACACCATGAAAGAAAACAATAGTAAAATAAACAATATTTTAACCTTTAAAATAACTGTAAAACAGTTCTAAAACCTATAACCTCGATATTTTGGTCCATGATACTTTTGTATATTTTGACTGCATTATAGTCAGACGATATTTCAGTAGAACACTCCTTGGGTATTTGCCAGCATTACCAGTGTCAGTTGCTGGATGTCAAAGGCAGTTGGTGTAACTGTTGCCAGACATGCACCAGTCTCTTTATTTTGGTCAGGGTGCAACTTCCAATCAATTATTTGTTCCTCTCTGGTAAGAGTGGAAGGTTTTCCTTAAATTCAAGAATGAAATGCAAAACTATAAGGGAATAATGGAATGCAAGTAAGACACTGTGAAATCCCTTTGAAGGGAACCACATACCCAAGTATCACCTATACTTACGACCACTAATAATTTATATAAATGCATTCAGACTTTTTGCTTTTGCTTGGGAAAGAGAATAAAATACATGAAACACTTTGGAACAAATGTTATCAAATTAATATACTCCTATCCTCAAATGTTTATCCCAAGTGAGAAAGAGCAGGTTGTAGACTATCAACAGGGGCAAAAAAGATACTTTTGCTGGCACTGCTCTTTCAGGACCTATCCTGCAATCAGAACATTCAGTTTTGCAATGGATCACTTTAGCTCTGTGATTAACAGCTCAATTCTTGTCACAGTCCAATGGCTGTGCATGACCCTTGGTGCCTGAAGAATTATGGGCAAAGCTATTTATCACAGTTTTTTCTTTTGATAAATATAACGATACTCTTCTGAGTTACACACTTAAAATAATAGCTCCCAGTTTTCTGTATTTAGAAATGAATACAGACAGCAAACAGTCTGTTTACTGTATTTATTATTTAATTTTAATAAAGAAAATGTGTCTTTTATGAGCGCCTTTCATGCTGTCAATCATGACTGGTAGGCTAATAGATGGACATTCTGTCAACATTCAGAGCTGAAACAGATGATATATCTAATGAATTTTTAAACGCTGTATATGTGTACAGTGCTAATGTTTTCTGTTTCCAGGTAATTACACTAAAATCCAACATCATCAAATTGTAGGTGTGCATTTATCAGTTATATACCTGTAGAAATATAGTAGTAGTTGCAGCTTAATGTTTTAATAAACAAAAAATAAATAGGGATAAATACCAATAAGAGAAGAAAATACTAGATACAGATAAATATAGTTATTGGACCGCTAAAACGCTTTGATGACATTTTTGTGTGTTTGGCACAAACAAGCCCTTCAGTCTGCAACAAGGAGCCTAGGTTAAGTATACAATATCTACCAAAATCACTTACATAAGATCATGACATGAGTGGGACAAATGAACAAAAGACCCTGCATTTGTTTGATTCTTCCAAGGAAATGCAACCCCAACCAAAGACCACAGCTGCAAGAACACAATGACCAATAAATTAGATTAAGTGTGACCTCTGCTTTGCTTTAACTGCTATAGAGCTGCATTGTAATTACAGAATCACGAACAGACAGAGCATGCCAAGGGCACATTTTAGAATCCCAACACTCAAGTTTTACAGGCCGTGCACTGTTTTACACTGTAAACCAAAACTACCATGTTAATCTTTAGCCACATCACAGTTCACCCACGAATGTCGCACCGCAGCACTATACATATAAACTAACTGTGTTGCTGAGAAATTGTAAACAGATACCTTGTATAAAATCAAAAAAGCCAAAACTATGCGGGTAAATAGCAATTATAAAAACTACAAATAAAACATTTTAGTTACAGTTCCCTGATCGGATTAGAAAGCCAGCCAAACACTGCCTGACTTCTACCCTACCAAATTGTTTTCATATAATGAGTTTAAGTACATTCCAAACGACATTCCAGTTGTTTTGTTCTGGTTCTTCACTTGACTGTGTGCTAAGCAATGAAAATATTGATTAAAATAATTGTTGTTGCAAGGACACTGTGAGCAGATATCTTTTGCCTGTGATTCTGGCCTTAATTAAAACACAGAAATCTCATTTATGACCCTTTGGAACTGTTCATCTACAACCTAAGACAGCCTCAATTTATTAGTCAGGTTTTCCAAATTAAGGCAAAAATGTGGAAATGCATTTAAGCAGTGTGTATCGCCTACCAAAATATTGTAGAATTAACGATTTATAGGTAAGCTATGTATATGTATATATAGTATAGTTATCCAAAATCGCAGCTCAGTGCAAATGCACTGAAATCGCCTTTCCCCTTCCTCTCACGACGGCGGTCCGCGGCAAGGGGGCGAGCCTCAAAACACCAAAAAGGAAGCTGTTACCTCGTAACATTACAGCAGCCGCGGACACCAAACGTCTTTCAAGCAGTTATTTATTCAGCAAATACGAACAAACTCGACGCGTTTCGGGACCCAGTGCCTGCCACATGGTGCAGGGATTTGTGCCCCCCAGGCCCACAACTGTGGCCCGGGGAGGAAAGGTGGCCCTGCTAGGGGCCCCCAAAGTTGCTTTCCGACAGGCTTTCCAAGCTGGAAAACCCACCATGGAAAGCCTGTTGGAAACCGACATCATAATCCAGACGGAGGAAACGCCGTCCATTAAAGGATTATATGCAGCTTTTGACTGGCTGATGGGCTCCTTGAGCCCGTCGGGAGCCAGTCGGATTAACCTCCCAGTTTAAACGCTGACCGCCGTTTTTGTAATGTAGCAGGTCTAGCAACTTTTCATTAAAAACAGGGATCTGTCAGGAATGCCCTCTACCCTGTTATTGTTTGTCCTTTCAATAGAACTGTTAGTAGCTGCTATCAGGCAATGCCCAGAAATTACTGGACTTCCTTTTTGCGTGAACCATCACAAAATTACCTTTTCCAGAGATGATGTCCTCTTGATGTGAGTGATTGTAAGAGGTCTGTGCTAGCCGTCCTTAACCAACTGGACAGATTCAAGAAAGTGGCAGGGTTTAAAATTAACAAAGATAAGTCTGAAACTGTGAACTTGAACCTCTTGTATGCTAATGTATGATTACTGCAAGATATATGCCCATTTTGTTGAGCAATGAGGTCCACTAGCAACTTGGGCATAGTGCTCAGTAGTTCTCTCTTGACATGGGTTAGCAGAAATTAACCTCCACTTAGATCTGAGATAATGGCTGACCTGAACACATTCTATGCACATGGTTGGGCAGAACACCAACAGTACAAATGTTCCTGTACCTCTTTCATGCACTCCTGACTTCCACTTCAAAGGATTAAATTTTGGCCCTACTGAGAATGTTAAACAAATGTATTTGGGGAGGGCAGAGGGCAAGGGACTCCAAAAAATTATGGCGGCTCCCCTTAATAAGTGAGGAGTATGGGGGTAAAGAGCCCACCCCTCTAGAGGTAATCATAGGGTTCCTACAGTTACTTCAGTTATAAACAGCGAGGGTGACAGACAAGAAATGGGTCCATATAGATCGAGCAGCGGTGAGGAGAGATCTGTGTGATCTTTTGTTCCTAAGCAGCTTAAACCCCCATATGCATAGTTAGCTCCTTACACGCACTGCCTTGCAGCCATTGAACTTCATGATTTCCAGATTGGCACTCTCTTCACTTCTAGCACCCTTCACATTGATTCACCATAGACCTGAATACACGCTGGGACTCCACCGGACATTGTTTCGTAGATGGACAGAAACAGAGTAGCGGATGATAGACTATATGCTTCAAGGTGTGAAATTAAGAACTTCGTCCAGTGTAAAAGTGAATTTAATCTGACAGTAACATATAGATTGCCTTATGTTCAGTTTTGACATTGTGTCATGCAGCCTGGGTATAAAAAGGCGGAACTACAGGTAGGACCAAATTTGAAACACGTGATCACCCATTTTGTGCTTCCAGAGGAGTCAACTACAATCTTTGAGAACTACTGAAAGTGGGAGAGGGCATAGGTAAGCTGGCCCTGCAGAAACCAGGGGCCAAATATGTAGTGAGAGAACTTGGTGACAAGAACTGGCCCTGCATTTGGCAATACATACCCTGCATATTTCAAAATGTCACTGATAGGAAACAATTTTATAGGGTGGTGTCAACTGGTATTTAACATCAAAGACACTGATAACCTTTAACCTGGGGTTTCTGATTTAAGCTAGAGACGAGGAACGGAGGTGTGAACAACTTTGCTCATTTGGAGATTATGTCAAAACTTGAGGGGCTTCTAGAAGGAAGTGTTGAGCAGAATTAGGAGAGTTCTAGGTTATCCACCACTGGAGACATCGATGGTGATATTGCTGGGATTTAGAGATCTGCTGGCAGATGGAATGAGAAGAGATGACAGAGTCTGGCCATGCCATCTGTTGCTCACTGCAACAAAGCTCACAGCAGTGGCTTGGAAAACACCACACCCCTCTTACAAAATTCTACTATAAGATGTGATAGTTCCTAGCCATGGAGAAGCTTTCTTGTGAACTGATAGATCAGCACAAGCACATTCTTTCCATTTGGCAACCATCAATTGAACATCTCCTTTAGTTGGATACTAATCATATATGACCAGTGTGAATGCATGTGCTAGATCTGCAGTACAGGTGGGGAGTTAGAGCGAGAGGGATCACTCAGCCAGCAAAACCTATAAATGTTTTGATGCTGGTTAGTCTCCTTACTTAACCCTTATCTTCTATGCAGATTGTGGAAGTGTGGGTGTGTTGACGTGAGTTGGGGATTGAGTTAGTTGGAATTATCGTTATCATCACGACCCATTAATTGTAAGTTTGCAAGTAAAATTATGCATTTCTGTGTTTATGATCGTTATTCTTTTGAAACTGATGCATTTTGAAATGTGATGTCACAATTTTGCATAGTGATGTCTAAAATGTTATAATATTTTTTTTTAGCAAAAGACACACAATTGATGGACGGAATGCAGAACAAATCAAAACATTCACCCCCAGTCAAGAGATCTGGGTTAAATCCATCATTCTTTTGCTCACCATGCCACCCCAGTTTAGACCTGGCCATATGCAAATCAGTCTTGACCCTGTGCCTCATGGGAACAGTCCAGCCCGAACTGCCAAGTCAGGTCCACCCTGGACTGGAAACAAGCATCCTAGGACCGGTTTCGGGTTTCACCCCTCATCAGCCAGGATAGCTTGATTCCAGGGGCACAGCGAGTCCGGGACCCACGTCTGGGCATACCCGGCGCACTTATGGCGAGGAAGCAAAAGACACTCAATTGATGGACAGAATGCAGAACAAATCAAAACATTCACCCCCAGTCAAGAGATCTTGGTTAAATCCATCATTCTTTTGCTCCCCATGCTACCCCAGTTTAGACCTGGCCATATGCAAATCAGTCTTGACCCTGTGCCTCATGGGAACAGTCCAGCCCGAACTGCCAAGCCAGGTCCTCCCTGGACCGGAAACAAGCATCCTAGGACCGGTTTTGGGGTTTCACCCTCATCACCCAGGATAGTTTGATTTCAGTGGCACAGCGAGCCCGGGACCCACGTCTGGGCATACCCGGCGCACTTATGGCGAGGAAGCAAAAGACACTCAATTGATGGACAGAATGCAGAACAAATCAAAACATTCACCCCCAGTCAAGAGATCTTGGTTAAATCCAACATTCTTTTGCTCACCATGCCACCCCAGTTTAGAGGTGGCCACATGCAAATAAGTCTTGACCTTGTGCCTCATGGGAACAGTCCAGCCCGAACTGCCAAGCCAGGTCCTCCCTGGACCAGAAACAAGCATCCTAGGACCAGTTTCGGGGTTTCACCCCTCATCAGCGAGGATAGCTTGATTCCAGTGGCACAGCGAGCCCGGGACCTATTTCTGGGCATACCTGGCGCACTTATGGCGAGGAAGCAAAAGACACACAATTGATGGACGGAATGCAGAACAAATCAAAACATTCACCCCCAGCCAAGAGATCTGGGTTAAATCCATCATTCTTTTGCTCACCATGCTACCCCAGTTTAGACCTGGCCATATGCAAATCAGTCTTGACCCTGTGCCTCATGGGAACAGTCCAGCCCGAACTGCCAAGCCAGGTCCTCCCTGGACAGGAAACAAGCATCCTAGGACCGGTTTCGGGGTTTCACCCTCATCACCCAGGATAGTTTGATTTCAGTGGCACAGCGAGCCCGGGACCCACGTCTGGGCATACCCGGCGCACTTATGGCGAGGAAGCAAAAGACACACAATTGATGGACGGAATGCAGAACAAATCAAAATATTCACCCCCAGTCAAGAGATCTGGGTTAAATCCATCATTCTTTTGCTCACCATGCCACCCCAGTTTAGACCTGGCCATATGCAAATCAGTCTTGACCCTGTGCCTCATGGGAACAGTCCAGCCCGAACTGCCAAGCCAGGTCCTCCCTGGACCGGAAACAAGCATCCTAGGACCGGTTTCGGGGTTTCACCCCTCATTAGCCAGGCTAGCTCGATTCCAGTGGCACAGCGAGCCCGGGACCCACGTCTGGGCATACCCGACGCACTTATTGTGAGGAAGCAAAAAACACACTATTGATGGACGGAATGCAGAACAAATCAAAACATTCACCCCCAGTCAAGAGATCTGGGTTAAATCTATCATTCTTTTGCTCACCATGCCACCCCAGTTTAGACCTGGCCATATGCAAATCACTCTTGATCCTGTGCCTCATGGGAACAGTCCAGCCCGAAACCGGTCCCAGGATGCTTGTTTCCGGTCCAAGGAGGACCTGGATTGGCAGTTCGGTCTGGAGTGTTCCAGTGACGCAGAGGGTCAAGACAGATTTGCATATGGCTGGCTCCAAACTGGGGTGGCGTAGTGGGCAAAAGAACGATGGATTTAACCCAGATCTCTTGACTGGGGGAGAATGTTTGAATCATTCAGCATTCCGTCCATCATTTGTTGCAGTTACACTTTCTGCCCTAAGTGGGATGGGTATGCCCAGACGTGGGTCCCTTGCTCACTGTGCCACTGGATTCAAGCTAGCCTGGCTGATGAAGGGTGACATACCCCGAAATCGGTCCCAGGATGCTTCTTTCCGGTCCAGGGAGGACCTGGCTTGGCAGTTCGGTCTGGACTGTTCCCATGAGGCACAGGGTCAAGACTGATTTGCATATGCTGGCTCCAAACTGGGGTGGCGTAGTGGGCAAAAGAAGGATGGATTTAACCCAGATCTCTTGATCGGGGGGAGAATGTTTGAATCATTCAGCATTCCGTCCATCATTTGTTGCAGTTATACTTTCCAAAAGTGGCATTTCAAACAAACAATTTAAAAACCATCTTTACTAAAAGATGTGTTATTAAATTCTGAATTCAGAGCCTAAACATTATTACTCTAGCTTGTCCCAATGGGAAGTTATACTTGTAAGATGTTACAAAGCATTTCCCATTCTATCCTATGGGGCAAGATAGCCTTTCAATAGTGAAAAACGAAATTGGCAGTATTTCACTATCAGGACATGTTACATACACTAGTACATGTCCTACCTTTCACATACACTGCACCCTGCCCAGGGGGGTACCTTGGGCCTACCATAGGGCTGCCTTACATGTAAGAAAAGGGAAGGTTAGGGCCTGGCAAGTGGGTGCACTTGCCAAGTCGACATGGCAGTTCAAAATTGCGTGCAGACACTGCAGTGGCATGTCTGAGAGAGCTTTTCAGGGCTACTCATCTGGGTGGCACAATCAGTGCTGCAGGCCCACTAGTAGTATTTGATTTACAGGCCCTGGCACACTTCAGTGCACTTTACTAGGGACTTATAAGTAAATGAAATATGCCAATCAGGTAGAACCAATTGTAATCACAATTTACACAGGGAGCACTTGCACTTTGACACTGATCAGCAGTGGCAAAGTGCCCAAAGCATCTAAGCCAGCAAAAGCATAAACAATACAGGAGGTAGAAGCAAAAAGTCAGGGGAAATCATGCCAAAGATGCCAAGTATAACACGTGACCCTTCCAGCTGAAAGATGGGGAGAACTATCCACCCTCTTGGGAGTTCTCATCACTAAGGTGGAAGAATCTGGACAGACTATCAGCATTGGCGTGTTCTGTACCAGGGCGGTGTTCCACCATAAAGTCCATTCCCTGTAGGGAGATGGACCACCTCAACAGTTTTGGATTCTCACCCTTCATCTGCATCAACCATCTGAGGGACCTGTGGTCTGCCAGAACCCAGAAGTGAGTCCCAAACAAGTAGGGTCTTAGCTTTTTCAGCGCCCAGACCACAGCAAAAGCTTCTCTTTCAATTGCACTCAACCTCTGTCCCCTGGAAAGTAGCCTCCTACTAATGAAAGCTACAGTTTGGTCCAAGCCCTCGTCATTCAATTGTGAGAGTACTGCTCCCACACCATGCTCTGAGGCATCTGTCTGCACAACAAATTCTTGGGAGAAGTTGGGTGCCTTGAGCTTGGGCACCGTGCACATGGCAGATTTCAGGGCATCAAAAGCAGTCTGACAGGCATCGGTCCAAATCACTTTTCTTGGCTGCTTCCTTGAAGTCAGCTCTGTCAAGGGGCAACAATGGTGCCATATCCCTTGAAAAACCGTCTGTAGTACCCGGTAAGTCCTAAAAAGGGGTCTTGTCTTGCGGGGCTCCCAAGCCAGTATGGGGTTTATCTTAGGTTGTAGGGGGGCCATCTGGCTGCTTCCTACCTAGTGCCCTAAGTACACCACCGATCCCAGCCCTATCTGTCACTTACTGGCCTAGATAGAGAGGCCTGCCTTCTGCAGGGCCTTCAACACTTCACAGCTGGAGCTGAACACAGCAATGTCATCCAGGTAGGCGACGCTGAATTCCTCCAGCCCGGACAGTACCTGGTTGACCAGTTTCTAGAATGTGGAAGGGGCGTTCTTCAACCCAAAGGGCATGACACGGAACTGGTAGTGCCCCTCTGGCATTGAAAACTTAGACCTCTCTTTTGCCCCATCAGTCAAGGCAATCTGCCAGTACCCAGACGTTAGACCAAACGTACTAAGGTACCGGGCAGCTCCCAGCTGATCAATGAGCTCATCAGCTCTGTGTTAGACGTCAGGTTTCCTGTACCTTGTCAGTGTTATAAATCTGTGAACTACATCTCCCATAATGCCTCAAAAAGGTGTGTTGATTTTGTGCTTTCCCATGCTGCACAGGGACCTATCAGCTGACAAGCACAGCTTATAAGCAGTGAGCACCCGATCCATGGTGCTTGGCTTTACTTCCTGTAGGGACCACGCCCTTTACCTGTTTGGATTTCCACGGTCTTTCTTGTTCCCGGTATCCGCGATCTACCTTTGCCTTGGAAACACCCTTTCTACTGCCAGCGCGAGGAAGCGCTGTGAACAACCTCTGCTTATCGCCTCAATCAGCGCCAGGACTCGCAATCCTCACCTGGATCCCATTATGGAGACAAGCGCGAGGACGCGCTGTTCCCTTTACCGCACAAACACCAGCTCGAGGACGTGCTGTTTTTTGCCTTTCTATTTTTGATTCCTGATCTTAAACGCGAGGAGGCGTTGTTGGAATTCTATTTTTGGTTTCTATGCACAGAGCGAAGGGGCTCTCATACACCGCCTTTTACAAATCCATAAACGAAACCATCGTCGAAGCGCGAGGACGCGCTGCTCACTATTGCTTTACTTCTTTTTTTTTTTTTGTTGTTCTGATCTCAAGCGCGAGGAAGCGCTGGATGTACTTTATCATTATTAGTGCACTTTCACCGCCAGCAGATCCTGCCTAAAGACTATAAAAGCCGCTAGTGCGACTAAGTGCTGCAGTACTTCTTTTTGGCATTTCTGTGACTTTACAGTGGTAGAGCCACGTAAGTACCTTTTTTGTTGAAGTGACTTTTATCCAAAATAGAGGTGGTAACTGCGTATGCCGTTGTGGAGAAACGGGTGGCAAATCAATCTCCTCCAGCCTCGAGGATTCTTTATTTTCTACTTCCTTTTGTTTGGGATTTGATATGAACACTCCGTACAAGTCTCATCGCAATAATTTCCTTCGTGAGTATGTGAAAGTACATTGTCCACACCTAAGCATGAAATAAGATAACCAGTGGTTTAAATATAGAGTTTTCTTTAACCTGTCCTTTCTCCTTATCTATTACTGCAGGTTCTTTTTTATCTACTGAGACGCCCTATCTGCCTCTGTGTCCTGTTCTGGAAGTCCCCTGGTGGTCCCTCCCTGTTTCCTCGCTCCCTGGGGATACTGCTCTACCCTTCTGAGTCTATTAACAGAGGGAGACGGTATCTCAGGGGAGAGGAGAGATTCTATCTTCGCTCCTGTGGATATTGGTATTTCTGATTTGGGACCCTAGACCGCGACAGAAAGCCAAGCCTACGGTTATATTATCCCCTGAGCAAAGATGAACACAGGAGCCTCATTTGATACCCTTATGGATGACTCCCTATCCCTTGAGACACCACAACCCACTATGAATGAGTTAGCAGCAGCAGTTATAAACTTACAAGCAGAGCTTAGAGTACTGAAGGGGGAAAATCAGCGTCTAGTCTCTGAGTTAGATATAATGAAAACACAAAAACAGACTGAAGCTGGAGTGGCTGTCACCAATCCCAAATTCAAAAAGAGCTACATACAGCCAGCGCATTTCCAAGTCCCCCTTCTGCCTCTACCTCAGAGCCTGTAGTCTCTCCCCTTCTCCAGTTAGTGTGACAGTTGTAACACCTCCCCTGACCCCTTTAGCGATGCCTGAGAGATTCAGTGGAGATACTAGCAAGTACGGGGTGTTTATGAACCAGTGTCACCTCCAGTTTTTATGTAGAGCTTCCTCATTTCCGGACGACGCGGCAAAGATAGCTTTTATTATCTCATATCTCAGTGGGAATGCTGCTCTTTGGGCGGTGCCTCTTGTACAGAATGACGACCCCATTTTATACGACCTCCCACAATTCAAAGAAAGAATGAGAAGCCTCTTTGCCCGTCACTCTTATATGCAGGCTAGCGACAATGAACTGCTGAGTCTCAAACAAGGTTCAGGGGATCTGTTAACGTACATCACCACCTTCAACAGGTTAGTGACTGAAACGCAATGGCCTGAAGAGAAGAGAACTTCTTTATTCTACAGAGGTTTAAAAGACGAACTGAAGGATATATTGTCTCAAATAGTGAACCCGCCTGAAGATTGTCCTTCGTTTATAGACCTAGTTGTCAAGTTAGACCATAGATTAATGGAAAGAAAAGGAGAAAAGTCCAAGGGGGAATACACCCGTCTTTTTTTGCCAAAAACGAGAAGAAAGAAATAAAGGATACTAGTGAGCCCATGCAGATAGGGGGAGTTAGAGGACCGCTAACTGTGGAAGAACGTGAAAAACGAAGGAAATTAAATCTCTGTCTTTACTGTGGCAAGGGTGGCCATTTCGCTAGAGAATGCCTTGTCAAACCAGATTACCCCTGAAAACCACAGCGAGCAGAATGGGTGCAGCTATGTATTCGGAAAACTGAAGGACTTGGAGAGTACAGAGGTCGCTCTTCCAAGTCCTTCTCCCATTCAGATCTCACACTTCTTGGCTAACACGATGGCTTTAGTGCCTAAACACTTCACCATTTCAGTGGTAGTTATATTGCCGTCACAACATAGAAAGACTATGCCCATATTATTAGATTCTGGAGCAACAGGAAACTTCCTAGATATCTCATTGGCCAAGACGCTCTGGATTGAATTCGTTCCAAAAACTCGACCTGAAAAGGTAAGAGCTGTTGATGGAACTGAATTATCCTCTGGATTAATCACCTATCAAACCCCTGAACTTGTAATGATGTGTGATAACGGACATGCTGAATCTATTTCATTTGATCTCATTAACACCCCCAACTTTGGTGCCATTCTTGGAGTCCCGTGGCTACAGCTACATAATCCGCTCATTGATTGGGTCTCTAGGAAAGTCACGCTACGCTCTTCGTATTGTCTGATGCATTGTTACCATGAGACCGCCCTATGGCACACTCCTCTAAGTTGTGCAGTGTCTTTGCCGGACTCTGCGCCTCTGCCCCCTGAGTATATTGAGTTTGCAGGAGTATTTGATGAAATAAAAGCCGTGGCCCTACCCCCTCACAGATCCTACGACTGCAGGATTGATCTAACGCTTGGTGCGGTGCTTCCTGTCAGTAGAGTATATGCTCTTACTGAACCTGAGACAAAGTATCTCCATGAGTACCTTCAGGACATGCTAAAAAAGGGGTTCATACGCCATTCAACTTCCCCAGTCTCTTCCCCTATTTTTTTTATTCCCAAACGTGAAGGTGGTTTAAGGGCATGCTTGGACTATCGGGCCTTGAACAAGGTGACAATAAAAAATAAATACCCTCTTCCGCTCATCTCCAATATCTTGGATCAGGTGCGTAAGGCCAAGATCTTTACTAAGCTGGACCTGAGGGGGGCCTATCACTTGATCCGAGTCAGAGAAGGAGATGAGTGGAAGACGGCCTTCCGCACTAAGTTCGGACTATATGAGTATTGCGTCATGCCCTTTGGATTATGCAATGCCCCCGCTGCATTCCAATTCTTCGTGAATGAAATCTTAAGTGAATATTTGGATCTTTTCGTTATCGTCTATATTGACGATATTTTAATCTATTCTCAAAATGAACACGAACATGTGGAACATGTCAAATTGATTCTACAACGACTACAAGACCACCATCTGTTTGCTAAATTAGACAAATGCCTCTTTCATGCCCAAAAAGTGGAATTCTTAGGTTTTGTCATCTCTCCTGAGGGTATACATATGGATCCTGCCAAGGTCTCCGCCATAACCGAGTGGAAAAGTCCTAAGACTGTCAGAGAGGTGCAATCCTTTTAGGATTCGCAAATTTCTACCGGAGATTTATCAATCGTTTTCTGATCTGGTTACTCCCATAACCAGATTATTGAAAAAGGGAGTATCTTTTGAATGGAATGATGTTTCCGAGCAGGCGTTCCAAACACTGAAGAATAGTTTCACTTCCGCTCCCATTATAAGACATGCGGACGAAAATCAGCCATACTATGTGGAGGCCGATGCCTCTCAATATGCAGTTGGGGGGGTTCTTTCACAACGTGATTTACAATCAGGAACTCTCCATCCAGTGGCCTACTTTTCTACGACCCTTTCACAAGCTGAGCAAAATTATACCATCGGAGAAAGAGAACTCCTAGCCATTAAAATGGCTTTTCAAGAATGGCGCCAATATCTTTTGGGATCACCTCACACCATCACTATTTACTCAGACCATAGGAATCTTCAGTTTTTCAGGTCTGCCCGAGCCCTTACTCCTCGACAAATGAGATGGGTCTCCTTTTTTTCTGAATATGATTTTGTTATCACCTTTCGCCCAGGCTCGAAACATGGTAAAGCGGACGCTCTCTCTCGCTTAGGAAAAGATCAGAAATACATAGTGGAAACTCCCTTACCTATTATACCTGAGAATAAAATCATATCTGTTAGCGAAAAGACTGACACTTTTGTTTCACAACTAGATCATGCCTTTTTGACTCTTGATCGTGAGGAGTGGTTAAAAGATCCTTTGAACAAAATAGTGGGCGATTTGTTTTACCATGAGGACCGTTTGTTTATCCCTACGAAAGAAACCCAAGACTTGATCATACAATGGTGTCACGCTTTGCCATTGGCAGGTCATCCTGGAGGAGAAAAAACAATTCAAATGTGTCAGAGATGGTTCTGGTGGAAAGGCATGACCCAAGATATAAATAATTTTGTCAAAGCTTGTCCAACTTGTGCACGTCAGAAGTCATCACACTGTGCTCCTGCTGGTCTTTTACAGCCTCTGCCCGTCACAGATATACCCTGGTCATCCATCAGCATGGATTTTATCACGGACCTACCCACCATAAGAGGATTCACCACTATATTGGTGGTGGTGGACATGTTGTCCAAAATGGCCCATTTCATCCCTCTTAAAAAGCTACCAAGCGCCAAAGAACTCATAGACACATTCATTGAAAGCATAGTCAGGCTACATGGGTTACCCTCAGTCATATTCTCCGATAGAGGACCACAGTTTGTGTCCAAATTCTGGCAAGGATTATGTAGGGCTCTTCATATAGACCATCGTCTCTCCTCGGCCTACCGTCCGCAAACGGATGGTCAAACCGAGAGAACAAACCAGACTCTGGAACAATATCTCCGATGCTTAATAATCACTACCACTAGTGATTGGCTCCAGGCCCTTCCTTTGGCAGAATTTGCGTATAATAATTCCACACATTCTGCTTCTAAGGTTTCACCCTTTTACTTCACCACAGGATATCATCCAAAATTTCTTCCCCTCTCTTTCCCTCTCTCAGATGTCCCCGCAGTCACAGACCACTACACTCATCTTTTGTCTATATGGGAGCAAGCCAAATTAGAACTACTGGAAGCCAAACACTCCATGAAAACAGATGCAGATAAACATAGACGCCCTTCCCCAGATTACAATGAAGGTGGGCAGGTATGGCTGTCCACAAAAACCTCAGGTTATCAGGCCCTCGCAAATTACAACCCAGATATGTAGGACCTTTCACTATTGTACGAGTGATCAACCCGGTTACAGTAAAACTAGACCTTCCACCTGAAATGCGGGTACATCCCGTTTTCCATACCTCTTTGCTCAAGGTGTATACCCCTCCCTCATGCCCTGAGCCTCCACCCCCTCCTATAGTCGTGGAAGGAGAACTGGAATAGGAGGTGAAAAGCATCTTAGATTCACGACTACATAATGGAGAATTGCAGTACCTCATAGATTGGGTGGGGTATGCCCCTGAAGACAGAACTTGGGAGTCTGCAGAGAATGTACATGCTCCTGTGTTGGTGAGAAGGTTTCATGCTCTACACCCCTCTAAACCTAGACCGGTGAATAGACCGTTAGGGGGGAGAACTGTTAGACGTCAGGTTTCCTGTACCCTGTCAGTGTTATAAATCTGTGAACTACATCTCCCATAATGCCTCAAAAAGGTGTGTTGATTTTGTGCTTTCCCATGCTGCACAGGGACCTATCAGCTGACAAGCACAGCTTATAAGCAGTGAGCACCCGATCCATGGTGCTTGGCTTTACTTCCTGTAGGGACCACGCCCTTTACCTGTTTGGATTTCCACGGTCTTTCTTGTTCCCGGTATCCGCGATCTACCTTTGCCTTGGAAACACCCTTTCTACTGCCAGCGCGAGGAAGCGCTGTGAACAACCTCTGCTTATCGCCTCAATCAGCGCCAGGACTCGCAATCCTCACCTGGATCCCATTATGGAGACAAGCGCGAGGACGCGCTGTTCCCTTTACCGCACAAACACCAGCTCGAGGACGTGCTGTTTTTTGCCTTTCTATTTTGATTCCTGATCTTAAACGCGAGGAGGCGTTGTTGGAATTCTATTTTTGGTTTCTATGCACAGAGCGAAGGGGCTCTCATACACCGCCTTTTACAAATCCATAAACGAAACCATCGTCGAAGCGCGAGGACGCGCTGCTCACTATTGCTTTACTTCTTTTTTTTTTTTTGTTGTTCTGATCTCAAGCGCGAGGAAGCGCTGGATGTACTTTATCATTATTAGTGCACTTTCACCGCCAGCAGATCCTGCCTAAAGACTATAAAAGCCGCTAGTGCGACTAAGTGCTGCAGTACTTCTTTTTGGCATTTCTGTGACTTTACAGTGGTAGAGCCACGTGAGTACCTTTTTTGTTGAAGTGACTTTTATCCAAAATAGAGGTGGTAACTGCGTATGCCGTTGTGGAGAAACGGGTGGCAAATCAATCTCCTCCAGCCTCGAGGATTCTTTATTTTCTACTTCCTTTTGTTTGGGATTTGATATGAACACTCCGTACAAGTCTCATCGCAATAATTTCCTTCGTGAGTATGTGAAAGTACATTGTCCACACCTAAGCATGAAATAAGATAACCAGTGGTTTAAATATAGAGTTTTCTTTAACCTGTCCTTTCTCCTTATCTATTACTGCAGGTTCTTTTTTATCTACTGAGACGCCCTATCTGCCTCTGTGTCCTGTTCTGGAAGTCCCCTGGTGGTCCCTCCCTGTTTCCTCGCTCCCTGGGGATACTGCTCTACCCTTCTGAGTCTATTAACAGAGGGAGACGGTATCTCAGGGGAGAGGAGAGATTCTATCTTCGCTCCTGTGGATATTGGTATTTCTGATTTGGGACCCTAGACCGCGACACTCTGGGGATGGGGTGCACGTCAGTCCTGGGGATGGCATTGAGCCCACAGTCGTCCAAGCAGAACCGAAGTTCAGGAGTGGCACCGGGTGCAGCAGATTTTGGAACCAAGACCACTGGGCTAGCCCAAGGGCTGCTGGAGGGCTCTATCACCCCTAACGCCAACATTTTGGAAACCTCTTCCTTAATGCTGGCCCTGACTTTGTCAGTTACTCTGTAAATTTTATATTTTACAGGTAAACTGTCCCCAGTGTCCACATCATGGTCACACCAATTGGTGATTCCTGGAGTCAGTGAGAACAGGGAGGCACCCTGTCCCAACACCTAGCGACAGTCCCTCTGCTGCTCTGGGGTCAGGGTGGGAGAGAGGTTCACTCCACCCACTGACCCATCATGTTCCTTGGCTGACAGGAGGTCAGGAAGAGGCTCACTCTCCTCTTCCATTCCATCATCTGTAGCCAGGATCATTGTGACTTCAGACCTCTCAAAGTGAGGTTTGAGGCGGTTCACGTGTAGGACCCTCAGGCATGGTAGAAAGACGTCCCACTTACGTCTCATGGGTTCTGCTAGACTCTTTATCATGCCTTTCAGGGTTCGGTTGAATCTTTCAACCAACCCATTCCCTTGGGGATGGTAAGGAGTGGTGAGTTTGTACATTACACCACACTCGTCCTACAGTGACTTCATATAACTAGAAATGAAGTTTGTACCACGGTCAGAGACCACCTCTCTGGGGAACCCCACGTGGGTAAAGATCCCCATCAATGCACGACTCACCACAGGGGCCTTGATTGTCCTGAGAGGGACAGCTTCCGGGTACCGGGTGGCATGGTCCACCATACCAAGATAAACTTGTTGCCTAAGGCTGTCTTGGGTTCCAGTGGCCCCACAATGTTGATGCCCACCCGCTCAAAAGTGTTTCTCACCACAGGAAAGGGTTGGAGGGGAGCCTTACACTTCCCTCCTGCCTTGCCACTTGCCTGGCAAGTCTGACAAAACCTACAATGTGTGCGAACGTGCCTCTGCATTTGGGGCAAGTAAAAGTGGGTGACAAACCTGTGATAGGTCTTGTCGCACCCCAAATGTCCTGCCAAAGGCACGTCATGAGCCAGACCCATGAGGAAGGTCCTGTAGCACACGGGTACCACCAGCACACAGGCTGCCCCAGGCTCAGCAACCTTAGGCTCACAGTAAAGGAGACTGTTTTCCCAATAAATCAAATGTGATCCAGACAGACCACCTACTGCCTGGTCTGCAGCCTGCTGCCACAAACCAACAAGAGTAGGGCATTCAATCTGCGCCTTGCAGAACTCCTCCCTGGAGTGACCTCCTTCCTGCTGCCAATAGGTCAGCTCAGGCAGGTCGCCCAGTTTGGCCACTTGCTCCCCCGTAAGTTCCAGGGCATCCCCCTCATGTTCTGCCTCCTTCTGGACCCTGGGAACTTTGGGGGCTGGTTTCCCACGCCCCCCTGCCCTTCCTCTTTTTGGCAGGCACCTGGGCCACTCTTTCAGGCTCCAGTTCCGCTTGATCACCCCTACCGGCTGCCATTGACCGAGTGGTCACACAGGCCCACTCAGGCAGTCCCAACATCTTTAAATGAGCCTGGCTCTCCACCTCCCTCCAAGGTGAGCTCTCCAGGTCATTGCCAAGCAGACAGTCAACAGGCATGGATGGACTAACAACGACCTTAAAGGAACCTGAGACCCCCCCGCCCCACTCAAAGGGAACCTGTGCCACCTTACACAGACGCTCAGAGTTGTCTGCAGCAACTACAAGGTGAAGTACATTGGGGATGACCTGCTCTTCAGACACCCATTGACACCTGACAGATGTCACACTGGCTCCTCTGTCTCTCAGAGCCTCCACCCTCCTCCCATTGATGGTCACCCATTGCAGGTACTTTTTAGTATATCCGGCAGGCAGGTTTCCTGGACCATCTCTCTATCTCCTAATGAGATAAGTCATCACAGCTGGCTCCCCACCCTCACTAGGAACCAACTCCTCCCCCAGCACTACACTAACTAACCCAGGTGACGGTGCACCAGTGGATGCTGGCGGTGCCTTGGGACACTTGGGATCATTCTGCATGTGACCCTCCTGACCACATGCATAACACTTACGGGGACCCCGGTTGTCTGTCCTACCCCTAGGGGGCCATGGCTTCTTAGAACTGTGGGGGCTGGGAATCTTTACCCTGGGAACTATTTTGGGGCCCTTTAGAAGACTCCTTTTGGTTACCCTGGTCCCCCCCACTCTTCTGCTGGGGACCCTGCCCACCTTTGGCTGGGTTTCCCACATAACCCTTGTGGACCCTGGTACTCGTCCAGTGGTCTGCCTCCTGAGCAAGATTCCTGGGGTCAGTCAGCTTACTATCCATCAGATGCTGGCGCAACTCTGGAACACAAAGAGTGCTCAAGTGATCCCAACCAATCAAGTTGTACAACCCCTGGTAATCAGCTACCTTGCTGCCCTTTATCCAACCATCCAGTGTTTTGCAATACATGTTCACACACTCAACTCAAGTATTGGACTCAAGTTTCTTGAAGGACCTAAACTTTTCCCTGTACTGCTCAGGTATGAGCCCATACCTGAGGCATAAAGCCTCCTTCATATTGGGATAGGTCAGAGCACCCACCTCCTCCAAAGGTTTCAGGGTGTTCCTCTCATTGGCTTCAAAGTGTCTTCACAGGCCCGTCCCCCAATTCTTCTCAGGGTCCTCATTCATTCATAGTGCTGCCTCATAAGATGCATACCATGCAAAAATGTCCTCCCCCTTCTGGAAATTCTGTACTAGGTCCTTGGGAATGTAAACCTTACCCCCTTGCACTGGCTGTGCGCTGCCACCATTTGTACTGGACTCCACCTGTTTGGCCTTGAGGTCCAGTTCTCTCATGCTCAATTCATGTGCTAAAAGCAATTTCTTTTCCTCTAAGGCATGAGCATTCTTGCTCTCCTCTGCCTTTAGCCTCATCACCTCCAATTTATGATCCCTGGCCCTTCGCCTTTCCTCCATTTCCTCTGGAGCCCAATTCCTGTAAGAATGATTGCTGCCAGCCCTAGAGGCTGCTCTCCCAACAGGCAAATCCTGAGATCTGAACACACCATCTGGTGCACCTCCATCCACATCTGCATCATCTGTCTCCTCAGCTTGTCTGGCCTCCAACCAGGCCCCTAAGGCATTCTGTAGCTCCTCTTTCCTAGAGGTGCTCTTCATGGGACATCCAAAGCTCTTGCAGAATTGCTTGAGTTGCTCTTCTTTGTAACTACTTAATATTTCAATGTCAAACTCCAATTCTGCAGCCTCACTTGCTGATTTACCATACAGAGACATGGTGCATGGATACTTCAAGGGTTAATCAAAAATAGAACAACAATAAAACACAGTATGTGCTTGCGTAGTGGTCTGCACTAAATTGGTGATGTACACCAATCACTGTGGGTCAAGTACAAATACAGGTTCAAATCCTCACCGCTGACCACCAATGTTAGAAATGGGGGTCTCTAGTTGGCAGAGGTAGGTACCTTTGTCCAAATACGGACCCTTGCTTCTAGTCAGGGTAAGGGGGATACACACTTTAGATACCCCTGCTCACCCCCTGGGTAGCTTGGCACGAGCAGACAGACTTATCCCAAAGGCAATGTGTAAAGTATTTGTACTCAAAACACACATTATTTCGGTGATAACACCACAAATGGTCACCACACCAGTTTAGAAAAATAAAGTATCTTTATCTAAACTCAACAAGACCAAAACAAGAAAAATCCAACATACATGTAATAAGAATATGCCTTTAAAAAGGTTTCAAACAACTTGGCCCATAGAAAACTATGGATGCGTGATTTCTCTTAAAGTACCAGTAGTTGCGATAAAATTCACACGGCCAAACAGCCGCAGTGATGGGAAGCGTCAAAAAACAAAGAGATGCGTCAGTTCCTGAGACCCTGGGGAGGCGATGCAACAGTTCTGCTGCATGCAGGAGAAGTAATGCGTTGAATCCGGTCTGTAGGGGGAAGTGATACGTCGATTCCCGAGACGGTTCTGGTTCGCGGGTGATACGTCGGGAAAACTTGCCGCACAGGTATGATGCGTGGAAATCCAGGATGCAACGGTGATCGATGCGGCGGCGTCAAGCGGCGCTGCGTTGGTTTCTTCAGCCGCGATCCCCCGATGCGTTGCTTCTTGCAGCGGCGACAGGCGCCGGGTATGCCCAGACGTGGGTCCCGGACTCGCTGTGCCACTGAAATCAAACTATCCTGGGTGATGAGGGTGAAACCCCGAAACCGGTCCTAGGATGCTTGTTTCCTGTCCAGGGAGGACCTGGCTTGGCAGTTCGGGCTGGACTGTTCCCATGAGGCACAGGGTCAAGACTGATTTGCATATGGCCAGGTCTAAACTGGGGTGGCATGGTGAGCAAAAGAATGTTGGATTTAACCAAGATCTCTTGACTGGGGGTGAATGTTTTGATTTGTTCTGCATTCTGTCCATCAATTGTGTGTCTTTTGCTTCCTCGCCATAAGTGCGCAGGGTATGCCCAGACGTGGGTCCCGGGCTCGCTGTGCCCCTGGAATCAAGCTATCCTGGCTGATGAGGGGTGAAACCCGAAACCGGTCCTAGGATGCTTGTTTCCAGTCCAGGGAGGACCTGGCTTGGCAGTTCGGGCTGGACTGTTCCCATGAGGCACAGGGTCAAGACTGATTTGCATATGGCTGGGTTCAAACTGGAATGGCATGGTGAGCAAAAAACGATGGATTTAGGCCCAGATCTCTGTACTGGGGTGAATGTATGACATTGTTCTGCATTCTGTCCATTAACTGTTGTTTTTGCATTTGTCACCCCGAGTGGGACGGGTATGCCCAGACGTGGGTCCCGTGCTCTCCATGCCACTGGAATCAAGCTATCCTGGCTGAAGAGGGTGAAACCCCGAAACCGGTCCTAGGATGCTTGTTTCCAGTCCAGGGAGGACCTGGCTTGGCAGTTCGGGCTGGACTGTTCCCATGAGGCACAGGGTCAAGACTGATTTGCATATGGCTGGGTTCAAACTGGAATGGCATGGTGAGCAAAAAAACGATGGATTTAGGCCCAGATCTCTGTACTGGGGTGAATGTATGACATTGTTCTGCATTCTGTCCATCAACTGTTGTTTTTGCATTTGTCACCCCGAGTGGGACGGGTATGCCCAGACGTGGGTCCCGTGCTCTCCATGCCACTGGAATCAAGCTATCCTGGCTGAAGAGGGGTGAAACCCCGAAACCGGTCCTAGGATGCTTGTTTCCAGTCCAGGGAGGACCTGGCTTGGCAGTTCGGGCTGGACTGTTCCCATGAGGCACAGGGTCAAGACTGATTTGCATATGGCTGGGTTCAAACTGGAATGGCATGGTGAGCAAAAAAACGATGGATTTAGGCCCAGATCTCTGTACTGGGGTGAATGTATGACATTGTTCTGCATTCTGTCCATCAACTGTTGTTTTTGCATAATATTTTTTTTAAACATAAAAATAGGGATCAGATTATAGATATTGTGTATTTTCGTTGTGAAATTAAAAGGTCACAAACAAATTAGTTGGACATCTGAAGTGTGCATTTTCCTTTCTTTAACACAAATGATTCCTTCTTGACATCCTTTATCGTTTTACTATGCCTTTTCTGGATCTTAGCTTTTCTCGTACGATTTGGCATTATGTGGTTAAGCCCATTTGTGTCTTGAGACAAGTGCGTGTGCAATTTACATTAAATAGATACCTGAGAAGATTTGATCTGCCAGCCATATGAACCTATCATCTGTTTGAAGCTTGTTTCAGGTTTGCAACATTAGCAAGCTTTTAATTTCACACTTTGAAACCTACATGAAAGCTCCAGTTTTTAATGAGTTCATGTAATTCAACCCGTGTAACATCAAAGCCATTAGAAGGAAGAAAAAAACATCTGTTTCCTACTCCACTTCTGAAGCTGAAAATTCCCTCTGGACTTTTACTTTTAATGCATTAACAGTTGGTAAAGTCAGTGTGTTGTAGCACTGAATATTGTTTGCGTTTCTTGTGTTCAATTTCTGTGCAGATAAAGCTTATGGAAGCACCTCTTTAATTTCAATTCCAATATTTTACATTAACTTTAACTTCCATTTCATTTCTTGAAAATCTTGTGTTCCTTGAGTAATGTGCATTAAAGCAAGTACAATTTGTCGTCACCGTCGTCGATCTCGGTGGTATGGAATTCGAAGGCAGTGTGTCACTCTATTTCTTTTGGTTTGCACTGCAGTAGCTTTCAGAGTTTTGCAGTGTCATGGCTTCTCCAGTACCAGGCTCATTTATCATTATGACTCTTGGCGGCCATCTTGAAGCAATCTCGCCCAGTGGCCCTTATTGACTCTGCCATACACATGATGTATTTACGCACCGAAATTATTGTGCAAGGATCAATTTCCATTAAAGCAATTTATTGTTATTTACCAAACTACAAAAGTACACCCTCATGCAGAAATAAAGTACTGGCAAGTGAGTGCTTAAACTATACATCAGCTGCCTCTTATCGATCATAAGCATCCTATTGCCTGGCAAATAAGCTTCGGCAATTTAATGTGCACGGTTTAACCAACTAAAATAGTGAAGTATTCAGGGTTTTTGACCTACAGTAAACCCGGGATTTGTCCAGGTCAATGGATCTTTAATACAAGTAAGTTTGGTGACAAATAAAAATGTATGAAATGGTGCTTCAAATTAACTATTTATTGACAAAACATTTAATTTACAGAGTAGCAGTAAATAAAGCAGGCTAGGCTAGCTAGACGGCTGCCATCCGAAACTTCTCTCCTCCTAGGAAATTAATGACCTGCAACGGAAAATCTATAAACTGATGCAAAAACACATCAAAAACTTCGAGGTGGTGATGTGTGCACAACTGGTAGCTTCTGGCGTACTTTTCAGACGAGAAGATGGTAACAAGCCTAATGGTTGAGGGATTACCACTGTTAACAGTGTAATTCCCAGAGTAAAGTCGGGCAAATTTCACCAGTCAGGATCTGATTATATGTATGGTAAAGCAGCACGTTGGTCCACACGGGAAACCACTCTCCTAACTAAGTACTGATGCATATCAATGTCTGGCCACGCGCCAGAAGGTAACAGCTACGTTTTCTCTGTCTGCAAGATGAACAAACTGCCATGAAGTGCAGCATATTAGGTTATGTTTGAAGGATATTCGATAGAAGATGAGCAGCAACAGGAGAGTCAGATGCGAATGTGCTTCGCAGAAAAAACTCCGATAATTGAAACGAAACCTCTATCACTTTAGTCTTTATTTTCCATTGCTTATCGTTTTGATATGTGCAAGAGCACAAACAAACAAGCGATGCAGTTCTTGTGTTTAAAACTTTTCTGCTGAGACGAGGGGGGTGGGAGGAATGCGCACTTCTAGCTCCTTTGTTGAATACGCATAGACCCAGGACACACCTATGAGTGCCCATTTACATAGCAATACTTATGCGCATGCGTAAATCGGTAAAAGTGGACGCACTTTAAATACCTCACTGAAAATATGACAATTTATATGTGGTCAAGTGGCCAATATTTGCCCTCGGATAATAAGAGGGTGGTGTCTTGTGTGACCAAAGAACATTTTGCACATTTGTCCTTATTTGTCAAGCCCAAATAAGGAATCAGCGCCATGTTACGTCATGTTTTCTACTGGAGGAAATATGTTGCAAATACATTTTGCACTGTTTTTACCCTGGAGTAGTATGAAATGCAGCAGATATAATTTGCTCCATATCAAACCCTTGCTCAGGGCAAAAAAAGTATCAAACTAATTTGACACAATTTGTAGTGTTTACATAACAAGAAATAGAACAAAATAGTTTATTTAATTTTAATAAGAGGGATGAAAAAAATTTCACACAAATGTAGTTTTTCCACTCCTTATTTGTAAACAATAAAAATAGTGAAAAATGTGTTTGTTAAAGGTAATTTCTTCTTAGACCAACAATTATTTGAAATCTCTGCTGCACTTACTACTCAATATATAAAATGATTAATACATGAAATATATGTAATTTACTCTTTGCCATGGTCACAAAGTATGTTTTCTATTATTTTGGCTCTGATGTGAATATGTTAATACAACGTGGCCACAGCTATGAAGACAATCAACTGTGCTAAGCTTCAGATGGTCGCAAATCAGAAAGAGCAAATTGCAAAATTACATATACCAAAAGAAAGGCTAATAGTGTACCTAATCAAAAAGACTCACAGTGCAAAAGCTAACAAACTGCTATTAGCAAATATCAGTGATTTGCAGAAGGTGAATGGACTGTCGTCCCTATCAGATACCATTCTGAACCGCCTGACCCAGTCTTAACAGACAAAAACAGATATATGCTCAAGGGCAGAGCTCCGCTCACGGCTTTGCTCAAACAGTGACAAACCAAAGTCATAAATATGTATTATCGTGAAATTATCACACTCTAATCGATACTGATGCGTAAAAGGCCACTTTATTAGGGCAGGTTTTGCAGTATTATTGTTAACTTCCATACAACTTTACATAAACATCAACTCCTTCAAAACATCAAAACCCCTCTACGTACAACAAACATGCACACCCCCAATTCTCCATACCCCTCTCTCATTCTTTCATTTGTCCTTACATCTTCCCAGTGGCGTAGCAAGGAGGATAGGCGGGGGGGGGGGCGCTCCGCCCCGGGCAGCACCAGTTTTGGCGGCACCCCCCCACCCGCTCTTACCTGTGGCCGCGCGGGGTGGCAAAAGCAAGGGAATCGATCCCCATCCCCGCAAATGCTGGGACCGCCACGGGCGGCAAATGGCCTAGCTATGCCACTGCATCTTCCTTACATTCTCCGAGTCGTTCTCTCACTTACCCTACCAAACATCCTTCCATGCAGCCTCCTTGTCCAGTTCCAAAGTCCCACACGCCATCTTCCCCTTTTTTGTGCTCCCATTTTTCTCCCCGAGGGGTGGCTCTGCCGCATCTGACTCACCATCTCCCTAAAATACTGAAATTTACTGCATAAAACCAAGCCCTACAGTGGCATAACCTGACCACCGGCCTCCACCGACTCAATCACATGCCAGGTGGGTGGGTGGCTCAAATAAACTGCTCTACCCCGCCAAGGTGAAGGAGTCGTCAAAAGGGGCCGAGCCTTCCCCTCCTTAGCTTATCTACTTTCCCTAGGGCCCACCGCCTCCCCAATCCCTGACCTATCCCCTGTCCTGGCCTGTTCTATTTACAAATTAGCCCTGGGGGAGACTGGCTTTGCCTGTCGCTCTCCCCCCCGGGCCCCTTCATTCGGCTATGCCTGTCAAGGAAATTCCTTTGCTAGCCATTTCTGGCACTGTGAGGGAGACTAGCACTGAAGGGTCGATAATTAGGCCAGACACAGAGGAAGAGGCACCGCGGAGGAAATCAACCTCTTAGCAGCTCTGCCAGTGTGGGTCCGGCATATAGGACTTTAAATATCATGCTACTATATATTGTAGCAAAAATATTGATGACAAAAATATCAACAAGGCATATATATATAAAGATAAATATAGGTTTACTTTACTTAAATCCACAAACGTACCCTATAAATCTATATATATTCACTGGGAAAAAAACAAAGGTTAAAGTGACGTTAGATGCTGCTCTATTACTTACTGGTAATCTTCATTACTCCGGGTCCCATTGTCCTCGTCCCATTCATTTACAAAGTGGAGATAACCATCTCCCGACAGAAAAAAGAGCAGAGGCATGCTGGGACCCTAATACTGCCCCTCCCACCGGGAGTATATAAGCAGTACTTACCCAGCATCCCGCCTGTACAACCAAGCCCAGACAGGAAGGCCGGCCGCCCGGGAGGGAGGGAGGGAGGGAGGGGCGTATGAAGGGGACGAGGACAACGGGACCCGGAGTAATGAAGATTACCGGTAAGTAATAGAGCATTACCCCCAGGTCCCTTATGTCCTCGTCCCATTCATTTACAAAGTGGAGAATACCAAAGCAGAAACCCGGCCTTCCGAAACCACAAGCACACCCAGGAAACCACACCAAACGCAGCAACCCAAGGGAGCACCGAGAAGGAGGGAAGGGGAGACCGCAGGAAGCAACCGGTCAGCAACCCAGAACAGGACAGCAGGGCCAAAACAAGGACCGGAGACAACCCAGAAAAAAACAGAAGGCCAGGACCAGAAAAAGGAAGCCGCCAACCAGAGAAACAGGAGACAGGGCAACCAGGCCAAAAGGACACGGCCAAGGACGGACAGGCCTGCCCAGCCCAGAACCACCAGGAAGGCACACAGGACCCGGCAGCCGCACAGACACCGAGCAAACCCGGACCGCCCCGGAGAAGGTCAAAGAAAGAAGCCCAGCCCAGGCAACAGGGCGCAGGAGCAAGAGCCCGGGAGCAGAACAGGAGCCAGACCCCAACCAAACCGAAAAGGACATGGAAGGAGACAGAGACCGAAAACCCCAGGAGGCCAAAAGCCCCCACAGGGAAGAAAACCGCCAACCGAACAGGGAGTCCAAAAAAAACCAGAACAGGCGGAGCAGAAAAAGCAACCCGGAACCAAACCGGAACCGCAACACAGAGGGTAGACCAAAACAGGGGCCAAAGAAGGCGGACGACCGCACAGGCACCCAACACCCAGGCCAAGCACACAGCAAGGGCCGGAGCAATGGAAGAAAAAGGCCCCAGGGCGCACAGCACCCAGACCAGAAACCCACCAGGCCCGACCCCAGCCAACGCCGAAGAGGAGCCAAGAGAGAGCAAAAAACCAGGGCAACAAACGCACAAGGAACCAGGAAGCCAGGACCGGAGCCCAGCAACCCGCCGAGGCAGGAGGACCTACAGGCCCAACCAGCCCCCGAAAGGAGCCCACACAGAGCCCAGGGCAAAGGAAAGAGCAGGGAGGCCGACAGAGACCCCCAGAACACCAACGCTGGACCAAACAGAAGGCCGGAAGAAAAACAAACACAGGAAACCTCCAAAACAGAAACCGGAGGAAGCAGAGAAGGCAGAGGGTCAAGCAGCAGCAGATCCCAGACACCCAGCAGCCAGGATGGAGAGCAAGACAAGGAGGCCCAGCCAGAAGCCACGCCGAACCAGCAGGAAGGCTGCAGACCAGGAGCAACAGGAGGCAACCCCGGACATGTCAACCCAGAAGCACCGAACACCAGGACCCACACAGGACCGGACAAGGGACCCTCAGCCCAGCAGAAAAAAGAGAGCGGCCAACCAGAAAGGAGCAATGGGGAAACAAGGCCCAACAGCACCTAATGGAACCCAGGAACCAGGAGAGAACCTCCGACAGGAACAGGCCCAGAAGGACCCACAAGGACACGGCCCGAAACCAAGAGAGAAAACCCCGCCAGGACCCACAAAGAGAGCACAGGCAAGGACGCATGGCCGAAAAAAAGGCGACCAACAGACGCCCAAAACCAGCAGAAGCCTGAAAGCCCCAGCAGACCAAAAGAGGGGAAAACAGGAGGCAAGCCAAGGACACAGCAGCAGCCAAAACGGGAACCGCCACCGAAAACACACCCCGGGGGGGACGCAAAGGAAAGGGAGAGCAGGGCCCAACCCCACCAGCCTGAGAAGCCCACAGCCACAGGCACCCCCAGGCAGCCTCAACCAGGAACAAACCAGGCCCGACCAAGCGGAACCATAAAGACCAGGCGAGAGCAGGAACTCTGGCGGAAGCAGGAGGGGCGACTAGGACTCACCGAAAGAAACCAAAGGGAAGCCCAGAAAATCGAGCAGGGACGCCGCCGAAGAAGGAGAACACAAGGCCACACCAAGGAAACCCCCGAAACCAGGAACAGCCAGCGTCAGAGCCAGGAGCAACCAAAGACAACAGCACCCAGCACGGAAGAGGCAAGAAGCAGAAGACAGCACACAGCCATCCCCCCACAAAACAACCCAAGCACACAGGAGGACCCGGAACACACACCGGGAGCCCCAGACAGGAGCAAGGAGAACACAACAGCCGCAAAGGAGGCAGCAACAGGGAAAGAAGCCTCCCAGCAAACGCCAACCCCCGAACCCCAGGGAGGCCAGACCCCAGAACGGGACGACGGCATACAAAGACAAAGAGCCCCCCCCCAAACCGGAACAAAGGCCGCGGGGGCAGAGTCAGGAAAGGAAGGGGACACCGCCCTCCAACGGAAAGAAGGAGCAACCCCGAAGAGAGGCCGCAGAAGCCAGGAAGTGGAGGCACCCAAAAGAGAGCCGAACCGCCCAACGGGGACTGGAAGAAATAAGAGAACCCACAGCACAGCCAAGCGGGGCACACAACCCAGCCGAACCAGACGCCAGCAGAGGAACAGAGCCCGCAGCACAGGCAAGGACCCCCGGGAAGGGTGGGCAGACCCAGGGACCCAGCCCACACAAGGCCAGACCACAGCACCTGCACCAACAACACCCTAGGAGCAGGACTGCGCAGGAACAGCAGAAAAGCGGGCAGACCCCGGCAGGACCAGGATCCCAAGAAAGGGCAAGCACAAGCGAGCCGACGACCAACAGAGGACCACGAACCCCATGCATACCACCCAGGGAGGCCACACACCGCAGAGAAAAAGCGGCGACAAGCAACAAAGCCCACAGACACCTAGCGCAGCACAACACAGGAGCCCAGGAGGGAAAAGTGCCAAGGATACAAGACGGCACAGCCCTGCCGCAAGCGGAAGCGGATGCGCCGAGCCAGCTCCGGCAGCCCGAGGCAGCCCGGGAGTAGGAGGCCGCCGAGGCTGAGAGTCAGACCGGCGACCAGACCCCCGCAGGAGAGACTAGCCCAAAAAGACAGCACACACGGTGAACCAAAACACCGGCAGCACCGCACACCCCAGCACACCAGCCCAACCACCTGGAACACCCAGGAGGGCAGGAGCCAAGGACGAGGAACAGCCCAAACAGGCAAGAACCCCAGCCCCGCAGACCAACACACAAGGGCAGAAGCGGGGATGCAGCGCAGCAGCAGAGTGCAAGCAGCGCAAGCAGGATGCCCCAGGCACAAACCCCGGCAAAACCAGGAGTCACCGCCGCCCAACCGAGCCAAGGCCAACCTGCCAAAAACGGAACAGGAGCGGGTGGACCGGCACCACACACAAAACAGAGGCGCCACTGGGCCAGGTACCAGGACCGAGCTACACACCACCGGGCACCCAGCACTCCCCCCAGCCCGACAGGAGAGAGGGAGCCGTGAAGCAAACGAGAGGAGCATAGGGGAGAACGGAGCAGCCAGCAGCGGGGAACGAGCAGGAAGCGCCTGAAAAGACGGAGGCGCCCAGCAGCCAACAGCCAAAAGGTAGCGGCATAACGCACGACCCACAAGCAAGAGGTACAACAAAACCACCACCAGGAGGCACAGTAGCCCCGCAGCAGAAGGACAGCAACAGCAATCAAGGACCGCTGGAGGCAGGCATGGGGAGAACAAGTGATATGCCCAGAATCACAGGAAGCAGAACGCCGTAGCTGAGACTCAAACCCCAGCCGCGCGGGCGACCGCACGAGCCGGCAGGCTACAACCACACCCAGAAACGACAGAAAAATAAAAAAGAACTGCCGTAGACTAGCAATGCCACAGAGGAAGACAGCCTCACGCTCCAATGAGAAAGCGAAGAAGCCCCGCCGCCAACCTGTGCACCACGAGAACGGAACCCCACCACACACTGGGACCAGTACAGAGTGGGGCGGACACAGCGAAAAGGGAGGAAGAAACCAACCACTTCAGAGGCAGCAGCCAGAAGGAGCGCCACACCCCCGTAGGCACAACCACTTGCAGCAGCAGATGGACTCGGACACCCAGCATCCAACCGGGTAGAAGGTGTAGCAAGGAGCCGCGCTCCCCACAACACAGAAGAAGGCCAGCAGCGCAGGGAGCAAGAAACAGCCCCCAGCAAAGCGGAGCAAAACACCAGAACAGTGCCAGTGTACGAGGAAGCCCTGAGCGCGCCGGCATGAAAAGAAACAGAAATAATATATGCATTCTGTCCCAGGCGTGCCGAGCTACCACACTCCAACAGAAGAAAAGAGAACAGAAACATGCATGGGAGCTGGAAATCGCCTCCATGCATTACCAACTGTTAAATGGAACGTGTCTACCCTGTATCGAACCGGGGACCTTCGGGAAACCGGCCCCCGCCCGTACAGGCACAGCTACGTACACAGACTACAAATGTAGTCAGGGCCACGACACTCCCAATGAACAACGGGGAGAATAAGCCCAAAACAAATACGAAAGAAATGAGCAAAAACCGCAAAGCGGGACTCACCCGGGGCAGGGGCCGGGCACCACCAGCAGCAAGGCCCCCCACCCCAACAGCGGGAAGGCACGGCACACAGGAAAAGCGGCACGTCTCCCAACACGCCCAGCCACAGGAAGACGTGCACGCGACCCGGAAGCACCCGGGAGGCGCACCAGCCGCAAAGGGCCCGCAGTCCAGGCAGCACACCGGCCACCACCGTCATGACCCCCAGCAAGCCCGGCAGGCCAGGGGACAGACCAGGAAACCCCCCGCCCGCACAGCCAGGCAGCCGGGCGGGGGGAGGAAGAAGTGAACGCCACTCCAGCCCAGCAGGAGCAGCAGAACAGCACACCACGTCCATTCTGTCGACAGACAGAAAAAAAGAACAGACGGGATGCTGGGTAAGTACTGCTTATATACTCCCGGTGGGAGGGGCAGTATTAGGGTCCCAGCATGCCTCTGCTCTTTTTTCTGTCGGCAGATGGTTATCTCCACTTTGTAAATGAATGGGACGAGGACATAAGGGACCTGGGGGTAATGATGGTTTACCTCTATTGAACACCAGAAAATCCTTATGCTAATAAATACTTGAGCCAGTATTTTGCCTCACAAGTGGAATAAATAGAATGTGATTTACACTGGTCACCACTAATAAGCACTATTTTGCACCTATGCAGTTTGAGCCCTTGATATCACACAGATGTTCATCTGAGAATAAATCTCAATTATAGCCATACTTAAAAGTGATATACATGTGACCTGGACCTTTACACACATTAATCTGTTTTCACAAGCTTAATACAGACCCTTTCATATCCTTCAAAATGTCGACAATTTACTCCTGTCAAGGAAAGGAGAAAATTCTTTCCAGGGTGGGAAGCAAATCCCTACAATTAATTAGGTTGTAGGGGTAGATGGTTGGTTCTTGCAGAAAAATGTTTGGATCAAAAAATACGATAAAAAGTGCATTTTCTCTAGCACAGCTGATTTTCTATTGCAAAAATATATATGTGTATATTTATGCATGGTAAATGGAATTCACAAAAGTTATGCAGGCGAACACTTTAAAACCTTTGTCTGTTGCTGGTTTCCAGGAGTACCTTGGGTTCGTTATTTATCGGTAGTTTTTTGGAATAATAACATGGATTTCGGTGCCGCGGATAGTACGATAAATACAGTACATTTTCCCCTGTTAAATTCTTGCTGGTTTAACCTGCCAAAATTTAACAAAGGGTGAGATATTTAATTCATCCAGGAATTACCGAATGCGTTAAATACCACCCAACTAGGAATTCGGATCCCTGTGCAAACTGGGTTTTATACACGGTTAGAAAACTCTGACCAACTGGAAACAGGGCCATAGTGAGTGTTTACTCACTAAAGTGATACAACAAACATCTGATCTGGTAATTCGCCTTATCGGGTGTAAAAGGGTGGTTGTCCAGGTTCTGTGAGACACAAATCTGGTAGAATACTGGCAAAGTTGAACTAGGAGGATTTCGAACTTGCTTAGGGAAGCTTCCCAAATCTGGCCTGAAAAGCTGGTGATTTGAATTTTATTCAGATTCAAAAGTGGACCATCAAAGGGATGAATGAACAAGATTCTCCCTCTTAAAAGTAGGAAACTAATAATATTGAAACTAATGCCTCAAAAAATCTTTTTGAATTCAAAAGTCAAGAGGGACGAATGCCATTGTACAGCAAACTATTCGGGCTCTCTACAAGTTCAGTTTGAAGAATTACAATACCGTCATGAAAAACATCCATAAAAATTAATTTAATCACCACTCAAACATCTTTAGTGTAGAGCAATCAACAAGATATCTTGAAGATTATCAATGACCTGCTCTGCCCTGGTCCTGTCCTGTTGTTGTTAAGTTTAGTACTCTTCCATCACAAGACCTTTGTGATGATTTGACAGAATTTTGATAGCCACGTTGGTGGGCTTTGGAATGTGCCTAGAGAAATAAAAGCTTAATCGTTACACTACATTATGGAATATGTGCAAAATTTTCCAAATGCCCCTGTGACACCCTTACTACTCAAATCTAATGTGGTCGCAGGTTTCCTCCCTATTATCTAGTTTCTGTTCTCCCAGCTCTGACTAAAAAATCTTGGAGTCTCAATGTGCTGGCAGTTAAGGGATTGTTCAGAAGACAGCCTTATTCTTGATTACAAGATGGGCTGTGGTCTTGCAGAAGCATTGCGATGTTGTAGTGCCTCGGTTGCAAGTGCTCTGATGCTCCATTGATGCTAACGATGCCAGCCCACTGATTCTGTAAGATTTGACAGCTGTATTAGACACCATAGATTATTCCTTCTTGCAAGAAGGACTTAGGGCAACTGGTTTAAAAAATATGAGGTACAACTGGATTGGAACCTATCTAACAAACCAAGCACAAGAAAACCACCTTCTCCTTACTACTCTTGGAGCAAGAGATTAACCTGTGGTGTTCACTGAATGGTCTACAGTGCCCCCCAGCCTGTACCTTGCACTTGAATTGTCAATCTGATCCAGTCTTTTAGCCTGCTAATATATGGCCATGAAGACAACATCCAGATTGTTCTCTGCCTTAAATATCTTTAGCCAGGGAGTCTTCTTTTTTTCTCTTAGCCCATCTTTGTTTGGCCTTTGCTTTTGGTTTGGTGCCAATAAACTCTGTTGTGTGTGCAAGTGCTTTAAAAAATAAATAAAGTACTATTTACATCAGCCTGTTAGAAACTAGAAAATGCCGTACCTAGAAAGTAGTACACTGCTTCAGATTAGCCAGCACGAATTGTCTAAACAATCTCATTAAGCTTTGCCTTCATAGAAGTATACACACAAAGGCACAAGCACAACATTCAGGCACACATCAACATAGATCACACATCATGCATATGTAGCCACCTACAGATACTGAGGCATGCACAAACGAACACATAGACAGATACCCATGCACAAACCCCACTAGACCCACATGCACTCCCTCACACAGATCATTAGATGAACAGGGACCACAGCACACATATCAACCAATATACAAAAACACATGCACAAAAGGCTTACACACAAACACTACCCATAGATATCTACATACAATCCCTCATGACATGCGTACAGACCCCAGACAGGCACACAGACGAGTCAGCTGGACAGACAGACAACGGAACAAATGGGTCAATGTTACGGTATTTTATGTTATTGATTGGTAAGGGGCGCAAATACCCCAAGGGGTGTCCTGGCGCTGAAGGAATGGGGCTAACAGAAGGTAATAGGAATAGCAGAGGACTCATTGAAAAGCCAGGTCTTGAGTACCTTCTGAAAAAGCAAAGATCCAGAATATTCTTTAAGCAGAGAGGAAGGTTATGCCACAGTTTGGAAGCAAGGAATGAGAAAGCTCGGCCACACAGTCTGGCATTTTTAATAACTGAGACTGTTAGCAGTAGAAGAGAAGCACATCCAAAAGTTCTGGAAGGACAATATAATTTAAATTTAAATAAAATGTAAATATAAATTAAATTGATCCCTGACATAGATCAGGCCCTCATTGTAAATAGCTAAATGGACAAAGCAATGAGCTTTACATTGAGAACACTATTTAACTAGCAGCCAGTGAAGGCTCTTAAGGTGGGGGAAAAGGGAACTAAGGGAGGAGGACTAAGGATCAGCCTAGCTGCGGCGTTCAGGGCAATCTATAACATCCAGGAGTCCGAGAGGCTCAGATAAATGCATTACTATGATCCAAGCGTGATGTGATCAGGGCATAGATTATAGTTTTGTGTATGGATGCTGTGAGCAGAGGAAACATTTGTCTGAGCATCTAAAGGAGATTAAAGCTTTTTCCAGAAACCAGACTGACTTGTTTAGTAAAGGGTAATTCAAAATCAGAAAGTAACCCCATGTTCCTGATCTGGGTAGAAGGGGCAGGGGGAGAACTGAGTTTGGCTGACCACCATGCAGAAGTCCAGGCATTTGCCTGCTTTAAAAAAAGTAAGATTTGCTATTTGTCACTGTTGAGCTCAAGACAGTTATCGTTCATTAAGTGACCAACTGCACTGAAGCAGAGGCAAAAATTGGAGCGAGTAAAATCATGATTGTTGGAAAGAGATACAATTAGTTGAGTGTCATAAAATACCAATCTGATACTAAAATGTTGGACAAAGGCAGCCAAAGGAAATACATGGGATCAGCCCTGAGGATCACCATGAGTAATTTTCAATACATTAGATTTGAACTGAAGCATATGCAGGGTCTGACATTTGTCTGAAAGAAAAAGCAGAGCCAGGTGAGCGCCTTCTTGCAGACTCCCAGTTGAAAGAGATTTTGAATTAAGATTTGAAGTAAGAAAAAAGTTTACAAATCTCAAACTGAGGTCCAAATTCAGTCTGTAATTTGCACACTTCTTTTTCACTTCTGTCACTAAGCACCTATCACTGCACCGTTCTATGGAGCACCTACTTGTTTAGTAATACATTTGCCCAATATTGTGATACATGAGATTAAATGACTATTGATCCCACATATATGGTTGTTCACTATCTATTGATTTGGAAGTAAAACACAGTTACTTAATCCGAGTGAACCATTGTACTTTTATTCTAATTGGAAATGGAAAGGGGACACATTCACGCAGCATGCTGTGAGACACCCAGATACTAAATTAACTTAGTGAGACACAAAGATACATTGATCTCAGTATGAGATACTCAGGGACACATTCAGCGAGAGACACAAAAGGTCATTAACAGATAAGCTGAGTTTGAAATGAGGGCTTCAGGGAAGCATCACACATGGACGCAACACCAATTTGTTTGTATAATTAATTCAATACAGAATGTACCGTATGTTACCCTGATATATTTTCACCTACTAGGTTGCTGAAAGTATTCACTGTGCGATGGGCTTTGTACAGGGATTCACACAAAGCATGCCTCATTAATATGCACCTGGCATGCACTACACACAGCATCTATGGAAGTACATAAGCCTGGAGCTGATGTTCTGACTCCTGCTTATTAAAGGAACATGGGTTATAATGCTATTAAATGTTTGTCTGATGAGGTTGACCTTGGGGAAAGTGGCAGCAGTCAATTGATCTAACAGCCTGCTTATCAGATGTTGTCAGCAACTGCAGGCACAGGCAAAGCAGTTTACCAGAGACCAGGTTCCCTTTCTGATTGGTTACCGATGGCCCTAGGCAGGCAGTAGCCATTTAATACTTTGTGACCACATAAGCACTCGCAGCATTGATGCATTTTCTTGCAAGTCACAAGGAGAGGACAAGTTCCTTTTCCATTGCAGTTTGCAAGGTTTTTCAACATGGGCACTGTGTTTCTAATTGTTAATTGTAAATTGCAGTGTCCATCCCATGCATTGTGAATGGAGACTTTCAATCCATAATGGTACCCAGTATCAAGGTATTAGCTTTGTTAGGCCAGGGTGATGTCTCACTTTGGTTAGCTGGGATGCTCTTGCTTTTTAACCAGGTTTTGTCTCCACATAATGATAGAAAATATAAATTCCTCATTGTCAACCACATTCCTCCATTACTTTACAGAATTTCCATGGCCTTCCAGCTAAATATCACAAGTATTTGGTATCACACAGAATACTTTATTTATTTATTTATTTTATTGACACTATTGACAATATTTGTAAAGCAGGGTTGAGAACGCAGAGGCAATGGAGGGTGTCACATATCCCTGGATTGGTTAATTATGTCTAAAATGTCCTTCAAGATTGCCTAACCAATACCAAAAGTCTACATATACCATATTTGTGATAGCAACAGGTTTGTGAAGCTGGTATCACTGTTATGAAACCAGTAACATTACAATTTAGCATGTATGTTTCTATCCTGTGTCCAAGTCCAATTTACAGAAACTTGATAAGAGAGGAGACGTGAGAAGACGACAGCACCTATGGCGGAGGAGCGTCGCCCCACTGCTGTTAAGCAGTGCAAATAAAGGAAACATAAGATGATAATAACTTTGAGTTATTATCATTTTATGTTTCTGTGTGCTGCTTTACAGGCGGGAGGTTGGTTTGCTGCTCTGCTCTCGGAGCAGGGCAGGAGTGGTTTGCCCACTCCTAAGTTCACAGGACTGTTTGGCCGGCCCTCTGGGACCGACCAACCAGTCATGCGCACTTTCTCTGTTCTCCACGCAGCTGCATTACAGCCTGAGTAGAGAACATGCCCAGGCCCCCATTTCCTGGCTGAGCGTCGAACCATAACGCTCAGACCAATCACAACGCTGCATTGCAGCATTGTGATTGGTCAGGGGAGCCTGGTTGCTTACCAATCACAACGCTACATTGCAGCATTGTGATTGGTCAGGGGAGCCTGGCTGTGCTTCCTGTTCCTGGAATCCAACCGAGGAGAGCAGGAGCAGAGACACGGGACCCGGCGGCAAGGTAAGTGTTTATTTTATTTTTTTTAATGTACATTGCGACCCCCCTACCCCGTGCCTGCCCTGCCACCCGCGAGCCGTGCCGGCCGCCACTGGCCTGCACACCAGAAAACTCTTGCGGGGAGGAGCACGCACAGAGCTGCTAGGAGGAGGAGGCTGCTGTCGTGGCTCTAGGATCTGGGATACCGCCGGCACCCTTCGAGGAGGTCCGGGGGGGGTTCATCTAAAGCAATGACCCCCTCCTGCCCTAGCACTCTGGCTGGTGAGAAGCCCAGGAGCTGGACGCTGAACACCGAACGCCTGGCGCCAGGCATGCCAGTGAGGCTGTGTGGTTCGGTGCACCCCCCTGCATTGCTTCCAGCCCCGCATCACCTTCGGCCTCATCCTGGCCCCATTCCGTTGTGTGCTCCCCTAGTACCTAGACACACCCCCAGGACTCAGGATCTAGGCCTTGGGAGTCAGCAGCTGTCCTGAATACCCCATTCTTCATTTACAGCAGGAGGCAGAAGGAGGCTAAGAGCGATACGCGAGGCAATCGCCATGGGTTGCAGGGGAGGGAGAGCTGGCGCGGAGTGGGTCGTGCTTCACACTCTGGGACCCGCTGTTCCGGGGGACAAGAGGGTTCCACGAGGGCTGTGAAAGTCTAGCATAAGACAACATGATGTAGATGTGGAGTTCCGACCTTGCAGAGGCAGCCTGGCTAGGTCCAGGTGCGGCTTGTGTGGTCGTGGGCCCGCCCGCTCGCAATCTGTCCTACTGTAGCCAATGAGTTGACCCCTCCGCACCCATGTGCAGTCCCATGCATACACCCGTTACAAGCACTCATTACAAGGACTCCCCCAATGGCAAAGAAGTGATCACGCCGCCCGCAACAGCAAACAAGTAGCGTCCTGGTGATACACTGTGGCCATCTATCTACTAGCAACGATTCTGGGAGTTTATAACAATAGGGCCCAATGAAAAAGGGAAAAAACCCTAGCCATCATTCGAAAAAGGGAACAAGAGAGAAGGGCAAATGCAACTCAATGTCACTTGGTGACGCTGAACCCCAATAGACCATTGCGATTCCCAATAGACCTTTGCGATCCTCTACATTTGGCCCGGATATCTTCAGCTGCACTTCGGCCCTCCATAGGGTGCCTACTGACACAAAGGCTAACCAAAGGCCCAATCAAAGGTCCAAGTAAGCAAACAACTCCATTTTTTCTGGGGTGGAACTTGTCGCACGGACCGTTCTACCAGCGGCGTGCAAACGCATTGTTCAAAAGAAGAGGGCCGCACGTGAATACGAGTTCGGCTAATGGCTTAAGAGCGATCCCAGGTTTAGCACAGTCTGAATCGCCTGGGCCTCAACCAGCTCGAACTGCAAGCGCTGCTTATGCAAAAGTCACGAGGGCTACCAGCAAGGCTCACAGGCAAACCAACGTTACCATCTGCAAACCCATGGACAGCCCGAGGTTGACAGCCACAACTGCGCACAGCAACAAACTATGTAACACTCAAACAAGCAGCAAGGTAGTAATCAGCATGAAAGTATTAATAGAGAATTCCTTTATTTAAAAAAACAGCTTCACCCCATTCCTCTGACCTTACCCCATTACAAGATCCCGTTGGCTCCGTAGTCATCTCAAACATGCCGGTTGACACAGAATTACTCCCTACATCACTTGAAAAACAAAATCATAAATGTAGCATAACTCCTTCCCAGCCAAAGGAGGACCAATCAATCATCGAAATTCCCTCAGATAGCCCTTCAGACAGCATGTTAGCAGAGCTTGATCTCACAACAAAGGCAGAGGGAAGCACACCCTGCGCCCATACCATCAATCTCCCTGATGTTGATTTTCATCACCACGAGCAAACAACTGTCCCGACGACGCTAGGTACTACTACCGCCCAGATCCGCAGCACCCGAGTGCACGCAAGTGGCCCTCTCCAGCAGGGCCCTAGTACAGGAACCCTAGAGTCAGCAGAGTTGGCAGGCTTTGTGTGGGAACAGAGGGACTCTCTTGATGCCAACCAAGCCCCACATAGCACCTCATACTGTACCCAGAACCACCACTATGATATAAATGGCGAGGATACGCTACAGCAAAGTAACACTTAACCAACGTCACCACTGAGTAACCACAATAGGGCAGCTCTGCTCACTTTTCAACCTTATAGCAAGCAGAGCAATCTATTAGCCTCAATCAACGTGACTTTGGACGCCATAATAAACGCCCTGACCTGGCAATCAGACAAATTAGAACTGCAACTTCATCTAATATAAACTACTAGCCACATCGATTGCCGAGATGGAGGCCAAGCTCAACTTCTTGGAGCAAGGGGAGCAAAGTGCTATTCCAGCTGAAAAAGACAAAACAGCATGTGCTTGCCACCTAATAGTCGAAAAACTATGCACCTTGCCGGAGGTTCTAACCTCAATGATTTCGGACTGGAAACTTGCCTTTCAACTCCCAGCCAAAACCGGTTTACAACCATTCTTTTCCACGTTTTCAAGCCCGGCAAACTCGTTTCCAGGGAGAATAGCTAACCCTGCAATTGCACTAGGAGGCTTGATGTGTCTAGTGACAGCCACACACCCCTCTACAGTCGCCTCACAACAGGATCAAACAGCTAAATTCCCCGACATCCCCAGGGAGGTATCCACAACAACACCCCTCAAGCCTCCACGTGCCCAAGCAGCCAAACACAGAAAATACCTCCCTAAATACTAATAATGGCAATACAGACGATAAGGAGAACCAATGGATAAGGGTTCTTTCAAAGAGATCAATAAAGCAATTAAAATAGGCCAAAAATAAAGCAGCAAAAGAGCAACTGAATAATCAGCACCCAAACAAACAAAGGGCAACTGACCACACTTCAATCAGCGTATACCCCATCTTTAAGGAAAGGGGGGCAAGCAAGAAGGACGTTGAATCCCAGGAATAATACCAATCTCCAGTCCCTCAGGCATCAGGGCAATCCACACCTGAACATGGAGCAGGCCCCTCCACAGCGCAGAGCTCTATAACATCACTTTCCTTGCCTCACACCCAAATGGAGCTCACACAATCAGCTCCTGCCGGATCGGGTGGACTCTTGGGAACGTTGCTGGATACCAACACAGGTTCGCAAAGAAAGGAAGAATGACCAAATACAGTGCCCTCAGATGGCAGGCCCAATGGATCCTCTCCTGACCTAGCTGGGGCTGCTCTAATAAGCAGCGACAGCCTACTCAGTGAACCCCGTGTGATCAAGCTAGGGCCTCTCAAACAATCATCAACAGCTTACCCAGTGAACCCCTATGCTACTCCAGGCAACTAAGCTGGTGCTCAAACCACAATATTCGTCAGAGGGTTACTACGACAGTCTGAATCGCTCCAACTTATTACGACAATTCAAGGCTATTCCAAATCTGCTCAACATAACATCTGAAGATATCTAGAGCTTTGAGTTTAAAACACTGCCAGAGCATATCAAAGGAAGAGAATCTACAATGTTAACATTGAAATCACTTTCATTGACAGAAAACATCTTGGCTTGCAAACCCACAATCGAGGACTGAAGCATCGGGATCTCAAAGTCACAGCTCCTAAATACTCATCCCCACTGAAGAATTATAATGAATCACTAAACACTCAAGTTTGTACTCACAGTATTTTAAAGGGTGCAGGCCACTCCCAAATAAACCTGACGCACAGTAAAATGTGTACACCCCGATCCTACCTAAACACAAGGGGCCCAATCAGGAAAGTTGGCTTGGGACCCACTGAGGGAAAATGTAAAACAGACTGGAGCTGGTTATCATCTACCTTATCCAACGATACTCAGAATTGTTCCTAGCACCAGCAAACAACCCTTGAAGAGTAAACAACACCTAAAGATTTTATCATGGAACATTGCCAAGCTAGTCAGGCTACTTAAATCCCCCCCTGCATGCAGCCCATTATAACAAACGTCGACCTACTCTGCCTTCAAGAAACCTGGGCAATGAGTCTTACCATAATACCCGGCTTCCACGAAATACACCAAGCTGCAAAAACAAAAACATATTTGGGAGGCCTTCCGGCGGCCTCCCCATATTTCTCAACATCAGTCTAGAACTAAAAGCAAAAAACACACAGCCACGGGGTGAAATGATACAAGGAGTGACCTTGGAAGGCATAAAAATGAACGACCGCCAGACAAGGATTCTGTTCTCTACTTCAATAGTTTCAGCCCGAGCGTGTGGATAGGATGACACAATTATGTGAAACACCAGAAGTCGTGTTTTGGGACTATGTCAACTACGATATCATAATCTGCCGGGATTTCAATCTCCGCCAATTGGGAGCATCCCCGTCTGACTATTCCCCAGTGAGCTCTCCTATTAGCTTGCTCTGTTGCTTGCTTAATAAACCTGGCCTTAAGTCTATCTAGCACACACTTGAAAGCACATCAGTGGCTCTACAATTCCCTAAAACATTCAAGGGAATAAGTACACTTGACTACGTGCTCATCTCGGATAAAATCATGGAGCACCTGGAGAACTTTGAAATTCTTCTATCACAAGAGAGCAATCACCTTCAACTCCGCACGGTGCTGCAACTACGCTTGACGAAACGCAATTGCCTAAAGACAGTGGGCACCTCAAAAAGCGACAAAAACTCACAACCCGGGGAACAAAATGGGGTTTTGCCTCCTTGCAAAAATTCAAGGTCTGGAATTCTACCAGCAGCCCCTTCCTTATGATTCAAAATGGTAAATAACTGCCGGACAATTGGGAGACCATCATTAAAGACATCCACTCTACAATAGTCCCTGCTACAGCCCCCCAGGAGGCTTCCAACTAAGCCTTCCCAAAAAAAGGACCCTATAAAAGAAAGTAAGCAGAAAATTAGCAGGCTTTGGAAACTACTACTTAAAACTCAAAATTTGTCAATTAGAACAGAACTGCGGCTAAACTTAAAACAACATAAGCAACTAGTTTGGTCCACAAAACGTAAACAAATGGACAAAGAATGGCTACACGTCTATTCATTACTGGGCAAACATAGTCAGGCTGACCTATGGAGATACATCAAAAATAAAATGTACCAAGATAGCCCAAGAACTAACGCAATTGACGAATTTCAATGGTCAAAGCATGTAAACAAGTTATACGTAGCCAACCCAATATATGCCTTTTCCATTAGTAAATCGTGCGCTGCACCCGACACCCTAAACCAAGTGCCAATCTTCACAGCCAAAGCCATCTTAAAAACCTTGCAAACAATCAGAGCAACAGGCGCTCTGGGCCCAAAAGGCATCCCAGCTCAAGTCTTCAAGGATGATATTGAATTGTGGTCTTCCATTCTTCTCCCACTGTACCAGGCAAGCTCAGCTACTTGGCAGGTACTTGAAAGCTGGCAGTGGTCAATCTTACATCCAATATTCAAGAAGGGAGATAGGCTGGATCCAGTCAGTTAATTGCCTCTACACCCTTCTTGACATTGAAGCCAAGACATACGCCTCTGTCCTCCTAAAAGAACTGGAGTGTTGGGAGGAGTCAAACTGGCTTTAGGGCGAACTCTTCAACCATGGACAACATAGTTGCACTGTCCTATTTAATTCATCAAGCCTCCAGCCAGAAGTCCCCCCCTCTATGCTTGTTTTGTCGACTATTCTGCTGCATTGGACTCGGTGGACAGGAACAATCTATGGAGGAAACTACAGAGCAGGGGCATTCCAAACATTTTGCTCCAGACAATTATGTCACTACACACCTCAGCCTGGGTGAGGGTCAGGCTACCTCAGATGGTTACAAAAAGGAAAATCCCAATGGACAACGCACATAGCAAGATTGTGTCCTTGCTCCCTTGTCATTCAATCTGTGAACCGCAGAGATGTTCTTGGCCCTAAAATACGCCAATCTGATCCCACCAAAAATCGGAGATGTTAAGGTCACGATATTACAATATGCAGACGACATTGTTCGGCTGGACCACTCCAGAATTAAGATCCAGAAAGCTCTAAACGCCCCTCATAAGTATAACATGGTAAACAAAACGACGGCAAATGAGAGGAAGACAAAAGTTATAGTCTTTGGTAGGACGACTAAGACAGTAAACCTTGACTGGAGCCTGGGCCACCTAAAAATCAATAGGAAAAAATCGTACAACTATCTGCATGGTAGTCAACTTCAGAATCTGTGGCTATAAAACAGAGTTGTTTAATCACTTTTTGTGTTGTTGCCCGGGGCTGTTGCACACCCGGAGCACCCTGTTAAAACCACTTATTTTAGTCCACAGAATACGAACCTGCAACGAGGCCATGAAGTTTGTCTTCACTATGACAGAGCCATGCAACCTGGCACAATTTGGCAAACATATTACCTAATTACAAGAACTTCTTAAAGAACTCAATAAGACTGGCTGGGCATAGTCTGGAAAGCTAAACCTCATTTTTGTTAGCCACCGATGGCAAACAATGACCTCTCTTTGACTAAAGCAATACCTACGTGTCCCATATTAATGGTCGCTACCAATGTTTTTTACCCATTGTCTTTTAATGTTTATTATTGCCAAATTATTTTAGCACATGACCAGACAATTTGTATTTTATAGGTATTTTCGTCACCACTAGGCACTTTACTTTTATCTGCTAAGATACATTCCCGTTGCTAGGTTCTCAGGCTCTCTTTAGAACACTTGCACTTTCTGGTTATCTCAATTACTGTGGAGTTTTGAACTGGCTAGCTCCTAGCCTTAGGTTCTACCTTGGCTTTAAAAGCACCCCTTACAATATCCCCCATAAAGGCGCTTTTATGCACTTTATTCTTCCTGAGCATGCTTGTGATAATAGTTTTAATCCATGGAACCTTTTTTTGATTTTTATGTATATATTGTAATGCTTTTAATTAATTATACAATAAACGGAGATTGACTGACTCAAGCTTAATAAAGAAACCGAGTTTCAGCTCATGAATACAATACATTGCTTTTATTTCTGCAGCATTCATTAAAGTTTTCCAAGGGTACTAGACTGATATCTACTTTGGTTTGTAGAGAGTTGTGTCAAGAGAGCCTGCCTTTTCTATCAGCAGATGAAAGAAGCTCTCTGTGGTAGCTCATGAATCAAAGAGACTTACTGACACAGGGTCTAGCATGTAACGGACCCTGCCCCAGACCTACTTTGCTTCCAGAGGCAATGATCTGACGTGAATGATTCTACCCCAGCACAGCAAGCTTCTCACAAGAAACTCAACAAGGCCTCAACATGTGTCACTTTTTGTACCGCACCTTCTCAGCTCTTGACCCAGTGTATGCCTTGTAGAGCTATCCAGTTCAAAATCAACAACTCAAGTAAAGCAAAATCACCACCAACAGCGATACAACATTAGTAGAAGGATTAGTTAATTGAACATACACTATACATGGGCAGAACAAACAACTACCACTCGTTAAATTTCTCATCCTTTCGTTCACAATCATTCCACATCTTATAATTTATAGTTAAGGGTAATGTAAGCACCTTGGCAAATGATGATTTACAAAGCCTTGCAATGTAAACCACCAAGATTTTTGCAGAGAAGGAGATTAACTACTTTATGTTCAAGGCACTTGAGGACTTTCTTGTCAAAATCTCACTTTCAACTATCTGCCAAGCTTTATTTTTGTCCATGCTTATCTACCAGGCCCAGTCAGGCCGTCCTGGGAACCCGGAGTTTTCCCCATGTGCTGGCAGGGTGGGGCCGTTTTACTGCTGGTAGGGGCCGGTTTTGTTGCTGGGGGCTAGGTGGCTTCATTTTTTGCCTGCAGCTCTTCGGTGCTCTGCAAAACAAACAATTCTAAACAAATGGATTTAAAGCATGCTGGTCAGACCTCACTTACCTCAAAGCCATTTTTAGGTCTCGCCTACGCAGCGCGCATGCGTTGCATAGGAAAAAGACCTTTAGCCATCGAGTCGGTTTTGAGGCCAAAAACGTGCACGCGTTGCATTGCTTTCAATGGCAACGCGTGCACGTTTGGCGATTCCCTTGCGGGAGCGAGCAGCAGCGCCATATGTTAGCAATTATCGCGCCTTACTGCTCGCTCCCGCAAGGGAATCGCGCAGGCCCCCTCCTCTCTCCCCTCCCCCTGCTGCCGCGCGAGGCGCGCGCGCTTGGTTTTTTTTGTAGCGTTTTTAAAGGCTGGCCATTTGCTTCATTTATGTCTGTTTACATTACCTGCCCGGTCTTTGTTTAGCTGCTCGTTTGGCTTACTTTTACATTCCCTCTTTACTGTAGTCATTTCTCCTACTTTCTCTTTTAAACAATCTAAAGTCCCTTCTTTTTGACTGCCACGTTTGGCAATCCTCGTTCACTGGTGTCCAACACGCGTCCAGGATGCCCAGGTATATGGCATATTTTCAGGAGAGCCACCCGAGTAATGCGGACTCCTTCGAATCTTTTTATTGTGGTTATTCTCTACATCCAGCTTTGATCGTCGTTCCTGGACCTGTGTTGGGCAGTGATGCCCTGGTACTGTAACTCGTAAAATGGATCTGCCCTTCTTCCTCATTCTTCATCGCTGTACACCTCCCCTGTCCATATCTTTCGCTTGTCCAGCCTTAATCCCCTAGCTTTCTTCGTGAAGTCTCTGGATCACCTTAGGGACACTACTGTCCCTTTTCTCTTCTCATGGTTTCCATCCGTCACTCCTGTTGCTTTCAACTTTGTATTCTTTGTCAACAACTGAGATGTTCTCTCATTCTCTACCACTAAACTCCTTACTTGAACCTCCTAAATTCAGCAGATTGTGATCTGTGCTAGTTCTTTCCCTGCCAGTTTATTGAAAGTGCCTCTCCCCACCCTCCTTCATCCTCTGTTCTTCCTGTGAGTGGGTTCCTCTCTTCTGGTTTCAAATGTTGATTCTGGGTTAGAAACTATCCATGCTCTGTTACCTCCTCCGTGTTGGCTCCCGTCTCCTGTACTCTTGCCCAAGCTCTCACTTTACACGCCCTCCTCACGTGTCTGCTGATTCAGCTGTTGGTATTTGATCTCACCTCTGTCATAAGATAGCTTTCATTGACCGCTGTATAGCGCTTCGATGAAAGTGCCTTATAGCTGCGAAAAGTAGGACACTTCTATAAGCTTTTGTATGCATTGGTGTGATCGTTTATAAAGTGTTTCAGGCTCTAGGGGAGGTGCGGGGAGGGTGCTGCACCCAAAGACCTGGGGACCCTCCTGAGGGCACCCTGCCTTGGTTGACTGTTCGAGCAGGGCCTTTCCTTAATGACATGCTTGACTGATGGACACCCCAGCCTGTGCTCTCAGATCATCAACCCTGTCAGTCTGTTGTGGATAACAGCACGGCGGTGCTGAGGTTAATCCTTTTACATGCTAGGTGATTAAAGAAAGGGAAGTTATTGACTGTGTGTTGGGGTGTGTGGGTGTGTTGGTATGTGGGAAGTCCTGGGTGCTTTCTCTTCTCCAGGATGCATAATGTTAATTGCACATTTACCCATGGGTTTCTAGGCACTGAATCCTAGAGTGTTGCTGCTCTGATTTGCCCTCAGTTTATGGAAAGGATGAAAGGCTGAGTAGATCCAGCAGGATTCGAACTTGTGACCATGGGTTCAAACAGTACATTGAATGCGTTATTCCAATGAGCTCAGTCTCTGCTCAGGGCGCATTTGCAAATGTAAAACTAACGGCTAGTATCAATGTTGTAACTAATTTGCGTGCTGTTAATTGGTTCGTACTCTGGGGATTTCGATAGGTTTAGTCCAGATTCCTTCTCTGCGCGAGTTGTCCAATGACCCGGGAAGTGGTCCAGGATGCAAGCAATGATGGAATACTAAAGCCGTCGGTAAGGGTGGGATCGCAGATCTGATCCGGGTTTGCCTTGAAGGCTGCAGGTGTGAATCCCTTCATAGAGATCAGTTCCATAAGCTCTGCTGAGTTGGGTGGCGCCACCTTTTCTCATTGCTAAGAGACTATTCACTTTGTGCACCTCATCTACCCAAGATCTCCGTTGGTCAGTCTCAGAGTATCTCCGTGCGGTTCTTCATGCTGTGGTATCTGGTAGATTATTGCTGTTATAGCATTAGTAAGTCCCTGCGTGTTTGCTTCTCCTGCCAACATTATTTATGAACCGAAACTCTTGAAAGTGTGGAATGCAGTTATAGTAAACCAAGTGGTACTGAACCGGTTTTGAAATGGGCTGATCAAGGCATTTAATTGGCGTTTGCAGAAAAATGTGAAAATAAAATCTTGTAATAGCATGTTGTTCTTTCCTCTTGATTGTTGTGGTAAACACCTTGTAGTCACAAACTTGGATATCCCCTGCTTACACATTACCACGTTTTTCAAGTCTTTGCCATACATTGTTGTTAGGCGCCAAGTCTTAGAGGTTCATATGACAGGTTATCATCAGATGTAACTAGTCTTTGTTCATTTTAAACCAAGTTTTAACTATTCCATCCCGCCCCCACCCCCCTCATCTCATATTTAAGGACATGCTGTGCTTGGGCACAGCAAAGCGTTAAGGTGTCTCAAAGGTCTTCTTTTTTTTTTTATGTCTACTTCTAACAAACCTTGTTGGAATGCATTGAAGTTCAGTAATTTTGCTAATTTGGTGACATTGTTTTGCTAATTGCTTTGTCTAGTCTTTAGACTCATTAGCCGGACTGAGGATGCGTGTCATTAACGGATTTGCTCCTTGCGGCAAGCACCTGTTTGCCTCTACAGTTTGCGCCTTTGCTGAGGGCCCAGTGTGTGGGGATGGTGAAAGAGCATTTCTGAGGCTGGTTGCAAGGGTGGTCTTCTGGCTAAACTAAATCTGGTGGATTAGCAATCGAATCCCGACTAATCCAGAAATCCATCTCCCTCTGCTGCTTAGCTGTCAAGTGACGGGAGCGCTTGGGAATCAACTGATCACACGTGCTCCATAGTAATAAAAAAACTTACATTGGATTCAGGTTTTCTACCCAGCTGGCTGCAAGTCCTGTGACCAGCTGGAAGGTTGTATCCTTTTGCTTGCATTCCCGAAGAGATGCCCATGAAACTAAATATTCGCACAACGAGAAGGCCTGGGTTGGCACATGGTTGCTAGGAACATGGAACTTATTTTGTCTGAGAGACGACTTGGCTGCCTCGGCAAGGTCCGTAGAACAGCCGCAGTCAGTAAGACCTGTTTTAAGCCTGACCACTTCATCTACTGCAGTAGCCATGGAGTTATTTATTTATTGTTTGCTACTGTGTGAAATTGAAGAAGCCCACCCATCTCTTAGAGTCTCTCTTGGGCTGACATTTGCTGCTTGCAGCTGTTTGTTTGAGTGCTTTAGTGTTTTTTTTTAGTGGGGTCAGATTTCTTATGAAAAGGGTCTCTCCATCGTATATTTTCTCAGACCTGAATAAAGGACCCTGATAATGTTGCTTCGATTTGGGAGATACCCTACAAAGGTTGGAATCCCTAAATGGGAACTAAATTGGCCCACGAACAGTTGTCGGCTATGTGGTTTTTATAATGAATCTCTTACGCATATTGTATCCACTTGTCCGCAACTGTTAGAAGAGAGAATCTTTTTTAAAGTCCATCTTTAATGAATTAGGGGTGAGAACATGTCGTCAAGCTATCATAACTTCTCTCTGGGAACTCGTCTCGCCTTACTACCCAGTTTGTAAAGTTCATCCTTGTCGCAGAAAAAAGCTACTTCCAGTGTGTGACACCTGTCAAATTAGATGCTTCCCTAGACTACCAATGTTTGGTTTTACAGGATAATTTTGTTATACTTAAAAAATGCCAAACTAAAAAAAAAAAAATTGTTATGATTGATTTTATTGGATATCAATAATGTTAAACGGAATATGTAATCCCATAAATTGCTTTTGAAGTTTGTGCATGGTTTTGAAATAGAAATTTTAAAAGATTTCAATTGCTAGCAGTAATTGGGTAAATCCATATATTGAATCAATTATTTGCTTAGTGTGGGCCTGTTTTAAACAGGGAGAATTTTTGTTCTTGTTTTTTTTTTTCCTTTTTAAGCTGCCAGATGTTAGAAATTGCACAAATGCACTTTAATTATTGCTGCTAGATGTAAGTCATCGCACAAGTGCACTTTAGTAATTGCTGCTAGATGTAAAACATTGCACAGGTATGTTTTAACTATTGCATTTTAATTATGGTATTTTTAAATTTGAATTTTAAATCTTGGGGTAGTGTATGTGGGTAGCAGTCATCTAAAGATGCTTTATTAGACTGACTGGATTGGTATATTCAAGTGGACTGTAACTATTGCTGCTAGATGTAAGGCACTATATATGTGAACTTTAACCATTGCACCTTAATAATGGTATGAATTTTAAAACTTGGGGATGTGTAGGTCGTTTTATCAAGATCATTTTTATTACCAATTCGAAGTGATGTCTTATGTAACCGAAATATAATGTACCTTGATATTATTTTTAACCTAATGCATTATATATGTTATGACATGTATAGGACATGATATTAGTTAGAACAAATTGGTATAATTAAGTTCTTGCCGCAACCTAAAGGATTTTCCTTTTTTTTTTTTTCCCTGTTTGTAACGATTTTTATTAATCAACAAAGAGTTCTGGACCCTGATAATGACCTACTAGTGTATGTAATTTAGTTGATGGCACCTGAAGCGCATACCTTTTTCTGGGGTAAGATTTGATGCATACCTAGCCAGGGCAGGAGACCACCCCATCTAAGGCACCGGAGTGTGTTGCGTCATTCGAATGCGGCGGCTTGCATGTCTCCTCTGCTGGGCAGTGAACACAGGAGCAACCTGCTGCAGGCTACTCAAAGCCAAAGCCAGTGAGCACCGCTGGGGAGAACCAACCCCACCCGGCTGAGCTGTACGTGAACCGCTCCCTCCAGCCAGGGGGCTTTTTTTCAGCTGCTCAAGAGATGATTGGAAGAAGCCATTCTCTCCAAGGTGAGCACCTTCTTTGTGGGGGGCGGGGAGGTCGAAAGTGCTATTCTGCCCCTAACATTTTAGCATCATACTTTTGATTATTCTTACCAACCCTGCTCACGGCTAGTTTGAGGTTGCTGAAACCTCTTAACGCAAATGACGCTTGCCAAGAGTGGTAAATTACAAATTTGAAAATAGACTTTAAACAGAAAACAAAAAAAAGTTAGCAGTTTCCAACTGTGGACAGTAAACATCAATGAAAGCACGTGCACGGACGCACGGGTTCCTGAAGATGTATTGAAGACTAAGGTGCTTTATGGTTAAACTCAGATTGTTCGCAGAGGGATGTCTTTGAAGGAGGCCCACCCTGCTAAAATTGAGTGAGTGATCAGCAGACCTGACCTGCATTTGTTTTGGGCCAGATGTAGGAGTCAGTGGGTTTGAGTTGCTGCCACTCACGTTCATATGGCATCTTTTCTCACTGTGTGAATTCCCTCCCTCCACCCACCACTATTGTGCGCATTTTTTCGTACATGTCGTCTTTAACTCTTACACGAATTAACCAGCTTCCATTATAAGTAATGCCCCCTCTCAGCACAAAATGTGCCACTCTGCCACGATTCAACTGAAATCCCTCGTCCAACACTGAAACATTCATTCGTTTAGGATTTCCTGGCTGCGCGAACACCTGTCCCCGGCGACCTTGTTTAATGTTCTGTGGAAATGCGATTGGACTGGAGCGGACGCCTCGCGAACGGCGGACCGTTGCAGAGCTGCAAACCTCTGTTGGAAGAAGTGTTCCTGCTAAGCCGACAGGGAGAAGCCCTTCCTGTGTCAGTGGAAGGCCAGGCGTCGCTTGCAGGCTCTCATCTTGGACTGAAGTTTATTCTTTATCCAAATATGTATTTTTGTGTGCATTTCACACTGTCGACCGGAATTGCCGCTAGGCACTGGCCAGAGATAGCTGAAAGTAGTGAGGCCACCCAGTGCAAGGAGGTCCTACCTTTTTGCTACATGTAAGTAGCCCGGCGTTGGCCTGCCTCCGGGAAGTCAAGTGGTTCTCAGATTAAATGTATTTTTTAAATGTTCTTGTAAGAACACATAGATTCGGAAATTTAAATTTTTAGTAAACTGCATATATGCAATTGTGGCTGTCATTTTAAAAGAGAATATTTTCAAAATTAGATTTTATTGCGTTTTCCCCATTAAATCTATTGTGCGTTTGGTGCCATCGCTTCACAAGCGGTTTCTGTTGCACAGCGCCTGCTGTCTTCCCAAATGTAACTTTTTCAAACTTATATGCCAACATTTGCTTTGGGTGACTTCTAAAAATGTAGACTTTCAATGTTAGATTTATTGGCATTCAACAGGAAATGCACGGAAGCCCATGCTCGGATCTATTGTAAATTCAACATTCTTTTTGTGCGGTTACTGTTCTCAAATATGTGGCAGTGCTTGTGTATGTGACCATATATAAAATGTTTTTTTTCCTGGTGCTTTTTTGGTTACTGTTCGTAATAAACAGAACATGTTTAACCCGATAAGCTTTTTGTTTCTGCTTTCAAGAGTATTGAGAACTAGACGCGGACACGATTCGTTTATATGGTGTTTTTAAACCACCCCAGTAGTCAAATAAATCTACTTTAAGTTAATAGTGACGTGTTAAATGTAACCGTTGGGCACTAGGGAATGGCACAGGCGAAGCGATTGGTAATATGAAATATTTTAGGCATGGATGAAATTTTGATTTCTACAGAGTGAACGGCCTTTGATCACCGTGCTCGAGATATGACCAGTTGTTAATTATTAGAAAGAAGCCGTTACGCCCTCCCTTTTTTTCTTGTCTCGCTTAGACTGCTTTGGCTTTATCGAAAACCTATTGTGTACAATATCAGTATTTACAGTGACTTTGGGACCGCCCATTGGCCTTTTTGTCGGTCACATTTGCTTGGTCCGTATTTGATGGCTTTCCTTCCTTTCGTGTTTGACCCCCTCCTGAAGCACAGCCATTTTACTATCCTTATGATTAGAATATTTGTATCCTTCCACTTCCTACATTCACTGAACTACCTTTTCTTTTGCTTCCAGCATTGCTTGGGAGTGCATGTGTGTATTTATTTATTTATTTATTAGACTTTGACCCTTCCCACCCGTATGATGCCTCCCTCTTCACATTCCCGCTGTCTCATTGTTTCTAGTCTGCTGCTTCCTCCACCCCTTCTGCTGGCCGTGTTTTTTCCCCCCCGAAGATAATATAACACCCTTCCCCCACAGCCCACTGGGGCTCCTTCGTTGCTCCCCACTACTCATTGGCGGGTAGTGTTCACTTGTCTCCTCCCACTTTTTCGTTGGTTACCTGTTCCTCCCGGTCCTATCTTTGTTTTGTTTTTTTTCCCCATGTTTTTTTCCTTTTTCTTCTAGCAGCTGCAGTTTGCTACCTTACTGCTCCATTCTCATTTTGATTTTAAAATGTACCATTCCATGATGGACATCCACCATTTTGAAGTGGTACAATTAAATGAAAGGTAAAATCGCAGCCTCGTGCATGTTGGCACAGTGCACAGTATCATGCATAGTTTCTGCATCATGACTTTCTTTCAAGCATAAATGAGGCGTCTCGCAAGCCCAGAAGTCCTCCTGCTGGGGGCAGAATTTTGGCCTTTCTTTTTGCTATTGCTGCTCTATAATGGCAACAACCATTGGCAAAGCAAAAATCTGCAAAGCCCTGTCAAAGAGCATACCTATTGGTGTTGCCAATTCATGTTTTTAATTTTTCAAAGAACTATTATTTCATTGATATGACTTCCTATTGGTGTGTGATTTCTGGGGGTGTTTCTTCATGTATTTTAGGTGTTCTACAATCTTTCAAGTGAAAGGCTATATCTGTCTATCTTTCCATTTGTGCTTTGTAGTTGACATTGCCATTCAGAATCCTTCAATTGCCAAAGATCGTATCTCTCAGATGAGTTGCTTTCTATTAGTCTAACCTCCTCTTATCCTTTTTTTCTGAAAATGTTCGATTAGCCAGCTAAGATTCTATGGCTTGTATTGCGTAAATCAAAGCTGTACAATACTTTATCCATCTTTTTACCACTCCTCCTAAATTAAGATACACCAACTGGGAAATGTACTAAATAGATGAGGCATCATTGCTTTTATTGTATATCTGCTAAAGCATTTTCATAAAATGTGCAAGTGGTCCAAGTAAAAAAACGCCTTATATTCACATAACTGTATGAACTTGTGCTCTAAAGTTGTTGCCCCTTATTCTCCCTGTGTTGTGCCATGATTGTGAGTAAAGGCTCTTTCTTAGTTTTCCTGCACCCAAGGTTCTCATTAGTGTCTCAACAAAAGGACTTTCTTCTGATGTTGATGACCACTACTATAATATCTTGGAAATAAGTTTGTTGTGATGGAGGAGGGCCTGGTGGCTTAGTCGACTAATGCGTCCACTGTTGGGGCCTGTGTTCGACTTCATGGTCACAGGTTCAAATCCCGGCATGTCCACTCAGCCTTTCATCCTTCTGTGGTCGATAAAATGAGTACCGTTGAGTAACAAACCTTTTTATTCAGTGCCATGATACCCTTCTGGGTGAATGTGCGCTTTTCAAAATCATGTTATGTGATGGTGAATGGGTGATGCCTCTTCAAACTTGTTTTCTCTGAGGCCACCCCCCTCCAAAGCAAAATATTTCAAAGTTGTGCCCGCCTTCCAAACTATGGCAAGGGCTGGGGAGCGTAGGGACATGGCTGAGCGCAGGGGGTCGGGGCTTATGAGATAATTTCATGGATATTTTTTCAGTAGCTCATAATCCACAATAAATCTGAAACCTACAAAGGGCAAATTCATCAAACAAACTGACCAACAAATTCTGCCCCTCCTATAATCGGTGTGTTGTGTTCACGTGGCGCCAAGGCAACTACACCTGTTGCACTAGTGATGGATAGCAGCGGCCCCGAGTAGGACATCTCCTCTGTCTCCTTCACCCGTCTCCCACCAATGCCTGATCATCACTACAGTCTCGAAACAGGCTCTGTATCTTGTCTTTTGGGAGTTCTATTCAGCTCAAACTTGGCCCAAGGGCATTGGAGCGCTCCTTACATGAGCACCAGTTACATTACACAAGGGTCAGATTTTTTTTGTTTTTAGGCACATGGATATGGTCATTTGCCGATGGGACGTTAAGTTAACATCGGAAGCCAGTAAAGGCTTGAACTAATGGAGCCACTTTTAGCTCCACAAAGGTTTTTTACTATTGAGCGGTAATGTGAGGGTGTCACCAGCTGAGTTCTTGAGTGCTTCTTTTTAATGAACACATCAAAATGTTTCTAGGTGTAGTCTTATTGCTAAAATATATAGTTAAAACGGATGACTTATATATTCAGTGATTTGTCACAGGCTCGGACCTTGTAGCATTATAATACACATGCCACTATTCTCCACTGCGCCAACTAGGATTCAGTATTCTGATTATCTGGCAGGACCATTGAAATTATGCAATTCTGTGGGATTTTCCACATAATTATGGATTTGCCGGATTTGCCTCTTAATCCGTCATCTGCTGCATAATCTGCGAATTTTAACAAGAATGTTTTTAGCTCAAACTGATTAAACGTATTAAAAATGTAGCAACGTGTTGCCACGCAGTGGACAGCCCTTCACAAAAGTTGAGTTACTTTTCAGTTGCTCGTTGGTGTATTTCTGTGGTAAACTGGTACTAATGGAGTGAAATCTTTGCCCAGACAGTATTTACATGTGTACAAATGGAAACCTAATTAAACACTATCATAAAATGTGCAACATGAAGCCGTATTATTTGCATTTTCTTGCAGCATAATTTATTTAACCCGGCAGCATAACTTTGGTCCTTTCCTGCTGCATAATTCTAGTGTTGCTGCTTTTTGATCACAGACATCTATCTGCCTTCATTGCATCGGGCAACTGAGGTTCGTAGTAAAATGGACTAGTTTAACTTGCATTTATTTTCCATTTAACGTGTGCACAATTTTTTTGTACGCAGTTACCTGAAGGTTAGGAAAATAGCAAACCTGTTACAGAATATATTGCTCTTTTTAGCCACAGCCTTGACCCTGCCACCCCCCTCTCCCCCCCCCCACCACCTCGGGGAATCCAGGATCACAGTTCATACTATGGGGCCGATTCCGATCTCGGTCGGAGGCGCACCCAATACTATTCGGTCGGGAAAAAAGCCATGCGAAAGCCAGTTTCCCGACCGATCCGTACAGCACACCGAACGAGTAAGTACGATGCGCACAACAGCAAAAATTCCGGCCGAGCCGTACTCACCCAAACCAGGTCCTGTTCTCCGACCGAGGCGAATCCGGAAACGCCGAATCGGAGTCGCACGGAAGGGAAAATGCAGCCCCGTCCGGCCGAACAAGTACGATGCGCTTTCCGTACGCGCCGAACCCGTCGCTACGCACGGCACGTCAAAGCATCCGGGAGAGGCGCACATAAGCTCCGAATCGCGCCACAACACGATCCACGGCTACGAGACGAACACGGCACCGGCGAGGACGACGCGAAGCGACGAGGACGAAGCGAAGCGGCGAGGACGAAGCCAAGCGGCGAGGACGACGCGAAGCAACGAGAAGGACGAACGACACGAACCAACCATGAATCCCTTCGTCCCGATCATACCAATATTCTACATCTACTACCGGAACAGGCACGGACGCGTACGGCGCAGAAGGTAAGTCAGACACCAACCACAAAACACATACAACACGTACACGACACATCACACACATACACTGGGAATCTGAATATACTTACACCAGCAACAGCAGCACCATAGGGGCGGGATGCCCATCACCAATGCCACATATGCACACAGGGGCCTGAATGCGCGCCACCACCCCAACCCAGGGGGCTGGATGCCTACCACTACTACCACCCTTAGCCAGGGGGCAGGATGCCCACCACTACTACCACCCTTAGCCAGGGGGCAGGAAGCCTATCACTACTACCACCCTTAGCCAGGGGGCAGGATGCCTACCACTACTACCACCCTTAGCCAGGGGGCAGGATGCCTACCACTACTACCACCCTTAGCCAGGGGGCAGGATGCCCACCACTACTACCACCCTTAGCCAGGGGGCAGGAAGCCTACCACTACTACCACCCTCACCCACGGGGGGCAGGATGCCTACCACTACTACCACCCTTAGCCAGGGGGCAGGATGCCTACCACTACTACCACCCTTAGCCAGGGGGCAGGATGCCTACCACTACTACCACCCTTAGCCAGGGGGCAGGATGCCTACCACTACTACCACCCTTAGCCAGGGGGCAGGATGCCTACCACTACTACCACCCTTAGCCAGGGGGCAGGATGCCCACCACTACTACCACCCTCACCCAGGGGGGCAGGATGCCCACCACTACTACCACCCTCACCCACAGGGGGCAGGATGCCTACCACTACTACCACCCTTAGCCAGGGGGCAGGAAGCCTACCACTACTACCACCCTTAGCCAGGGGGCAGGATGCCTACCACTACTACCACCCTCACCCACGGGGGGCAGGATGCCTACCACTACTACCACCCTTAGCCAGGGGGCAGGAAGCCTACCACTACTACCACCCTTAGCCAGGGGGCAGGATGCCTACCACTACTACCACCCTTAGCCAGGGGGCAGGATGCCTACCACTACTACCACCCTTAGCCAGGGGGCAGGATGCCTACCACTACTACCACCCTTAGCCAGGGGGCAGGATGCCCACCACTACTACCACCCTTAGCCAGGGGGCAGGAAGCCTACCACTACTACCACCCTCACCCACGGGGGGCAGGATGCCTACCACTACTACCACCCTTAGCCAGGGGGCAGGAAGCCTACCACTACTACCACCCTCACCCACGGGGGCAGGATGCCTACCACTACTACCACCCTTAGCCAGGGGGCAGGATGCCTACCACTACTACCACCCTTAGCCAGGGGGGCAGGATGCCCACCACTACTACCACCCTTAGCCAGGGGGGCAGGAAGCCTACCACTACTACCACCCTCACCCACGGGGGGCAGGATGCCTACCACTACTACCACCCTCACCCAGGGGGGCAGGATGCCCACCACTACTACCACCCTCACCCACGGGGGGCAGGATGCCTACCACTACTACCACCCTTAGCCAGGGGGCAGGAAGCCTACCACTACTACCACCCTTAGCCAGGGGGCAGGATGCCTACCACTACTACCACCCTTAGCCAGGGGGCAGGATGCCTACCACTACTACCACCCTTAGCCAGGGGGCAGGATGCCCACCACTACTACCACCCTTAGCCAGGGGGCAGGAAGCCTACCACTACTACCACCCTCACCCACGGGGGCAGGATGCCTACCACTACTACCACCCTCACCCACGGGGGCAGGATGCCTACCACTACTACCACCCTTAGCCAGGGGGCAGGATGCCTACCACTACTACCACCCTCACCCAGGGGGGCAGGATGCCCACCACTACTACCACCCTCACCCACGGGGGCAGGATGCCTACCACTACTACCACCCTTAGCCACGGGGGCAGGATGCCCACCACTACTACCACCCTCACCCACGGGGGGCAGGATGCCTACCACTACTACCACCCTCACCCACGGGGGGCAGGATGCCCACCACTACTACCACCCTCACCCACTGGGGGCAGGATGACTACCACTAATACCACCCTTAGCCACGGGGGGCAGGAAGCCCACCACTACTACCACCCTCACCCACGGGGGGCAGGATGCCTACCACTACTACCACCCTCACCCACGGGGGGCAGGATGCCTACCACTACTACCACCCTCACCCACGGGGGGCAGGATGCCCACCACTACTACCACCCTTAGCCAGGGGGGCAGGAAGCCTACCACTACTACCACCCTCACCCAAGGGGGCAGGATGCCTACCACTACTACCACCCTTAGCCAGGGGGCAGGATGCCCACCACTACTACCACCCTTAGCCAGGGGGCAGGAAGCCTACCACTACTACCACCCTCACCCACGGGGGGCAGGATGCCTACCACTACTACCACCCTCACCCACGGGGGGCAGGCAGCCTACCACTACTACCACCCTCACCCACGGGGGGCAGGATGCCTACCACTACTACCACCCTTAGCCAGGGGGGCAGGATGCCTACCACTACTACCACCCTCACCCAGGGGGGGCAGGATGCCCACCACTACTACCACCCTCACCCACGGGGGGCAGGATGCCTACCACTACTACCACCCTTAGCCACGGGGGCAGGAAGCCCACCACTACTACCACCCTTAGCCAGGGGGGCTGGATGCCTACCACTACTACCACCCCCACTCATAGGATGGACAATGCATGACACAACAAGCACACCACAACCTAGGGAATGCAAGATTAAGACATCCCCCCACCACCATGACAAGCGTGTGAGCAGGCTGTGTCAAATGCCTACAACACCGAACATGACTTTGAACATACAATGTGACCCCCTAGCACATGTGCCACACATATATGTGTGTGGCACCCACAATGCAAGCAGCCCATGACCATTGTGGCAATGGGGCCTAAACCCCCATCATCACAGTGACCAAAAGGTAAGTGTGGGGTCCATAGCTGAAGCACATTTTGACCATTGTGGCAATGGGGTCTAAACCCCCATCATCACAGTGACCAAAAGGCAAGTGTGGGGTCCATAGCTGAAGCACATTTTGACCATTGTGGCAATGGGGTCTAAACCCCCATCATCACAGTGACCAAAAGGCAAGTGTGGGGTCCATAGCTGAAGCACATTTTGACCATTGTGGCAATGGGGACTAAACCCCCATCATCACAGTGACCAAAAGGCAAGTGTGGGGTCCATAGTTGAAGCACATTTTGACCATTGTGGCAATGGGGTCTACACCCTCATCATCACAGTGACCAAAAGGTAATTGTTGACAAAGAAAGAGCTGCAACTGCCAAACTGCATGGATCATTCCTGGTCACAGAACCAAAAACTCATCTGTGGCAAAGTAGTGTATGTGTCCCATTGCAACATAAATTGGGGGAGCCAAATACTGCAGTGCAAATGAAACATTCCTTTGGCCATGTGCAGACAAACAACACCCATGGGGGCTGAGACCGTCAACAGTCATCAATGACACAATGACAGAAGTGACCATCAGAATGCAGAACCACATATTTGCACCAATGGGCACACAAATGCATATACCCTGTGGAGACAGCAGATGTGAGGTGAACAGATACCATACCATGGCAGCAATGGGACACACAAACCATGATCACTGTGCTGACCGATGACCTAGGAGTCCCAGGGACAGCAGGGGAAACACACCAAACAACATACAGCCAATGGCACACCCAAGATATGCCAATGCAGTGGTGCAGATGCACAAACACAAACAGGCAGACCAACACTGTCATCATACACAGCAGGTGAGGGGTGGGGGTGCCAGTGTCCCCAGGCAACAACACAACACATGAGGAGAGCTGAATACCAATCATACAGATGTGCATACACTGCCACACTAAGGTAACTCATGGATCCAAATCCCCTATGTGGGCAAGCAGGCATTGACAGGTGAGAGGGAGCACAAAACACACATGTCACACAGGCACGTAGGAACAACAACTGACACAGCAAGTCACAGACACACCACAGCACCACCCCCAGGGCCCCCACAATGTGGTGACCCTGGGCTGAATAAAAATACCACTGTGATGACAAAGCTAAATGTCGTTCACACTGTGAACCACAGTCAGGTGTCCTGAGCAACAAACTACCATCACACCTACACAAGCACAAATCAATCAGCATGGCCAGTAAGCCAAGGCCAACATGGAGGCAGGGGCCTAGCCGGGCAACAACTCTCATCTGCACACACTCAAGACCACACCCCTCGACCTCCAACAATGTGCAGCAGTGAAGTACACATGCACTGGTGACATTGCACATGCACCCATGACTATTCCAGGGTGGTGGGTGGGAACCAAGGTGTAGAAACACATCACACATGGACACTCAACAAGACTCCTGAATGTCTGACACACTGCACACTACGCTGTACATGGACATGACGGCAATACCACACCGACCAATGGGATCCCAGCCACAGTCACACACCAATGAAGAAGCCAAGGTCACCCACAAAGAACACACATAGACAACAACCAACATTGCAGCCCGGACCCTAAGGAGTGCCAGCAGTCACACACACAACGTGTCACAATCACTGAAAGATAACACAAACTGGAAATCACATGACAGGGGCAAACAACAAGTGCCAAAGGGAAACCTGACTGTGACCCATCTGCGTCTGCACACAAACTCTGCCCTGACAGCAAACACACCTATGGGTGACACGCTGATGACCAGTAATGTGCCATGCACCCACATCACAGAGAACACAGGGAGAAGACTTTGGGGGAACATAGCTCAAGTCAGCAAGCATCACAAACAGGTACAACACTAGGGATCACAGCATGCGCAGATGAATGGAAGTGAACACACAGACATGCACATACAACACACACCTTGGGCGCAGGCAATGTCACACGTGTACACACTGCCATGAGGGGACTCCACTCCTGTGTGAGGAAAGCTGTGCCATATGTTGCTTCAGTAGGGCCCCATCATGTCAGCTGAGCACTTGGTCACACAATCAACAATTAGCACCAAATGAGGGCTCCCATCACATCAGCCTGGTCATGGATGTGCCAACGGAATCATCAGCACAGATCCAACACACTTGTATAGCAATGTTGCACTGACTACACGGATGAGTCCCTCCCCATTGATGCCCAAACCTGCATGTCCACTGGAGATGGCAACACGGTCAGGGAAGTAGACAAATGCAACGATGGCAGGCACAACAGATGTGCAGGGGTGGAAGCCACAGATATGAAATTGCCAATGTAAGTAGGAAACCCATTGCCAAATACTGAACACATGACACCCTCAGATGCTGCTATTGATGACATGGATACACCACATGATAGGACACATTCCCCCTGGACCACATGGGTTCCTGCACAGTAACACTTCATAATCATGAGACCAGATATCACCATCACTGCAGCAAGGGCATGGTTAGCTGCACCAACAACATGTACATCTGAAGCATGAGCACTAGAGAAAAGAAAGTTGCTTTATTCAGCATATGTGTTGTTTGATAACGACGTCCAGAAGAAATTAGAGCAAAGGCCAATGGCCAGTCCATTGTCAAAGTTCAAACAGGGTGACACTGGCAGATGTCACCCTACGCATGCCTGCACAATACCAGGGACAATCCACTAGGAGGGGCAACCGGGGGGCAGGCCAGGCACCGCAGGGACAGGATCAGGGCTCACCAGGGGGAGTCAGGGAAGGGGTGGTGGGTGCTGGAGAGCCACTGACAACTGCAGTGGAGGTGTCTGACATGGTGTGTGCCGGCACAACTGGGGGGCATGACTCAGATGTCGTGGGTGCCGGCACAACTGCAGTGGACCCTGCAGATGGGGTGGACAGGTCCGCCACTGCAGTGCCCAAGTCAGACAGGGCGGTAGTGGACTCCACTGCAGTGCCTACCTCCAGGGGAGGAGAATGGGGAACAGGCAAGGTGGGTTGGACAGAGGGGGAGGACACCCTCACCACATCAGTGGCACAGACAAGCGCAGCGGGGGTGTGGTGCTGGGAGAGCAAGTGGCAGGGGGAGAAGGCCGGATCCTCTTGGGGATGGTATATCTGTGGGTGGGGGAACCTGGGGCAGGGTGTGGTGGGGGCACCTGTGCAGTGGGGGCCTGAGGGATGGAGGACGGAGACCTTGTGCCTGAGCTGCAGGGCGGTGGCGGGGTCTTGCTCTTACCACTCCGGGGGGACTTGCGGGTGGGGGCCTCAGTCCGTCTGCGCCTGGGGGAGGGTGTCCGGGGGCGAGGGGCACTCTGCTCCGTGTGGGTGGGCTTCCTCTTCCCCGGGATGCTGGGGCAGCTTCATCGGTGGGGAAGAGGCCGAGGTCACAGAGGAAGAGCTGCTGTGACTTTGGGGTTGCAGGTGAGGCAAGGGAGGGTGCTTTGGAGGGAGAGGGAACTGAGGACTGCGCAGTGCATGTGGATGCGTGTGTGTGTTCCAGGGCCCCATCCCCTGTGAGTCTGGCTTCAGTCCCCTGAATGTGCGTGCGTGTGCGTTTTGTCATTGGCGTGTGTGTCAGTGTGCTGGATGTGTGTGTGCTGGTGTGTGCCTGTGCCGGTGTGTGTGTGCCTGGGATGGGTAAGGTGCTGGGGAGTGTGGATGGAGCAGAGGCAGGAGGGGTGAGGGACCGTTTGAGGAGGGACACTGCTGCCGTCAGGGAGGAGTCCATGGACCTATTGCCCCTCTGTAGGTCAGACATGCCCGATGAGATGCCCTCCATGAACGACACCAGCTGAGTCAACAGCGCGGTGTGCGCATGGAGGACACTCAGCATGGCTGTCTGCCCTACATGGAGCTGGCGAAGGAGGTACACAGACTCCTCACTCAGGGCAGCAGGGGACACAGGGGCAGGGGGTGCGGTGCCTGGCCCAAAGGAGACACGCTCCCGGACATGGGAGCCTCCACGGACCTGGGGAATGGGAGCCGATGGGAGGGCGGTGGTGGTGCTGGTGGTGGCGGGGACAGCAACACTAGCTGGGGTGTGGTGGCTGCTGACACCCGCCTCCACAAGGGAGTCATCCTCCGAGTTGCTCTGGTCCTCAGCTGAGGTGGATGCTGCTGAGGACTCCTCGGTGTGGCTCCCCTCGCCCTCCGTGCCACTGGGTCCCTCCGACCACTCCTCGGCTGCTGACCCAGTCTGGCTCTCCGGCTCCTCCTGGTCCGTGGAGCTGTCCCCTTCCGTGGCCGTGGATGTATCTGCAAACAATGGGGAAACAGACAGACATCAGTCACCTGCACATAACGCACACACCACTGTGAGCACAGCACATCACAGAGCAAGCCCTGGCATCATTAGTTGTACATTGCTAAAAGTGCACTAATTGAACAGGAGAAGTCAATTGTCAGTCTGATGCCAAGCATGGCACTCACATCCCACATGGCCTTGCACCCATCTGTCTGGTGTCTGTTGGATTGCAACACCCCAGTGTTGACACATGCACCAAGTACACAGTAGTTGGACAGTGCAGAGGACACGGTGTGGACACATCACAGCTCTTGCCACTGAGTCAGTACAGGTTTACGGATGTAAGGGATGCCCAGAGTCAAATAGGAAATGCATGTGATGCATACCAGCGACAGACACCATGATGCACCCATGTCCTGATAGCCAGCGCCACTATGGTGTGCATGTAGCACATGTCACTCCCCTGCAGGATCACCAATCAGTAGACACATGCCATGGCGGAGGCATGACTGCAAAGTCATACATCACTGTCTCACTGATGTATGACTTTGCAGCCAGACAACAACACTCTGCACTGTGTCACAATAGTAGGTCATGGGGAATGCAAGTCCTGGAGCTGCACAAGTGCACATGTACATCCCCCCACAACACATCCTCTTAACCCTCATCTGTCCAGGTCATACCTATTGGACATATGGGAGACCTGTGACACTACCCTCTGAACCTGAGCCCCTCACACTCTGCTGTGCATGGGGAACAGCTGCCTGAACTTCACATTTACATGCCCCATTCTGCATGGGCAGCTGATCAGACACCTATGTGTCACACAAGTATCGTCTCCTATGGTCACATCTCCAGTGGCATGCTGAGCCCCTACCAAGAAACTCCACAGCAGTCCTGGCGACTAATCCACAGCACACTGACACAGAGGCAGACACCTGAGGGGTCAAATCACTGTGCACAATGTGTCCGCTGATACACGGGAGTGGGAGTACAGAGTGTATTGTATGGCCTGGAGTAGGCATGACTGTCCAGCCCCACATGAATGAGGGATGAGCCCTGGACTGTAGGCAGCTGGCTAAGTATGTGTGACACACGTCATATACATACTCCTGGGGCCCAAACATTGTTCCCACCCGCAGCATGGGTGTGTGCCAGGTACCCCAGCCACATGTGGTGGATCAGCTCAGCAATTGGACCACAGATCAAAGTAACACGCTGAATACATGTCAGAATACAGGCATTGTGTAAGCAATGGACCCACCCATGATGCCCACCACAGAGTCAGGGAAACAGATGCTGTCTCCCACCTTGAGTCAAGCAAACTGCAAGGACACAGTCCTAAGTGACAGAATTCCCTGCATGTAAGGGCCACACCTGGGTATCAGATGAGGAGTGGGCAGTGCACAATAGAGGGACATGGCTCCTGGACAACATGACTGCTGTACTGTGGCAGTTCAACCTGGCCCGAGGAGGGCACATAGCATGTTAGACAGAGTACACAGTGCAGTCTTTGACTCACCCCCTCCTTGCTGCTCTCTGGCCTTCAGCTGCCCATCCAGGTCTGGAAAGACCACCGCCAGGATCCTGAGCATGTGGGGGTCAGGGTCCGTGTTCCGCCCCTCCTGCGAGGAGGCGACAGCTTCAGCTGGACCCGTGCAATCCTCCGGGTCCAGCCCCGAAGGTCCTGCCACCTCTTTTGGCAGTTGCGGATCCGGCGCTTGTAGACCCCCACGGACCGGACAGCCCGGACGATGTCCTTCCATATCTCATGCTTCCGATGGGCAGAAGCCTGTCAGGATGACAAAGTGATAAGGCCATTACTACACATGCAACATATCCGTGCATGACACAGTTGCATATACATGTCGCAATCACAGGGGCACATGGTGTACCCAGGCAGTGCACGGCTGCCCATGGACAGTTTTCCAGAAGTCACTACATGGTATCATTGCATGGGGAGTAAAACCCTGTTCAGAAGCACTGTCACTGCACCATACCTGTCCAGTGCAAGTCACTACACACTATGGGGGGTGACAACTACTCAGTGAGCCTGCTAGCCAGTGGTGTGCTGACTCTCAGCCTTGCTAGTCAGACAAAATGCACATTCAGAAAGGCAGTGCACAGAACACTCACCTGCTCCCCTGGTGTCCCATACAGCTTGCTGTACTGTGGAAGTAGGCTGTCCAGCAGGGCCTGGTTCTCCTCAAGGCTGAAGGCTGGGGCTCTCTCCACAGTACGTGCCATTGCAGGGTCCAGAGGGGCAGAGACAGCAGCAGTGCAGTGGCAGATGTCGTCCTGGAGCATGTAGTGCAGGCAAGTGGGCTCTCAGGGGAACAGGCAGCAATATATATGTGCTGGAGAGGCAGATACTGTCCCTTGTGTCCAAAGTGATAGGTCCAAGTCGTTTGCATCTTCTGAATCTGGCCAATCCATGGAATAGCAGCACCAAAACACGCCCACAGCATCCTTCAAAACTTCAACTTCATGACATACATGATTTTGCAACATTGTTGTGGGTGACCAACTGGTTTTCCAGCAACCGACTCGTTCGAAATTCGAAAACGCGTCCGTTGCCAGGCAAGCCCATTGTCAATGGGTGCGCACCGATCGGTCCATTGAGGTACAACGCGCACAGGGGTACAACGCGTACCCGCACACATTGAAAGCAATGGGCCGGCCGGAGGCACCGATCGGTCCATTGCTGTTCAACGCGCACAGGGGTACAACGCGTACCCGCACACATTGAAAGCAATGGGCCGGCCGGAGGCACCGATCGGTCCATTGCTGTTCAACGCGCACAGGGGTACAACGCGTACCCGCACACATTGAAAGCAATGGGCCGGCCGGAGGCACCGATCGGTCCATTGCTGTTCAACGCGCACAGGGGTACAACGCGTACCCGCACACATTGAATGCAATGGGCCGGCCGGAGGCACCGATCGGTCCATTGCTGTTCAACGCGCACAGGGGTACAACGCGTACCCGCACACATTGAAAGCAATGGGCCGCCCGGAGGCACCGATCGGTCCATTGCTGTTCAACGCGCACAGGGGTACAACGCGTACCCGCACACATTGAAAGCAATGGGCCGGCCGGAGGCACCGATCGGTCCATTGCTGTTCAACGCGCACAGGGGTACAACGCGTACCCGCACACATTGAAAGCAATGGGCCGGCCGGAGGCACCGATCGGTCCATTGCTGTTCAACGCGCACAGGGGTACAACGCGTACCCGCACACATTGAAAGCAATGGGCCGGCCGGAGGCACCGATCGGTCCATTGCTGTTCAACGCGCACAGGGGTACAACGCGTACCCGCACACATTGAAAGCAATGGGCCGGCCGGAGGCACCGATCGGTCCATTGCTGTTCAACGCGCACAGGGGTACAACGCGTACCCGCACACATTGAATGCAATGGGCCGGCCGGAGGCACCGATCGGTCCATTGCTGTTCAACGCGCACAGGGGTACAACGCGTACCCGCACACATTGAAAGCAATGGGCCGGCCGGAGGCACCGATCGGTCCATTGCTGTTCAACGCGCACAGGGGTACAACGCGTACCCGCACACATTGAATGCAATGGGCCGGCCGGAGGCACCGATCGGTCCATTGCTGTTCAACGCGCACAGGGGTACAACGCGTACCCGCACACATTGAATGCAATGGGCCGGCCGGAGGCACCGATCGGTCCATTGCTGTTCAACGCATCACTGTATATGTGACTGGCATAGGTCAGCATGCCTGTCTCAGATGGACATGTGCCAGCCACAGATAGCTCCCAGGGAGTGAGGGGCACACCTACATCACGACAGCCTGTCCAAACCTTATCATAAGGCATGTAAGGCTGCATTTCCTATTGTGTGTATGTTGGTGTACATGTTGTCCTGTGGGTGTCACCTGTGGGCAGCCACCCCCAGGCTGTGCACGTGTTCATGGGGACAGGATCCTGGGTGTTACGTGTACGTGACCACTGTGATGTGCAACTGTTCATATCTGTGCATGTGCCATGGTCACATTTCACAGTGGTGTTTGTGTATGTCATGTCACATACCCCGTGAGTCCCATGTGGGACGGTATGTTTGAGCCAGGGTGTCCCAGTGGCACAATAGTGATGGCCCTCCACAGTCTTTGTGCATGTAGTGTTTACAATGTCTCTGATTTCATGTGCACAATGGGAGACAGTCTCCACATCCACGTTGTGTGTGCATGGACTCTGATGTTGTGCGTGTGTGTCACAGACGTCCATGGCTCTCCTGCCATGGCAAGTGTGGCCACTACCTGTGGGGGTCATGTTTGTTTTGTTGTGGTGTACACATGATACTCCAGGTGATGCCAGTGTCCATGTGGCATTACAGGGTCCCTGGGAATGTGCCTGTCGTTGAGGTGTGGTGCCTGGGGCACATCTGTCCTCACATGTCACTGGGGGGTGACTGTGACACAGCATCATGATATCCAATGGGCCAACCTGGGACAAATTGATGCCACCTGTAGGACCGTGTTGACAGATGTTGGCCATGTATGTACCATACATGTCGTTCCGGTACTGCACACTTCATGTAGTTGTGCCTCATGATGATGTATGTTGGGATCTTGAGTGTGTTCAATGCCGCATATGTGGGGTGACTGACGATCTTGCTTACTTCTCCTCTGCACTGCAGGGCTCCTGCTGTCCATCGGCCATTCCCAGACCTGGCAACGATGGTGGAACGGGACAGCATCCGACGGTACCGCTTCACCAGGCAGCTGATTGAGGATTTTGCAGTGCAGTTGTCCCCACATTTGCAGCCTGGCCGGCCGTATCCTACAGCACTGACCCCCAAGGTGAAGGTGATGGCAGCCCTACACTTCTTTGCCACCGGTACCTTCCAACATACTGTGGCGTCTGCTGGTGGGATGTCACAGACCATGTTCAGCCGTGTGCTCCGCGATTTCTTGGCGGCAATGTTGCTCTTCCTGAACCGGTACATCTATTTCCCTAGACTGCGACGACTCACTGACGTGAAGAGTGACTTTTATGCCCTGGGGAGGATGCCGCATGTCATTGGCTCCATTGATGGGACACATGTGGCTTTGGTACCACCACAGGCCCAGGAGCAGGCCTACAGGAACCGCAAGCACTACCACTCGGTCAATGCACTGGTGGTGTGTCTTGCAGACATGACCATCACACACGTGTGTGCCCGTTTCCCTGGTTCAGCACACGATGCCTTTGTGATGAGGAGTAGTCGCATCCCCAGGTTGATGGCACAGATGCAGAACCAGCGTGCCTGGCTTGTCGGTGTGTACTGACTTTGTGCCATTGTGTGTGATCTGATCTGTAGTATTCCGCCCACTTTTCCAAGTCAGCTGATGTGCACTTGTCTGTCCGTAGGTGACTCGGGATACCCCAACATGCCGTGGTTGCTGACACCCCTCAGGAACCCTGTGACACCTGCCCAGATGCGCTACAATGAGGCACATGGTCGGACCAGGAGAGTGATTGAGCGGACCTTTGGTCTCCTGAAGAGCCGCTTCCGCTGCCTGGACAAGACCGGAGGGTCCCTCCCATATGCCCCTGCGAAAGTGTGCAAGATTATCATCGTCTGCTGCATGCTCCACAACCTGGCAGTGCGGAAGGAGTTGCCTCTCATCCAGGATGACGATGACCAACATCCGCCACCTGTGGAGGATCCTGGCCTGGACCACGATGCCAGTGACGATGATGATGATGATGGTGATGGTGATGTCCGCACACAGCTCATCACCAACTTCTTTAGCTGAATGTGAGTATCCTGAGGTGTCATGTGAATGATGTGAGTTGGCATGATGTGTGGGTGGTGCTCTGGTGCTGTTGGAGTGTGTCCATGGGCTACTTGACAGGATGTGTGTTGCGATGTGTGGTGACAGGTGGGCTGTACTCCCCAACAGTGTTGACATGCTAACTTGGTTCTGGGTGGGTATCTTGTAACATGTATTGTGCATGAGTTTTGCTGTTCTGTCCTGTACTGCATTGCTTTGGACTGTGTGTCATTTCTGTCCTTCACAGGGTACTTTCAGATTCGTTTGGTCAACTGTGTCCACCGACGACGTGATTGCACATCCAGGCTGGTAGCTGTTGTGTCCCTACAGGTGATGTGCGCCACACCCATGGACTTCCTTCTGTCTACAGTTGTTGACTGTGTGCCCGCTACCAGGTGGGGTTACCTTGCATCTGTAGTGGTTACGGCATGTTGCTACTGTGTAATAAACCTGTGCTTCACTTAGTGATGTGCGTTGTCTGTGGTCACACATTTGACTGCCATTTGCTTACTGCACCTGTGGGCTACTTGACTACAACTGGGAATGGGTGTGGTGTCTGTGCATTGCACCGTCTTCCCTGGCAACATCAGTGTAGGCAATGAGTCAGATGGCCTAGGTGTGTATGTGTTGTGTAGCCCTGGTGGTGTGTCTCCCTCATATGTGTCACGTTGCCTGTACTCACATGCCTGTGTTGTCCTTGCTGTTGCAGTTCGCATACACAGTGTAATTTTGCAGTTCATCATCCCCATAACAGCACCCACGTTGGAATCACGACAGAGGCAAGTATGGTGTATTAGTGTGTTTATTGTGATACATCTGTGATAATAGTGCATAGGATGGATTGTGCTGTACATGAATCTTGCAATCCCAAGTTCCTAGATGAATAGAAAGTCCAGGTAGACAGGATCCCCAGTATCGGGGCCACAGTTGTCTGACACATTGTTCCAACTTGTACTCCCCATGCAATGTGTGGGAGTAGTGTTGCCATCAACAGGGTGAACAGTCTGTGCACAAAGGCGAAAATCCAGAACAGGTTCAGGCTTCCTGGGAGTTGCGCTTGGCCATCAGCCTCTCACTTTCTCCTCCTCGGACGACCCCTCTTCTTGGGGGGGGCCCTCAAGTGCAGGCTGCTGCGGTGCAGGGGACTCTCCGCCAGAGTCCTCCTCCCTCCCTGTGGCAGTTGCAGTTTGTTCGGTACCAGATGTTGTTGGCACACAGGGAGGTGTGGACTGGTTGCTGTTCATCTGGCGGAGGCATTGTAAAATGTCCCTGTGCACCGCCGTCATCTCATGTAGTACATCCCACTTGGACTCCACGCGGGACATGTGGGAGTCCACACGTGACATGTGTGACTCCACGTGGGACATGTGGGAGTCCAAGCGGGCATGATGGGCAGCCTGCTGCTGTTTGATGTCTCTGAGGAGCCCCACTACCTGGCTGAGCTCTCCGGTGCTGGACTGGTACGCATCAGCTATGCGTACCAGTTGTGGGTCTTCATGCACACCAGCAACGTCTGCAAGCAGCGACCTCTGTCTCCCACCCCTCCCACCACCCCTGCTGACATGTGCAGTGTGTGCAGTTGCACGCACAGATAACCCTGGTCCACCTTGGGGGTGGTGGTGGTGGTGGTGTCCATGGCCCCAGGTTGGTCCAGGGTCACTGCGCTGGTGTTGTTCCTTATTCTGTCCATGTCGGCAGGGATGGTATTCGTGGTGACAGTCGTTGGAGGGGTGGGTGCAGGGGGTGCAGCTGGTGGACCTGCTGGTGCTGCAGCTGGTGGTCCTGCTGGTGCAGCATGTTGACTTGCACCGGATGTGCCAGGTTGTTCTTCATCGTCCGAGGAGGACAGAGGCTGTACGACGCCAGTGAGCTCGGCATCCTCTTGAGCCTGGGACTGGGACTCCTCAGCGTCTGCTGCTGTGTCCCTATCATCACCTGTTTTTGGGAGACACAAACAATGTATGTCATGTTTCTGCAGGCATCAGTGGTTGACACACCTGACAGTTGTGACTGTGCCTCGGGGTGCGGGCCTGTACATTGTATTGTCCTAAGTCGTCACAGTCAGGGGTTGATATTGGTGTGGCACATTGTCCTGCATTATTTGGGCATTTCTATGTATTCTCTGGGGTGTGAACATGGTCTGCATTGATTGTGTTTGGTTGACAGCCAGACCTCCTTCCCACCCACCCACCCACCCACCCAGTCAGTTATCCCACCATGGAACGTGCTTGCATTGCAGGGAGTGTAAGTTGTCTCTCAGGATGTCAGTCAGTGGTGTCCTGCTGTTTGTTGGTGCACAGTTGGCAGCAGGGCCTTGTGCTCCCCACAGCAGTAGCCAGTGTCAGCCATCTTGTGAGTCCTTCTCCACTCCCTGTGATGTGAGCATGGTTCAGGGTGGTGTTGATGGGCCAGTTGTGAGGCTGAGCAATGTCTGTGACTACGACTCCCATCATGCTATTGCCTCCACCCCCTTCCCAGCATGCCCATGCTTCCTTCCTTTTGACTCTGCTTCCCTGTGGGGTGGGCTGGCTGTGCTGACAGGATGGCTGGGAGTGTTGTCCTGGCAGTTGTTTGGCTAAGAGTCCCAAGAGGGTCCCTGTGCTTCACACAACATAACCCAGGGTGGTGGTGCTTTGTGGGATCTTGTGTTAGGATGGAGGGCATTGCATTCTACCAGGTGGGTACTGTGGAGTTTGTGTTGGGGGGTGTGAGGGGAGGTGCTGGTGACTATGGTCAGTGCTGCAAGTCCCCCTTCCCACCCAGCCAGCCAGATATCCCACCATGGAACGTGCTTGCATTGCAGGGAGTGTAAGTTGTCTCTCAGGATGTCAGTCAGTGGTGTCCTGCTGTTTGTTGGTGCACAGTTGGCAGCAGGGCCTTGTGCTCCCCACAGCAGTAGCCAGTGTCAGCCATCTTGTGAGTCCTTCTCCACTCCCTGTGATGTGAGCATGGTTCAGGGTGGTGTTGATGGGCCAGTTGTGAGGCTGAGCAATGTCTGTGACTACGACTCCCATCATGCTATTGCCTCCACCCCCTTCCCAGCATGCCCATGCTTCCTTCCTTTTGACTCTGCTTCCCTGTGGGGTGGGCTGGCTGTGCTGACAGGATGGCTGGGAGTGTTGTCCTGGCAGTTGTTTGGCTAAGAGTCCCAAGAGTGTCCCTGTGCTTCACACAACATAACCCAGGGTGGTGGTGCTTTGTGGGATCTTGTGTTAGGATGGAGGGCATTGCATTCTACCAGGTGGGTACTGTGGAGTTTGTGTGGGGGGGTGTGAGGGGAGGTGCTGGTGACTATAGTCAGTGCTGCAAGTCCCCCTTCCCACCCAGCCAGCCAGCCAGATATCCCACCATGGAACGTGCTTGCATTGCAGGGAGTGTAAGTTGTCTCTCAGGATGTCAGTCAGTGGTGTCCTGCTGTTTGTTGGTGCACAGTTGCCAGCAGGGCCTTGTGCTCCCCACAGCAGTAGCCAGTGTCAGCCATCTTGTGAGTCCTTCTCCACTCCCTGTGATGTGAGCATGGTTCAGGGTGGTGTTGATGGGACAGTTGTGGGGGGGCAATATGTGTGACTGCGACTCCCATGATGCTATTGGCTACACTGACTTGGCCAGCATACACAGAATTCCTTCCTTTGAGTGGTCTTCACTGTGTGTTGGTGTTGTTGTGGTGGCTACATGTGTGGATGTGTGTGTTAGTTCTATTTGTGCCACTGCCTAGCTGTAGTTGTGGTTGTGTTTGTACATGTGTTGGCACAGTTGGATGTGACTTTTTTGATGGCATGTGTTGTGTTTATCTGACTGACATACACATTTTGGGATGATTCTGTTCTAGTTGCTGTGTAATTGCTATGTGTGCATGGTTTGACTCTCCCCTTGACAGTGATGTGTGTGTTTTGTGGCAGTTTATTGTGTACATTTGTTGTGTACTCACCAGGCTCTGGGATGTTCTCTAGTCCATATACGCTCACTGGCGGAAGGATGGCCCGCACCTTCTCCTCCCAGGGCCTGAGGTATATTGGCTTGGCAGGAGGGCCACTGCCGGTATGTTGGCTGTTGATGTAGTCTATCTTCAGCAGGTCCCGTACCCTCCTGCGCACGTCATACCACCTGTTCTGGATGTCCGTCTTTGTGCGCCGACATGGTGATTGGGCGTTCACCCTGTTGATGATCCTCTCCCACATCTTGGTTTTCTGCGACATGGGGGTCTGTTGGACCAGAGTGCCAAACAGCTGTGGCTCCACCCTGAGGATCTCGTCTACCAGGACTTCCAATTCACAATCTAGGAACTTGGGATTCTTCTTGGGGGCATGGTGATGGGTGGTGATGGTGAGTGATGTGTGTGTTGGTGTGCAGGTGAGGGTGTGTGAGTGTGTGTTTTGCTGGGTGTATGTGAGGTAGGTATTTGTTGGTGTGCTGATGGTGTGTGGCTTGTGTGAGGGGTGAGCTGTGGGTGTGTGGTTGCTTTCTCTTGGGTGCTGGCAGTGGAATGGCATTTGCAAAGGCTCATGGTAGTGATTTGTGTCCTTTATATAGGTGGAGTTGTGGGTGTGTCTTTGTTCTCTGTCCCCACCCCCCCAGTATTTATTGGCTTGCTAATTGCTTGTTTGGCCTTTTTTGGGTGATTTTTCCTTTGTGCTGTTTGTGTATGTTGGAAACGTTCTTGTGACCGAGTCGGACCCTGCATTGGTCTCGTACGGTGTTCTCCGTTTCGTTCACGCTGTGTTTGTGCAGTTTTGTATGCTGCGTACGCGTCGGTCGCGGTGTATTGTGTTGCTTCGGCTCGGTTTTGTATGCGTGTCGGTCGTACGGCTTGTCCTCCGTCCGACTCGGTCGGGTTTTTCGCGCCTTGCATCGTACTTTGCGGGTTGGAGTTGGCGGGTACGATTCGGTCGGATTTGTTCCGGGTGCGTGTCGGTCGGTTGGATTCGCGTGTTTTTCCGGCCGGATTGCTATTTTCCGAGCGGCTCGGTCGGTCGGCTTGGTTTCCTGACGTGTCGGTCGGATTTATCGCGGCTTGCATCGTACTTGGCGTGTCGGGCGCCACTGGTACGTGTCGGTCGGTAATTTTCCGGCTCCGAGTCGGTCGGTGCTTTTTCCGGCCCGAATCGGAATCGACCCCTATGTGTTAAAGCCCTTCAGCTTCTGTATGTAAAGCAAGATTGCCTGGAAACGCGCCAAATAAATAAAGTCTCGCTCCCTTTTATTATTTGTTAAAACGCCATGTGACGCCACCCACAAGACAGCGTAAAGTCCTTCAAGATTGTAATCTGCTCAATAAGGTTTTGAGAATGTAATTTGAAAAGTGCAGGGATCGATTCTGCGCACTAAGCCGACACGCGTTTCCGCTGAGACGGCCATGATGAATCGGGCATACTCACGATGGGTACATATTTGTATGTAGAGATTAAAGGTCAATTTAGCGTGTAGTAATTGCCTTATTTGGAATGCAGGTTTTGACCAGTGAGCAGCATCTTAGCTCATAGGGGACAAACTACTTGTTAATGCGCAGGTCGATATCACGTGCATCATATAGCACTGGAGAGTGATGTGCGCAACAGAGTGGTGTGTATGCTGTGATAAGTACACTGGGTAATACAAACTTGACACCCATTACTAATAAAAGATGGGGCAAAAAGAACTTTGAAGCACATGGACGACAAACTGTAGTGATCTAAAAGTACCATGTTAATTTCATAAGGAGTTGTAAACAGCACATCATGTACTTTATGCTATGTTTTGTGTAATATAGAGAGCCAGTTGAGAAGGCATTCAAAGCGTTAACTGATTTTTTTTGGCACACGCAAATTTATTTATTGATATGTGCATGTTTCTTCTTAATTTTCAGCTTGTTTATTGCAATTTGGATATAAGATAGATGAAGCAAACCCTCTGATGATGGATTTGTGTCCGAAATGCATTGTGGACTGGCGATTGATTGGAGAATTACGAATGAATGATATTTTTAGGTCTCGCCTAGCAGCGCACATGCGCTGCTGCGAGACTTATTGTAAGGGGGCTTCAAAAAAGCTCACCACACGCTCGTGCGTGTGTGGCCTATTGCTTGCGGTTACCCGCACGTGCGCCATATGTTTTGAATTATCGTGCCCAGACACGGGCGCGATAATTCAAAACATATGGCCTGCTGCTCGCTCTCACGCGCACGGGCTTGTTTTAATTAGCATCGGGGAGCGCGCAGGCTGCCATCTGTTCCGGATCAGGTTTCAGCTTTCACTTTCACGTCTTGCGCGCGCACCACTCGTTTAGTTACAGTACTTTGCTTATTTGTATTTTTTTTTGCCGTCAACCGATCCACTAGCATTCTCTTGCTCGCCTGCAAACATACAAGGTTTAGTTTCTGCCTAGAAGACATCGGATACATTTCTTAATTTTGCAGCAGCGGGCTCGAGTTTGTGCACGTGGTGGAAACCCTGTGCTTGACAACACTGGCTTTTTAAAATGTCACCTTGGCATCGCACTCCTATTTCTGCGGTCCATAAAAGGCCGAAAAACAGGAGGGAAGCCGGCTTCCTTTTATAGCGGTGCTGCTCTGTCCGGGACTTTTTAATGAGCCGTGGTCTGCCTTTTACCAGAAGCACGTTTTCAAATCGAACCCTGAGGGAAGAGGTTCGGGGGCTAATAGGTGCTACACTGGCAATTAAGACGCTTTTATCCGGTGGGTTTGTTCACAGACAAGCACACGAGTACCTCTTCTAATGTGTCGCTGTGACTGCGGTGCTAAAGTCCTCACGAGGATGGGGGCCTCTTCATATTCTTCGCCGCTGAAAGCTCAGCTGTCGATAACCGCGACCCCTCCAGTCTGAAACTAATGGACAAAAAGGGAAATTGTTCTGAATGTCCTCTGCTATAATTTTTTGAATTTTCTCTTTGAATACAAAATTGCACGAGCTGAGCGGCAAAGGTAGGAAAATTTGAGAGAATTAAAGATGCGTCATGTGGGCTTTGTGGAGACTCTTTCCCCGGACGCGCTCGCACGTGTCATTGTTGCTGCTTCTCATGAAAATATCCATGTGGGGTATATATCCGCCGAAATAGCAAATCCCAGTGAAGTAGCTTGGGGGGACTACCTCCCCAGCCGCTGAAGACCAGGACGTTTTTGGCCAGCTAAGGACTGGATAGAGACAGTGTTCGAGGGCTACTTTACAAGTTATCTAAGGAAGAGTCGTGGTTGTCAGAAGCATAGATAAATGTCTCTCTGAAGCGTGTTTTGTCTGTGAGCTCACAAGGGAGGCTGAGGGTCTCTAAGGGCCTTTGGGAGTGAGTGGATGTGGCAAATGGCTGTGACTGAAGGCAGGCTGAGGCAGTGCTTAATTAGTAAAAACAAGCATTGGCATAGCCAATAGGTCTCGCTTTTGGGACCTTATAAGTATTTAGTTATGCAGCACAATATCCTTGGTGCAACAACATCAACTGTTGCATGGCTAAACACTTATAAGTTCCCAAAGGCGAGACTTATTGGCTATGCCAATGCTTGTTTATTTTTAGGTCTTACCTACGCAGCGCGCATGCGCTGCTTAGGAGGGGACCTCTTGAAATCGATTAGCTTTTTTGCCCAAAAACGTGCACGCTTTGCATTACTTTCAATGGCAACGCGTGCACGTTTGGCGATTCCCTTGCGGGAGCGAGCTTTGGCGACATCTGTTTGCAAATATCTTGCAAACAGATGGTACCCCTGCTCGCTCCCGCAAGGGAAACGCTCTGTGGGTCCTCCAGCTGGTCTTTCCCCTCCCATGAAGCATAGACCCCTACCTTCATTTTATTAGGGAGAGAGGTTCTACACCCGGACTCCGCTCACGGTGAGCCTTGGACAGTCTGGGCTGCACTTTGATGGTTTATCACATACCTACATTCACTTCAGAGCGCGCGCTGATGTCCCGAGTTTGAGAGGAACTTGAAGGCGCTTACTTTCCGATCCATTATACCGGCTTCGCTGGCCGAGACTAGAGTAAGCCTTCCCAAGGTACCAAACCCTCGCCTGCCCTGAGGGAGCCATAACCACCCCACTCACTCTCCTGCAGAGTCCTTATAATTGCCCTGGAGGAATTCAAGTTCAAGGAGTGGACACGTCCGTTGTACCAACATTACCAGGAAATGCTAATTAGCATATGGGCCCCCAGAATCCTCTGCGCACAATACATCCTTTTTATGAGGCTTACAAGTAATAGAGTACAGTTCAGAGTGTTCCAGCTCGCAGTCAGAATTATTGTTGTCCGTGTCTTTGGGTGGTGTGTGTAGGCGACTTTTGCTCGCTGTAGGTGTCCTGAGTTTCATCTCGCGTGGGTACCTCAAATGACATTTGTTTCTATAGCTTTGCGCAGTGGCAGTATCGTAGCCCATGAGGTCTAACTGAGGCGCGATTATTGCTTATTGAAAACTTTACCCGAGAAGTAACTTTTTTGGACGAGAGGAAGCCCATCTAACAACCGCTCAAAGTGAAGCAGCAACTGCCGCAACCCCTACAAATCCTCTAGTGTGAAGACGCAGGACCACAGGATATGGAATCTTAATCGGGCGGGGGTTTGCGGTGACAATGTGAGTGGTGACAGCACAGAACATCCCCCCTGCCCTCTGCCCTCCCTCTTGTTTATTTCTTTATTTTTTTCTCTCCTCTCCTCAACTGACCATTCCGCACCTCCTTCCCCCATTACAGTCTTGCGCTTGTGCTGTGAAATGCCTCCCCTTTGGGTGTGGTGTCAACCAGGGAGTGAATTCGTGCTTATTGACCTCCTGTAGATCTAAGGCCCTTTGTCTCCCTCCACCCCTTTTCGACCCTCCAGCTCTAGCATCCTTGTTTAATTGCGACTGCGCACAGTGCTACCATAGAGACGACTATTTGGACCGGCTGCGTTGGTTATTCACCTTTGTTCGCCCCTGTTGGGGTGAACTGGATTGTGCCTTTACTACATTATGTTGCAATATATGAGACAGGCTGTTTGCTCCCATGGGGGTGGTAGGGAGAGGAGTTCTCTGGAGTCTGCCCCAAATTCCCCTAGACTCTATTTGGATGGGCTGTGTATTCGAAAGATGGCGTTGTTTGTATACAATGTGTTCTCCATTATGCACTTACAAATTGTTGATGAATTATGTATAATGCACTGATCTTCTGGCCCACTATGAGAGCTTTTTTATTTTTGATTACTATCATATACTGTACTTTAGTGCACTGTATTTTCTATTTTTTGGAAATGCCAATAACTGTAGTTTAAAAAATAAAGTGGAGGGCAAAGGCAAAAAGTCTGAGGATGACACTGCAGAAAGAGCCACTTCCAACAGTCACCATGTGGAGAATTTACCTTAATAAATATAGATGATGAAAAATCTCTCAATGACCCTGTTAACTTTAGAGATAAAAGTGAGGGAGTTAAAATGTTACCCAATTAGCAGTCTCTAGTATCAATAGCAATTACCATCCTCTTCTCATTTACATCCTAAAACCACCTTCCCTCCCAAACATTGTATTTCTTCTTTAATGGGCCTTCTAGTTTCTTTTGTCCTTGTTTATCCTTTGTCTGCTTCCTTAATGTCTCACTTATCTGTCGCCTCTACTGCTCACGCTGTCCTTTTGGTCACTGTCTGTTTCCCTCCCAGTGGTTCTTCCTGCAGTGAGAATTCAGAGTTTTCAGTCATGTGCAGCCCATTGCTTCCCTACTCTTGCATGCCCACACATACTCCTTCACAGTAGTGCTATATTTTTAGACAATCGGCACAAACACTATTGGCATTCCTTGAGCTTGTCGCTTTTAGCGTGCAGGACATCTCATTGCATAACGCCCTCCAATGATACTCATTTCCTCAACGTCAGAAGGAAGAACTGATGAGTATACCATGAGTGAGTTTGCAATAGCCCTCTCTACCAGTCAAACGTGTCATTTGTTAGTAGCCTCTCAATTGTTTTTTTTTCTTTGTTTTTTTTATAAACCTTTTTTTTCATTTTCACAAAACAGTTGGCAACATTATACTGTGATGTTATAGCGTTTATCAAGTGGAACTTAAAAGAGCATAATTTTCTTTACAGGGATCAATATTTCTAGGTGTCGACCACGAGGTGGCTCCCTTACTTGTTGCCCCCCCCGCTATTCTATTGTACTATAATTCCATAAATTGTCCTCCTTACAGCTCAATCTCATTCAGTCACCATCACTCTCATCCATACCTGCGTACGTAGCATATGCTTCAGACATGTCTGAAGTCACTACAGGTAAAGTAACAGCACTACTGAGTTCGCTGCAAAGACTTTAGTCCTCCGTCAGTTTATCATCCCTCCTGTTCATTTTCATTTGCACCTCTTCAGCCACCACCCATTCCAAAACATCTCGACGCCAACTCTCTATTGTGGGGGAACGTTGTCCCATCCAAGTGATGGCCGCCCTTCATTGTGCGAGGACCAGGGCCAATTGTGTAAATCTATAGGCCATCTTTCTCTTCTTTGGCCTTTGTACCAACATTACCAGGAAATGCTATTTAGCATATGGGCCCCCAGAATCCTCTGCGCACAATACACCCTTTTTATGAGGCTTACAAGTAATAGAGTACAGTTCAGAGTGTTCCAGCTCACAGTCAGAATTATTGTTGTCCGTGTCTTTGGGTGGTGTGTGTAAGTGACTTTTGCTCGCTGTAGGTGTCCTGAGTTTCATCTCGCGTGGGTACCTCGAATGACATTTGTTTCTATAGCTTTGCGCAGTGGCAGTATCGTAGCCCATGAGGTTTAACCGAGGCGCGATTATTGCTTATTGAAAACTTTACCCAATACCCCGCTATGGCGACTTGAAATATAGTCGACATTGCAATTTTTGATAGTCTCCACGGAGACTGATATTACTCGTCTAAAACAGAGAAAATCTAAATACAATATTTTGAGTTTCTTCAGAGATTACTGATATTATACCAGTATGCTAGAAGTTATCCATATGTTTTTAAGTCAAGCTTCTACAAATTAATATTTTGTAGCGTAATGTATTATTTACACCTCTTTGTTAGAACTTCCAGACGGAATTTGTGGCTCTCTGCAGACTCCTCGTGGGGGATCACCGGAGTACGCGGACCCCCACCTTTGGGCAACAGAGGCGGTCAACAGCCGGCGGTAGAGCCCCCTCTCAGCAGCCAACAGCACCGGACACCCCCGGTGGCTGAGCGCCTCTGTCACCGACCCCGGGGTTGCTGCAGACCCCGATGAGTGATCGTCAACGAAACGGTCTGTGCAGGAGCACCACGCTGGTTCTCCACCCCCCCCTCTCTCTCTCGCCCCATCCCCTCCTTGCACCAAGCAACCCCCCCCCACCCACTCAAAACACTCTGTGCTCCTTTACCTCTGGCGAAAATCGGGTCACCTTCCTGAACACCCCTTCCCCTCAGCACCCCTCTAGTAATCTCCCGCCACCCTACAGGTGCTCGTTTGTGCCGCTCGCCCGCTGCCCCTGTTAAATGTGCTCACATTATTCTGCTGTTCTAAGGGCACCATTTTGGGGTGGGTGGTCTGTAATCACTCTACCCCACCCCCCCTCCCCAAACACAACCCCTTCCTTCCAGTGCACCCACACTTGCAGCCTTAACCCCCTTTCTCCGGCTTCTTCTGCTAGAACGGGGTTCGCCTGCGCTTTGCCTAGTGCAGGAGACCGGATTCCCATGTGTGCTCTTCGTGTGTGTCCTCATTTGATTCCCCCCAGCCTCTTGCCCGCCCCCCTGGTTCGCTTGTGCATTTCGGAAATGTCATTTCCTTGCGCTCTCTTTCTGTTAGGTTGAATTGTGGGGCTACGTTCCAGATGTTTGCTTTTCTGGGTAAGGATTGGTTCGGGGCCTGAGTAAATCGGCCTCCAGTCCTGGGGTAGACTTACTAACTCTGCCCACCATGTCCTTTTATATTGGGGGGGGTGTGGGGGGTGTTGCTCGTCTCAACTTCCGAAATCGTCAAGCAGCAGTTAGTGAGGTTGAGAATGGTGGGGTTGTCTTCTCCTTTTCCCTTGTTCAGCTCGTGGGTGAGTTCGGCAGAGCTGTTGTCTTCACGGCTCACTTCGTGCACTGCCTCTTTCCATGCGGCTCTTTAAACTTTCTTTGGCTGCGTCTCGTTTATTTTTTACAGCCTACGCCTGGTTGTGAGTCGGTCAGCGTGCATGAGGCTGTCTCTCTGTCCTGTGATCACCTGAAGGTGTACAGTGGAGGCCCCCGTGGGTCTTTTGAGGCTTTGAACGAAACCTTTAATGGGCTAAATGAAACGATCCTCTGTGGTTTTGAGGGGACCACGCCTCAATTCCAGGGTATTGCTTTTTGGTAGTTTCTTAGTCTCCGTGCAGGTGTAATGCAGGAGGACTCGTATGAAGCAACACTGCAAATTGAGTTGCATAGAACAGCATTTTCACTTTAATCAGGTGAACTATTTGCTTTTTCGCGATATGCTTGGGTGAAAAACACGGTGGTTGTCTTTTTTTGTTTCTCAAGAATAATTTTGTCTCATTAAACTCAGCAATAGGGTTTAGGCATGCTTTTGGATGTGGTAGGTCACTGATCAGTCCCCTTTGTGGGTTAGGATGCTGAAAGTATGCACTTTTTTAAAGTCCACTCTAATAGCAGTTGCCTGTGCTTGTGGTGAATGGTGACGCCAACTGATAAGTTATGGGCAGTTGGTTTCAAACTGTGGAGCAGATGTTGTACTCTTGAGGGATCTTGCTTGCTTGCATAGCTCTAGTTAGTTGTAGTGGATCAGATTGTTTGCACATTGTACCTCATCATGAGTACGGTCAAGATGGGTTGGGCAATAGTTTTGTTTCCGTTGCAATATGTTAAGATCTAACACACTTTAGACTTCGCAGTGACTTTGGAATGAGATGGTCATACAAGCATGAAAGTGGTAGTTCCAATATCATTTTCCTTTGCACTGTTAACATAACATAACGTGTATTTGTAAAGCGCACGTTCACCCAGAGGTATATTGGCGCTGAATAACAGATGTTTATTGTTACCCAACTCAATGGTACTCATTTTATCGACCTCAGATGGATGAAAGGCTGAGTGGACCCGGCGGGATTTGAACCTGTGACCATGAGGTCGAAAACAGGCCTCTGAAGTGGACGCATTAGTTCACTGAGCCACCAGGCCTGGCTGACCCGGTTGCTCCTGAGCTCACTGCATCCGCACCCAGTGACTGTGATTTTCAGGGTGAAGGAGTGTTAAGTTTGTATTGGCCTTGATCAGTTTTGAAGACTGCGTCTTCCTGTGCCTACCTTAACAGTATTCTACTGCTTGTCATCCTCAGTGCCCTGTTTAGGTTCAGAAAGTACTGGGTTCAACAACTAATGAAATAGCACTTCCCTGTGAGATCCAATTTAGTACTTAAAAAAACTCGAGTGGGGAAAACTACATGTCCACCTCTCAAATTAATTTCATATTCCCCTATACTAATTCCCCACTAATGCTGTTTGGGTTCTGGAGTAGTGTGCTACCTGCTGAAAAGTGCTTCAACACCTCATCAGGGGTAGCAAGCGCTATATAAATGCAAACCCTTCCCTCTTCTATCCCACCGCTATCCTTTTCAATGCACATAACAGACTAACATGTCCTCCGCTCAAATCAATTTCATATTTCCCTATACTAATTCACCACTAATCCTTTTTGGGTTCTGGAGTAGCGTGCTACTCGCTGAAAAAGTGCTTTGGTGCCTTGTCAGGGCTACTAAGCGCTATATAAATGCAATTACAATAATTGTAGTACCTCACCTAAGAGTATATGCTCCAAAGCAGCCCCCTTCCCATATATGGGTTAAAAAATGTTGCATAGAAAATGGAGGTACCCACTATTGTAATACATAGAAAGTTAAATCGACTTGTACTTGTCTTAGTAAATGTTAGACCTGTCAGCCTGAGGGTGGTCTTCCCCCAAACTTTTTGTCTTCACCCCTCCTATTTTTGCTGAATTTGGTCTTGTTGGCCTTAGGTCTGTGTGCATTTTACCACGTCTAACCAGTGCTAAAGTGCTTGTGCTCTCCCCTTTAAACATTGTTAAATTGGCTTCCACCTGATCAGCTTATTTAATTTAATTATAAGTCCTTTGTAGAGTTGTGCACCATATACCCAGGGCCTGCAAATTAAATGCTACTGGTGGGCCTGCCACACTTATTGTGCCACCAACTTAAGTAGCCCCTAAAACATATCCACAGGCCTGCCACTGCAGCCAGAATGCAGTTTTAAACTGGCAATTCGACTTGACAATATAACCTCCTTGCCAAGCCTTGAATGCCCCTTTTATTGCATACAAGTCACCCGTAAGGTTGGCCATAGGTAGCCCATAGGGCAGATTGCATTGTAATTAAAAGGTTGGGCATGTACTTTTAAGTTTTTCAAGTCCTAGTAGTGAAAATCTCTTAAACTCGTTTTTCACTACTGTGATGCCTACCTCTCCCATTGGAGAACATTAGGATGCCATATTGCATATAATAAGTCCTAACGTTTGATTGGGAACAGATAAGCATTTCATGTTTGGTGCCTTAGAAATTGTAATTAAAAATCCTCTTTAATGGTGAAGTCGCATTTTAAGTTACAGTTTTAAGAATGCCCCTTTTTGGAAGTTGGCATTTTCTTGCCGTAACTATTTGGTGCCTGCAGTCTATCTTGGGTCACATGACTGGGTGTAGTTGGCAGTTGGACTTTGTTTATTCCTCCCAGACAGCCACACAATAGAGAATTAGGTGTGCCTGGAGGGGCCATCAACTGGCAGGATGGGGTTCGGAGCTGGGCACAGCCCCAATTGCACCTGAATAGTCTGTGCTCTGCCTTCAGACAAAGGACTTGACACCGCTGTATTGTTCATGCAGCCAGCTTGGAGCTAGGGCAGGGGAGTCGGGAAACTTCAAGCACTTCAAAGGGAATTCTCTAGAAACCGCTCTTCAAAGAAGGCACCAATTATAACAAGCATTGGCATAGTCAATAGGTCTCGCCTTTGGGACCTTGTAAGTAAAAAAAAAAACTGAAGTGTAAGACTTCACGTTTACATTTACTGCATCCTAAATACGAAGTAAATGTAAACGTGAAGTCTTATACTTCAGGTTTTTTTTTTTTACTTACAAGGTCCCAAAGGCGAGACCTATTGGCTATGCCAATGCTTGTTTTATTTGGTTGGTTCCTGGTTCCTACAGGGTCACCACGAGCACCGCTGACCGTCAGAGGGAAGGGAGGTGTGGGGTCTGCCGTTGCTTGGTTCAGAGAGTCCAGGTCATATATGATTAAGATACTTAAAGATCAAAAACAGAGTATTTCTTTGCAATGTGGCCATTGTAACCCATTTCAGTTAGCATATTAAATTATACAATCCTGTTGCATGACAATTATTGGAAGTGATTCTAATCATGAACTTAGAAACACTCATGTCATTCTGCCACTCCCCCGGTTAAGCTATTAGTGAACCAAGAGGGGAGTTAGTAATTTGTTGCCTCCTTATGTGGCCTAGGGTGTTTTGTTTTTGTTCAGTGCACATCCTGAACAGATGTATTTGAAGATGATGAAGGAAGAAGAGGCAGTGTGAAAAAAATGAATTGGCTAGGATCACGCAAGGTCAAGTGGAAGCAGGGATTGAAGCACGGTTTTCTAGTTTAAAGTTGTGCAATTCTGCCATTACATGGTTATCTCTCTCCCATTTTAGATCAAAGCTTAATGGTTTGTGTTTAATTCTTTGAGGCCTAAATCAGTGCACTGTGTTAAATACATCTGGGCTATGAATGTTTTATAAGGATTAGCGGTGGTAGTGTTTGGGGACGGTGACGCTTTAAAGCAGAAACTAAAATGAAAACCAGAGCACCCACCCTTGATTAGTGCATTGAGACAATTTGTGCCACGTAGCTAAAAATCTTTATTAATTGTCATCCATTCTGAAATTAGTTCATCCAGCTACCCCACCCCATCCAACTATTCATTCATTCATTCATTGAGCCATGAAGCCATGTGTCCAATCACCATACATCCATTCAATGATTGGACAAGGTGATGTAATGAAAAATATGTTATAAAATGCACTGTATTTGCAATTTATTTTAAACAAATTCTTGGGGCTAGATCCCCTCCAAACCTTCCTTGCAGTAGTTAGGCTTGCTTGGTGCTCTTGCTCTCTACATGCAGTATGGGGGTAGGTCTGACAAAACTTGCTGTGACTGCTTTTGGTTCCTAGTGTGGCCATGTTGACTAGAGTACAGTGCCTGTGCACTCGCGGTTTGCTTGAGAGTTAATGAACCAGACTCTCAATTTTTGTTTGTGCCGAAGTGGAACATATGCTTGTAAAACCTGTCCTTTACATTTCTAGATTCTGTTTCACCAAGTCAGGATCTGAAGAATTCTCCATATCAATATGTTGCTTACAACTTTGAAGAATTTGCAGGTATACAGAGTTTTCTGCAATCGAAACATTGAAATTCTTGCTGAGTGTGCTGTGACACGATGTGATGGTTTACAAACTACAAATGGAGGTTCAAAAACCTGTGTTACAGAAATAAGTAGTCATAGACAATGCAAGACATGCCCTGTTGGAGCTTGGGCCCACTCAAAAGTTTATCTCCAGAGGGGCGACCTTTGTAGCAGCACGAGAGGTAAAGGGAGAAACCCATCTCTTGTTAACATCTCATTTCAGTGCAACTAATGTGGCCACACAATAATCCACTCGACAACTTCATCTGAGTTTAGTAGGGTTTAATTATAAATTTAGAGACAAATCAATGTAGACCAATCTCAACATAAACATATAAAAGTACAAAAAGTCTAAGATAAGACCAAATCTCCTAAAGAAATTTACCCTATATAATACAAAGCAGACGATTAGTTCTATGAAGATGATGCAGACGATCAGGAAAAAGAATTGAGTGTTAAATTTCATTTGATGATTCTCCAAAGTAAGCATGAGCAAGCTATCTCTCCCTACGCTACCTTAAAAGGGGCAACCCTAAGCTAAGAAGCATTCGATAAGGGTGAAATCAGAAAGGTGTCAGCTGTCGGAGTCTTCAGTAGGAGACACTCCAACCATGGGTCAAGTAGCATAAAGTCACACAAGCAGAAGCATAAATCTGCTCCCTGTGAAAACTTAAGACGACTCCTCTGTCCCTCACTTCGTGCAGCATAAAATATCAATTGCAGTCAGAGTAGTCCCACATGATCTTTGCAGCGAATTTCCATAGCTCGAGTACAACTGGATACTTTCACCATCTTTCCCACATCGATAAGTTGCAACTTCGCTAATCCTTGGTCATTCCTCTCCTCTCCCATGAGAACTTGAGTAGGATGAGGGGAGAGGATGTAGCCTTACCGCTGGAGCAGTCGACTTCGGAGTGGGGAACCGGGTTCGAGTCTCGGCAACGACGCTCAACATTCTGTGATTCTGGGCAAATCACTTAATCTCCCTGTGCCTAACAAAAAAAAATGAATGTGTCCATCTGTAACGAAACTGGTGCTCATGTAAAGCACTCTGATACCCGATTTCTCTGGTCTAGTTCGCGCTAAAAAAAAACTCTAAAAAAAAAGAATTGCCTCCTTGATAATTACCGTGCTTCTCCTTGCCAACTTCGTCTTCTCATACCTTGCTATCTCAAGAAAACAAAACCCTCCTATGCTAACTAACGAGGCTTTCTCTCTCCATACCTGCAGTGGAAACAAAATACAAGTATATACATTCTACATTGAAGGTTAAATACGAATTACATGTTAAACTCTAAACATGAGCCTGGACCAAACTATTTCTCAAGGCCCACTCTAGACAACTTTGGTAGTGCGCAGGGTTACAAAATATGTGCACATTTCTACACATACAATAAATGCAACTCCCTAATACATGTATAAATTGTAAAGAGTTAAGAAGATGGCATTCTAAATGCACCTGCATGAAATAAATTCTTGTTACACGTATAAATGCTTAAACATTAGTTTACACATTTTCGATTTAAATAACCTCAAAATGGGACACATCTATGTTAACTTATCCTATCACATTAATATGTAAGTATCACATAAACCCATATTAATCACGTTCTATACACGAGTATGTCATGTGCAATACTTTTGATATGTAACACTCCACTCCCTTTAGTAACGTTAATTACACAGAATATATTCGAGTGCTGACTGCACATGAATATGATGCACTCCTACAATATCTCAAATGGGATCAAGATTACACTTCTACACTCCAAGCCTGGAAGGTATGAGAACACACCCTTCATGAGTGGATAATTCAATTTCTGCCCCAACCCGTAAAAAAAGGGCCATGGGCAGTGCAAACAATATGCAAGTTTTTCTTTGAAAGCAAACTTGAGACTGTATTAAAAATGTCCAATTTATAAGCTTAACCTTATGTTTAACTCTAACCAGAATTCTAACCCTTACCCAAACTCTACAAATATACCTGTACACATTGAAAAATGGCCATACCCTCTCCTCTATGCTATTTGCTTACAGTATGTGCTGGTATTGCTTGCAGCCACAGAAAAATAACTTTTTGGAAGGCTTATAATTTTGACCTTCACACTATAAATCTGCATGAAATTTCACAAAAATTAAAAACTGTCCTCACGTTTGACTATGGAAAGTTACATTCAGGTCTTCACCATTGATGTCATTTGTGACATCGTATCAGTGTTCATGTGGGAGGACTTACATTTGCATACCTCTTAATAACTGGCATATATTTAGCCTCAGGAGAGGATGGGAACTAATTTTGCTATGATAAGACACATCACCCTATAGTTTCCTTGGAAGAGTTGCTGCATAACATCTATTTTAAAAGAAGGCGCCTGGCTCCTGAAAAAGGCATTGCTTCCTTGAAATGGTTAGATAGCTGATTTTAATAATTTTATGTTTTTATTTATCACTTTTCTGTTAAATCAGCTTCAATTTTCCAGTACTTTACTCACTCACTATGGGAAGCCTAAACGAGCTGAGAGGAACAGCTGGACTCCAATTAGCATTTATTTCACCCCTTCCTGCCTCCCCTGAGTAGTTCAGGGACGCCATTGCATCACTAGATTTGCCATTCGCCTTTCACCTGGTGGGCTAAAAGTTTGAAACACTGGCATGTACGTGCTGTAGATGCGCCATAGAAGCATCAAACGCACACCAAAGGCAAGCCCATCTGCGTCCATCCTCACCAGGATTGGGCCAGAAACGCATGCCAAATGACTATTTTTAAACAGTCTTTTCTCACATTCATGCACTAAGACAAACAGGTGAGGATACTGCGAAGTGTAATCTCTTTAACCTATGTATTAACAAAGTAATTAACTGCTCATTTTGCATCTTTACCTTTTCAAAACAAAGCCGCTCCAACCACATCAACAATGCTAAAATCACCACAATGAAGCAAGAAATCATGCCTAGTCAGGAAGAGCACTTGGCTGTTTCAGGACATTTGCTCAATGTTAGATCCATTGTTAAACACAAGTACAAAATGCTAAATTTCATAAATTCATGTGCACCCAATTTTCATGCTATAACGGAAACCTGTCCTAATGCTGCTTCTGGTCCTGACATTGCCATTGGTATTTTCCCAACCTGTTGCAACATTAGGTACGACTGGACTGAAAAAACAGGGAGGAAGCATAGCAATCATACTTAAATACCTTTACTCTGCCACTACATTTGAACCAAGTTTTCCAGAATCGAAGGCATGTTTTTTTCAATAAAAATCATAATACCTCTCAATTTGGAGCATTAGTATACCGGCCTTCGGGTCCTAAGAGTAATTTCCTTAACAACATTGCCTCACTCATAGCTCCTCATATACTGTTATTTGATAATCCTCCTGGACAATTTTTCAGCCATATTATTGAAACAGACAGCGGATTACCCTGCACACAAGGTGGGGCACACCCTGGATGCGGTATTCACTAATGTGCACTACACCAAATCCCTGCAACCTATCAAGCTGCCCAGGACCATGCAGATGTCCCAATACAATTTAAATTTTCTAAAGGTTTGTCTAAGACCTACAATGAAAAGACCATGAACTTTTCATGTTCATGGGGCACAATCAATACTACTAATCTTAGCTGCGCCCTTAGGGATAAACCTGAATTGGTGGCCTCAGACATCAATCAGGCGGATTTGAATTATACTTCTTGGATTACCATGGCACTAGATAACATTCCTCTTCTTAAGCATAATAGGGCCTATGGAATACACCCCACAGCCCCCTGGTATAATGACTCCTTCTGACCTCCCTCAGCCCAACGCTGTTCAACATCTACATGGCACCCCTCGCCCACGTCGCCCGACAGCACAACCTCAACATCATCTCCTACGCCGACGACACCCAGCTGATCCTCTCCCTCACCAAAGACCCTCACACCGCCAAAGCCCACCTCCACGAAGGAATGAAGGCCGTCGCCGAATGGATGAGGACCAGCCGCCTGAAGCTGAACTCGGACAAGACGGAGGTCCTCATCCTTGGTTCCAACCCTTCAGCCTGGGACGACTCCTGGTGGCCAACATCACTGGGAACAGCCCCGCCACCCACCGACCACGTACGCAACCTAGGGGTCATCCTCGACCCCACCCTCTCCATGACTAAGCAGGTCAACGCCGTTTCCTCATCCTGCTTCAACATCCTCCGAATGCTCCGTTGGATCTTCAAGTGGATCCCCACCGAAACAAGAAAAACAGTCACCCAGGCCCTCGTCACCAGCAGGCTGGACTACGGAAACGCCCTCTACGCAGGAACGACGGCTAAGCTCCTGAGACGGCTGCAACGCATCCAGAACGCCTCTGCACGTCTTATCCTCGACATCCCCCGACGCAGCCACATCACACCCCACCTGAGAGACCTGCACTGGCTCCCTGTCAACAAGAGGATAACCTTCAAGCTCCTCACCCACGCACACAAAGCACTCCACAACTCCGGACCAGCCTACCTCAACAGACGACTCAGCTTCTACACCCCCACCCGCCAGCTCCGCTCGACCAGCCTCGCCCTCGCCACAGTCCCCCGCATCCGGAAAACGACCGCCGGCGGCAGATCCTTCTCCCACCTCGCCGCCAAGACCTGGAACACCCTCCCCACCAACCTCCGACAGACCCAAGACCTACTGGCCTTCAGAAGACTCCTCAAGACCTGGCTCTTCGATCAGTAGCAGCACCACCCCCCTCTTCCCCCAGCGCCTTGAGACCCTCGCGGGTATGTAGTGCGCTTTATAAGTGACATGATTGATTGATTGATTGACTGACAATATAATAATAATTGTTTTTATTGCTTCTTTATTGTTCAATTAATTAAAATCATTACAATATACTACATTTTGCATGTATGGAGAAGGAAGAAAAAGAAAAAAGTTACTTGGATAACTAGGTTTGCTAAAAGCTGTAAAAATCGTAAAAGCAATAGTCCGAACTAGAACTAAAATGCTGGTGCGTAGGGATGGCACCTTCGTCTGGGAACCCAGTTTACACGTCCTTTAGGTGGACCCTTTGCCCAATAAATTAATGTTAATTTAAAAAGCTAAAAGAACCTATGTGTCAGCTGCCCCGGCATTGGTGATGACTAAACATTTAAAACAACATGATTTTCCTTGTTTCGGTGGCGGGTACCTGGGTTAGCTTGTCTGACATGCTTGTTTGCTCCTCTAGTCTTGATCGTTTTTGTTCCCTTGTGTGCCTGGGATTTGTGTTGAAAGAGATCCGAGGCAGGACTCTAAATATGTTGTAGGCACAGGACTGTTATTTTGCTTTGTAAGCTGTTTGGTCATTGTCACTCAAGCTTGGTGGCCAACTAGTTGCAACTTGTGACTTTAATGGTATATGTCAGTGCAGCCCAGATTGCGTCTATGAATTTCCCACAATTTGTGCTATGTTGGCAGAGAAGCACAGGTCTGAGACTTCTCTGCAGTGTCTAAAGCCGTGAGACCTGCAAAGTGGGAGTACCAGGCAGTGCCGCTCTCTTGCCATCTTTGGGCAGCAACACAGCAGGTGAAGCCAAGATTCACGTTGGTAGCTACATAGACGACAAGCGGTTGAGTTGTCTTGCCGGGTCCAGGATGGATTGAAGTCCACGATGGGCAGTGCGAGAAGTCTCATGTAGGTGATTCTTTTCCGGGCCAGGACTGTCAAGGCTTGCTCAAAGAATGGCTTAGGTTTTCCAAGGATATAAGAGGCGTCCAGTGTAGAAAGATTGGGTAGGTAGTGTAAACTTTCCAGGTCCCTTTCAAATGATATTTTCTTAACCTGTGCGTTCACTGGCTTTTTTCAGGCTGTGGCCGGGATATCCTGGTTATGCAGATTTTGAACTTCTATTTCAAGTAGACTTGTAGCTGCTGCAAACTGTACCTGCCATGGGGAACCACCCTCTTCAAAAATTGTTTTGATTTGAGCTTTCAGTGAGGGTGCTGAGGCACGCAAAGTACTAATGTAATATTTTATTATGTCCCCTGAGCAAATAATATCCGGGCGGGCGAGTCCCAGCTCCAGTCTCTCTCTGGCTCTCCTGGCCTGTCGAGGGAGAGCTAGAACCTTCTTGTAAGCAGAGATTTGGAGGTTCATAAGGAACTTGTTGAATGCGCCGGAAAATACTAGATGACCGTAATTAAGAGAGGGAACAAGTTTTACTCTAAGAACTTTCAGGATGGGTTCTGCAGTCGGACTGTGAAGTCGCTGGTTTAGGCGTCTCAGACTGTAAATGATGCCGGACCCCTTACTTCTTAGGTATTTTAGGTGGGCCGCTGGTTTTGCCCCTTCTGATAGCCTGACGCCAAGGTAGTCGTAACTTGTGCATGTTTTAATTTGCAGGTCGCCTAGGCGCCATTGAGCTGTTTTCTTTCGCTGGTACTTCCCAAAGATGACTATCTTGGTCTTCTCCTGGTTCACCATGAGGTTGTTCTTTTGATTATACCTGTGGAGGGCATTGTTGCTTTCTGTAGACCAGTCCGCGTGTGATCCATTATTACAATATCGTCGGCATACTGAAGGATTTTGGAGCCGCACTTTCCCCAGCCGTGGTGTTAATAAACATGCGCCTTCCAGGGCTTTTCCCAGGTCTGCTGTGTAAAGATTAAAGAGAAGGGGGGCGAGGACACAGCCTTGTTTCAGCCCGTTATTGGTTGGCACCTTGGCTGTTACAGTGCATTGGCTGGTCTTTATGCGGACCCAGGTCCCCTGATGTAGTGCAGTTGCCTTTAGTAGCTGTTGGGGGATTCCCCAGGAGTCTAGTTTTTCCCACAGTTTCCCTCGATCAACCCGGTCAAATGCTGCGCTGTAGTCCACAAAACATCAGAAGAGAGGTAATTGTGCTGGCTGGGTCGCTCGGTGTGACAGGTGACCAAGTACTAAAATGTTATCCGTAGTGGAACTTTCGGGCCTAAAACCAGATTGAAAGAGGGGAAGGATGTTGTTATCTTTTGCCCAGGCTTCTAGTTCTTTCAATAATATTCTTGCATACGCTTTTGCTTCTATGTCTAATAGAGCAATAAGGTGGTAGTTTTCTGGTTTCATGCTGTCCCCTTGTTTATAAATGGGGAAAAGAATGGAACCTTTCCACGACGATGGAATTGTTGAAGTGGCGTAAGCATACTTGAAGAGTGGTGTAAGCTGTCCTGCCCAGTATGCATGTGAGGCTTTAAACACTGATGCAGGGACCCCATTGGGTCCTGGGGCACCATTTGTCCTCATTTTTTTGATTAGGTTGATTACCTCGGCCTCTGTGATGTTAGGTATTTTAGGGGCCTGGCATGTTACTGGGGAAGATTGTTGAGGGTTGGTATATGATGTGTTCTGATGGTTAAAGTATAACTGCTTTGCGTGTTTGACCCACTCAGCGGCTGCCACTCCGTTCCCTTTTATCTGACTGGTATTACTGTCTTGGTTGATGTCTTGGTTGATGTATTTCCAAAGTTGAATATGTCCCCTTTCTTTAAGGAGGGTGAATATTTTCAGCCATTCTGCCTCAATCTTCTTAGATCGTATCTGCCAGACTTTCTTTCTGTGCTCCGCACGAAGAACTGGTATTGTCTGTGTTTGCAGATTTGTGATCCCTTTTCTTCTTGCCTTCAAGGCCTTTGAAAGGCTGCGTTTGGTTGGGTATAGTCCCCTTGGTTTAATTTGTGGGGGGAGTTGATGGGCGTGGGTGACCTGCATTTGGGTGTTTCCAAATCTGCCCCCTAGAGCTTGTTTTAGATCCACTAAGAGTGCTTTCCAATGCTCCGGGAGGGGGACGGTACACATGGCTGTGAGGTTCGACTCTTTGTGTGTGATCCACTCTGAAAGTTTTGGGCCAAGATTTGCAGACCATTTTATTCTGCTCAAGACTTCATGGTGCTCTTCCCCGGTTGAAACCCCTAGTGTTTGCAGTTGTGGTGCAACTTTCCCATCTAATTGAAAGGTTGCCCTCAGCGGTCTGTGATCGCTCTCGTCCCTATTGTCCACTTCAAAGTTATTAAGGTATGATGCCAGGTAATCTGAGATAAAGATGTAGTCAATTGTGGACTTGTCCCTGAAGGTGGGGAGTGGGAGCCAGAGGGGATCCACAGCCGCTTTAATAGCGTGCGCAGAGACCAAGTTTTGATTGTAAAAGAGACGCTGCAGAAGGGCAGCTTCTGTGAAAGGTGGGGGGTGGATTTTCAGATTCCCCAAATCCCGGGTATTCAGGTCCCCAAAAGTAACTGGGAAGTGTGAGATGTATTTGTTTAAAAGATGATCCATTTTTGTTGCCAATATTTTTAGTGCTTGTTTTTTTTGGTGAGAGGCAGGGTTAACATAACAGTTGATTAGCAGAAGGCGGGTTGGGTTGTTATTGCTTTTTAGCCCGCTGATGAGAGACGCTTGCAGGTCTGTGGTATTAGTTGCAATTAAAGTTGTCTCTATTCTGCGAACTTGATTAATGAAGATTGAGAGACCGCCGGATGCTCGCCCAAAGATATTGCGTTTTGTAGCTGCGGTGTGAAGTTCATAAAAGCCTGGAAGAATTAAGGGTTCGGTGGCCCAAGTCTCTTGTAGGCAAAGGATGTCGTTTTCTTGAAAGTATTTGATTACTGAGTTGAACCCAAGAAGTCTTTTTAGACCAGCTACGTTCCAGGATATAATGGATAGCTGTGTATTAATTCCAGGAGTTCTGGTGCTAATCCGGTTGCAAGCAGCCTTTCTGATGTTAATGGTGCCGTCGTGGTAGCAGACCTTCTGGTGGAGTCCGAGTTCTGTGTCCAGGAGTTTGCATCGGCTCGCAAGAGAAAACTGTCCTGTGATCAAGGGTACTTGTTATCCTATATGCATTGTAGGGTTTTGGCTTTACAGCTGAGTTGTTCCCTGGATGGTTGCTCACTGTCCCCCTTAGAACTGAGTAGACTTCATTTGTTGGCGGTGGTACTTTTAACACGTAAGGATATTTCTCTGGTACGGGGAATGAGATGTCTATGCCCCATTCTGCCATTAAAGATGATTCTTCTGGTGTTAGCCCCTCCCGAGTATGATAGCTCAACCCTAACGAGGTCGATTCCCCATGGGTATCACTGGGAAGGCTCAAGAACTTGACCCAGGCCAGGTCGTCCGATTGTATTTGGGCCAATGTGGGGATGTGCTTAAATAAGCGAAGTATGTTGCCCCTATTTAGGATGTCGTAGTGGCCCTTAATATGATATCTAGGGGTGAAAATTACCTCGTGGGTTGATATGCTGACTTGGCTCTCCGTGGACGAGGCTCTTGGTCCTATCTGAGCGGTGCTTGAGTTGGAGCTTGAGCCGGCATCTCGTTGACAGGCTTCTAGTCTGAAAATGGGGCTTTGGGATGGCAGGATTGTTACATCACGAAACATCTGAGGGTCCGAGGAAAAAGGACCCTGAGTGATGCGTGCCCCGATGATAAGTCCTTGTTCCCTGGACGGGCATGGTTGGCTGGTATGCTCTAGCTTCATGGTGGTTGATGAAGGAGCTGATTGGATTTCGGTTGCCGGGCCTTGTAAGCTGAGCAATTCCCCCGTTCGGGGAGTTGGATGGGGTAGTGTGTCAGACACTTGTTTTGCATCAGTTGGGATTGATACTGTTGGTGTTGATTTGCTTGAAACAAACTTTTTTGCAAAAATTGGATAAGTCCGAACTTTGTCGTTATTGGCTTGTGATATTTGATTGTGAGTTGTTAACGGAAGGGCAACTTTTTTAGAAGCTTTGACCTTTTTCAGCTATTTTTTTAGTTTTTCCTTGGCCCTCCTCGAAAGGGGCTCATCTTGCCTTTTCTGAGTAAGAGTTGCCCTCGAGTTCCTTGCCTGAGTGTAAGGTACGGGGACTGGGACTTAGTCTCAGTGAGCTGGTAGAAGGATTGATGGCCAAGGATGGAATTTGGTTGACAGGCTTCGTTGGGTGGTTGCCCGGATTAATTGTGGTCGGGTTGGCTTGAAAGCCGACACACATTGTTGTTGGTGTGGAGCAACTGTTGTTCAGCAGGTTGTTGGTGCTCTCTGTTGGCCCCTTTAGCGAAGCTACCAGATCTGTTAGAATGTTCGGGAGAGTTGCCCATTTGTCGATAAGTACTGCACACAAGCAGGTACAGGGCCAATTATCCTTGTTATCGCTAAATTTGTTCTCTATGAGGTCCACCTTGTTGCTCAGATCCACTAGGCGTTGTGCGATGGTTGATAGGAGGTCAATTTGCAGCTCCATTTTGGTCAATTGCCAGAGTAGTGCCCTTGCCGTTGAATGATTTATTTCGCTGGTTGAGGTTGGTGCTGAGTTGTTGACAGAAATACTATTTTGAAGGCTTTGGCTGAGTGGGGGGGAAAGCCTGGTTTCGCTGGCCATTCTGAACAGCTTTGGGGTGAGCTCCAATGTTCTTTCTATCTTAGTTTCCAAGTTGTGTAAAAATATTGGTGATAGATACCCCAAATCTTGTTTACACTCAGGCGCTTCTGTCTTAATTGGTCCGGATCCTAAGAGCTCTGGAGGGCTGGGCTGGATGGGGGACTGCAGAGTAAGTTGTTGTTGGCGATGTATTTGAGCTGTAACAACCCGCTCGTGGTTTCCTGATGTCGGGGCGATGGTATCCTCGTGTAAGTCCCATACAAGTTTATGTTCGTTTCCAGAGGAGCAGCACCACCTAGGGCAGGATTGAGACCGGCGTCCCCCGATGTGTGTTTGTTGGTCTTGTGTTGCGAGAGATTTGCAGTTAGGGAGGCTCCCTAGAAGGTGCTCCTTTGCATTGCTGGCCTTAGCACATACTGAAGGTTTGGTCGAAACGGGGGGGGGGGTTCCCACCGTTGGGGAGGCGTTTGTATAGAAGATTGGTTATAAGGCCTGCTGTTGGGGTCTTTAGAGGAGACTTTGGGGCGGGTGATCCCTGGACTGCGTTCCGTGCGCTCCTTAGATTTCTGGGTGACACTTGGATCGGAGGGGTTTTCTTTGCGGGAACGTATTCTAGGCGCTACGGAGGCTTCTTTTTGGTTATCCTGCGATTGGGAGGGCCTGATTATTAGTGGCTGGAGAGAACCACAGCAGGTGTGTCCTTCCTCCTTGGACTTGCTCTGTGCTGTTTCAGAGCCCTGGATTCTATTGAGGCAACGGGACACCAAGGTGTCTGCTGGGTGGCGAGAGGAGTGCCTTTAGTTTGGCAGCTTTAACTTGGCGGCTTTAGAGGCTCACCGTCCCTCACTTCTCTTTTCTGTTGGGGCCTTTGGACCCTTACTACCTCCAGGTGGACCACTTTCTTCTTTCTCAGGGCTGCCTCTGGGCTGCTTGTCTTCCAGGGGCTTCCTCCGGCCGCCAGGAGGTCTTTAGGACTGTTGGATTCTTCTAGTTACTGCCCCCACAGGCCACAACCACCGCTGTTCGCCCACTTCCTGCGGGGGGGGGCTCTGGGCTAATTTTTTCTCTTCCTCTGCCACGGCCTGCTGTTGCTGCAGTCCCTATGGTCGTCCAGACGCTTTTAGCTGTATTTTGGTGGTGCACTGCAGAAGGGGGGGGAAGGAGAGGGGTGCTCCCAGCTGTCTCGGGGGTGGCCGCTGGCTACTGCCTACCCCGCAGGCATTCCCCCCACCCCGATCTCCGGGGCCCTAGCAACTGCGGCTGGTCGGGAAATCTGGGTCCAGTGGGCCAGCGACTGCGACGATGCACACCACGTACCTCCGCGCTCCCTGCTGGCTGCTGACACTGTGGGTCTATACGGGACCTCGTGACCCCTGGTACGGACCTGGTTCCCGGTGGGTCCCGGTCTTGGTCCCTACAGCTGCAGCTCCGCGATTCCCGGCTCGTTGCTGGCTACTCCTGCAGCTCCCGCGGTGAACCCGGAAGCAGTCTGTTCGTCCAACTGCGTAAGGCGCGGAGTGGAGCCCTCTTCCTCAGCCGGTGCTCATCCTCACCCCCTCAGCTTCGGTAGCCGCAGACCTCACAAGCCACCAACGAAGCAGCAGCCAAAGCGGCATTTCTCCCACGGTGCTCACAGCAGGTATGAAAAAAGCTTCCCGGGAGTTCTTCTGTGTGTTCTCGCCGCCGCCGTGGATCAACAGAAGGCTACGCCAGCAAGAGCTTCGCAGACTAGGCGATGAGACAATATAATAAGTGGTGTAAATGTATTGAACAGAGATGGAGGAAAGCTTACAACCCAGAGAAGAAGTGCACACACTTCAAGGAAATTGACAACTGTAAACAACTCTTAAATAGTGCCCGGCCTGATTGATGCATCTCACAGTTAGCCTTATCACATAACCCTACTAAGGAACTAGTTAGTAATAGTAAATAGAATCAAGTCCTATCCCCATCATAATCGAGTCCTATCTCCATCTGCAGTACTCAAAACCTCTGTGATAATCCGGCTATCTTCTTCAGGGAGAAAATAGAAATAATCCATTCCTCTTTTCCTACCATATCAGACCCTATTCAAGAGTAGCTTACAAGGAAATCGCCACCCCCTTTAGATGATCAACCTGCCCTCTTACCACCAAATTGAGAGTATAATGCACTGGGAGAATGGGATGAGAACACACAGGGTGTCAGCCTCCCAGCTACCAATTACACGGCTCTTCTGAATCTGTCAATCCTGTTGGAGAATCAAGTCTCTAACCTCTTGATTGACATTAATCTTATGCTTCTGAAAATACAGTATCGCTCTGGTTGTTACAACCATCTGTAACCTTTCTCAGTCCCGTGCAGTAGTACCAGCAACAAGGAAAAGAGCAGTGGTGACACCATTATTTAAAAGAAAACCTATGGCTGAACCATCCACTTTGTTCAACTACAGGCCAAACTTGCTTCTTTCACTTAAATTTAAAATTAGTGAGAATGCAGACAATCTAAGATTACTGAGTTCATCGATTCAAACAATCTTCTCCACTGCTCCGTATCTGGGTTTAGACGCTTTCAGAGTACCTTATTCAGTGCTGCTAGCTATGGCCCATGACCTTAAACTCATCCTGGACCATGGCGGCATGGAAGCACTGGTACTTATCCGCCGCACTTGATACAGTATCACATGCATTTCTGATTAACAGGCTTCAAAACATAAGACTGCAAGGAATGGCGCTGAGATGGATATACTACTTGTTCATTGATAGAAGTGAGGCTGTTTCTCTCAGACCTTTCAGTTCCTTCCCTTACACTCGCCACTGGGGACTACCTCAGGGCTCTTTTTCTCAGCCCAATATTATTTAATGTCTACATGATTCCTCTGGCAGCCCTAAATTGATCCTTTGAATTAAACATATTTTCATATGCATATGACACACAAATCTTACTAACAATCCCCAGTAACCTCAACAGAAACTAAAGTTAGATTTAAAAGCTGCATGGGAGACATGGCCAACTGGATGAACCAGAAATATCTCAGACTAAATGGAGAGGGAGAAAATGGAGACAAACATTCTGAGATTTGGACTCAAGACTGGTGTCGAACAGATCTTGGGCTGTCACCTGCCCCAGTTAAGACCACAAGGAATCAAGGTATAATATTTGATACATCTTAAAAATTTTCTATACACATAGGCAAAGTGGTGGCTACATACTTATTTGTCCTTCACACAGTCGGCAAGATTCTGCCCCTGCTTCCTCCCACAAGCAGGAAAACCATTGTACGTGCCTTGATTACCTCTAGAATAGATTATGCCAATACCCTTCTACAAGGTACACCACCCTATATTCTTAAGAAACTCCAAATTGTGCAAAACAACATGGCAGATGTAATTCTAGACCTCCCCAAGTAGTCTCACGTGCAACACAGCATCAGAGCTCTTCACTGGCTCCCTGTCCATAAGAGTATATCTTCAATCTACTTCTGTCTACCTCTGTGTTTTACTCAGAAAGCCTTTTATGGCAACGAGCTTTCTTACATGATACAAAAAAATCAGGAAATGTCACCCTTCTCATTACTTAAGATCTGCATCACGGACAGGGGCGTAGCTACCACTGGTGCAGCAGGTGCAGTGCACCGGGGCCTAGAGCCCTGAGGGGCCCATTGAGTCCTGGTAATTGCTGTATTTATTACCCCAAATGCTGTCAAAGGGGGCATTTTCCTTGCTTGCGCCAGGGCCCATGGCATTCTTGCTACTCTACTGATCACAGACTCTTCTTTCGACACCTATAACCGATTATGCAACTATCAGAGGCAGATGCTTCTCTTACTAGCTGCAAATAAATTGAACGCTCTGCAGCTTAAACTTAAGTTGACCCCTAATCACAATTAATTTAATAAATTTTGGCTAATCCAACACCGGGGGACCCTAGGGTAGCTGTTGCACTTTAAAAAACAATTTCATTTATTCATTTGTTCATTCATTCATTAATTTATTCATCATAGCTGGCATATAGTTTAGTTGATTTTAGATTGTGAATTGTAACCATACATCTAAACTCTTAACCCAAAGTACATACCATGACTTTGGCTTACCTACAGTCATGCTCAGTGTATCAGATTCCATGTGGACAGGAAACGCTACTCATACCTCTTCTCCATGTGTAGCATAATCTATACATAGGGCATAGGTCATATCCTGCTCTGTCTCCCTGTACTCCTTGAACTGACGAACACAGCATTTGTCCACGGCTATATGGATATGTGTGACCAGGCCCTGAATTGAGCCCTGCAAGCCCCTAGATCCTGCTGTGCTTAAGCTTTGGCAATGGCCAGCCTCTGCTCCCCCAGAACCCACTGCACATGACCATGGTTCATGTGCTGTGGGCTCTGGGCAAAGTGTGTGAGTGCCCCCCCCCTGCAACAGAACCCACTGCACACCTCCTTCAGCCTTGTGCAGCAGAATCTGGGTGAAGGGTTTGGCCTCTGGCCATTACCTGCATCCAGTCCCTGGGGCCACAGAACACTGGCTAAGTCAACATCTGGGCAAAGGATGTTTCTGCTGGATGCACCTTTTACCTAGCTCACATGCCCCTTTAGAACCAGCATTACAAAGTCTTTGGCCATGCCGGACCGAACCTAGGTGCAGGGTGTGGTCTGTGTTCATGTTCTGTGCACTAGCCTTACATCACCAAGCCTTTGGAGATGCACTACTGGATTCGGTAGCAAGATGTATTCTCCAGACATACGTTTCCCCCAGAACTCGTGTCTCCAGAACCGACAGCACAGTCTTGGCTGTGCTCAGCCTGGTGCCCTCAGATCCTATTATAACAGATCCTTAGATGTGCACAAAAGGGTCTTGGTACAGTGCATGGCCTCCATGATCCCAGAATCCACTGCACAAGGTTCTCAGCTTTGCACAGCAGGACTTAGGTGTAGGGAATATCCTCTGAACAAGCCCTACGTTCACACTTGTGCCCCCAAAGTGGCTGCATAGAGCCTTTGTCTCAGAATAATAATTTCTCTGCACATTTTCATTTGGATACAAGTACAAAGTGAGGCCATTTAGCCTAATCCAATTACTTTTTACAAAAGGATTGTGCAAAATGTACATGGATGGTGAAATTAGAAGTCATAATATTGATTTGTTCTGTGGCAAATCAGGGCAGCATGAGTATTTGCATGGGGGGCTTCTGCTGTCTCATAATTCATTAGGAACAATATTAACAAAGGAGGGTTAAGGAAAGTCATGTGAAAGAAGGACATTAAAAATTCACTTGATCCTTTTATAAATAGGGTGAATTGTATTTGACATTTTTGAACGTTTTCCACATCAAATATTTTATTAATTTTCATGCAACTTTGATTTGAACAAGAAATATCAAATTTAATGTTTTTGAATAGTTTACCTATTTATTCACTTATTACCCCTTTATTCGTGTGCCTAATTTTCATAGTTTATCCCAATACAATTTCTGTGCAACTATCCATAAGGCTCACACTGTGTAGGTTATCATATTCATAATAGATTGAGGCTTATAGTGATTTTTCCTACCCCATGTGTGCTCAATGTATGTAGGAAAGTAGGATCTGCTTTCATCGTTACCCCCACTTTTTGCTGGTGTCATTCTGTTTTCTAGCTAGTCTGACTGGGATCCTGCTAATCAGGAACCCAGTCTCTGTGCCTCCTCCCTAAATTGGACAATGTTGAGTACTTAGGTACCCCCAGATTGGCTACTGGTGTACCCTTGTAAGTCCCTAGTATATGGTACTAAGGTACCAGGGGCATAGGTACACCAGGGGTCCCCCATGGGCTGAAGCATGTATTATGCCACCCATGGGAGACCACTCAAATTGATTGTGACTATAGGCCTGCTATTGCAGCCTGTGTAAGCTGGTGCTAGCACCGCTTACGACAGATATAAATGTTCTTATATCTGAGGTCACTACACTTAAACCCTATAAGTCACCCCTAAGGCAGGCCTTTCAATCCTGAAGGCAGGGTGCTTGGTTATAAGTGTGAGGATGCCCTTGCATGAGCAGGACACCCCTACAAACCCCAGAGTCCATTCTCCAGGCGTTGTAAGTGCGTCAGCCATTACGATACATATAGTGGCCATGCGTCATTACGCGATGACTAACTATAAATTGGCTGTAACGAACCCTGGCATGTTTGGTATCAAACATGTTAGAATCATCCCTCCAACACCGTAAATGGTGTTGGAGGTATGATTCCATGCACTGTGGGGCTCCTTCGGGAAGCCCCCATGCTCCTGGTACCAGTCTTCCAGAGTCTGACAGCAAGCTAGGGCTGCTGCCGACCACAGACACGATTGTGCCCTCCTGCTGCTGAGCCAAGCTCAAGCAGGGGAAGGTAGAACAGTAGGTTTCCTGTTACAGGGAGGTGTGACCACCTCCCAGACAGGATTTAGTGTATTAGGCTGGGAAGGGGGTGCTTACCAGCACCACTAGACTGCTTTTACAAGGCACATTTGGTGCCCTACTTGCATACTCCAGTTGGAACCAGTTCAGGGAGCCGTTGGCCCCCGCTCTGGCGTGAAACTGGACAAAGGACATGGGAGTATCCTTCCCACTGTCCAGCCCCTCCTCTGGGAGGGAGTCCTGAATCGTCCCAACCTGCAGATACATAGTCGTAATAGGGCTAATAATGAGTTGGATGGAAAGAAAGAAGGGGAAATGTTTGTACATATTTTGACATAATGATGCATTTTATCATGAATTTGTTGTAACTTCACATTTTAGTAATTTTAAGTGTCTTATTTTACGGTTGTAAAAAACCAAATAAAGTATCTTCTTCTCTTCTTCTGTTGAGAATCGTCCCAACCCCTTCCTTAGGGTACTTAAGGGCTTACCTATGGGTGGCTCTTCAGATACGTCGAGGGACAAGATTAAGATCCGAAAACACTTCACCTTCAACCGTCTGGGCCCCATGTGGGGTGAGCACACCAAGTGTGTAGTCCCCCTAAGGTCAGTAGCCCATTGGCTACTGACCTCGAGACCCCTAAAACGCCCCTAAATACAGTATTTAGGGGGCAGCCCTGAACCAAGAAGACAGATTCCCGCAACCTACGAAGAAGAAGGACGAAAGAAGACACCCAGCAGAGGAGACTGCAGAGAACAACTGACTTGGCCCCAGCCCTACCGACCCATCTGCAGTATCCAGAGATCCTGCGCCAAAAGTCGCCTTGTCCTGCAGCCAGCGACCTCCAGGACCCTGGGAGGACTGACTGCCTTCAACAAAGACCGGATCTCCTGTGAACAGCAGCTCTGTTCAAAAGAAACTCCCAAGACAGACTCTGAGCCTGCTGAGGACAGTGAAACTCGACGCCTGGAACCACCACTGCACCTGTCCCTTACGGCCCGTGTTCGAGTGGCCCACCGGTCCCAGCGAGGTCCCCCAGCGCTCCAGAGTCCGAGTCCACCGTGGGTCGACCCCTCCAGGACTCCCCAACGCTGCCTGCAGCCTCTGCACGGAGACCCCCCCCAACCGCGAGTGGCCGGATAAGGTGAAATCTGACCTCAAAAGACACCCCTGCATCCAGCCGCCCTGCGCCCTGGAGAAAAGAACCCACAGGTGCACCTTCGTTCTCGAGCCCTCCAACTTACCTGCCCAGCTGTTGGTTCCTCCCGGAAGTCTTCCTGGACCGAGCCTGCAGCTAAAAACCAAAACTGAAAATCCCAATTGAAAACAATAGGGCACCCGACGCCAAAACAGCACCCTGCACCCAGCCGCACCTGCGCCGCTGCAGGTGCACTTTGTGTGCTAAATCGGATCCCCCTTTGCCCTGAGCCTAACACCAGGACCTTTGCTCCCACAACCTTGTGGCCTGCTCGTGAGCAGTCACCAACCGGAGGCCCCCTATCCCCCATTGGATAACATTGGGCCTCAGCACTCTGCACCTGGCCGCCCTAGTGCCGCTGAGGGTGCTTTGAGAGTGCATCCTTGACTCTGGGGGAACCCTTGTTCTAACCCCGGAAACTCAACCCCAAAGACCGAGTACTTACCTGTTAATCGATAACTTAATTTCTCTCCGTAGGAATACATTGACTGTTTTCCCTTGAAAAATGTTCTAAGTATGGAGTTGATTTGTATGAAAACCTGAAAAACTACAACTGTGCAAAACTGATTTTACTTACCTTTTCTCTAGGACATGTCCCAGTGTGATATCCAAGCATATCACACTGAGTAGAAAAAGTAACTTAAAAAGTAATCTGAAAAGTAATCTGCTATGTAATTTTGATATTTTAACTTGCCTGTATTTCAATCAATTGCATTTGAACCTGCACTCAATTGTAAAACATTGCATAAGATTTTGCAAAGCATTTATTTCACTTACCTGTGCCAGGCTTGACTTGGTTCTAGCAATAAAATAACTTGATAATATTTTTATACAAACAAAATTGGTCTGAGTTCAGTCTTTGAGAGTGTGACATCATTTGCTGATTGAGTGTGTACAGCAAATGCTTAATACTACCCTCTGATAAAGCCTTACTGCTCGCCCACACTGTCACAAATAGAGAGTAAGGTGCTATCTACTTTTACCTCTGCCTACCTTTGGGGTTCCACTGGACTCTGTGCACACTATACCTCATTTTGGTATAGTATATACAGAGCCAGCTTCCTACAAGGAGTCACTCCCCTGCATCTGCAGGCACTGCAACGAAGCTGACCGGTCTGGTGCTCCTGAGCTCCCACGGACTCCAAAAGGTTCAGCACCACAACTGGTGGTTCTGCATCTCCCTCAAGGCCTGCACTGTCCTCTCACCGGGTTTGAGGCTAGTATTCCTCGTCGGAACTGCTGGAACCGAACCCCTGTGCACCGCGTCGACTTGCTGTTGCCAAGGCTTGTTGATTCTCTTCTCCGGAGATCTTCGGGCTCCAAGAAGCTCCAGCCTCCAGTATCTCTTGCTACCAAGAGCTTAATCCTCACTGCATCCTCTGCACCGTGGGCCTGCATCATTGGTAAGCTGCTTGTGGTCCTCTTGCGACTCATGTGCATCCGGCCTGTGGGTCCTCTTGAGGGTCTTCTTTGGCTCTACTGGGCTCCCTGGCTTGCTCGGGGCCTACTCTGACTTACCTGCACTTGGTGAGTCCCTTGGACGTTGCTGGTCCCGACACTGCACCTTTTTCGTCTGCCATGGTTGTTGCTGCCAGGGCTTGTTGGTGCTCCCACCGGACACCGACTCCCTGGCTCTTGACATCTGACATGGGACAGCTCATGAATGGCTCCTGGTCTTCTACAGCATCGCCTGGTCCGCACAGCTGCAGCGCCAAGGTCATAGTCAACTCTCCTGCATCTTCAGACATCAGTGGGCTTTCGTCTTCCATGCCTCCTGGTCACTCCTGAGTGGCATTGACTCTGTCCCCTCTGCTTGCAGGTACCTCGGGTTCCACCGGACTCTTTCACCTTCTTCGCCAGCGGCATCTTACTGAAATCCTTCATTGTGGCCTATGGCGGATACCGAAGTCACTTTGCACCTATGCACCCGGCTTCCCTGGTGTAGGTATCCTGGTTTCCGTGATATCCATGGTTGGGGAGACTCTCCAACCTTTCATCTTCCACAGAGTTTCTTCAGGGTCCTCTGGGAAGGGTCCTTCTTAAAAATTGCAACTGCGACTTCCCCATTGACTTGTATTGAGCACGCAGTTGTGTTTCCACTCTGCACATGGCCTCCATGGGGTTCCTGGGTACTTAACTTGGGTGGTTCCTGGGGTGTCCGGCTCTTCTAAGTTTTCTGGGTCCAGTCTCGACTTCGATCGTGTGTCGCATTCCACTTTATTAGTAAATGGTTTGGTCTCCCCCTGAAGACCACTGTCTATTTGTGCTGTTTACCTGTTCTATTACTGAAGTATTGTGATTATATCTCCGGGGAGAAAATATTGCAATGTGTTAGTGAGTGTTTATAATGAATACATATTTTTGTAACTACACTGTGTGGTTCTTTTTCACTTAACCTACACTGTATGATTAGTACTGTTAAAACAGGCTGCTTTACAGTCCTTCTGGCCTAAGCATGAAGGCTGCTCTCCACAGCTACCACTTAGAGAGCTTTCTAAGGTTGTCTAAGCCACCAAAATCACAAAAGGGGTTTCCTGGATTAGTGCAAAGTGCTCCACTTAAATAAGTGTGCATTATATACTAAGCCAGCCTCCTACAATGTAATACATGCATTTTGTTCCCCGCTCACAGCGAATTCTCTCAAAGCTTGACCATTGCCCTCGCCTCTTCAACATGTACATGAGCCCTGTGCCAGACAGTATCACCTCCTTAAACCTTAACGGCTTTTACTACATTGATGCTACACGAATCAAACTGAAATTTGGAAATGAATAATTCAGACAATTTCACCAAGCAGTTGACCACTGAATGCTCTTGAACCACCTCAAGCTAAACGGCCCAAAACCTGAGAAAGTCAAGCATAGGAAATTGACCAACTATCACCCTCAACCATCATTCTAAAAGAAATAAGACCATAATCGATGCACTCAGCTCAAATAAGAAATCTAGGTGTGATCATGGACTCCAGTCTTTTGTCGCAGTAAAGTAAATCAGGTTTCCAAATGAAGCTGCTCTATCATGTGATGCCTTTGTCCAATGTTCCCTTACTGTCAAGGACTGGTGCCGAGAAGAACTATTGAGTACCTTTCTAGATTGCCAAAGCAAAGGATGACCACACGGAACAGCCAGAAATCCACTTTACACAAAAAAATATACATGATGGTGTCAAATGTATTGTTTAAAGGTTCACAGTTAGGAGGAAAACCCCACAAAGGGCAAAATACCTCCATTGCCAAAACTGTAATTCTTGGTTGAAGATAAAGGTAGAACTGGAGAAATCAGCCACCTACCTGGATCCCAGATGATTCCAAAGGGGTGGCGACGCTAGTTCCCGAATCCTCCTGAGACTTGCCCTCGGTTTACAGGAGGAGACACTACTGCGGTGGCAAATCCCAGGGGGCAGGGGGTTGGGATGGAGAGGGCGTGTAGAATCAAAGATGCTGTGGCTCATTTACTCAACAGCAACCTCACAAAAGCTTTTCAAATCTCAACCAACCTTTAGTTTTTTGGTTGTTTTGTTTTCATTTAGATTGTCTGTAGAGGCCATTTCATCAAAGTTCTCGAAACTGTAGTGAGTATGATTTCAGCATCAAACCCACAAACAAATTTGGACGGGGTTAGCTTCACCCAAGTCCTTTATGGCAGAGCTCTGCCAACAGTATGTACAAGTTGAACAAAAACACTGGTTACCTTTGTTTGCAGCACATGTTGCGACTGAGCTCAGCGCATAGTAAAATCAAGCCGGGAAATAGATAAGTGGCAGGCGAAGAGGCTAAGAGAAGGGGAGGACTGCGGACAGTCTTTAAATAAGACTGCTTTAGATCGTTCATAAATGTCACATTCTAATTGTTTGTAACAAGGAACAGGTGCAGATAATTAACTTGATGAGGCTGCCTTCTAGAAGGTGTTTTAGAATGTTCACAAAGGTGTTAGAATAAAAATTATGTTTTCGCATGGTTTTATGTAAGTTAGCATTCGCTACGCCATTTTGTGTATAGGCGCCATTTTGTATTGTGATCAAAACTAATTTTTTTTTGCTATTTCCGAGAAACGCCCTTCTTTAGGTTATGTTTCTTCGGAGCGGAGTTCTGCCACACTAATAAATGCACTGTTCTTATTAGCGCATACCTTTCTTCTTAGATGTAGCCCTCTCCCACTTGTCTAGTGGCAGGCACAGGCAGAGTGACCTTGAATGATAGATAATGTGTGCCCGGCCTCAGAATCGAAACTTATTCCTTTGTAAATTACTGTCCAGCTGCATCTCTCTGGAAAATTCCATTGTGGGCGTGCCTTCATTGGTTCTGAAATGTACATAATGTATCGGTATGCTTGTTGATGTCAGTCCCTCTGCAGCACTACTTAGCGACTGGGCAGACAGGGTTCCACTCTGAGTGTACTCTGAATAAACAGATATTGGTTTGTATTCGCTACTGTCTGACCGACTCTTCATTTGGTATGGAAGGCTGAGAGGTGGTCTTGTGTGACCCGGGTGACCCGAATCGGGTCATTTCCTTCAGTTGACGCCCGAACAGGGACTCCTTCGGGTGAGTGGCTCTTACCCTTCCGTGGATAGGGGGAGGTCGTGGGCCATCGTTGGGTCGGACAGACGGATCAAGGATCCCTGCACGAAGAGTTCCTGATACTCGCAGCTGCCCCTTCTGTGCTGACGGACGGTGTCTCGCCCAGTGGTCATCCCGACTGGAGTCCGAAATGGCGAAACCCTTGGATCTGACCGTTTTGTTTGAAGAGTCGGCAGTGGAGAATACATTCGTTTGACCTGCATATATCAGGTGAGTTTGTTTTGGTTCTTCGTGGATATGGTACCATTTTGGTTTGTATTTGGTACGGTCTAAGGACCGTCTTTTGGACAAAAGCATCTGCATTTGCTTTGCCAGGCATAAAATAGTAAATTTGTGTTCTTTTGAAAACGCCTGGTGCCAGTAAGTTGTTTTCTTTGTGCTGTCGCTGTTGTTCTGTTGATGCTCGATTGGAAGAAGCTCAGCCAGCACCTCCAGAAGGCACCTCCAATTTTGATATGTATGTGAAGCATGGTCTTAGCCCTATTATGTTTAGTACATTATGGCACAAATGTACGAGGGACAATGGCGAGTTGCAGTGGCCGTTGACGGGCACGTTTGATGAACAAAAGATTGAGTATTTACAAGAACAGTTGTTTAAGAAACGAAGTAGGCAGTCTATGTTTGATTCCCTCAGAACATGGCAGAAAGTAGCTAGACAGCGGCGATTGAAGGCAGAAAAAGAGGCCCCGAAAGGAAGAATGCAGACGTTGACTCAGAATGCTGTAGCATATGATAGGGAGAAACAGGAAAAGGGTGTTGAATGTGAAGATAGGAGGTTTCGATTACATATTGATAAATCGTATGTGGTTCAGGAAGAAGATGACGCTTTTGTGGAAGAATTATTAGATACCCAACCCCCGCCTCCATATGCCCCGCAAAGAATATATCCCATTGTTCCGATGCTCTCACAGCCGCCTGTTACAGTTGCTTCCACTGTCTCTGTCCCCGCATCTACTACTGTTGTTTTGACGGCTCTGGCTTTGGCTCCTCCTCCTCCTCTTCTTTCTGTTTCTTTGCCATCTGTGGCAACTGTGACTGTTAGTACTCCCGCCGTACCTATTGTCTCAGCTACCCTTTCGCTAGCTCTTTCCCCCATGACACAGCCCCAGCGACGATAGTGCCTGTTGCTTCTGTTGCTTCTCCCACTGTGGTTTTTCATCCTCCCACATTAGTAAGTAGTGGGACACCGGTGCGTGGATTTGAGGACAGGGATTGGACAAAATTTAAGGAGCGCATGGGACCGTTAGTGCGATCTGATGTGGGGGATGAAGAAAAAAGGGTAATAGCTAATCAGGCTGCACAGTGGGCCCGTAACCCTATTTATAGTGTAGAGGATGTCTGGGCGACTATGAAAGATTTTGAGCCCTTTATACAGCAGCATGCCCTCAAACACATGTCTGCTACTCTGATTGGTCTTTGGCAACAGCACTTTGAAGCAAAAGCACCTCAAATTTTATATGACATAAGAGATCGAGTTATTATTAGTGAATTGGGGCCAGAACAAGTTTTTGCTAATGTTACGACAATAATAGCATATAGGGGACGACTACATGAGAAACGTCCCAGGTCAGTATCTCAGTTTCCGATGAGAGAGGTTCATCCCATATATCACCCCGAGATACCGGAATTGACAGATGGCCGTGGCAATGTTACTCGAGCGGCAGTGGCGGCCAGGTTTCAGGAACAATGGGGTTATACTCCGTGGAAAAGAAGTGAGGTTTTATCTCTTAAAACTCATTTACCAGATCCTAGGAAAAATCCTACTGCTTATTATAAAGAACTGACTGAAGCTGCTTCCTCAACGGTGATGACTCTTGCTGATATTGAAATGTTCTTTGGTCTTCTTGTTCCGGTTGATATTTGGAGGCAGGTTCATACTCAAGATCATGCTCTGGAGTTGGGTGGTACTTGGGATCAAATTAAGGCATGGGATCAGGAAAGTAAACCCGGTGACAAGCCTTGAGCAGACATTTTAGCGTTGCCAGGCCGCATAATTACGTATATGCATTCTCTTATTCCGCCGAGAAAGGTAGACTGGTAAAAATTGTCAGCCTGTCGACAGAAGAAAGATGAGAGTGTGTCTGATTTCTTTACCCAATTTGAAGGTACATTTTTGGATTATAGTGAACAGGATTTGTCCGTTGAGGGAGGTATTTGGTTGTTAGTCAATAGATTTGTTTCTAACTTGCTTCCCCAAATTGCGACTCGATTGCAAGCTTCTGAGAGTACCTGGTCCACCTCTTCCCCTTCTGATATTTTGAATATGGCACAATATTATGAGCATCGGGATGATGAGGAAAAGGAGAGGACAGAGAAGAGACATAAGGTTTTAAAGACAAAGGTGTTGTTACAGCAGGCTTTTAGAGGGAATGGGAGAGGACGTGGTGGTCCTGCACGACAGCTTCCACGCACTAGTAGGCAGCCAACAACTACGCCTTTGAGTCCGAATCAGTGTGCGTATTTTAAAGTGGAGGGACATTGGCGTAGCGAGTGTCCTGTGCTTTTGCAGAAGGTAGCGGTCCCGAGAGGACGAGGTTCTCGTGGACGGGGTCATGGAACAGGAGGGGCTGATAGGGCTCAAAATGCTGTAGCCTCACAGGGTCGTTCTGATAATAATTACTTAGATGACCCTCGTGATGGACAGTATTATCATGATGATTATGACATGGAGGAAGTGACAGGAATGTTTAACAGTTAGGACATATGAAGACAAAACAAAGGACCCTGCCTCTTGCTGCGTGGAGTTCTTAGTTTCCTTATTCCTTCACTTTGGGGGGAAAACTTAAAGTTTCCCATGAAACCCTCACCCACCATGGTTACCCCTATGTGGCATGCCTCATCATAGGGTCCTTCCCGTTCCGCTACAGAACGGGGCGTGCTGCGACCAGACGAACTACGCGGGAGCACTGTATGTAATGACTATGTGAGGCAGGTGGTTCTGCTAGGGAGGAGTGAGGTAAAGGAAGGTGTGCGTTTAAAAATACCTGGCTAGCGGGTGGTGCTACTTTTATTTTTACCCCCAGTAGGTATGACTAAAAACAGGGGAAAAACTTAGGACTCATGTGATTTAATGTGCCCAAATCCTAAAGGTCGACATGTTTCTAGCCTACCCCTATGGCTATTCTTCAGGACCTAGTATCTGATATTGGTGTACCTAGTTCCACTCCTACAGTTGGTCTGCTAAACCCAACTCATACATAGTGCCTCTATCGCACAATTACCCCCAGGTTAGCACCATCCTTAACCTGTATCGAAACCGGTGGTATCTGCAGCAGCCCCACATCGGTATCACCTGTCGCCCACAAAGTGGATGGAACATCTGCAAATTCAACAGGAAGAGGCGCATCTTTGGACAAACACTGTTTAGCACGTGCTACATTGGGGCCCATTGTCATATAGACACCTGCCGGGGAACAATAAATGGTAGCATGCAATTTCTTCAACAAATCCAAATCCATCAAATTTTCACCACAATTAGATGTCAACAAGAATGGCGAATCCACAGTAAAAGGACCAATAGTCAACGCAAGAGGTTTTGAAATGGGGCTTACAACCGGTACACCAGAAAAACCAACCAACACATTATTATGACCAGACAGAGCCGCCCCAGGGACCATATTTCGAGAAACAGAACTTTTTGTCGCACCTGTGTCCACCAAAAATTCCTTAGTTGAACCTTGCAGTTCTGCTGGACAAGGGAGAAACCGCGGCCCTCATCCTCTTGGACCTTTCGGCCGCCTTCGACACCGTCTGCCACCCCATCCCACGCACACGCCTCCACAACGCAGGGATCCGCGACAAAGCCCTGGACTGGACCACCTCCTTCCTCACCGGCAAACCCAGAGTGTCCGCCTCCCTCCATTCCGATCTGAAGCCACCAAGATCATCTGCTGCGTACCCCAAGGATCATCCCTCAGCCCGACACTTTTCAACGTCTACATGGCACCGCTCGCCAACATAGCCCGATCGCACGATCTCAACATCATCTCATACGCCGACGACACCCAGCCGATCCTCTCCCTCACCAAGGCCCCCACCACCGCCAAAACCAACCTCCACGAAGGAATGAAGGCCGTCGCCGAATGGATGAAGAACAGCCGCCTGAAACTGAACTCGGACAAGACAGAGGTCCTCATCCTCGGCTCCACCCCCTCCGCCTGGGACGACTCATGGTGGCCGGCCAAACTGGGAGCTGCACCGACACACACCGACCACGCATGCAACCTGGGGTTCATCCTAGACTCATCGCTATCAATGACCCAGCAAGTCAAAGCCGTCTCCTCCTCCTGCTTCAACACCCTCCGCATGCTCCGCAAGATCTACAGATGGATCCCCACCGGAACCAGAAGGACGGTCACCCAGGCCCTCGTCAGCAGCAGACTGGACTACGGCAACGCCCTCTACGCGGGAACCACGGCCAAACTCCAGAAACAACTACAACGCATACAGAACACCTCTACACGCCTCATCCTCGACATCCCCTGCCACAGCCACATCACAGCCCACCTGAGAGACCTGCACTGGCTCCCCGTCAACAAGAGGATCACCTTCAAGCTCCTCACCCATGCTCTCAAGGCACTCCACAACACCGGACCAGCATACCTCAACGAACGACTCACCTTCTACACCCCGAACCGCCAGCTTCGCTCCGCTGACCTCGCCCTCGCCACGGTTCCACGCATCCGCAGAACGACCGGCGGCGGCAGATCATTCTCCCACCTCGCCGCCAAGACATGGAACACCCTTCCCATCCACCTGCGGCAGACCCAGGACCTGCTGACCTTCAGGAGACTTCTCAAGACCTGGCTGTTCGAGCAGTAGCAGCTCCCCCCCACCCCCCAGCGCCTTGAGACCCTCACGGGTGAGTAGTGCGCTTTACAAATGTTTGATTGATTGATTGATTGCTGTTACACAAGCGGATCACTTGTAGGTATTCGGACGAAGTTCAGGCTTTGACGAGTGTGTGACTAAAAGCGGAACTTCCCGCCGGGTGAACAATGGAGCCTAGGCTTCAACAGTAATAATTGATTACAGTAGGATTACCAGGTGGTATTGAATTTGTACTGCACCTGGGTGTAATTGTGCGATTGAGGCACTATATATGAGTTGGGTTTAGCAGACCAACTGTAGGAGTGGAACTAGGTACACCAATATCAGATATTAGGTCCTGAAGAATAGCCATAGGGGTAGGCTAGAAACATGTCGACCTTTAGGATTTGGGCACATTAAATCCCATGAGTCCTACGTTTTTCCCCTGTTTTTAATCATAGCGACTGGGGGTAAAAATAAAAGTAGCACTACCCACTAGCCAGGTATTTTTAAATGCACACCTTCCTTTATCTCACTCCTCCCTTGCAGAACCACCTGCCTCACATAGTCATTACATACAGTGCTCCCGCATAGTTCGTCTGGTCGCAGCATGCCCCTTTCCGTAGCGAAACGGGAAGGACCCTATGATGAAGCATGCCACAAAGGGGTAACCCTGGTGGGTGAGGGTTTTACGGAAAACTTTAAGTTTTTCCCCCGAAGTGAAGGAACAAGGAAACTAAGAACTCCACGCAGTAAGAGGCTGGGTCTTTGTTTTGTCTTCATATAACAGGCTTTGGAGGGTGACCCCAGCCCAAATATCCTCTAACTCCCCCCTTGTTTGTGTATACTTACAGTTAGGACAGCCAGGGACAGAGTGAGGGGCCAGTTCCGATACCTGTAGACCAGCGTGGTCCTTATGTAACAGCAGAACTGCAAGGTTCAACTAAGGAATGTTTGGTGGACACAGGTGCGACAAAAAGTTCTGTTTCTCGAAATATGGTCCCTGGGGCGGCTCTGTCTGGCCATAATAATGTGTCGGTTGGTTTTTCTGGTGTACCGGTTGTAAGCCCCATTTCAAAACCTCTTGTGTTGACTATTGGTCCTTTTACTGTGGATTCGCCATTCTTCTTGACATCTAATTGTGGTGAAAAATGATGGGTTTGGATTTGTTGAAGAAATTGCATGCTACCATTTATTGTTCCCCGGCAGGTGTCTATATGACAATGGGCCCCAACAGTGTTTGTCCAAAGATGCGCCTCTTCCTGTTGAATTTGCAGATGTTCCATCCACTTTGTGGGCGACAGGTGATACCGATGTGGGGCTGCTGCAGATACCACCGGTTTCGATACAGGTTAAGGATGGTGCTAATTTGCCTTGTTTCCCTCAGTATAAAATACCACGGGCAGGAGAACGAGCTCTATTACATATTATTCAGGATTTGATCAATAAGGGAGTGGTTGAGGAGATGACAGCCAATATTTGTAATAGTCCTATTCTCCCCATTCTTAAACGGACGCCTTCAGGTGATGCTCAAGGAGATGTCTATCGTTTTGTGATTGATTTGCACGAGGTTAATAAAATAGTGGTTCCCCAGTTTCCGGTGGTCCCAGACATTACTACGCTTTTGACAATGATTCCCTCTACTGCTAAATTTTTCTCTGTCATTGACCTGAGAAATACTTTCTGTAGTATTCCTATTCATCTGGATAGCAGGTACTTGTTTGGGTTTACTCCAGCTGGTAGGAGCTTTAGGTTCTGTCGAGCTCTCAAGGCTATACTGAAAGTTGAAGGAAGTGACCCGATTAGGGCCACCCGGGTCACTCTCGACCTCCTCTAGCCTTCCATTCAATGAAGAGTCGATGACGCAGTAGAGAACACAAGCAGACTAGTTTATTCACAAAATACACTGCAGTGGAGTCCAGTCTGACCAGCCTCCTATGATGGCTGACGAGGGACTGACTCTAACAAACATACAGTTACATTATGTAGGTTGCGGAGCCCACAAAGACCCGCCTACTATGGAAAAATACTGGTAGCTGTCGTAATACAATGGGGGTACAGAGCACAGGTTTCGATTCCGCAGCCTGGCACAAGTTATCTACTGTCCAAGGTCGTCTGGCTTATCCTCCCTACTAGACAGGTGGGAGAAGGCCTCCATGTAATAGAAAAGGCATGCGTTAATGAGCAAGATTCAACATTGAAGAAACGAAACTTAGCAAGGGCTATTTCTCGTAAATGATCAAGTAACAGTTTCGATTATAATACAAAATGGCGTCTTTGAAAACTAAAATGGTGGCACAGATGTCAACATAACTAATATAACGGCTGCACTTTTTGATTACATATGCACACAGAGAGAATATCTAATACAATTAGCTACATAAATGCTAACATACTATCGAATAAAATGCAAGTAATATGGTACTAATGCATTTCAATTCTAACAGACCCTCCTTTTAGCATTTATAAGCTAATACGGACATCTTTATTCGTGCTATCAGGTAAGGGTCTTTACAATTCTAAAAGTAGAGAAAATATATAAAAAACAGATAATAATATGTCAAATACTGATGTATACACGTATATATGCATAGCCAAACATATGAAAGGAAATAACACTAATCATTATCAGCACAAGGAACATCAGGAACAGAACCTGCGAGAGAAGTTGTTGAACCAAAAACACCCTCATCTATTTGCATGATAGTATCAAGCTCCTGTTGGAGCATTATCTTTGCATTAGTGTCATGAATTGAAATTCTTTTGGGAGACAGATAAGTAGCACAGTATGAGCAGCATAAGGGAAGACACTGTATCAAGACACAGCAACATATTAAAAGGACAATGAAATATATCACCTTTTCTAGAATCCAACCCCAACCACCAATTAATGACCAGCTCCAGTTGCCACTCTCCATTCCTCGAACGTTTTCCAAAATATCTAAAGTATGTTGAGTGATATTTCTCTCCATATTCGTAATACCGACTACACACTGCTCTCCAATTACTGCGCATGCACCACCGCTCTTGGCTAAAATAAAATCGACCGCATATCTCATTTGCTCAGAGTATATGCGCATACTTTCTAACTGGGTGGTGATGTCACATAAAGCTGCCACTGTAGAGTTGGACAAAATCTGCAGCTTGCACCCAAAATACTCTCTAGCTCGTTCACCCCTAGCCATCGCAGTGCCACCAAATGTGATAATAGAGGAAAGTATATATCTAAAAGTGATACCATTACTATAATTGTTGACTTCCAAATCAGTAACTCTCTCACAAAATTCTTTAGTCAGCGTTCTTTTCACCCATCTTGTAAATGGCTTACTATATTTACAAGGTACTCCAAGAGGTAACACCATTCCCAAGGCCACATCCTCTGTGCCGTTGTACATATTAGAATAGGTGCCGTTTGACAAAAAATAAAAACCTGGGTGTGCATAAAGCGGACCTTGATAATCCAATGGAGCATATCTAGTATTCATACCCTCCATACTAGGGTCATCCTTCTTTCCTAAATGCATTATATTTTTATACACTATTGATCCAGAGCAATTGAGGTACAAATAAGCATCAGTACTATTCACTATTGGGCAACACGCAGGATAAATACCTGCCTCTTGAGTGACTGTCAGATCTTGATAATGCCAACCTGTCAGAGTGATATTTCTTTTATCGAAATACAAATTATCACAATACATTTCAGACATGCAACCTGGGTACCCTTTCCCTCGCGGTTTCCTATAATACAAACAAGGACCTGGATATCCCATACCAAATTCACCTTTTGCTACTGTAAAATGGGGAGGAAGAATATAGGTATAATTCACTAAGGATAATGGGTAAGCAGTCCATAAACCTGTAACAGAATCAGTGGGATAACAAGCTGTGTTATCCCCGAATTCTTCCTGTGGGTATCTAAGAAAACATTACTTTGTATATCTCTTTTGCTACGATCTGAAGAGACAATCCGATACAAAGCACACGATGTAACACCAGAACTCTCCAGAACCCAGAACATCCCCCCTCCCGCCAATATAAACAGTAATATGAACATAACACAAAACACCTTCTTTCTGAGCAACCAATCAAAACCAAGTTGCCCCGGTGTCAGGATTCCGGTTCACAAAACCAACGCGACATGTGCAACAGTGTTTGGGAGGACACATTTGACTTTCAAGACAAGAAAACCTGTTTCCTGGAGCCAGCTTTGGAGATGCAGGAACTCCAAGATGGCCGATATTGCTGAGGATTGAGCGCTCTAGCCTTTTTCCCCAACCGCTTCAAGATTCTATTAGGAGCGCGCGGCTCCGAAAATCCGCGCACTTCACCTGAAGAGTTTTCCGGGACGTACCTTGTCAAGGGCTTCTCGTCGCGTATTTAGTTAGGGTAGAGATTTCTCCGAGTTCTTCGTCGCGTTAGTTTGGTGCAGTTGCCGGAAGAATTACTCCGTCTCCCATTTCCCGAAAGGCTGCTCTTTCTCTTCCTTCTGCGAACCCTGAAGAGAGCGAGTGTCGGATCTCGGAATATGCGCAGTGAGGCCTTCGTTGTTATTGTGCAGTGAGGAGAGCGCATGACCTAGAGAGCGCATGACCAAGAGAGTACGCTACTCCTGAATAACAGCGGAGTCAGTACCGGTGTCTCAGAACATCTCTATTCTCCGCACCGAGTGGAATACGAACATAGAGCTAAGTACAAATTCTAAGATACTTAAATCTATAGTGTCTATTAATCAGCACATTGTTCGAATTCATATTAGGATAATTCTTGAGGAGAAAAGAGTCATAGAATAATACTGTTAGAGAGGAATTAAAATCCCAAATCTAAAGACTTACCTAGTATTGATGGTTTCCAGATTTCCTGAGGAAAAATCACACAAGAAATATTAATCAGAAGGTGACTAAAATATTGGAAGCATAAACAATAATCATAGGAGAGAAGCAATAGCCTAATGTTATCTAGGTATGTACAATGATATAAACAATCACAGAATATAATATGTAATCAGTAGATTAGAGGTATAGGATAAGAGAGCTAATATCTCTATGTGTTTAGTTCCCTAGAACACCATAACCGAGGCTGAATACCACGCTGAGGAGAACATTGAGTGTACAGGAAACAGATGACCAGAGGCAATCTCTCCTTGTTGTTTGTTATTTTATCCAACTCCCTTTTCCCCTTCAGGAGACATTCTCAGACGCTATAGACTTAAAAGAGTGTTGGGGGTGTTTCTCAGGAGGGGCATTGGGAAATTACGTCTTCTGTTCCTGCGCAAGTCAAAGAAGGGAAGTCAGTCTGACACCCGGTCACAGAGCAGCGAAAGCCTGTTCATCTTTTACAATAGGACGACCAAACAGATACATTTTTACTATGGACTTTTAACAAATGGAGTCACCAGAGAAAGAGATGTCATGTAATGGAACCAATGATGGAAAGGACACAAAAAAAGGAAAAAAAATAAAACTGTGAGGAAAATTCAGGGTCCGTTCCAAGCCTCCCAGGCAGGCTTCTATTGTTCAATCCTCGGTGGTGCTATTGAGCACTGTACGGTGGAGCCACAGTGTTGCAGCTCATCAGCAAATGTTCACGGTCCTCAGGATAGGGCACTCTCCCTCCTGGGAAAATACCCTCAACTTATCCTGTCCTGCGCCACAGGCAGTGCACCAATTTTCTGATCCCTAGTCTAACAGGAAAAGCAAAAACAAAGACGTTTACTAATCTTACACAAGAAGTCCATCCCTGCTACACTTACTTCTCTTTTGGTGCACTATCCTTCCGTCGAGGATGCAAATCATACCTTGCTACTCCTGGCACTGTCTCATCTTGCAAAAGAATCTGAAACTCAGGGGGTGACGGAGAGCGAGGCTCAGGCTCCTGTTGATCAGATGAAAAGGAAGCCTGAGCAGCCTTAATTTCTGGGGGAACTGCCTCGTTCAGAATCGCCTCACTCTCTTCCTCCGTCTGCGCCCAAGTCAGCTGGGCGTCAGACAAGGGAACAAAATGTGGAACCTTTTCCGTCTCGTGGTCCCCTATCCCCTGGCGAACCCATGCATCATAGGGGAGGGGAAGCGGCACTCGTCGACAATGAGAGGTATGAACCCAATGCTTCCGACCATCCACTCTCACTGCCGTCCTTGTCGCGATGAGAACCAAATATGGTCCTTTCCATCTGGGTTCCAGACTGTCTCGCCTCTGGAAATTTTTTATCAGGACATAATCCCCTGGTTGTATGGTGTGCCCAGGCCCCTCTGGTGCTGGAGGCAAAGCTTCATGGATCTGTTGATGAATAGAACTTAAACTTTTAGTAAGATCATATAAATAATCGACTAACAAAGGATAATCAATTTCAGAAAACTTTTTCGGCCTAGGGACGACCCACACATTTGCGGGACGGCCAAAGACCACTTCATATGGCGATAATCCTGTTCTGGAATGGGCTGTCATTCTGGAAGACAATAGAGCAAGGGGTAATGCATCTGGCCATTGCAACCCAGTACTTTCCTTAATCTTAGCCAATTTTAGCTTGAGAGTACCATTGTACTTCTACACTAAACCTGCGGACTGGGGATGATTCGCTGCATGAAATTTTTGCTTGATGTGCAGACCATCGCACACCAATTGGATCACCTTTGCATTAAAGTGACTTCCGTTGTCACTCCAAATCAAACGGGGCAAGCTGTAGCGTGGGAAAAACTCTTTAATAAGAGCCGTCGCCATGGCTGTATTTTCTTTCGTTGGATAGGCCTCAATCCACTTACTAAATGCACAAACAACCACTAGTACATGTTTCAAATTATTAACTCACTGCATCTCAATATAGTCCATCTGGAGTACCTCAAAAGGGAGAGAAGGTGGCGCAAAATTACCAGAAGGTGTAGGGGTACCCTTTCCAGGATTCTGCTTCATACAAATCATACAATGTTTCACAAGATGATCAGCAACCTTTGGAATGTTGCCATTTTGCCACACAGGATCCAATAGCCTACAAATTCCCTTTGCGCTAATATGGGCCGGACCATGTGCCATTGTAACTACAGGGAAAACATATGCATCAGGTAACATCCATCTCTGCCTCTCACTTTTATCAGTCCAGCACCCTTCTTCATCTAGACGCCCTGTCCTCTCCTGCCACACTGCCAACTCCTCAACTGTTGCCTCAGACTGCATTTCCCTGACAATTTCTAGTGAATTTTCGAACATGGTAACATCTGGTACCCATTTAGCAGGTCTTGCCACAAACATGTTTGTTATTTTTGATCTGGCTGTCTCTTTTGCTGTCTGATCTGCGAAAGCATTTCCTTTCCCTACATCGTCAGTGATTGCTTTATGGGCACTACACTTCACTATTGCCAATCGTTTGGGAAGGGTCAAAACTGTCAAAAGTCTTTCTATCAGCGGACCATTCTGAATCTTAGTTCCATGTGTAGTCAAGAATCCTCTCTCTGCCCAGAGGCGTCCAAAATTATGGGCCACCCCCGAAGGCATACTGGCTGTCAGTATAAATATTGGCAGTCAGTCCTTCACTTAATTCACATGCTCGCAAAAGAGCTATCAACTCCGCAGCTTGAGCAGATTGGTAAGGAATACGTAATGTCTCAACTACAGTGCGCAGCGTGGTTAATAGCGTACGCCGCTGTAGTAGTGCCATCTGAGAATTTAAAACAAGAACCATTGACATATAGTTCCCCTTGTGGGTCATATAAGGGAACATCAGTCAAGTCTACCCGTCCTTTCGCCTCCTCCTCCGTACGAAATAAACAATCATGGACATCTTGGTCCTTTTCTTCCGAAGGGAGGGGTAGTAACGTGGTTGGGTTCAGAATGGCACATCTTTTAATAGTAATATGGGGTGCAAATAAAGTCAATTCATACCCAGTCAGACGAGCAGTGGTAAGGTGCTGAATCTTTGTTTTGTTCAAAAGTACATCCACAGCATGAGGTACCATTACTGTGAGATCATGATTAAGAACGAGCCCCGCCGACTGCCGCAGCCGCCACGGCTCTTAAACAACTCGAGAGGGCTCTGGCGACGGGGTCAAGCATAGCAGAAAAATAAGCACAAGGCCTCTGCTTACCTCCAAAGGCTTGTGTTAACACCGAAAGCGCACACCCAGCCGTTTCGTGTACATACAACACGAAAGGCTTCTTATAATCAGGCGTACCAAGCACAGGTGCAGAGCAAAGCGCAACTTTCAATTGCTCAAAAGCATGCTGGCATTCATGCGTCCAGGGCTAGGGTTAATGCACATCTTTAGTTGTTGGGCGAAGCAAGGGCTGTATTGATAAAGAATAAGCGGGAATCCAGTGTCGACAATACGAGGTGATTCCTATAAAAGCACGCACATCCCTCTGAGTCACAGGGATAGGCATCTTAACAATGGCATCAACTCGTTCAGGTGTCAGCCTCCGACCCTCCTTCGACAGCAGGTGACCTAAATAGGTGACCTGCTGTTGACAATATTGAAATTTAGAAAGGGACACTTTATGCCCCTTAGTTGCCAAATGCTGTAATAATTTAACTTTAGCTTCCCGACAATGCTCTTCAGTATCGGAGGCTATCAAAATGTCGTCCACGTACTGCATTAATACATTACCTGCGGGAAGAGAGAGAGAGTCCAATTGACTTTTCAAAGCCTGACTGTAAATACTAGGACTTTCAGTGTAGCCCTAAGGAGCTCGGCAGAATTGGAAACTCCTACCGGCCAAGGCGAAGCCAAAAAGATACCTACTGTCTGGATGAATAGGGATACTAAAAAAAGCATTTTTCAAATCAATCACAGAAAAGAACTTGGTTGTGGAAGGAATCATCGTCAAGAGAACAGTAATATCTGGGACCACCGGGAACTGAGGAACTACAATCTTATTTATTTCCCGGAGATCAATTACAAAACGATAAACAGCAGGATATGCATCAGGGGAATCTAAGGGTACCTTCTTAAGAATAGGAAGAATGGAGCTATTGCATACATTCGCTGCTGTCTCTTCAACCACCCCTGATTTAATCAGGTCCTGTATAATCTGCATCAAAGCCTGTTCCCCAGCTTGTGATATTTTATACAGGGGAATACGAGGGAGCACAGCGTTCTCCTTGACCTTTATGGAAACCGGTGGTATCTGTAACAACCCCACATCCGTATCCCCTGTGGCCCACAATGAGGACGGCACATCTTTGAATTCAACAGGAAGTGGCGCATCCTTTGCCAGACACTGTTTTGTGCTAACCACATTAGGTACAACAGTCATGTAAACACCATCCGGGGAACAATAAATAGTAGCATATAGCTTTTTCAACAAATCCAATCCTAATAAACTTTCCCCACAATTCGCCGTTAACAAAAATGGAGAATCCACAGTAAAAGGACCAACGGTCAAAGCAAGAGGTTTAGAAATGGGGCTCACAACCGGTACGCCTGAAAAACCTACCGAAACATTATTACGGCCAGACAGGGCTGCCCCGGGGACCAGCGAATGAGAAACAGAGCTGTTCATTGCACCTGTATCCACCAAAAATTTCTGTGCTGAACCATACAAATCTGCTGTAACATAAGGACCATACTGATCCACAGAAATTTGGACTGGTCCCTTTCCCTGTCCCTGGCTGTCCTAACCAGAGGATAGCCCTGCAGCGTCACCCATATCATAATCATCATGATAGTACTGCCTTCCCCGGGGGTCATCAAAATAGTTCTGATCAGGACGACCCCCCGCCTTTGCATCTGCTTGAGCCTCATCCCGACCAACCTCATAACGGCTCCTTCCACTCGAACCCCGCCCTCTAGGTACTGCTATTTTCTGTAACAAATCTGGACACTCGCTCCGCCAATGTCCCTCCTTTTTACAATATGCACACTGATTCGGCCCAAGGGGTGCACCACTTCTACCAGCACCCCATGACCTTTGAGCCGGACCAACGCCCCTTCCCCTCCCAGACCCCCTGGCAACCTGCTTTAGCAACACCCTGGTCTTCAAATCCTTACTCTTCTTCTCTACCTTGTCTTTTTCTTCGTTTTCTCGATGCTCATAGTACTGTGCCATACTCAATATCACCGAAGGGGAAGAGGTAGTCCAAGTGCACTCTGAAGCCTGTAACTAAGCTGCAATCTCCGGGAGCAGATTTGTGACAAACCTATTAACAAACAAACGAACACCACCTTCAACTGACAAATCCTGTCCACTGAAATCCAAAAACACCCCTTCAAACCGAGTAAAAAAATCAGACACACTTTCCTCTTTCTTTTGACGACACGCCGTCAGCTTATCCCAATCTACTCGTCTAGGTGGGATAAGAGAATGCATATAAGTAATAATACGACCTGGCAAAGCCAGAATCTCAGCCCTAGGTTTTTCACCGGGCTTTCGCTCCTTATCCCACGCCTTAATCTCATCCCAAGAACCACCCAACTCCACCCTGTGATCCTGAGTATGCACCTGTCTCCATATGTCCACCGGCACCAATAGCCCGAAAAACAACTCAATATCTGCGAGTGTCATAACTGACGAGGAGGCGGCCTCCGTTAACTCTTTATAATACGCCGTAGGGTTTTTTCTGGGATCCGGTAACTGACTCTTAAGAGCTAACACCTCACTTCTTTTCCACGGGGTATAAACCCACTGCTCCTGAAAATGAGCCGCCACCCGCTGTTGAACCACATCTCCCCTCTGATTACGCTGCTGTGGGATCTCAGGATGAAAAATAGGATGCACCTCCCTCATCGGAAATTGGGACACACTAGGTGGGGTACGGTGATGTAATCGCTCTCGATAACCGAGTAGCGTCCCAACATTACTAAGAACTTCTGTAGGGGCTATACCAGCTGAATATACACGATCTCGAATATCATAAATAATTTGAGGAGCTACGCCTCCAATACACTGCTCCCACAAACTAATCAATGTAGTCGACATATGCTGAAGGGCATGCTGTTGTACAAACGGATCAAAATCTTTCATCACGCTCCATATATCCTCCACACTATAAATCGGAGCCCGAGCCCATTGTGCTGCCTGGTTTGCAACCATCCTTTTCTCCTCTTCACCTACATCAGATCGAATCAGTGCCTGCTCCATTCGCTCTCGCGCTGCCGCCCAATTCCCTCCATCTGATCCTCGCACTGGTGTCCCAACACTACAGATGAAACATCCGGAGAAGACATAAGAGATACAGGCGCAGGTGACAGTGTCAATAATGACTGTGTGGTAGGTGTAAGAGAGGGAGGAGAAACATGAACAGAAACAGCAGACATTGTAGGGGTGCCCGCAGTCACCATACTCGCAGGTTGCGAAACCGGAGAGGTGACAGATAGGGCTGGAGCCGAAGCCGAAGGCGAAAGGACAACGGAGGACTGAGACGACAGAACAACAGGATATATTCTCTGCGGGGCATAGGGGGGTGGAGGGCGAATTTCCAGCAGATCCTCCACAAAAGGATCCTCATCCTCTCAAACAACATAAGACTTATTACATTGTAATCGAAACTTCCTATCTGCACACTCAATACCCTTTTCTGTCTGTTCTTTATCATAAGCTACCACTTTCTGAACTACTGTTTGCATCGCCTTCCTCCTTGACTCCTTCTCGGCTCGTATATGCCTCTGCTTAGCTTCCTTCTGCCATACCTGCAAAGTATCAAACATCGACTGTCTACTTCTTCTAGCGAATAATTTGTCCTGCAAATAATTGAGAGTAAAGTATTGATTTTATTGTGTATAGTTAATTAAAACCATTACAAATTTTACATTAAAATCATCAATTTGACAAAACATTCCTATTTACATTTTCAATATCCATAAAAGAGAAAGACATAAAACATCTAAAATCCAAGAGATATAAGCTATTATACTAATTGATGCCAAGTACTACTCCTCCACCATTTCATATTTTGAGTTTGAGTGCAAAAATGCAAATAAGCGTAACGCTGTAAACATGGGACTGTCTAAAATCAGCTTAACACTAACAGAATTTTGACATTGAGAAAATGCACTGCGAGCTTGTTAATACCAAATACAAAGCTATACTTCTATGCTGAGCCCTTTATGGCAACCACCAGAATAAAGATTTGTGCAAAATTTACAGGTATTGTGGTGACCATATATTAATACACACTAAAATGAGCACTATATGATTGTTTTTGTAATAGTGTGCTCACTAGTTGCAGATATTTAGCTGCCCTACATGAAAACTGCAAAGTCTGGCTGTTTAATAGTGCCATTACAGCTGGTCGGCATGATCTGACTTCAAGTGAACGGAAAGCATGGAGTAAAAAGTGCCGTCTCAAGTTGCTCACAGCTGGGCAAATGCATAAAAGGTGTATGAGTGTCTCTTCCGCTTGTTTGCAAAGTCTGCACTGGGTGGTCGGCCATGTTTGTTTCCATGCTGGAACCAGATCTTTTGAGCAAAAAACTCCCAGCCGGGTCAGAAGTACACAGTTCTGAACGAATGGAGTTATGTGTTGGACGAGATATGGCTGTGGGGTACCTATTTCATATGAGGATAAAACCATCCAGCCGTGTTTTTTCTTTGTTAGTTCAGCTTTATCCATTAGCCAGGCTTTTTGTTTTGCTGCCTTGTTAGCTATTTTTTTGAAAGCGGGAAGCTGTAGTTTTTTCCCAGGCTTCATGCAGATTTAGCATGGTTAGGGCATGTTCCAGTGCTGTTGGCCAGTCTGTCTTGCCTTTTGGCTGGTTCTTCAGTTCTGTCCAACAATGCCCGAGCAAAGACTCTTCTTGGGCAGCTCTTAGTTTCCAGCACAGTTTTATTATCGCCGCTTGCCTTACTTGGACTTGGTTAGACAACCCAAATTCCAAGCACACTTGTGCTTGAAAAGTAAATTGCGGAATCCGAAAGACTGATTTAAAAAGGCTTGATTGTAGGAGATTCAGCTGCTTTGCATCTTGGCCTTTGAGTAACTCGGAGCCGTAGGTAAGAGATAGAAGGAACTTGGCCGCGATTACTTTTAGTAAGTGGGAATTTGATGGACACTTTAGTTTCTGCTTTAAGGTATTTAATCCGAAACGTAGTTTATTTGCCTGCGATCTTCTTTTGATTAGATGTTCTTTAAGTGTGAATCTTGAATCAACCACTACTCCCAGATATTTGTAGGAGCCGCTTTGCTCTATGCTGTTCCCTGCTGCGTACCACTTGTGTTTTTTTCTGTTTTGCACTGTGTTTGCTGAAAAACAGATGACCTTGGTTTTGTTGTAATTTAGTAGCAGACCGTGCTCCTCTGTATATTCCAATAGCTTTGTGATCAGGCGTTGTAGCCCTACTGGGGTCTGGCTACATAGAACAATGTCATCTGCGTACTGCAGACTTCTGAATTGGCGATGAGCTAGCTTTGGTGTATCGCTTTGAACTTCTGCAAGCCTTTTGTCTAGGTCTGCGGTGAATATATTAAAGAGGCTGGGTGCTAGCACGCATCCTTGTTTTAAACCGTTGTACGTTGGTATCCTCGCTGTAGTTCTTTTGCTGTTTCCTAGCTTTATCTGACAATCTGGCAATTGTGAAGGAGACTAGATGTCTCCTTAGTAGGGATTGGAAAGGTCTCCTGAGGAAAGCTGGTACCGCTCCTGTATTCCATCTGGAAGAATCTTTCGACCCCGGGAAACAGGTGGATGAAAATTATACCACCTTTTGTCTTTTGATCAACGATCAACTTGATCAGCTTGTTCCACAAAAGCAAGTAAAAAAAGTAGGCAAACCCTCTGCTCCTTGGTATAATGCTGAACTACAAAAGTTAAAACTTGGCTGTAGGCAAGCAGAACGGCGGTGGAGGAGGGGATACTCTGATATAGCTAAAGCTGAGTGGAAGGAGAAAATTCTCTGCTATAAGAAAAATATTGCCTCCGCTAAAGCGGAATTTTTTGCAAATGTAATTTTGAAGGCACCTAATAGCTCCAAAAGTGTTTTTAAAATAATGAATGATATCGCCACCCCCGATTGTACAAAAAATAAGACTCCCCCAACACAGGAACTCTGTGACAGTTTGGCTGTTTTTTTCGAAGATAAGATCTGTAAAATCATTAAAGGGATGGAAGGGGATAGTACAGTTGATGGGGCTAGTGGTCTACTACCTGACAGGAAGGAGGACTGGAAGGGAACAAATGAAGTGTCAGATCAGAGGCCTCTTTTAGATCATTTTGAAATTCCCACGCTGGAGGATTTCACTCGGTTAACCTTAGGAATTTCCTCTGGTTCATCATTGGACCCTCTTCCCCATAAGATTTGGAAGGCATTAGGCTCTGAGCTGTTCCCTATGCTAAAGCAGCTATGTGATCAGTCCCTGGGTAGTGGAGTGGTCCCCCCCTGCTGGAAGAAAGCAGTTGTAACCCCTTTACTAAAAAAAACGTCGCTTGACCCAGCCTGCCTAAAAAACTACAGGCCTATCTCGCTCCTCCCATATCCGGTTAAGATCATGGAGCGCCTTGTAAGCAGGGCACTCTCCCAGTTTCTGGAGGAAAATAATTTACTGGATGCCGGACAATTCGGCTTCCGCCCAGGACATGGGACTGAGACCGCCTTGCTGACTGTGTTGGATGATCTTCGTCTGCGTGCGGACATGGGTCAATCTACTATACTGATCCTGTTGGATCTGTCCGCCGCATTCGACACAGTCAATCACAAGGTTCTCCTGGAACGATTGGAAGGAGTGGGGGTAGTGGGCCTGGCTCAGAAATGGCTGCACTCATATCTGTCTGACAGATGTCAGGCTGTGGCCCTCCCCCTTTTCAATCTAAGTTCATTAAGATACATCATGGTGTACCGCAAGGCTCTGCTATCAGCCCTATTCTTTTTAACGCCTATATGCGTCCCTTGGTGGATGTCATTAAATGTTACGGTATAGGTCTTGTAAATTATGCGGATGACACCCAGCTTATTCTCTCTTGGGAGGGAGAACAGTCATTCTCTGTGGAAAACTTTCATGCATGTATGCAGAGTGTGGTACATTGGCTGAGAAATAACTCCCTGCAATTTAATGCAGATAAAACAGAGTTTCTTTATATTGCAGGTGGGAGAGTACCACATCCTCTCCCAGCCAATATGTGGCCGACTACTGCTGATGCCCCGCTGGTACCCTCTAAATCTGTTCGTAACTTGGGAATCTGCTTCAATGATGAGTTGACTCTGGAAAATCAAGTCAACAAGACTGTTGGGAGCTGTTACTCCCTTATCAGAGTCCTTAAAAAAGTACTCCCCATGCTCCCGGCACATACTCGTGCTCTGGTAGTAAGGAGCGTCATCCTGAGTAGGTTAGATTATTGTAATGCCCTGCTACTGGAGTCCCCTAAATATTTAATGGGGAGACTGCAGAGAATCCAGAATGTAGCGGCTAAGCTGGCCTTGACGAGACCTCGTCAGTCCTCCTCCTCCCAGGCTCTGGTGGACCTTCATTGGCTCCCAATCTTGCAGAGGGTTCATTTTAAATCCCTTTGTGTTGTGTTCAAGGCATTGAACGGTCGTGGGCCAATACCTTTGCAGAGGAAATTTAGTTGGTATGTTCCCACCCGTTGCCTTAGGTCTTCTTCTGCCAACTGGGTGAAAGTGCCTAGGGTCAGAAGAGCTAAACTGGGGGGCCAAGCTTTCAGCGTTGCTGCTGCAAGGCTCTGGAATAGCCTACCCACGGAGCTGCGACAGATGACGGATTTTATGCCGTTCAGAAAGAAATTGAAGACTTGGCTCTTTCCCAGAGTATGATGCCTCCTGCTCTTTGTCACAGGCTTTCTTCCGTCTCTCAGCGCCAGGATACCCGGCGGGTTACAGTGCGCTCTATAAATAGCCCTTACATTACATTACATTACATTACATCTGGACCCAAGTCGCTGAGTACAGGTTAACTATGGCCCGTAGTAGTCGTGGTGGGATGCCCCATTTTGCCATCTTTTGCCACAGAAGATCTCTGGGTACCATGTCAAACGCTGATTTCAAATCAACGAAACACGTGTATAGTTTGATGGATTTCCGCTGCGCTTTTTCGACTAGGAGATTAAGGGCTAGGAGGTTGCACATAGTGCTTGTACCAGGTCTAAAACCCGTTTAGGAAATTGGCAGAATCTCGTTAGAAGTGGCCCAGTCTTCGAGCTCTATTAGAAGATTTGACGCATATATTTTAGCTTCTACGTCTATGAGCGCGATTAATCTGTAGTTCGCCGGATCTGATCTGGAGCCAGCTTTAAATATCGGGTGGAGAACGCTCCCTCTCCATGATGCAGGTATGATGTTTGACTGGTAGGCGTAGTTGAACAGTGGTGTGAAATATTCTGCCCAGAAAGATTTGTCTTGTTTGAAAAGCTCGTTTGGCAGGCCGTTTGGACCTGGTGCTCCGCTAGATCTAAGTTTTTTTAAGACAGTTTCGACTTGGTTATTTCGAATCCAGTTGTCCTCAGACGCGATTTCTGCATACTCGATTTCCGGTTGAGGCAGGGCGTAGTCGATTTCTGTTTGATGCAAGGCAAGCTGGTCTTTGGCCCTGTCTGCGTATTTGGTACCCTTGTAATCTATTTTATCGTAATCATTTGTCGGGCGAGTTTTGTAAGCTGGTAGATTTCCATATTTACGTTCTTGTTATTTTGGGTTAAATAGGCTTTCCAATCTGCCTCTAAGATGTTTGCATTATGATGGCGGAAGGAGCCATTTGCTATGTTATTTATTTCTGCCCAGAACTTCTTGTTGTTATTCGATTTACTTGTCTGCAGAAGCTTTAGCCAAGTTTTTGTTTGTTGAGCTTTCTTTGCGGTCCATACTTCCTGTTTATATTTCTGCCTTAACTGACGTATTTGCTGATTTGCACCTTGGCTCGATGTTTGGGCATTTCTGTGTAGTTTTGTTATTTCCCAAATTAGTGCCCTTATTTTGCCTGCTAACGAGCTGACGAACTCTGGTATTACTGTCCTGCATTTATTTTTATAGGGCTTATTCTGTGCTGGAAATTTTGAGATTAGCGTCATAATCATATTTTCCCAGTTTGTCCATAACTGATTAGTAGTTTGTGCTTGTGTGTTCGCCGTTAAATTTTTGATGTAAGTCATTACTTCACTGGCGTTTTTGCCTTTCCACACAAGCCTTTTTAGGTTAAACGGGCTAGGGACTTCCAACAGGTCATTACTTCTGGCCGCCCTCGCAGTGTGGATACGCAGATCAATTGCCTGGAGGCTATGATCACTCTCCAGTCTGTGAATAATTTGGTAACTGGAGATCATTTGTAGTATTTCTATGTCCACTATTGTGTAGTCTAGGACAGAGTTTACATACTTGGATATTCTGGTGGGTGCGGCTGGTTGATCTTGTGGTAGTCGTCCATTTAAAGTTAGCATCCCTATTTCGGCTAATGATAAGGCACAAAGGTTACCGTAACGGTCTTTTTGCGGTGATTTGTAATTAGCGAATAGGTATTTTTCCCTTTAAATTTGTTTTGTAATTTGGTTTGGACCGGGTCCTCTAATAATAAAAACATGTTGAAGTCGCCGGACAGCACAATTTCTGCTTGCAGGAAGGTAGATTGCAGTGATTTAAGCAGGGCTATTAAAGTCTCAATTTTCTCCATTTTTGCTTTTGTTCCCGGATGAATGTACACATTGCATATTAGTAGTGAATTTTTTTCCTGTGTATGCAAAAAGTCGTTGGAAGGGTATTGTAATACTGAGATTTTGATGCATTGGAGCCAGGTTTGTCATATATCAATCGATTCAGATGACCAAGGTATAGTGGTGTTTAAGTAAATTGATAGACCACCAGATGCTCTACCTGATGCTTTTCCCTTGGTGGCATACAGATGGTATTCTTTAAAACCGTTGATCGGTGTCGGTGCCGTTGACCATGTTTCCTGGAAGAGTAAGATATAAAAATATTTTTGAAAATTTAAGAGGTCTGCGTCCTCTGTTTTGTTGCCGATGCCATTGATGTTCCAAGAGCACAATTTTAAGTTATTTACTCATGCCTCACTTGTTTCGGGCTCTATGCCCCGAGTAGTTGAAATTAGAACTTTTCTGCTTTGACAAGCTGTTCCAGGTGCTGCCTGGTGGGTAATGCGTAGGTTGGGCCAGCTCTCCAGGGCGCTGTTGGTGGGTCCTGCTGCGCCACGGAGTAATCCGCTGGCTATTGCCGTTCTGGATACTGTTGTTGGACATAGTGGGCCAGGATACCGTTCTGTTTCGATTGTTTTTATTTCAATTCCCCATTTCGCAAAAAGTTCTCTGTGGTGGCAGAAATCCGTCATAACATTTGGCTCGGTCCATGTTACCACCGTTATTTCTCTCCCTTTTGCACCTGGGATTGGTTTGAATTGTACGCTTACGAGGTGATTCGTATTTAAATATTTTAGTGTTTCGATTGTACTTGTGAGTTTTAGTATTGAGCTACGATTGAGAATATCATGACATCCTCTTGAGTTGTAATGGGGAATCAATTCTAGAGTTAACGAGCCTTCTGGTAATGTGCTACCCTCATTTCCTAATGATATGTTGGTGCTGTGGTGATGTAATCCTGCAGAAATATCACTGAAAGATTTTTCTCCTATGGTCATTTTTTCATTAATTGGACTTTCCAGGCGAGTAATTTTTGCTACACCGTTTTCTGTTTTTTTTAGTCTCAATATGCTCGCCTAGTGTAGGAGATGGAAAGGCTTGATTTCCCGATGGTTGTGTCAATTTAGGCCGTGAATTTGCTTCGGCCATGTTTTTTCTGTTATGAGTATTAGAATGTTTGGGGAAGGTTTGAGATGTACTTGTTGCGCCGTTTGCTGTTTTTTAAATTTCAGCATGCTCGCCTAATGTATGAAATGGATCGGAAATATTTGCCGATGGTTGTATCGTTTTCGGAGATGGATTCGTTTCAACCATACTTTTTCAATTATGAATATTTGCTTGTTTAGTGAAGTATTGGGATATGCTTGTTTGTTCTAATCGAGAAGCATGCGCTGTGTGACCATCTTCTTTCTGCTGTTGGTTAGGGAAGGATGATACCAAATAGGCTTTATGGCTGCTTGCCTTTGCAGATGTTGAGTCTACCGGGAGTGTGGACTTTCCACAGTATTCGGCTTGAGGTCTAGATTCAGACTTATTTCCGGGGGAACTCGCGTTGGCCATATTTCCCATGAACTCGTATTCAATGTCTGCCTCCTGCGAGTTCGTGCCTGGACCAGGTGTGGTGGGTGCTTGTTGTGCCTGATTTTGACGAGTCTGTGCTGTGGCCTGACTCTTCTTCTGTTTGTTGAGCCTTGATTTTCTTAGGCGCTTGCGTTCCCTTTTGGTTAATGGTTCGCTGGGTTTTTGTTGCTGCGGGGTTAAAACTGCTGCATCAAGCGACAAAACGCCACATTGTGGCATGGATGTCTTGATCGAAGTTTCTGGCTCAGCGCCATTTATGTGCGAAACTCTTTGGCTGCCATCAGTTTCCTCCGCGCTTTCCAGAGTGCCTGAAGAAGTAGTGAGATTCTGTTGGCAAGAATCTGTTTTGCTAGAACCTGTTTCGATAGAGGCGCTTACTGCGCTGGCTGATCTAACGCTATTCATTGGACCTTTTACTTCCACCAGAATATCTGTTAAAATCGCCGGGATAGTCTTAAGTTGGTGCATGGTGCTGGCACATTGACATTCATGATATGTTGTATGAGGGTCTTTTTGCACCCTCTCTATTATGGAATTTAGATCTTGTATTTTTCTCTCTATGCCAGAAACGTGAAACGCAAGGGCTTGCAGAAGGTCAACTTGCAACTCTAATTTTTCCGAGTGCTGAAATAATGCTCAAGAAATAGTTTCCATAATGTTAATGAAAGGGGACCATAACGGAGCTTCATGGGGTGAGCAATGGTCAGCCTGGTGGGCATCCGTTTGCTGACTTGGGAGGTACCGTCCCCGGTGTTGTCCATAAGGTTCTCTGTATCGTCCTCCACCGGGCCAGGACTTACTTGAATGTTAGGACCAGACCCTGGACAGGACTTTATAGGAGAAAGTAAGATGTTATAATCGTGGTGATGCCCTGTAAATGATTGTGCTTTAAGCGCTGGAGTTTCTTCCTTTTGGGCATCCTGTGTTGGCCCTAGCAAACTTATTAAGATTTCCTGCACTTCTAGTACCGGTATTGTTGAGGCCTGTAACTGACTTCTTACAGCATTATCATCTTCTATTGCTGCAAAGTGTTTATCCGTATTGACCCTGGACAGAGTCGGTATTTGGCTTTCACCTGATTTTGCCCCCGACTTGAGGGGAGGAGGTGATAAAACTCTCTCGATTTGTTGTGTTGGCACTGGTGATGCTTCTAGCGCCACTTCGCTTGCTTTTGATTGTAATGTTTGTGATAATTAATTTGCATTTGTATAGATTTGTGCTATCACAGTTACTTGGTTGCCAGCCGTTTTCGGGATCTTTGGGGTGCTGAAGCTCTCCTCTGGTAGATTGTCGGTCTGTGCAAGCGGTGTGTGTAATGTGAATATCGCTGGCGATGGCCTTCTTATTGTGCAATCCTGAGTTCGGAGCCCTGGAGAGATTAGGAAGTCTGTGATTTTTGGTGTCCTGCCTACTGGTTTTTTTGTTGACGTTGATAAAAAGTCAGTTGGTGGGTCCGAATTTATCTCTAATTGGGTCTCTTCCGTCAATAAATCAGGGAATCCCTTACTGGTCTTACGGGTCTTCCTTATGTTTGGGCAAGCTTTTTTCTTCGGCTTCACTTCTGCTCTGGTTCTCCCTGATCTCATTTTCGAGTTTCTATCTGAGGGGGTGCCCTGGGCACTCATGCTTCCTTCACTTCTCAGTTCACGGTTCACAGTTCACCGAAGCTGGATCCGTTTTCCACTCAAAATGGTTCCTACTTAGAGCTTCTCCGGAGAGCTGGCAGGCCGCTAAGAGCCTCGCAGCCTGGTTCCTTGTGCTTTCCTTGCTTTCCTTGGTTAGTACTGCACACTGCGCACTGGTTTTGTGCACTGGATTTGCGCAGGTTTTACACAGGTTTGCCTGTCCCCCCAAATGTTCACTATGGCTCTGCCCCTCGCTTTTCTTCCTCTGCCTTCCACCCCCTAGCTCTGAAAACACACAATGGCAGGTCACTGGGAGCTCAGCTTGTTATAGCTGGGGCCTGTCTATGGCCTATCTGTGGCTCAGAACTCTAAATTTTAGTGCTTCAGCGGGGGTGAAAGCTAGTGGGGATGGGGGGTGAGGGATGGAGAATGGGCAGGAACGGGCAGGAATTGGACCAGAAGCGGGCAAAAAACGGGTATAAAAACGAGCTGGTGAGAAACAAACGAGCTGAGGCAGGAACAGGCAGGAGCAGGGCACTCTGACGAGTCCCAAGCCGCACCCAATCTAGTTGGGCCGCTTCCACAGACTCGTCAGGCTCAACACTTAGCCACTAATGGCGGCCGCGCTCGCAGCCTGGCCGTTAGCCCGCTTACCGCGCTCGGCCTCTCGAGGACGTGTTCCGAGGGTGTTTCCGAAGGTGCTGTTGCTATTGCCTCGCAGATTTCAGCAGCTTTTCAGCGGATTTTCGGCAGTCCTCCGCTCCTCCACTCCTCCGCTCCGCGCTGCTCCTCTCCTCTCGAGTTGCGTCAGGTTGCGTTGGGTTGCGTCTGCAAATAATTCAATTTTTGTTCATCAAAAGTACCATCCAGTGGCCACTGAAGCTCAGCATTGTCCCTCGTATATTTGTGCCATAATGTACGAAACATAATAGGGCCAATGCCGTGCTTCACATACATCTCAAAACTTGGAGTGCCTTCTGGAAGGCAGACTGCCTTTCCTCCAGTCGATGCTCAGCAGAGCAACATGGACACCCCAAGCACCACATTTTACTCCAACAAGACATCTTAGCATCAGACACATTCACTATTCACTCAATCAACACACATGCATGCAATAAAAACACAAACACACAAAGAGCTCCCAAAAGCAGTCCGTAAACTGCACCAAGGCAAGTCAGTCCTCAGACTGCACCACAACAAGATAGGCTCTAGCCCCAGGCCTTTTCAAGAATAAACCCAATTCAACTAGTGGCCTGGCGGAACGTTCACAAACGCTCCGTATCACAAGGGTCCACAGACCCACCAAGTTAATCAAGACGGCGCCGCTCTTACCAGAGATCACAATGAACTCACCTGGTGCACACAGGTCAAGCAAGATTATTCTCCACTGCCGACTCTTCAGACCAAAACGGTCAGATCCAAGGGTTTCGCCTTTTCAGGACCCCAGCCAAGGTGACCACTAGACGAGGAGCCGCCCGATCAGACAGGCGGGGCAGCCACAAAAATCAAGCTCTATCATATAAGGATCCCGATCCGACCAGACACAACCCCGACCCCACAACCCGACTACGGACGGCATGGGCCACCTGGTCGAGTCCCTGTTCGGGCGCCAACTGAAGGAAGTGACCCGATTAGGGCCACCCGGGTCACTCTCGACCTCCTCTAGCCTTCCATTCAATGAAGAGTCGATGACGCAGTAGAGAACACAAGCAGACTAGTTTATTCACAAAATACACTGCAGCGGAGTCCAGTCTGACCAGCCTCCTATGATGGCTGACAAGGGACTGACTCTAACAAACATACAGTTACATTATGTAGGTTGCGGAGCCCACAAAGACCCGCCTACTATGGAAAAATACTGGTAGCTGTCGTAATACAATGGGGATACAGAGCACAGGTTTCGATTCCGCAGCCTGGCACAAGTTATCTACTGTCCAAGGTCGTCTGGCTTATCCTCCCTACTAGACAGGTGGGAGAAGGCCTCCATGTAACAGAAAAGGCATGCGTTAATGAGCAAGATTCCACACTGAAGAAACGAAACTTAGCAAGGGCTATTTCTCGTAAATGATCAAGTAACAGTTTCGATTATAATACAAAATGGCGTCTTCGAAAACTAAAATGGTGGCACAGATGTCAACATAACTAACATAACGTCTGCACTTTCTGATTACATATGCACACAGAGAGAATATCTAATAAAATTAGCTACATAAATGCTAACATATTATCGAATAAAATGCGAGTAATATGGTACTAATGCATTTCAATTCTAACAAAGTCCAAGTATTTATAGTCAAGCTTTAAAGAGTCAGTTGGATTCCCTATCGCTTCCCTCAGGTAATGTATTAGTGCAGTATGTTGATGACTTACTTATCGCTTCTGACACAGAACAAGGTTGTAAAGACAGTACAGTTAAATTGTTGTTGCATTTGGCCCGACATGGACATAAGGTGTCTCTTTCTAAATTTCAATATTGTCGACAGGAGGTCACCTATTTAGGTCACTTACTGTCGAAGGAGGGTAGGAGATTGACTCCTGAGCGCATCAGTACCATTGTTAAAATGCCCGTTCAACAAACCCAGAAAGATGTGCGTGCTTTTATAGGTATCATTTCCTGTTGTCGCCAGTGGATCCCTAACTACTCGCTATTATTCAAACCCTTGCTTGCACTAACCATTAAAGACGTGCATGAACCCCTGCCTTGGACGCCTGAATGTCAGTAGTCTTTTGAGCAATTAAAAACTGCACTTTGTTCGGCTCCAGTCCTCGGCACCCCCGACTATAACAAGTCATTTGTATTGTTTGTTCATGAGATGGCTGGTTGCGCGCTTTCCGTTTTAACACCAAAATTTGGAGATAAGCAACAGCCGTGTGCTTATTTCTCTGCTGTTCTTGACCCTCTCACAAGAGCCCTCCCGAGTTGTCTAAAAGCGGTCGCGGCTGTGGCCGTTTCCATCAGACAATCGGCTGGACTCGTACTTGATACTGATCTCACGGTCATGGTTCCCCATGCTGTGGACACGCTTTTGAATAAGACTAAGACACAGCACCTCACCAGTGCACGTCTGCCTGGCTATGAATTAACATTGTTTGCCAAACACATCACGATTAAAAGATGTGCCACTCTGAATCCACAAAGTATCCTCGGGTCTGACATGTTCGAATGGCACTACAGAAAGACACAAGCAACGTGACCTAATTACTACTAGAAGAGTCCTCTTAATTAGGATGATATCCCTTCACCCACCGAGGTGGCAAGCTTCATCATCTGGGATTCTCCTCTTGGCAGAGTCACCTAGCCCCGCCAAGGGCTACAACCCCCTGACTGTGAGCGGGGAGCTCAGGGATGTTTTTGATTCCTACTGTGCAAAGGATATACTAAAATCCTCCAGATGTGAAGCACTAGGCTGGTTGGGTGAGGGCGCAGTGCAGAAAAGATATGAAACCAAGTGAAGTGTGTGATACTAAAACAAACTACTGGGAGCGAAAAAAACTTTATTGACTCACTCCTAGTGTCTGGATTTAAAAACAGTGCATCTGCAGTATAAAAGATGTTTACTGCAATGTGACAGATGGACAGGTCTACATGTTTCGGCCAGTTTGACCCATAAAGGTGTTGCGGCCTTCTTCAGGACCTAGAAATCAAGTGCTACTGCGTACATAGACTCGTGAAACAGTGAAAAATCGTAATCTGAATGTAAAAATTATAAACAGATAAACATACAAAACCAGCAATATCACTTTTGGTGAACAACGATTTACTGGTGTTACCTGTGAAAGACAAAAGTGACAAAGAAAAAATCAAATGCTTGTGTCTGAGAACAAGTAGTACAAAGTAGCGTGAGTCACATGTACTCATCAACAGTCTGCCATGAAAAGTGCATAGTACATGTTATTATGAGTTATTCTTACCTGTTATTTACGAGTAAGAGGCCTCACCTCTGCCTGGCAACAGCTCAGGACGGGAGGCACCGCTCTGCAAGAAGGAAGTAGGTAAGTGTCAGACCGATATATCAATATTTAGTCGGACACACCTACAACTTTCGAACATAGTAGGAATAGCCCGTTGAAGAGGTCAGTTGTATCGGGAATGTCTACCCAAAAACCGACCGCTAGGTAAAGATCAAGAAAAATATACATGGAAACATGCGATAAAATACGAAGTGCTATGGTCAGCCCCAGATGTTTAGGCCTGATGCATATTAAGACTGTCTCTTTTGGAAAAATAGGCATCGTGGAGCAGATGGAATATTAACTGGCACGACCATGTGGTCCTGGCCGTCAGAACACAGTCTACTATATAACTTGGAATAACGGTAACTGTATTGTAAATGTTTAGCGATACTACAAAAGGTGACTCAAAATCTTGTCCGGAAAGAGACACCTAATGATTGACTGCCAGAGCATATTGTGAACATGCAACAATGGCCATGCAGTACTGGGCGTTCTAACAAACCGGTAACCCGCTCATTGGTGATTATAAGGAACCTTAGATGTTTGGAGAGAAAGTGCATGGCATATCCTAAGGTGAGGTTGAACTGACGTTAAGAATAATGCTGAGATAGGTTTAGCCTTCATTCTCAACTCGGAACTAAAACCACGATCGTTTTAGTTCGCAAGTGACTCAGTTTAAATATGGCGCTTAGGATAGCAAAACAGCCTGGATTAACACAGTGCTTGCGTCAGTTGTTTAGATAAGGGTTACCCATACTTCAGTCATCGAGCTAAGTGAGTATCCAAGTATAAACATAGTGCTAAGAACACTCAGAATATCAGAGTGTTTGACTCAGTTTTGGAATAGGGGTACACCCATGCTAAACGCCTTGAACAGCATACAACTTAAAATAACAACGTGCTTGTCACGATTTTGCATAGGCGAATAAATGGTATATCACCACTTCACACCACTCGAACGCCGCTTACCTTTCCGTCGGTACCCCGGGCTGTGAAAGAGCTGCAACCGGAGGTGACCAGCGGCTAAATGGACAGCCCTTAAATATGCTCCGGAGAGGAAAGGGCGGTTTTTTGTGCTCGCACCTGAGCGTGATAGCCGGTACTGAAAGCAAACCAACTGGCGACGTCTGATGACGCGAGATAGTTGGAACTACGAAATGGACCAGGGAATCATGGGAATTGTGGTTTGTGGTTTAATAGCATAAAAAGGTCTAAACAAGTAGATGGGACTGTAAACCGAACTGTTGTATTCCTCTTAGGGTGTCCATACACGGGCTTTCCAGTATCATGTCCTTATATAGGCACAATTCGCCCTGCCCTTATATAGGCATAAAATCCCAGCCCTTATTTAGGCATTAAACCGTGCACTCCAAATACAGGCATGGTCTCTGACATCCGTCCACCCTAACGTCAAAACGGGTTCTTGAAGAACAGACCCTTAGGCTTCGGGAATTTCCCTAGCACAGGACTATTGAGTTCTTCAAGGGCTCATCTATTATGCATGAACCACTATTCCTTAGGGGTTCATTCATGACGTCTTCCGCTGTCCGACTCACGTCAATACTAACATTGTGAGGTACCTTTCAGGTATAAATATACCTTCCCTAGCCCTTGAAAACTAGAGGAGACCTCGACTTCAGAGGAGCCCGTTTCCTGGCCTGACGCACTGAGAAGACGCTGTCATCCCTGCACGAAGAGAGTCCAGCTTCCAGTGATCTGACTTCCCTTGCGGGGTGTTGGAGTTCGAGTCTGGCAAAGAGATTCCTACCTCTCTCATTCTTCAGGTATGGAGCTGACTAGAACCTAGAGGGACTCTTGGCATACTAGGCATACTAGGCATACTAGGTTTAACATACTCTTAGTATACCATAGTAAGGAATACTTCACCTACTTCATACCTCTCCCTATACCTAGGTTAGGTTAGGCACATTGGGGTAGAACTAGCTTAGCAACGCATCGTATGAGTACTTGCATTTTTAGTCTGTGTTATTTATGTAAATGCATATATACTAAAAGATAATGCTATCGCAGTATTATCTATTTCTACTGCTCACACTGTACATTATTTATCTCGCATACTGTCTTGTGATCGTAACAGCACATTTAACTTACACCAGAAACAAGACTGTTCAATAAATCTTTTATTGAAACGCCCGTCTATTCTTTCTGTGTAACTTTGAGGAAAACTAAGCATGCACGATTGAGCTGAGTGAAATAGTTATCTATTGTTTCCACGACTCTGGGACACGTTCTGATTCTAAAGGGAAACACAGTGGTCATGTCTTGCGGCTGCCAGAAACTACTCCCTTCTTGTTGTCAAAGAGTTTCTAGTGGCCTCTGAGCTAGCTGGCACAAGTAATTAAGTTTAATATACTCAATAGGGACATACTGACCTTAGTCCTATGTCAAACCTATAGGATATATTATTCCAATGCGCAGAGCCTATTAGGGAAATAGGAGCTACACTACATGGCGCCCAACGGTTTGGTAAGGCGGTAATTCAACGTTAGATACTGAGTAACTCAGCCGTGCTTTTCTCTCAGAGACCCCTACCCATATACTCCAAAAGACGTCTGGAGTGGGCAGGGTTAAGTATCCACCAAGGCTACATAGGGAAGAACCCTATATATTAGCTGTTTGGTTTGCTCAACGTTGAAGGATACAGTGTTCCAAAATATTGTGCACCTTATCTTTGTTTCCTTGAAACTTGTTCTACATTTTTCAAACAACAAAATGCCTGACTCCGTGACTGAAACCGGAAACGGTGAGGCTGCGGCTGATCCAGCCCAAGCAGCAGTTTTTAACAATACAGGTTTAAATGAAACCGAGGAGGGTGTTATAGACATCCATCCGAACTTAAGAAGAGCCATCACTCTAAAACGTATAAAACATGGCCTACCACCGAGAGGCGGTAGAGCAGTTTTCGTGATAGAGGCACATGAATCCTTTCAGACAGAGGTATTCTATTCATGGGTAATACTTCCTGAATCCAATCCAGTAACACATATATTTCACTTCTACAAAGAAGATGATCCACCAGAGGAATACATTCCTTTTGAGGATATAGAAATTCCATTAACATACCAAGAGCATCAACTCTGGTTTAAAGGCGCCCTAAAACATCACAAAAACATTACCAGGCTCGGTCCACTAGGTAGACCAGGAGCAACATGGACGATTCTAGCCGGCTACACACCTCATCCTGACATTGAAGAGATGTCAGACGAGGATTTACTTACTCAACTCACAGAGTTAATAAAAATCTACAGACAATTGGTTCAATATGTCATGCGGACTTTCACAGTCCAACCACCATTAACACTTCCAAATCCAACTCCCCAACAGGGGAATACACTAAAAATTACACCACAGACTCTCTACGCAGTCATGGGTAAAATGCCCACAAAACGTGAGCAAATTCCATTCTGGATAGCTCAAAAATTACTCAAATCGAAGCAGTATTTCCAAATACTAGCCCGTATGAGAAACACAGAATCCTAACAATCAGTTTACCGATGGGGATCACACCACAACTGGAAGACTGCACCACTTGGGGCTCAGTCTTTGCTGCCATTTATACTAAAACACATGGCATTCCGTCAATTGCGGTAATACCTGATGTCCTGAAACAAATTCAAAACGAATACGGGGCAGAGCCTGCTCTAAATTTAGGTATGAAGTTACTGAAAAATTTCGACCAGGTCTCAACAATAATATTATCTAATATTAAAGGAGAGGCAGCAGCAGTGGCGATCCGCCAAAAATTAAGGGAATTCGATGTTACAGAACATCAAACTGAGCTACCCAGAATAATTGAACAATCTTATGCAGAATTAGGCAGAGATAGTTTGGGTGGAAGACCTGAGAAGGACTCAATTAAACAAACTCCTACATCTTCTAAAAAGAAGTGGGAGACTAATAAACAAAAATCAAACGAGAAACGTTCTCAATCCCGAGGTAGGTCTCCTCAAAAGGAGCCCTCTGAAAGGAGGTATAACCTCAGGAATAGGGATAATTTGAGAAAACCTGACAGGTATCAAGATACTGATACACGTTCCTCTCGTCCCTTTCAGATCTCATCACAGACTTCGGAAAGAAGAGGACGATCATAACATAGAGAAGAACGCGTGAAATCGAAGGAAGATAAACACGCTCCAAAAAACAAAACAAAACCTCAATTCTCCAAAAAGAAAGTAGCAGGTCTGAAGATCAGACATGCCGAGAATACTGAGAACACAACTCAAGAACGGAGAATGGGCTCAGACAATGCTGGACAGTGCAGCAGAAGTCACAATAGTTCGCCAGAACCTGAAGGAACTTCTGGAGATAGTGGACTTGAATGAGTACATTACAGTTGAGACTGTAGACACCAGGGTTAGTACTCCACAAAAGTTATATGAAATAACACTCCGGATGGAGGGAGACAAACCTAGACAGGTGAAAGCACTTTTTGGGAAAGACTATCGAGGGGCTATGACATACTTCTAGCAGAAAAAGACTGGCCACCACAATTTGTCAGGGAGTGCCCACATGGCGAGGACATTATTATGCCTGCCTTCTCCAACCATATTCCAATTCATCTAAAATATACATATGCCAGGAAATGGGCAGTGGCCCAGGCCCCAGCATTATATAAAAATCATGTAGGATGGGATGAGGACTCACCTCACCATAAAATACATCTGAAACATGAACCAACTGCACAACGGCAGTACCCAATAAAGCAAGAAGCTAAGTCAGGGAGATCTTAGATCAACTTGAATACCAAGGGGTGATTGAAACATGCACCTCCTCAATGAACAATCCTTTGTTTCCTGTCTCCAAACCAGACAATACATATCGTCTAGTTTTGGACTACAGACACCTAAACACTTGTTCAAATACCTTTGCAGTGCAAAATGCACATAGCACAGCATTAATGAATAACATTGTGCGTAAAAATATAAAACAACATTAGACATCTCAAATGGTTTCTTTTGTCAAAACATAGCACCTGAAAGCAGGTACTTAACTGCATTCTCCATAATGGGGACCCAGCGTCACTTTTGTCGACTCCCACAAGGGTTCAAGAACAGCCCAGGATTATTCTCAGCGAGGGTAACGGAGTTACTACAAATTTATGACAATGAGGCATTGTCCTATGTCGATGACATATATCTGACAGACGATGACCTGAACAAACACTTGAACAGGGTGAGCACCATTATACTGGGCTTCGCCTCTGAGGGCTACAAGTTAAACTTTAAAAAGTCCCGAATTGCCCATCTCAATGTCCTATTTCTAGGATATGAGCTTTCAAGTGAAGGCAAGAGCTTGGCAGCTAACTTTCTAGAAAAGTGTGCGCTGCTCCAACCTCCAAAAACGCTAAAAAACTTACAATCCATTCTGGGTTTCCTAAATTTTGGAAGAACATACATTTTAAATTACGCAGAAAGGGTTAAACCTCTCTACGCATTAATCAAACCTGATTTTTCAATCAAAAATTGGACAAACGAACACACAGAAATCTTGCGTTCACTCCAGGCTAACATGTTAGCAACAAATCACTTACAAACACGCGTAAGTCAACGCTACCTGGTGATCCGAATAATTTCGGGTCAATACGGATTCACCTACTTAACCTTCAATGAGGGTGAGAAAATGCCAATTGCATACAATTCTCATTTGTACACCCAAGCGGAAATGCGCTTCAGTTCAACTGAAAAAATTCTAACAGCAGTTCAAACCGCTGTGGCAAAAGAAAGAGCCTTAGCCCAAGGGAAACGCATTATTGTCGTAACCCCAGTACCGGCTTTAGAAGCGGTCACAAAAGCAAGCATTCCAAATGCTAAAGCATTACATCCGAGATGGATACAATGGGTTAATTCTCTTGCTGCAACAGATGTTGAATATGTTTTTGATCCAGATTTAAAAACACAAGCATTCCTACAATATGAACAAGAATGTCCTCTGCCCACTGAGATTCTGCCTCTCGATCAGTACGAATTCATAATTTACACTGACGGATCCGCACAACCCGCAACAGGGGGTAAGCAAGCTTACAGTGCAGCGTGTGCAATCGTTAAAGGTCGCATGCGAGATGGCATCTTCAGACCAATGGTCACAAAAACTCAATCTCTAGGGGATTGTACAGCTCAGCGAGCTGAACTACAAGCATTCAAACTGGCACTTGAAAGTACAGATCGAGAATTCCCCACACTGATAGTGTGCGATTCCTTTTACTGTGTTCAGTCGTATAATGAATATATACAAAACTGGCTTGAAAATGGTTTCAAAGATGCGAAAGGTGGCACAATAAAGCACAAATTGCTTTGGGAACAAGTAGTTCAGTTGAAAACGAACTACCAAAGGCTCACGTGATCCACACACTGAGTCATCAACGTGATGGCGTTCACGTTGCAGGGAATTCATTGGCTGACGAAGCCGCAAAGGGGGCTGTTCAGACGGCTTCCGTAGCTGCGATCACTCGTTCAAAAACAAAAATAGACGGTGAGATAATGTTGGCTGTCAATGCTTCAAGCAAAGGCAGCAGTGCAGCGTTACCAAAAGTTTCCACTCAAGTACTCTTATGTAATTGATGCGAACAACGTTCCTTTTGCTCGAATCCCTGGAGTGGGGGATAGGGTAATTCCAAACAAGGAACGTAGATTAGGACTAATCCTAGCAGCACACGAAGGGATAGCTTCTGCCCATGCAGGTGTTTCTGCAACAGTATCTTTACTCAAGCAAAGATATTGGTGGCCTGGCATAAGAAAACAAACAAAGAACTATGTTTTAGAATGTGATATATGCCAACAGATGAAAGTCTCCACAGTGAAACGTCCTGCGCAGACGCCCCTGTTAATTTCAGATAAACCATTAGCTTGTGTTTACCTTGACCACTGCGGTCCCCTGCAAAGGGACGGTAACTATAAATATATCATGGTTGCAGTGGATTCTTGCTCTAGGTTCCTATGGTTATGGCCACAGCGCTCAGCTGATGCTCGAACTGTTATAAAAGATTTGCGAGTCTTTATCGGCACATACGCAATAGGCACGCTACATTCTGACCAGGTCCTGCGTTTAGCTCTCGGGCTTACAAAGAAGCCATGGCCAGTCTGGGCGTTGCATTGCGGTACTCCTCTCCATTCCATCCTGAGGGAAATTCGGTTGTGGAAAGGAAAAACCGGGACATAAAGCAGTCTATAACAGCTAGGGTATTAGGTTCGGGTGATGGGTGGGTCAAACACCTTAATGGGGTCCAACGCTCATTGAACAATCTGCCAAGAAGTTCTCTAGGGGGGTCACTCCATATGAGGTCCTATTTGGGACAAGAATGTGGGTACCAGACCTTGAACACGTAGGCACAGTGGTGGAAAATAAACCCTTTGATATCAAAGATCGTTTGGCTGTTTTACAGGAACTCAATGATTTAAGAACGAAACAAAGCAACGTATTCCTACAGCCAACCACCACTGGGGATCAACCGGCTGTCCCAGCAAGGCCTGTCTGGATTCCAAAAGTTGGGGATCTAGTCAGAGAAAAGATTGCGGACAAGAAGGAATTTGGACCTTCTTACAGACAACCAGTACCTGTCCTAGCAGTTCAAGGAACAAGAACAGTACTTCTGCCGCCCCTTGCTGGAAGAAAGGAGAAAAGATTTGTGTCCATCGACCTCATCAAACCACAGTATGTGGCCAATACTAAATAGTAGGCCTCGTGGACTCCGACCTAGTAGCATACACACTCCTCTCGCTACTATCCAAGAGGTTCAGACTGAAAGACTGATAACAATTGGGAATTCAGCAGTAACAGATGAAGGACTAAGCAACAATGCAATGGAACTCATCCCTCTTGAACACCAAGTAACAGTTCGTCCAAATACACCTGTCTACACCAACGTAGCAAGTGATGAACTGGTTCCAGTGATTTCTACAAATCCTGATGCAATTCCAACAATTGATAGAACTGCTTCTGGCTATTTCATTAACTTTGATACGTTCTCAGAAGATCCGAGTGAACCTGAAACGACGCCAGCATCATTGAAATTCAAGCAGCAAGTACAAGACTTTCTTCACTTTCTGAAAAAAACGTATTTGGTTTCTCCATGGATTGAACTCTGGATTACATCTGGACTTTTTGTTTTCCTGCTCTGGCTAGCTTTGGTAACAACTGTGAGCGTGCTTATAAGTGGCAGATACATCCATGTGAATAATGAAGGAAAAGGCGTGAACGTACTTTTGAAACCGCATAAATCTTCCCATCGTGAAGCAAGAGACTTGTCATCAGTGAACATCACAGCTGTTCCTATACAGGATGGTATAGTGTGGGACAAAACAGATTTTGAAATCTTCGGCCCGACGGAACAATTGAACATTCCACATTTGTTTAAAATTTCACTAAGTGATCTAATTACGTCCAGTACCTATTCTGATGATTGGGACTTTGAGACTGTTAACGACATAATGTTTGACTTAGAAAAATCTGCTGCATTTTCTAAAAATGAATATTTCGAGGGTTCATCAGACTATGAACAACTGTATTGTTATAATCACTATGGTCATCATTATTTGCATAAATCTGCATATCCAAGAAATGTGTTTATGTTTAACCAATGGGAGCATTGTCCTACACCACCTAAAGGTAGTTCAAAAACATTTGCCAACAAGTTTCCATATTTTTCAGGTTACAATACATCTGATCCAGAAATGTTTTACTATAACAATGTAAACAAGACAGGACTGAAAATTATGTTAACAAATACAAAACAGATTTATTCTGCACTATTTAATGCCCAACTGTCTAGACAGGGTTTCGACTTTTGGAAAGACACAATAGACACAAAAACTGTCTGGGGTACTAAAGATTGGCAAGTGCAGGGGATAGAAGCTTTATTTAGAGCCTGCATCATCCCTGAACAAATAATGTTTTTGAATGAAACTGTCCAACAAACATCTTGTCTTGGACTAGCCAAGATAAAAGAGATGAACACACCTTTTGTACCAAAACCTGCCACTGATAATAATACAACGGCAGTGGTGACAGTTGACAATATACTACAACTCAACAGATCTAATCCTGATTGGAAAAAATGGTTGATCTGGCCCATAGACACGAATAACTGTCAGGAAAGATTCCTGAATAAAACTCAGGGATTTACTATTCATAGGCCAGACCCAAGATACGTCCAAAGACAGCATCCGGGGGTAGTAACAACATACAGTGTAGGAAAATTATGCCTCGATTGGCTGCAGAAATCTACACTACAGGATGTGAAACAACACTTAACCTTACTTAAAAAGGACGCAGCCCTTAGGGAATTCTTGCTTGGACCAAGAAAACCGCGTCAAAAACGTTTCATATATGCCGGCATTTATGCTGCCTATAATGAAGCATGGAAAGTATCACAGATGGAGGCCGCAGAACGAATACGTGAACTTGATCGTATTAATTTAGAGAAAACACTCTCTGTGGTCGACAATGGGTTAACAACTTTGTCCTCCAGAATATATTCATTGGATGGCATTGTATCCTCTGCTATCGACATACTAGAACAAGATTTGGTGATGTTACAACAAGGCCAATCTCAATTACGTTCTATTGTGTTATTAAGCTGGACGCTGCAATCTTTGCGAGCAGGGTATGTGCCTTGGCGTTTTATCAACACAACGGCTCTGTTTGCAGAATACAATCTCACTGATAAACAGATCGAACTGGCACAAAGAGGAGCAAAGTATACAGTGCTGAGCATTGAAAAACTGGAAAAGTTACCATTCACAGTGGCAGAAAAACCAGCTACAGAATGGCTTATTCATGGCAAAATAATATTACCTGTGAGTAATTTTCAGTTTCAGTATTGCCTCAGACAAATGCAAGCAGGCAAATATGAAAGGTTGGGTAAGGAATACATTAAGACATCTTGGGATTTACCGTATACATATAGATGTTGGAGTGGGGATCGTGAAGTGTTTTTGAGCGGTACACACTGTAAACGTGCACTGAGCGGTTCACTTATATGTCAGGACATTTCTTTACACGGGGCTTGTAATGGTTCTGTGGCAAATTTGTCTTGCAAACAGCAGGGTACACCGGCTGCTGTGATTAATCCAACGTTTGGACAACTTTCAAATGGGAGTTATCTCATGTTGAATGATCAGAGCTGCTGCGGCATGCTGCCAGGCATCCCATATCTAGTAACGGTCTACTCCAGGGTCACTTGCTGTATGCAAGTATTGTTTGCCCCAATAGACACAGTCAGGGAGTCGCCTCTATGGCCTTCGCTGAACGTCTCTTTTATAAGATTTGATACTTTGAGCAGAATGAAAGCCATGCTTTTACAGCAAACAGTGCCTTTGACCTCGGCCAAAGAAACCTATGATCTACAAGTAGCAAGGACTTCGGCTGAGATACAGACTTTAATACGTACAAACTGCCCTATACATTTTGTAGAAATGATAGGTCGTATCTTTAACATGTCTGATACAACCGGAATTGTACATGTATTTAAGAGCATCTGCTCCGGTCTGTTAGCACCTTTCCAGGCAATACTCGGAATCATCCCGAACTTTGCACATTCGGTGTTTGGTGGCATACCATTAATTCTAGCACTTGTTGCCGGAATTCTATTTCTCTTCCTGCTATTGCGCTATGGCCAGCCTATTCGCAGACATCACTCCGAGCGAAATGGAGAAAGCTCTCCTTGAACGAAAGTGCCGTGAGCAAATAGTACGGCTTTTGGGCATGACTTCGTCTACGGGACCTTAATACAACTTGGTTCCTGTCATTCAGACCAATCTGGCAAGATTGCATCTTACCTGTTCTACGATGCCTGCAATGCGGTGAAGAATGCGTGTTGGACACCTGTCTAACATTTCCATCAGCAACGCCAACGGATGTCGATACTCTGCTGGTCCCGATAACGGCCCATGCTCTGTGTTGTCCCCAGAGGCTACCAATCCTGATGTCAGCATTCATTGAGATCTCACAGACGCTTCCGGCTGCTGCTGAGGTACGAGAAAGATCTACAGGCACACAGGTAACAACGGACGCGAACATTGCTGCGGCTTCCTATGCTGAAAGCGGTGCTTCCCATCTCTGTGCAATTAATCTACTACACGAGGTGTTCCAACTGACACCAACTACAGTGGATGATGTTTTGTCTATAGAAATAGATGATCTCATGTTTACACCAGACCCGTAAACTGACTCTGATTCAGCATACAGTGTTCCAGAGATGCAGTAACAATTTGGCCTTCATTTTTAAAACAACTTGGAACTCTACCAATATTGAACTTTTTTCCCATTTTTTGAACGAAAATGGCACATCAATCTGCTTAAAGTAGAACTAGCCTTATAGTACAGACTTCATGGTACTTCCACGGACACTTAGTCATCTTGTGTGTCTAAAACAGTTCATTCATTTTCATGACATGAAATGACTTTGATTTTTTGAAAAACTTATCGATCATTTTCTGTCACATGTAAATATTACTGCTTCTTTCATTCCAATTGCATTTATATTCGAACTTTATGCCTGAAATGAAAAGCATTTGCTTCAAATGTACAGTACCTTTTGCATTCTAATAGGTTTTTTTAAATACCTTTTAAATGGTTTTATGAAATATTTTAGCAATATGCGGTACTCCATTTAAAGTTTAGCATTTTAAATGTTTAGCATTTTAGTATTATCGTACACACGAAAGTGGAGTGGGTGTTGTATTCCTCTTAGCGTGTCCATACACGGGCTTTCCAGTATCATGTCCTTATATAGGCACAATTCGCCCTACCCTTATATAGGCAGAAAATCCCAGCCCTTATTTAGGCATTAAACCATGCACTCCAAATACAGGCATGGTCTCTGAGATCCGTCCACCCTAACGTCACAACGAGTTCTTGAAGAACAGACCCTTAGGCTTCGGGAATTTCCTAGCACAGGACTATTGATTTCTTCAAGGACTCATCTATTATGCATGAACCACTATTCCTTAGGGGTTCATTCATGACGTCTTCCGCTGTCCGACTCACGTCAATACTAACATTGTGAGGTACCTTTCAGGTATAAATATACCTTCCCTAGCCCTTGAAAACTAGAGGAGACCTCGACTTCAGAGGAGCCCGTTTCCCGGCCTGACGCACTGAGAAGACGCTGTCATCCCTGCACGCAGAGAGTCCAGCTTCCAGTGATCTGACTTCCCTTGCGGGGTGTTGGAGTTCGAGTCTGGCAAAGAGATTCCTACCTCTCTCATTCTTCAGGTATGGAGCTGACTAGAACCTAGAGGGACTCTTGGCATACTAGGCATACTAGGCATACTAGGTTTAACATACTCTTAGTATACCATAGTAAGGAATACTTCACCTACTTCATACCTCTCCCTATACCTAGGTTAGGTTAGGCACATTGGGGTAGAACTAGCTTAGCAACGCATTGTATGAGTACTCGCATTTTTAGTCTGTGTTATTTATGTAAATGCATATATACTAAAAGATAATGCTATCGCAGTATTATTTATTTCTACTGCTCACACTGTACATTATTTATCTCGCATACTGTCTTGTGATCGTAACAGCACATTTAACTTACACCAGAAACAAGACTGTTCAATAAATCTTTTATTGAAATGCCCGTCTATTCTTTCTGTGTAACTTTGAGGAAAACTAAGCATGCACGATTGAGCTGAGTGAAATAGTTATCTATTGTTTCCACGACTCTGGGACACGTTCTGATTCTAAAGGGAAACACAGTGGTCATGTTTTGCGGCTGCCAGAAACTACTCCCTTCTTGTTGTCAAGGAGTTTCTAGTGGCCTCTGAGCTAGCTGGCACAAGTAATTAAGTTTAATATACTCGATAGGGACATACTGACCTTAGTCCTATGTCAAACCTATAGGATATATTATTCCAATGCGCAGAGCCTATTAGGGAAATAGGAGCTACACTACAGAACCAGAGGTTCACGTTATTTGTAGTACGATGTCTCTGGTCATGTTAATTCGACCGAGTTAACCTACATTAAAAACGTAACATGATATTATCATTAATCTGCTCATTAGGTCACGAGTAATTGCAAATATTGGTGTTGTTGATAAAGAATAATAATAAATGCTAGTCGTACTCTTAGTGGATTGAAAAGTAACCAACACACACAATCACGGCCCTGTTGTCAAGAGTAATAGTGTTGATGAGATTTGTGTTTTAATTACTGTTATATTGATCTCCCTTGGTGTTTAACAGGGGAGCAATACGGTTGGGCCATGTTGTCGTTACGCTTCTTATGTGCTGTTAGCAGTGTGTGATATTCCTCGAGGTGTTGGTAAGTGATGGCAGATGCTCATGTTTTTGGTAGCACACTAAATACACAGCGCGCCCGCAAGCCAAGTGTGATAAAATGGTGGTCCTTGATGTTTATGTGCAATCCATAACAGTTTTGTTTCTCTAAAGTTAAGGGTGCTTCAGATTGCATCCTTGGACCTCATAGTGTATGGCAAGCAGTGCGGCCCTGTTGGTTATAATGTTGCCCACAGTATATCATCATTTAAACCATTGCTGTCACAGCGTAATTTGTGTACCCATCTCTCTTCTTTGATGAACAAGAATCTTGTTACATCATTGATGTGAGCTGCAATATATGGTTGCTCCAAAACAGTCCAACTGAGTGCATCCGCTGTGTGTTTGAGGTCAAGAAAATGATTGGTTAGTTTGGTGGCTTGTTTTTTACACCGGATTGTGCTCTTGTGCTCCAAAATTCTTAGTTTGACCTTACGGGTTGTCATGCCCAAATATCGAAGGCCGCATGGGCATGTAACTAGGTAAATCAGCTTTTGGCTGTTGCAATTTGTGTGTCGAACCTGTGACCATGGCCTATCCGTGCCTATATCTATTGTAGTTGTGTGTTTCGTCTGAGGACACGCCGCACAATTCCCGCACGGAAAGTGCCCTTTGACTGCTGGCAGGCTCCATAGAATGTCCTGAGTGGAGGGTGGCTTGGTTCTTGGTCTTGTGTGGATTGTCCCTCAAGTTAATACTCCTTTTGAATGCAAATAGGGGTTGAGGGATCGGATTGTTGCCTATATTCAGGATCCGCCAATTCTTGCGCACACTTTTTTGTATCCCATTAGAAATAGCACTGAATGTGTTCACGCATGTGAGTCTAGACATCCCTGCTTTCAATACGGGTGGCTCGATTAATGCTTTTATATTGTTGTTAGATGCGCACTTAAGAGAGCGACGTATGAGTTTCTTGGGGTAGTTCCTCTATGCAAGTTGAATGGAAAGATTTTAGGCATGTTCAGTGAATTTCTCCTTTGTAGAGCAATTCCTCCGAATACGGAGGAATTGCCCATATGGCAAGTTATCACGAGCGATTTAGGGTGGTAACTGTTGCATGATAACAAGGAGTTCCGTGCCATAGGTTTCCTGTAGAGCTCAGTGCCCAAACCTTCTGTCGTCGGATAGATTTGTATATCTAGAAAGGGCAAACTTTCTTTGCTGAACTCAACTGTAAATCTGAGGAAGTCATTCCTGGTGTTCAACCATTGCTGAAAGTTGGAAATGGTGTCAGGTTCGCCTCTCCAAACGATGAACACGTCATCGATATATCTCTTCCAGGTGAGGATCCGATCCTTGTATGGGTTGATGTCTGACAATACGTGCTCCTGTTCGAATAAATGGACGTAAAGATTCGCAAGGCTGGGCGCAAAAACACTGCCCATAGAGGTGCCTGACGTCTGCAGGTATATGGTGTCTTCATATTGGAAGTAAATTTCTTTCATGGCTATCCTGGCACACTCCATGATGAAGTGTACAGGCGAAATGGTGTCCAGATTCCAGTTATCAAGTAGCGTTCTCACTACATCTAGAGTCTCATCCTTGGGGATGCAGGTATATAAGGATTCGACATCGAACGGGACGAAGTAATCCGTGGTGATGTCAAATTGTATATCTGGTAGCAATCTCAGGATGTCCTTAGTGTCTTGGAGATATGTTGGCATCTCACGAACCATCGGACGTAGAAAGTGATCGACAAAACTAGATAAGGGTTCTAATAGAGAACCTATGCCCAAGGTTATCGGTCCCCCAGGTGGTGGTCTCTGGGCCTTATGTATCTTCTGCAGTACATAAAAGTAGGGCATCACAGGGTATGGGGTGGTTAGATAGCTTGCCTCTTGGGTGCGTTATCCATCCTTCAACTTTAGCCTCCTCAATGAGGTCTGCAATTTCTCGTGTCAGTCTTGTAGTGGGGTCAGCTTTGAGTTGTCAATAGGAATGTCTGTCTCCAAGATCTCTTGATGTTTACCTAGCGGTCGGTTCTTGGGTAGACATTCCCGATGCAACTGACCTCTTCAACGGGCTATTCCTAATATGTTCGAAAGTTGTAGGTGTGTCTGACTAAATATTGATATATCGGTCTGACACTTACCTAAATAACGGGTAAGAATAAATCATAATAACATGTACTATGCACTTTTCATGGCAGACTGTTGAGTACATGTGACTCACGCTACTTTGTACTACTTGTTCTCAGACACAAGCATTTGATTTTTTCTTTGTCACTTTTGTCTTTCACAGATAACACCAGTAAATCGTTGTTCACCAAAAGTAATATTACTGGTTTTGTATGTTGTATCTGTTTATAATTTTTACATTCAGATTACGATTTTTCACTGTTTCACGAGTCTATGTACGCAGTAGCACTTGATTTCTAGGTCCTGAAGAAGGCAGCGACACCTTTATGGGTCAAACTGGCCGAAACATGTAGACCTGTCCATCTGTCACATTGCAGTAAACATCTTTTATAGTACAGATGCACTGTTTTTTAATCCAGACACTAGGAGTGAGTCAATAAAGTTTTTTTCGCTCCCAGTAGTTTGTTTTAGTATCACACACTTCACTTAGTTTCATATCTTTTCTGCACTGCGCCCTCACCCAACCAGCCTAGTGCTTCACATCTGGAGGATTTTAGTATATCCTTTGTAGAGTAGGAATCAAAAACATCCCTGAGCTCCCCCCTCACAGTGAGGGGGTTGTAGCCCTTGGCGGGGCTAGGTGTCTCCGCCAAGAGGAGAATCCCAGATGATGAAGCATGCCACCTCGGTGGGTGATGGGATTTCGTCCCAATTAAGTGGACTCTTCTAGTAGTAATTAGGTCACGTTGCTTGTGTCTTTCTGTAGTGCCATTCGAACATGTCAGACCCGAGGATACTTTGTGTTTTGCAGTAACTTTTGGGGAATTTATCCTCGCCGGTCTTTAAAACTTCCCTTGGACCCTCTACTCCCAGTGTGTTCTTTCCACTCTTAATCCAGCCACGTTACTGCCCCTCCCTTCTGAGAATGATAAGATTGATAAACATGACTGTATCTTCCGGACGGAAGAAGAGACGGAGGGACGGGTAGACCTGACTGATGTTCCCTTATCTGACCCACAAGGGGAACTATATGTCGATGGCTCGTGTTTTAAATTACCAGATGGCACTACAACTGCTTCGTATGCTATCACCACGCTGCGTAGATTAGTTGAGACATCACGAGTTCCTTACCAATCGGCCCAGGCTGCTGAACTTGTTGCCTTAATACAAGCTTGCGAATTGAGTGAGGCATTGGTTGTCAATATTTATACTGACAGCCAATACGCCTTCGGAGTCGCACATAACTTTGGGCGACTCTGGGCTGAGAGGGTTCCTTACTTCGCATGGCACTAAGATTCATTAATGGCACCTCATATTGAGGGTTTTGTCTGTTTTGACACTCCCTAAGAAATTGGCTATAGTAAAGTGTAGTGCCCACCGGAAAATCACTGATGATGTAGGGAGGGGAAATGCTTTTGCAGATCAGACAGCTAAGGAAACAGCTCGGACTAAAATGAAAAGAATGTTTGTAGCAGGCCCCGCTAGGTGGGTGCCTGAAGTTACTATGTTTGAGAATACACTTGGGAATGTGAAAGAGATACAAAGTGAGGCCACAATAGAAGAATTAGCACTGTGGCAAGAAAGTACAGCACAATTGAACGATGAGGGATGTTGGATTGACAAGTCAGGGAAGCAGAGATGGATGTTGTCAGATGCATATGTTCTCCCTGTGGTTACGATGGCCCATGGCCCAGCCCATATTAGTGCTAAGGGTATTTGCAAATTGTTAGACCCTGTATGGCAGAACGATAATATTTCTAAGACAGCAGCCCATTTAGTGAAATATTGTATGGTGTGCATGATGCACAATCCTGGAAAAGGTACCCCTACCCCACCGGGTAATTTTGCACTGCCCACTTTCCCTTTTGAGGTCCTTTAGATGGATTACATCGAACTAGATAGGTGCAATCATTTGAAGTATGTTTTGGTGGTTATCGGTGCTTTTAGTAAATGGGTTGAGGCTTATCCCACTAAAGACAATACGGCCGTTACGACTGCAAAGGTACTCCTGAAGGAGTTCTTCCCTCGTTTCGGCTTGCCCCGTTTGATTTGGAGTGATAACGGAAGTCATTTTAATGCCAAGGTCATTCAGTTAATTTGTGATGGTTTGCACATAAAGCAGAAGTTTCATGCTGCTAACCACCCGCAGTCAGCAGGTTTGGTTGAAAAGTACAATGGTACTCTCAAACTGAAATTGCCAAAGATTCAGGAGACAACTGGGTTACAGTGGTCAGATGCATTACCGTTAGCTCTTTTGTCGACAAGTACAACAGCACATTCTAAGATAGGATGGTCACCATACGAGGCCGTGTTTGGACGCCCGGCAAATGTCTGGGGCGTCCCCGGTGGTTCTCGGATTTTGAATATCCATTGCTTATTGACTATCTTGCTCAGTTAACTGAAAGTTTGCGTTTTATTCACCAACAGGTCCGGGATACCCTGCCAGCGGCACCAGAGGGGCCCGGACACTGCATTCAGCACGGGGACTTTGTCCTCGTTCATAATATTCAGCAGAAGAAAAGTTTGGAGCCGCACTGGAAGGGGCCATTCCAAGTCTTGCTGGCAACACACACCGCCATCAAAGTTTCTGGCCGTAAGAACTGGATTCATGCATGGAGAGTAGGAGAGTGCCCCTGCCGTTGCCCTATGACCAGTGGGTCAAGGAGGGGGTAGCTGACCAGGAGTGTGAACAGATACCTCGTTTTGTTCCATTTAGCGACGCTGTCCTTACATGGAGCAAAGTGACAAGGAGAACGACAACATCCTGAATGAGGCTGTTCTACCGGAAATACAGTTATCTAGGAGCCCCTTTCCACTGATCCCTCTGTGCCTGGAGTCACTAGGTACAATTTGCGCCCTCGGCTAAAGAACGGTGCACAAAAGGAGAAGTCAGATTAGTTAGGGATGGACTGTGTAAGTTAGGGTGTACTTTGCTATAGTACCAACGGAGCTAGTTTAGGGCGAGGCGAGATTTGTGCACTGTTTGAACATTGGACAGGATAGATTAAAAGTATCCCCCTGGGGGTACTTTATCCTGGTTGACGTGGGAACCCGAGCTTAGGACAGAGCAAGCTCCACCGCCGGTGCTCAAGAGTGCCAACGTTTTGATGAACAGTAGGAGCCTGTACCAGTGAGGCTCTGACGGACACTGGGAACTTGTATCGTTTTCTTGCTGGCATTTTGGCCCCTTCCCCCTTTGCTTTATCGTTTACCATGCTTCCCTTTGGCAGGATAGTTGCTGACGAAGAGCAGCCAGTGATTCCCCTTGTTTCTATACGTACATTGTGGCCTACAAAAAGAAAAATATTGTGTATTGTTCTTGTGGTATTACTGCTATTGATTTTGGGTGGGGTGTCCTGGGTTTTGGAATGTGATCAGGATGCACCGTCATGTACTAAACATAAGGTTATTTCTAAAATGCGCACCAAAAGGACAGCCCCGAGTAATGTCTTTCTAGACACACATAAAAGATTTTTGGGAGAAGGTACAGCTTGTTATCCCACCGAATCTGTTACAAGTTTGTGGACTGCTTACCCATTGTCACTGGTCAATTATACGTATACCCGCCCAGCTTAATTCGTAGAGGTAAGGGGTGAGTTTGGAATGGGGTATCCTGGTCCTTGTCTATATTACAGGAAGCACAAGGAAAGGGATATCCGGGTTGTGACAATAATACATATTGTGATAATTTGTATATGAGAGAGCAGAACATTACCTTAGTGGGCTGGCATTACCAAGATTTAACGGTTACCCGAAAAGCTGGATATTATCCCGCATGTTGTCCGATAGTAAACAGTACTGATGCATTCTTGTATGTCAATTGTTCTGAAATAATATTGTTCAAAAATATGATGTCTCTAGTGAAAAAGAACGATCCGAGTACGGTAGGGATGAATACCAGATATGCCCCTGTAGATTATCAAGGTCCATTTTATGCACACCCGGGATTTTATTTTTTGTCTAATGGTACTTATTCAAATGTTCATAATGGTACAGATGATGTTGCTTTAGGAATGGTGCTCCCTTTAGGTGTGCCTTGTAAGTACAGTAAGCCAAAGATACGGTGGGTAAAAAGAACGTTGACAGCAAAGTTCTGTGATGGAGTGACAGATTTGGAAGTCAATAATTATAGTAATGGTATCACCTTTGGGTATATTCTCTCCTCCATTATTACCTTTGGTGGTACCGCTATGGCCAGAGGTGAAAGAGCTAGAGAATATTTTGGATGTAAGCTACAGATACTGTCGAACTCCACAGTAGCAGCTTTGCGTGACATCACCACCCAATTAGAAAGTATGCGAATATACTCTGAGCAGACCAGATATGCAGTTGATTTCATCCTAGCTAAGAGCGTTGGTGTGTGCACAGTAGTAGGAGACCAGTGTGTAGTCGGGGGAAAAAAATATTACCCAATACATTTTAGACATTCTAGAAAACGTGAAAGGAATGGAGAGTGGGAACTGGAGTTGGTCATTGTTTGGTGGATGGGGTTGGATCCTTGAAAAGGTGATTTATTTCATTGTGATTTTGGTTCCTTGCTGTGTTTTAGTCCAGTGCCTTCCCTTATGTTGCTCTTATTGCACCACTCTCCTCACTCCTAAAGGAATATCAATTCATGATACTAATGCAACAATCATGCTTCAGAAAGAGTTCAAAGACCTTATGCAGATAGACGAGGGTATTTTCGAATCCTCTTCCCTCCTTACCGTTTCCCGTCCTGAAGCTGAGAATATGGAGTGCTCCTAAAAATGTATTCATGATTTGTTGAATTATATGTCTTTCTCATTATTACACAAAAAATTGCTTAGCTCATGCTAAAATGAGTGTCTGTTAGAATAAAAATTATGTTTTTGCGTGGTTTTATGTAATTTAGCATTGGCAGCGCCATTTTGTGTATAGGCGCCATTTTGTATTGTGATCAAAACTAATTTTTTTTGCTATTTCCGAGAAACGGCCTTCTCTAGGTTATGTTTCTTCGGAGCTGAGTTCTGTTACACTAATGAATGCACTGTTCTTATTAGCGCATACCTTTCTTCTTAGATGTAGGCCTTCTCCCACTTGTCTAGTGGCAGGCACAGGCAGAGTGACCTTGAATGATAGATAATGTGTGCCCGGCCTCAGAATCGAAACTTACTCCTTTGTAATTTACTGTCCAGCTGCATCTCTCTGGAAAATTCCATTGTGGGCGTGCCTTCATTGGTTCTGAAATGTACATAATGTATCGTTATGCTTGTTGATGTCAGTCCCTCTGCAGCACTCCTTAGCGACTGGGCAGATAGGGCTCCGCTCTGAGCGTACTCTTAATAAACAGATATTGGTTTGTATTCTCTACTGTCTGACCGACTCTTCCTTTGGTATGGAAGGCTGAGAGTTGGTCTTGTGTGACCCGGGCGACCCGAATCGGGTCATTTCCTTCAAAGGTCGCGGTCTAATTGCTTATAGCAAGGAACAGGCGCAGATGATTAATTTGATGAGGCTGTCTTCTAGAAGGTGTTTTAGAATGTTCACAAAGGTCGCGTTCTAATTGCTTATAGCAAGGAACAGGTACAGGAGATTAATTTGATGAGGGCTGTCTTTCGGAAGGTTCATGTTGAGGTCATCTATGCTGGTTGCTTGATGCTTATTCTAGTGGATTTTCTTGATGTTTCAGTGGGGCCTAAAACTGATCTTGCATATGCATGGTAAAACATTTGTAAAAGCTATTAAGCCTTTTCAAACAAACCGGGGAACACCAGCTGCAGCTAGCTACTATCATCATCATAACTTTATTTCGATCTCCAGGATCATAAAAGTACACCAACTTAAGAACATAAAACATTCAGTTAATATCAAGATGGATTTCACTTAAAATAAGGTCGTATAAACAATTAAAATAATTCAGTTTCATCCTAGGTCGAAATATACATAGAACTAAAAAGATTAATAGCCAATTAAAACATTCCTAGTTCAACTTTAAGGTGCATAGGTTTGGGCCTCAAAGATTTAAAAACACATATTAATCATGTAACAATCCAGGTGCTGAATTGTCATCAGTTTTGACACCAGGACTAACTTATTCCTATGTGTTACATCCCGAAACTTCCTCTTAGTGCAAAGTAGCAATAAAGTGCTATATGAATTTGAACACTGCTTCAAACAGTTAAACTCTAAAAATCATTGTTTAGTATATGACTATACTAGACTGACTTCAAGACCCTGATTTGTGATCTACATCATGTGTGCTTTATTGACTGCTGTATAATATGCCCCAGATAAGGTTTGCGTCTTAGTACGTATTACCCACATCCAACCCAGGAATTTAGCTACAGATATTGCACACTGCTCCGATGAGTTTGTACATAATATTCTCAGTGCGATGATGCTGCTTCTAGTACCCAGATTTTTACATAATGGCCTCAACCATTTTTTCTGTGGAACCTCATAGGCTGGACAAACAAAGAGAATGTGGGAATACGTTTCCATTTGATCTACACATAACTGGCATTTGCTATCATCAGTGTTGTACCATTTGCATGTGAGGTATTTTAGCGAGAGGGTGCCCACCTGCAGAAGGTTTTTTAAATGAAGGCTCAAAAGGGGGCCGGATTTGACTCTAAAAATCTCTGCAACTAGCTATTACCAACAGCATTTAATATGAAAGCCACACCCCCGGCCCAATTATTCTTTAATGCAGAATAATTGGGCCGGGGGCGTGGCTTTCTGGTTTTCCATCTACGCACTACTGATCGCTTTAGCGCCGGGACACCTCTGTTTGAGGTAGCTGTCGCGCTCTACAAGTGTCTGTATTATTATTATTATTATTAAGGAAGCTCCAGAGAGTACAAAACTCAGCAGCTTATCTGGCCTTGGTAGCTCCACACTTCTCCTCTGCCTCAAAGGCATTAAAACTCTGCACTGGTTGCCAGCTGGCAAATCAATTGGATCACTGACAGAATATCGACACACTAATATCAACCTACAGAAATATCGGGACATAAATATCGTTGTCAAAAATGTCAACCTCCTATCTTCATAATGGTAAGTACAAAAATATTGAAAAACAAATATCGTTGTTAAAAATATCGAAGTACAAAATATCGGTTTTTATATGTATTATAAATAATGTAAAGTAAATTAAATAATACATTTTACTTAACAAAAATTTTGATTTATTTGTACATTTTAACAATTATAAGTAATAAATGTAATTTAAAAATAAATTAAACATACATATATAAAATGTAATATATATATATTTACTTAAAAATAATTAATAAATAATAATTTTAATTAATTATAAAATGTTAGAAATATATTAAAAAATAAAATAAAGATAAATACATATATACATACACCTGTAACATACAAATTTAAAAAAAATTATAATATAAATTAAAATATTAAAGTATGTAATATTTTTAAACCTACATTTTAAACTACATTTAGTGCAACGGTAGGGAAAGTGTTGGATAGTGGAGGGTAAAAAATTACTATTCCCACTCCAGCGAGTGCAACAGTAGGGAAAGTGTTGGATAGCGGAGGGGAATAATTTACTATTCCCACTCCAGCGATTGCCACAGTAGGGAAAGTGGTGGATAGCGGAGGGAAATAATTTACTATTCCCACTCTAATGAGTGCAACAGTAGGGAAAGTGTTGGATAGCGGAGGGTAAAAAATTACTATTCCCACTCCAGCGAGTGCAACAGTAGGGAAAGTGTTGGATAGCGGAGGGGAATAATTTACTATTCCCATTCCAATGAGTGCAACAGTAGGGAAAGTGTTGGCTAGCGGAGGGTAAAAAACTACTATTCCCACTCCAGCGAGTGCAACAGTAGGGAAAGTGTTGGATAGCGGAGGGTAAAAAATTACTATTCCCACTCCAGCGAGTGCAACAGTAGGGAAAGTGTTGGATAGCGGAGGGGAATAATTTACTATTCCCACTCCAGCGAGTGCAACATTAGGGAAAGTGTTGGATAGCGGAGGGGAATAATTTACTATTCCCACTCCAATGAGTGAAACAGTAGGGAAAGTGTTGGATAGCGGAGGGTAAAAAATTACTATTCCCACTCCAGCGAGTGCAACAGTAGGGAAAGTGTTGGATAGCGGAGGGTAAAAAATTACTATTCCCACTCCAGCGAGTGCAACAGTAGGGAAAGTGTTGGATAGCGGAGGGGAATAATTTACTATTCCCACTTCAGCGAGTGCAACAGTAGGGAAAGTGTTGGATAGCGGAGGGGAATAATTTACTATTCCCACTCCAATGAGTGCAAGAGTAGGGAAAGTGTTGGATAGCGGAGGGTAAAAATTACTATTCCCACTCCAGCGAGTGCAACAGTAGGGAAAGTGTTGGATAGCGGAGGGAATAATTTACTATTCCCACTCCAGCGAAGTGCAACAGTAGGGAAAGTGTTGGATAGCGGAGGGGAATAATTTACTATTCCCACCCCAATGAGTGCAACAGTAGGGAAAGTGTTGGATAGCGGAGGGTATTAATTTACTATTCCCACTCCTGCAAGTGCAACAGTAGGGAAAGTGTTGGATAGCGGAGGAGAGAAAAATACTATTCTCACTCCTGCAAGTGCAACAGTAGGGAAAGTGTTGGATAGCGGAGGGGTAAAAATTACTATTCACACTCCAGCAAGTGCAACAGTAGGGAAAGTGTTGGATAGCGGAGGGGTAAAAATTACTATTCCCACTCCAGCAAGTGCAACAGTAGGGAAAGTGTTGGATAGCATAGGGGTATAAATTACTATTCCTACTCCTGCAAATGCAACAGTAGGGAAAGTGTTGGATAGCGGAGGGGTAAAAATTACTATTCCCACAGAACAAAATTCAAATTTAAAAACAAAGAAAAAATCAACTACAATACAAAATATAATAAAAAAAACAAAAATAAAACATATATAAAAATATAAAAATGAACAAAATATATAAAAATATTTAAATGTAGCAAAAATCTAAAATTGACATAAAAATTTACATTTTTAAATTTAACAATTTACAAACAAATAAATATTTTGTAATAGAAATTAATCTTAATCAAAAAATTAAAAATTACATAAATGTAATATTTATTTTCCTAACCTATAACACCACACAATTTACAACACACATCTAAATTAAACAAAAAAGTGTACCTCTACTATGGACCGCACCCCACCCCGGCCTCAACACCGCACACGTTCCAGCTTAGCAGACTTCCTTGACGCACATGGCTTGCTAGACACCTGGCGGTTTAAAAATCCACAAACACAGCAGTATACCTTTCACTCCGGGGCTCACAACAGCCTCTCACGTATAGATTACATACTTACAGCTACAGATAATGTGGTAAGGTTTGGGGCAGTATCGCACCTACCCAGGGGAATTTCCGACCATTCCCCAGTGATGACGGAGTATGTATCACATACTCCAACGCAATGTCGTATGTACCCAATATTTCTTGGAAAAACGGTAACACCGGGCACGGTGTATTTTACATTAGACTGGCTTGTCAACTCTAGACTAAATTGATTATATATACAGTGAAGAACACAAAAACGAATCCAGAACAAATATAAACAATTTATAATTTTTTGTTGCTGTTCTTATCTCTTTTTATATTGAAAATTCTTTTTTTTTTTAAATAATATATAAACAAAGATAAATATATTTACAGTCTAAATGCTAATCTATGAACCACATGTATTCTCTCCCTTGACAATTGATACAATTCATATGCCTTCATGACATTATATTTCAAATAACAAGATTGACATAATTTCAATTCATTTACACACATTTCATATTTATCTTTTTTTCAATTTTAGTCAAAAGGAGTGTATATTAGAACCCATAAATCCCAAATAACTTTGTACACGGAGACTGGCGGCTTGTTGACAAACAACGCGTTTCGGCTAGGCCTTCGTCAGGACTCCGTCACAGTGGTTACTAAACAAAAAATAAACATCATTATAGTCTAGAGTTTAGAAGCCCTTTTAAATGAATAGAGAAATGTGTATAGCAATGATAGGTACCCAATTGATGAAGAGATCTAGTCTAAGGTTTCTTTCCTTGAGTCAGTATCAGACAGTGACAGTTCTTAACAATTACATGCAATTAAAAACGAAACTTACAATATTAACAAAGACTAAGACCGCATGTTGTCAGTGTAACAGAAAGGAGTAGTGCCAGACAAAAAGATCAGAGTACCAAATATTTAAAATTGTCAATGATCAGACCCAAACTTACCAACCTCAGAAAAAAGAGTGAATATAATTGATAGACATATCTTCTCTAGCTTATATGTTGATAATGTCACATTAAAGTTAATCTAGCCTTAACGACCCCTCACATAATTATTCCAGTACAAGATATGATTAAAACCTTGCAGTAATCAAGCCTACCTCGTGGGTGTCTAGATGACACTGTCCTCGAGCAATTTGAGATATAAAGTATCTCTATCCTGGATATGTGGTGGCTGTATTAATAAAAATAAAGAAGCAATATTTTAACTTCTAATCGTACTATTAAGCTCCAGGTTCCAGTATTATTTCACACAGACTGTTTTATTTATTACTTAATACCTTCTCTTTGAATCTTCTTTTTATGCCACTATATGATTATTATTGCGATACGGCTACAGGTGCACCTCCTCAAGATGATGTCAAGGAGTCTTCCCTCCTAGGTAGCAATTTAATAAACAGGAGGTTAAATCAAATGCCGCTCACCGAGGAAGCGGTTAGGAGTATGGTTCTAGACATGTGAAATTTATTACAAGACCTTTAGATATAGGCCAAATCCATAACAATTAAGACATAAAATGGCTGTACGTATTTTTACCTCTCCACAGATGTTCTGAATCTTCCTGATAAGTAGTTGCTCAATATTGATCTATGCAAGGTTGCACAAACGAAGATTGCCTAAGGGGTTAAACAGATGTTTGTATAATTCATAAACAACATACCCAACCTACTTATCAGCTCAAGACAGTATATCATGTAACTGGTACTGACCACTATCCTGATGGCGTTGGGTTGAACTAATCAATGTTGCAATGTATTTTTGGGTCGGGTTAAGTTCTCTATTTGAGTCACGATCTTATGTCGATACTATGAGGAAGAGGAAAAAGGACATTTGTATTTATTATAATGTAAATACGAGACCGTCACACTATAATACTCCTCATTTGGGCCACGATAGTGGTGGGAAAACTCATCAAGACAATACAAAAAACTAAATATAAATGAAGAAGCGCATCTCTCATCATACTATTTCAAATCTGCCAATTTAAATAGTGCAAACCATAGGGCAATTCCTGTATTTCTTTATTCTTTTTGGCAAAGCTGTTTTATTGGGCGACCCCTATTGTATATATGTTAGTGTCACATCTTGCAGTAGGCCCCCTATTTCTAGAGGAGCATGCGCTGTAACACCCATCGATCTGGGAATTTATGCGCCATACTATATTACTCTAACTGCGCTTTTGTCAGTAACATTAGGACTTGAATCGGCAATAAAACTCCTGTTTCTTAAGGAGCATGCACTATAACACCCATCTTAATAGGAGTGTATGCGCCATGTTGTATTGCTCCAATTACATTTATATCAATTACAATAGGGCCCAAATATATAGTGATATTATTGGTGGGTCCCTACGAGCTATGTGTTAATACAACAGATAAGATTAATGCACATCAATATGATGTACATGTGGTCTTCTCTAACTCGGCTGACTTCTCCTCTCAAGATCATTATTTCTAAGTTAACGAACCCTTTACAAAGTGAAGTAACCCCATGGCTGCTTGTTATCACTTACCAATATTTTATTGCGTCCGTGCTCTCTGTTTCCCCAACGCCAAAACAGAGTGAGAAGCCTGGTGCTTGCTTTTAAACCCACCCTCATTTGTCTCTAATCAGTGATGTCATAATTACGAGCCGTTTTGCATTAGAGGATACTGTGTACCTCGGTAATTCGGCACCATCTTAGACTTCCTTAACTATACTGATTTCAATAGTGGTTTTGACTAAATAAAGGGGATTAATGTACAATGTACACTTAAGATTATACATGATTATTACGGACAAACCCCACTTTGTATATGCGGTTCTAGACCTATCACTTATTCTTGTCATGATATCGAGTCATATTGTACTAAAGGATTCTACGTGGCTGGATAAATGACCACCATCTTAGAGTTCCTTGACTACCTTTATTTATATAGACATTTATACTGAATAAAAGAGATTAATCTACAATTTGCACTTACAATTGTTCAAGATTAATAAAAATTGACCCCAAGACAAATATAAACCAGTCGGTGATTCTTGTTAATGTCGACAATATAGCTTTATTTTTAATTGCGGTATCATTCTTAGGAGAGCCAAGTCATACGCAGTATAACCATCGGACCCTAATTACTGGGATCCGATGGTCATGTATTTTATGCTAATGTCAGTGAACATTAGAATATTAGTATTTTATGTATTATTATTGGATATAAGAACAGCTGATATGAAGTACTTATAACTGAGTAGGTTTAAAATAAACCTGAATCTCTTTGGTCTGGTATAAAATATACCCTCATTTCTTGTGTCTCATGGTGCTCTGTTATACTCTGGAATGCAAAGCAATGGGGTCAATTAAATGTTGTATTTAATAGCTTGATCCCATGGTATTTCCTGGTTGAGACCCTTAACTGCTGTCCCCAAAATAAAGATCCAATACACCTCTCTCAATTTTCTGATCCTTTCAGTGGTAGTGCCTGGTTTGTTATGAATCTTTTCCAGAATATACCATTGCATATCTTCTGATGCATGGTCTTTCTCGACATAATGTTGTACCATAGGGGCTGAGGTTTTCCTCGTTCTTATCGCCGATCTATGTTCTGTTAACCTCGTGTTTAGGGATCTTCCAGTCTCTCCCACATATCCCAATTTACATGGGCATATTATTAAATAGACCACATCAGCTAATTTACAGTTGTTTAAGCTAGTAGGAGATATGCAATGGCCATTAAAATGTAAAGTTGATGATTCAATGGCAGTTGCACACGATTTGCAGATGGTACATTTAAAATTCCCTACCACTGCTTTACTACCATCAATGCTCCTCTGAAGGAACCTGTTTGTGGTTTTCATCCTTGAACGGACCACATGGTCCTTCAAGTTTTTATTGCGCCTGTACGCAAAGAGAGGCTTGGGTATTGCACCTGTCTCCCTAGACTTGTCAATATTAAGAATTTGCCAACTTGAGCACACTGCCTGACGTATTCTCTCATTTATCATGGAGTGGCGTGTGACAAAAACTAATGATGGATCACTTTTGGTTTTGGTGTTAGTAAGCAAATGCTGCCTATCATAGAAGCGGGCTCTTTTATAGGAGTCCCGAACAATCTTTCTAGGATAGCCCCTAGCCAAAAACTTGTTGTTCATGGCGACTGATTTTAGGTCGAAGTCTTTAATGTTTGTGCAGTTACGCCTTAAACGTAAAAACTCGCCAAAAGGTATACTGTTTTTTTGGGTGTCCGGATGGAAACTCTCATAATGTAGTAACGTGTTTCTGGCAGTGGGTTTGATGTACAAGTCGACTGCCAAGACACCTGCATCATGTTTGATCAACACATCCAAATACTCAACCTGGCTGTTGCTTATCTTGTTTGTGAAATGAATATTATCATCACATAAGTTTATCCAGTCCAGGAATTGCATGAGTTTATCATGGGTGTCTGTCCAGATAAAGAAAATGTCATCTATGAATCTGGACCATTTGGTCACAGATTCATAAAATGGTGCTATCTCATTATATATGAATTTCTTTTCAAATAGGGACATGTATATGTTAGCCACTGTTGGAGCACAAGATGCCCCCATGCTGACACCCTGATTCTGTTTATACAACTGGTTGTTGAACTCAAATATGTTATCTTCCAATACTATTTTCAAGCATTCTAACACAAAAATGGTAGGACATGTGATTTTATAGGCGCTCATAAACCAATGGACCGCTGCTATGGCTCCATCTATAGGGATGTTACTATATAGAGCTACAATGTCCATGGTAACCATATATTGTGTATTGGCACAAAAAGATGTATCTTCAATTAAATTTATAATGTGCCTTGTGTCTTGAACAAAGGCAGGTGTTCGGGACACATGTGGACATAGTATGGCTTCTACATATTTGGCCAGTGGCTCTGTATCCAATGGTTGTCACTATTGGCCTCAAAGGGGGATCAACCGCATCTTTGTGAACTTTAGGTATGCCATAGATACTAGCCATCTTCGGATTTTCTATGTTAAGGAATGTCCATTCCTTATCGCAGATGTCTCCATCTTTCAATGCTCTGTTAGTTAATCTGCGTATTTTATTTGATATATTGGAGGTAGGATCTCTTGTGATTGGGCGGTAGAAATGATTATCTCCCAACATAGTTTCCATTTTGGTAACATAGGTCGGTGTATCGAATACAACTATACCCCCTCCTTTATCACATGCCTTGATGGTAATATTAGGCGTTTGTTTTAATTCTTCTAGTGCTTTGTATTCTTCTCTTTTTAGATTGAAGGCAGTTTTTTGCACATGTTTTGTATTGTTGATGATCTTATTGTACACTACCTGTTCGAAGACAGCCACTTCTGGTGGAATTTGATCCACAGTGGGAGTAAACATAGACTTGGAGTAAGTCCAGACAAGTTAACACTTTCTGATTGATTATCTTGATTTGCAAAAAATATCCTCAATCTGATCTTTCTAAAAAAGGCCATTAAATCTCTAAATAACTCAAATTTATTAAGGCCTGAATGAGGGGCAAATGTAAGTCCTTTGGATAGTAATTCATGTGTCTGCTCTGACAAGGAGGAACCACTTAAATTGAAGATAGGTATGGCTTCTACTCCCTCCAGTACTGAGCATTGCGAGTAACTAGGAATTGATTGAAGTCCATCGGATTGGCCTGGAAGCGTGGCTGGTATTGGGGCCTTCAGTTGCTGCGCCTTGTGAAGCGCCTCCCTAAAAAAGGCTGTACACTGCGTTGCCTCCTTGTGTTGTATCCATTACCTCTAGATTCATAGTCCCCGGAATGACCTTCATTATCCGAGTCCGATGTGTCGGAAAAGGTGGTGACTTTCCGACCATATCCATATTGCCTATTAGCCGTCTGGTCATTCTGTGCTCCCTCAGATTGACTATAATAGTTATCTGATAAATAAGGATAGGTTGTTTCCTTACTGAAGAAGCGCACATCTTTTTTCAGTTTCTCTATTTTGCGTTTGGTTAAATATTCGGTGTATGAGTGCAGATCTATTTCTATGTCTTCCAACTTTTTTTTGGATTCTTCTACTCCACCTGAGGCTTTAATTTTATTTTCTAGATCTAAGATCTCTGCTGCCAGTTGTCTATGACCTCCTTGGCAGTTTCCACAATCAACATCATATAGCCCCGGGAACAACGGTTAGAAACCATGGGCCATCGTTCTAGGAACTGTTTGATTTGAACAAATAACCCTGGTATGTTCCTTACTCGTAGGCCTTGGGGGATTACCCCTGCCTTCAAATACTCTAGCATATATTGCCCATGTAGCTCTTTACGTTTAATTTTCTTTCTGAGGGCTAGCAAAGCTATAACATCTTCATTTTTATCTGCAGTATTCGTCATTTGGTGGCCAAAGTTAACTGAACTCCCTACCATATTGGCGAATTGTTCATCTGTAAACCCGAAGGTTTGTAAATTTGCCATAGTTACTAGATATTTAAAAACTAACAGAAGATATGATATAAACCAATCTACCAAACTGTCAACCAGTGCTTATAACAGAAGAAAAGATATACACAATACAAACCAACACAAAAGAGAGGAAACCTCAAACTACTGATACAAGGTTACCTAAATAAAGACAACAAGTTAAGGTACTGAAATACCCCTCACAGACAGGCTGCGAGATACTATTTTTGGGAAAAAACGGGGCCCCTGAAATTAGGATAAAAAACCCGAACAGGGAAAACACTTCTTGGAAAAACGGTAACACTGGGCACTGTGTATTTTACATTAGACTGGCTTGTCAACTCTAGACTAAATTGATTATATATACAGTGAAGAACCCAAAAACTAATCCAGAACAAATATATACAATTTATTATTTTTTTGTTGATATTCTTATCTCTTTTTTATATTGAAATTTTTTTTTTTTTTTAAATAATATATAAACAAAGATAAATATATTTACAGTCTAAATGCTAATCTATGAACCACATGTATTCTCTCCCCTTGACAATTGATACAATTCATATGCCTTCATGACATTATATTTCAAATAACAAGATTGACATAATTTCAATTCATTTACACACAGTTCATATTTTTTTTTTTTTTCAATTTCAGTCAAAAGGAGTGTATATTAGAACCCATAAATCACAAATAACTTTGTACACAGAGACTGGCGGCTTGTTGACAAACAACGCGTTTCGGCTAGGCCTTCGTCAGGACTCCGTCACAGTGGTTACTAAACAAAAAATAAACATCATTATAGTCTAGAGTTTAGAAGCCCTTTTAAATGAATAGAGAAATGTGTTTAGCAATGATAGGTACCCAATTGATGAAGAGATCTAGTCTAAGGTTTCTTTCCTTGAGTCAGTATCAGACAGTGACAGTTCTTAACAATTACATGCAATTAAAAACTAAACTTACAATATTAACAAAGACTAAGACCGCATGTTGTCAGTGTAACAGAAAGGAGTAGTGCCAGACAAAAAGATCAGAGTACCAAATATTTAAAATTGTCAATGATCAGACCCAAACTTACCAACCTCAGAAAAAAGAGTGAATATAATTGATAGACATATCTTCTCTAGCTCAATGTTGATAATGTCACATTAAAGTTAATCTAGCCTTAACGACCCCTCACATAATTATTCCAGTACAAGATATGATTAAAACCTTGCAGTAATCAAGCCTACCTCGTGGGTGTCTAGATGACACTGTCCTCGAGCAATTTGAGATATAAAGTATCTCTATCCTGGATATGTGGTGGCTGTATTAATAAAAATAAAGAAGCAATATTTTAACTTCTAATCGTACTATTAAGCTCCAGGTTCCAGTATTATTTCACTCAGACTGTTTTATTTATTACTTAATACCTTCTCTTTGAATCTTCTTTTTATGCCATTATATGATTATTATTGCGATACGGCTACAGGTGCACCTCATCAAGATGATGTCAAGGAGTCTTCCCTCCTAGGTAGCAATTTAATAAACAGGAGGTTAAATCAAATGCCGCTCACCGAGGAAGCGGTTAGGAGTATGGTTCTAGACATGTGTAATTTATTACAAGACCTTTAGATATAGGCCAAATCCATAACAATTAAGACCTAAAATGGCTGTACGTATTTTTACCTCTCCACAGATGTTCTGAATCTTCCTGATAAGTAGTTGCTCAATATTGATCTATGCAAGGTTGCACAAACGAAGATTGCCTAAGGGGTTAAACAGATGTTTGTATAATTCATAAACAACATACCCAACCTACTTATCAGCTCAAGACAGTATATCATGTAGCTGGTACTGACCACTATCCTGATGGCGTTGGGTTGAACTAAGCAATGTTGCAATGTATTTTTGGGTCGGGTTAAGTTCTCTATTTGAGTCACGATCTTATGTCGATACTATGAGGAAGAGGAAAAAGGACATTTGTATTTATTATAATGTAAATACCAGACCGTCACACTATAATACTCCTCATTTGGGCCACGATAGTGGTGCGAAATCTCATCAAGACAATACAAAAACTAAATATAAATGAAGAAGCGCATCTCTCATCATACTATTTCAAATCTGCCAATTTAAATAGTGCAAACCATAGGGCAATTCCTGTATTTCTTTATTCTTTTTGGCAAAGCTGTTTTATTGGGCGACCCCTATTGTATATATGTTAGTGTCACATCTTGCAGTAGGCCCCCTATTTCTAGAGGAGCATGCGCTGTAACACCCATCTATCTGGGAATTTATGTACCATACTATATTACTCTAACTGCGCTTTTGTCAGTAACATTAGGACTTGAATCGGCAATAAAACTCCTGTTTCTTAAGGAGCATGCACTATAACACCCATCTTAATAGGAGTGTATGCGCCATGTTATATTGCTCCAACTACATTTATATCAATTACAATAGGGCCCAAATATATAGTGATATTATTGGTGGGTCCCTACGAGCTATGTGTTAATACAACAGATAAGATTAATGCACATCAATATGATGTACATGTGGTGTTCTCTAACTCAGCTGACTTCTCCTCTCAAGATCATTATTTCTAAGTTAACGAACCCTTTACAAAGTGAAGTAACCCCATGGCTGCTTGTTATCACTTACCAATATTTTATTGCGTCCGTGCTCTCTGTTTCCCCAACGCCAAAACAGAGTGAGAAGCCTGGTGCTTGCTTTTAAACCCACCCTCATTTGTCTCTAATCAGTGATGTCATAATTACGAGCCATTTTGCATTAGAGGATACTGTGTACCTCGGTAATTCGGCACCATCTTAGAGTTCCTTAACTATACTGATTTCAATAGTGGTTTTGACTAAATAAAGGGGATTAATGTACAATGTACACTTAAGATTATACATGATTATTACGGACAAACCCCACTTTGTATATGCGGTTCTAGACCTATCACTTATTCTTGTCATGATATCGAGTCATATTGTACTAAAGGATTCTACGTGGCTGGATAAATGACCGCCATCTTAGAGTTCCTTGACTACCTTTATTTATTATATAGACATTTATACTGAATAAAAGAGATTAATCTACAATTTGCACTTACAATTGTTCAAGATTAATAAAAATTGACCCCAAGACAAATATAAACCAGTCGGTGATTCTTGTTAATGTCGACAATATAGCTTTATTTTTAATTGCGGTATCATTCTTAGGAGAGCCAAGTCATACGCAGTATAACCATCGGACCCTAATTACTGGGATCCGATGGTCATGTATTTTATGCTAATGTCAGTGAACATTAGAATATTAGTATTTTAAGTATTATTATTGGATATAAGAACAGCTGATATGAAGTACTTATAACTGAGTAGGTTTAAAATAAACCTGAATCTCTTTGGTCTGGTATAAAATATACCCTCATTTCTTGTGTCTCATGGTGCTCTGTTATACTCTGGAATGCAAAGCAATGGGGTCAATTAAATGTTGTATTTAATAGCTTGATCCCATGGTATTTCCTGGTTGAGACCCTTAACTGCTGTCCCCAAAATAAAGATCCAATACACCTCTCTCAATTTTCTGATCCTTTCAGTGGTAGTGCCTGGTTTGTTATGAATCTTTTCCAGAATATACCATTGCATATCTTCTGATGCATGGTCTTTCTCGACATAATGTTGTACCATAGGGGCTGAGGTTTTCCTCGTTCTTATCGCCGATCTATGTTCTGTTAACCTCGTGTTTAGGGATCTTCCAGTCTCTCCCACATATCCCAATTTACATGGGCATATTATTAAATAGACCACATCAGCTAATTTACAGTTGTTTAAGCTAGTAGGAGATATGCAATGGCCATTAAAATGTAAAGTTGATGATTCAATGGCAGTTGCACACGATTTGCAGATGGTACATTTAAAATTCCCTACCACTGCTTTACTACCATCAATGCTCCTCTGAAGGAACCTGTTTGTGGTTTTCATCCTTGAACGGACCACATGGTCCTTCAAGTTTTTATTGCGCCTGTACGCAAAGAGAGGCTTGGGTATTGCACCTGTCTCCCTAGACTTGTCAATATTAAGAATTTGCCAACTTGAGCACACTGCCTGACGTATTCTCTCATTTATCATGGAGTGGCGTGTGACAAAAACTAATGATGGATCACTTTTGGTTTTGGTGTTAGTAAGCAAATGCTGCCTATCATAGAAGCGGGCTCTTTTATAGGAGTCCCGAACAATCTTTCTAGGATAGCCCCTAGCCAAAAACTTGTTGTTCATGGCGACTGATTTTAGGTCGAAGTCTTTAATGTTTGTGCAGTTACGCCTTAAACGTAAAAACTCTCCAAAAGGTATACTGTTTTTTTGGGTGGCCGGATGGAAACTCTCATAATGTAGTAAGTGTTTCTGGCAGTGGGTTTGATGTACAAGTCGACTGCCAAGACACCTGCATCGTGTTTGATCAACACATCCAAATACTCAACCTGGCTGTTGCTTATCTTGTTTGTGAAATGAATATTATCATCACATAAGTTTATCCAGTCCAGGAATTGCATGAGTTTATCATGGGTGTCTGTCCAGATAAAGAAAATGTCATCTATGAATCTGGACCATTTGGTCACAGATTCATAAAATGGTGCTATCTCATTATATATGAATTTCTTTTCAAATAGGGACATGTATATGTTAGCCACTGTTGGAGCACAAGATGCCCCCATGCTGACACCCTGATTCTGTTTATACAACTGGTTGTTGAACTCAAATATGTTATCTTCCAATACTATTTTCAAGCATTCTAACACAAAAATGGTAGGACATGTGATTTTATAGGCGCTCATAAACCAATGGACCGCTGCTATGGCTCCATCTATAGGGATGTTACTATATAGAGCTACAATGTCCATGGTAACCATATATTGTGTATTGGCACAAAAAGATGTATCTTCAATTAAATTTATAATGTGCCTTGTGTCTTGAACAAAGGCAGGTGTTCGGGACACATGTGGACATAGTATGGCTTCTACATATTTGGCCAGTGGCTCTGTATCCAATGGTTGTCACTATTGGCCTCAAAGGGGGATCAACCGCATCTTTGTGAACTTTAGGTATGCCATAGATACTAGCCATCTTCGGATTTTCTATGTTAAGGAATGTCCATTCCTTATCGCAGATGTCTCCATCTTTCAATGCTCTGTTAGTTAATCTGCGTATCTTATTTGATATATTGGAGTTAGGATCTCTTGTGATTGGGCGGTAGAAATGATTATCTCCCAACATAGTTTCCATTTTGGTAACATAGGTCGGTGTATCGAATACAACTATACCCCCTCCTTTATCACATGCCTTGATGGTAATATTAGGCGTTTGTTTTAATTCTTCTAATGCTTTGTATTCTTCTCTTTTTAGATTGAAGGCAGTTTTTTGCACATGTTTTGTATTGTTGATGATCTTATTGTACACTACCTGTTCGAAGACAGCCACTTCTGGTGGAATTTGATCCACAGTGGGAGTAAACATAGACTTGGAGTAAGTCCAGACAAGTTAACACTTTCTGATTGATTATCTTGATTTGCAAAAAATATCCTCAATCTGATCTTTCTAAAAAAGGCCATTAAATCTCTAAATAACTCAAATTTATTAAGGCCTGAATGAGGGGCAAATGTAAGTCCTTTGGATAGTAATGCATGTGTCGGCTCTGACAAGGAGGAACCACTTAAATTGAAGATAGGTATGGCTTCTACTCCCTCCAGTACTGAGCATTGCGAGTAACTAGGAATTGATTGAAGTCCATCGGATTGGCCTGGAAGCGTGGCTGGTATTGGGGCCTTCAGTTGCTGCGCCTTGTGAAGCGCCTCCCTAAAAAAGGCTGTACACTGCGTTGCCTCCTTGTGTTGTATCCATTACCTCTAGATTCATAGTCCCCGGAATGACCTTCATTATCCGAGTCCGATGTGTCGGAAAAGGTGGTGACTTTCCGACCATATCCATATTGCCTATTAGCCGTCTGGTCATTCTGTGCTCCCTCAGATTGACTATAATAGTTATCTGATAAATAAGGATAGGTTGTTTCCTTACTGAAGAAGCGCACATCTTTTTTCAGTTTCTCTATTTTGCGTTTGGTTAAATATTCGGTGTATGAGTGCAGATCTCTTTCTATGTCTTCCAACTTTTTTTGGGATTCTTCTACTCCACCTGAGGCTTTAATTTTATTTTCTAGATCTAAGATCTCTGCTGCCAGTTGTCTATGACCTCCTTGGCAGTTTCCACAATCAACATCATATAGCCCCGGGAACAACGGTTAGAAACCATGGGCCATCGTTCTAGGAACTGTTTGATTTGAACAAATAACCCTGGTATGTTCCTTACTCGTAGGCCTTGGGGATTACCCCTGCCTTCAAATACTCTAGCATATATTGCCCATGTAGCTCTTTACGTTTAATTTTCTTTCTGAGGGCTAGCAAAGCTATAACATCTTCATTTTTATCTGCAGTATTCGTCATTTGGTGGCCAAAGTTAACTGAACTCCCTACCATATTGGCGAATTGTTCATCTGTAAACCCGAAGGTTTGTAAATTTGCCATAGTTACTAGATATTTAAAAACTAACAGAAGATATGATATAAACCAATCTACCAAACTGTCAACCAGTGCTTATAACAGAAGAAAAGATATACACAATACAAACCAACTCAAAAGAGAGGAAACCTCAAACTACTGATACAAGGTTACCTAAATAAAGACAACAAGTTAAGGTACTGAAATACCCCTCACAGACAGGCTGCGAGATACTATTTTTGGGAAAAAACGGGGCCCCTGAAATTAGGATAAAAAACCCGAACAGGGAAAACACTTCTTGGAAAAACGGTAACACTGGGCACGGTGTATTTTACATTAGACTGGCTTGTCAACTCTAGACTAAATTGATTATATATACAGTGAAGAACACAAGAACTAATCCAGAACAAATATATACAATTTATTATTTTTTTGTTGATATTCTTATCTCTTTTTTATATTGAAAATTATTATTTTTTTTTTTTAAATAATATATAAACAAAGATAAATATATTTACAGTCTAAATGCTAATCTATGAACCACATGTATTCTCTCCCCTTGACAATTGATACAATTCATATGCCTTCATGACATTATATTTCAAATAACAAGATTGACATAATTTCAATTCATTTACACACAGTTCATATTTATCTTTTTTTCAATTTTAGTCAAAAGGAGTGTATATTAGAACCCATAAATCACAAATAACTTTGTACACAGAGACTGGCGGCTTGTTGACAAACAACGCGTTTCGGCTAGGCCTTCGTCAGGACTCCGTCACAGTGGTTACTAAACAAAAAATAAACATCATTATAGTCTAGAGTTTAGAAGCCCTTTTAAATGAATAGAGAAATGTGTATAGCAATGATAGGTACCCAATTGATGAAGAGATCTAGTCTAAGGTTTCTTTCCTTGAGTCAGTATCAGACAGTGACAGTTCTTAACAATTACATGCAATTAAAAACTAAACTTACAATATTAACAAAGACTAAGACCGCATGTTGTCAGTGTAACAGAAAGGAGTAGTGCCAGACAAAAAGATCAGAGTACCAAATATTTAAAATTGTCAATGATCAGACCCAAACTTACCAACCTCAGAAAAAAGAGTGAATATAATTGATAGACATATCTTCTCTAGCTCAATGTTGATAATGTCACATTAAAGTTAATCTAGCCTTAACGACCCCTCACATAATTATTCCAGTACAAGATATGATTAAAACCTTGCAGTAATCAAGCCTACCTCGTGGGTGTCTAGATGACACTGTCCTCGAGCAATTTGAGATATAAAGTATCTCTATCCTGGATATGTGGTGGCTGTATTAATAAAAATAAAGAAGCAATATTTTAACTTCTAATCGTACTATTAAGCTCCAGGTTCCAGTATTATTTCACTCAGACTGTTTTATTTATTACTTAATACCTTTTCTTTGAATCTTCTTTTTATGCCACTATATGATTATTATTGCGATACGGCTACAGGTGCACCTCATCAAGATGATGTCAAGGAGTCTTCCCTCCTAGGTAGCAATTTAATAAACAGGAGGTTAAATCAAATGCCGCTCACCGAGGAAGCGGTTAGGAGTATGGTTCTAGACATGTGTAATTTATTACAAGACCTTTAGATATAGGCCAAATCCATAACAATTAAGACCTAAAATGGCTGTACGTATTTTTACCTCTCCACAGATGTTCTGAATCTTCCTGATAAGTAGTTGCTCAATATTGATCTATGCAAGGTTGCACAAACGAAGATTGCCTAAGGGGTTAAACAGATGTTTGTATAATTCATAAACAACATACCCAACCTACTTATCAGCTCAAGACAGTATATCATGTAGCTGGTACTGACCACTATCCTGATGGCGTTGGGTTGAACTAAGCAATGTTGCAATGTATTTTTGGGTCGGGTTAAGTTCTCTATTTGAGTCACGATCTTATGTCGATACTATGAGAAAGAGGAAAAAGGACATTTGTATTTATTATAATGTAAATACGAGACCGTCACACTATAATACTCCTCATTTGGGCCACGATAGTGGTGCGAAATCTCATCAAGACAATACAAAAAACTAAATATAAATGAAGAAGCGCATCTCTCATCATACTATTTCAAATCTGCCAATTTAAATAGTACAAACCATAGGGCAATTCCTGTATTTCTTTATTCTTTTTGGCAAAGCTGTTTTATTGGGGGACCCCTATTGTATATATGTTAGTGTCACATCTTGCAGTAGGCCCCCTATTTCTAGAGGAGCATGCGCTGTAACACCCATCTATCTGGGAATGTATGCGCCATACTATATTACTCTAACTGCGCTTTTGTCAGTAACATTAGGACTTGAATCGGCAATAAAACTCCTGTTTCTTAAGGAGCATGCACTATAACACCCATCTTAATAGGAGTGTATGCGCCATGTTATATTGCTCCAACTACATTTATATCAATTACAATAGGGCCCAAATATATAGTGATATTATTGGTGGGTCCCTACGAGCTATGTGTTAATACAACAGATAAGATTAATGCACATCAATATGATGTACATGTGGTGTTCTCTAACTCGGCTGACTTCTCCTCTCAAGATCATTATTTCTAAGTTAACGAACCCTTTACAAAGTGAAGTAACCCCATGGCTGCTTGTTATCACTTACCAATATTTTATTGCGTCCGTGCTCTCTGTTTCCCCAACGCCAAAACAGAGTGAGAAGCCTGGTGCTTGCTTTTAAACCCACCCTCATTTGTCTCTAATCAGTGATGTCATAATTACGAGCCATTTTGCATTAGAGGATACTGTGTACCTCGGTAATTCGGCACCATCTTAGAGTTCCTTAACTATACTGATTTCAATAGTGGTTTTGACTAAATAAAGGGGATTAATGTACAATGTACACTTAAGATTATACATGATTATTACGGACAAACCCCACTTTGTATATGCGGTTCTAGACCTATCACGTATTCTTGTCATGATATCGAGTCATATTGTACTAAAGGATTCTACGTGGCTGGATAAATGACCGCCATCTTAGAGTTCCTTGACTACCTTTATTTATATAGACATTTATACTGAATAAAAGAGATTAATCTACAATTTGCACTTACAATTGTTCAAGATTAATAAAAATTGACCCCAAGACAAATATAAACCAGTCGGTGATTCTTGTTAATGTCGACAATATAGCTTTATTTTTAATTGCGGTATCATTCTTAGGAGAGCCAAGTCATACGCAGTATAACCATCGGACCCTAATTACTGGGATCCGATGGTCATGTATTTTATGCTAATGTCAGTGAACATTAGAATATTAGTATTTTAAGTATTATTATTGGATATAAGAACAGCTGATATGAAGTACTTATAACTGAGTAGGTTTAAAATAAACCTGAATCTCTTTGGTCTGGTATAAAATATACCCTCATTTCTTGTGTCTCATGGTGCTATGTTATACTCTGGAATGCAAAGCAATGGGATCAATTAAATGTTGTATTTAATAGCTTGATCCCATGGTATTTCCTGGTTGAGACCCTTAACTGCTGTCCCCAAAATAAAGATCCAATACACCTCTCTCAATTTTCTGATCCTTTCAGTGGTAGTGCCTGGTTTGTTATGAATCTTTTCCAGAATATACCATTGCATATCTTCTGATGCATGGTCTTTCTCGACATAATGTTGTACCATAGGGGCTGAGGTTTTCCTCGTTCTTATCGCCGATCTATGTTCTGTTAACCTCGTGTTTAGGGATCTTCCAGTCTCTCCCACATATCCCAATTTACATGGGCATATTATTAAATAGACCACATCAGCTAATTTACAGTTGTTTAAGCTAGTAGGAGATATGCAATGGCCATTAAAATGTAAAGTTGATGATTCAATGGCAGTTGCACAAGATTTGCAGATGGTACATTTAAAATTCCCTACCACTGCTTTACTACCATCAATGCTCCTCTGAAGGAACCTGTTTGTGGTTTTCATCCTTGAACGGACCACATGGTCCTTCAAGTTTTTATTGCGCCTGTACGCAAAGAGAGGCTTGGGTATTGCACCTGTCTCCCTAGACTTGTCACACTGCCTGACGTATTCTCTCATTTATCATGGAGTGGCGAGTGACAAAAACTAATGATGGATCACTTTTGGTTTTGGTGTTAGTAAGCAAATGCTGCCTATCATAGAAGCGGGCTCTTTTATAGGAGTCCCGAACAATCTTTCTAGGATAGCCCCTAGCCAAAAACTTGTTTTTCATGGCGACTGATTTTAGGTCGAAGTCTTTAATGTTTGTGCAGTTACGCCTTAAACGTAAAAACTCTCCAAAAGGTATACAGTTTTTTTGGGTGGCCGGATGGAAACTCTCATAATGTAGTAACGTGTTTCTGGCAGTGGGTTTGATGTACAAGTCGACTGCCAAGACACCTGCAGCGTGTTTGATCAACACATCCAAATACTCAACCTGGCTGTTGCTTATCTTGTTTGTGAAATGAATATTATCATCACATAAGTTTATCCAGTCCAGGAATTGCATGAGTTTATCATGGGTGTCTGTCCAGATAAAGAAAATGTCATCTATGAATCTGGACCATTTGGTCACAGATTCATAAAATGGTGCTATCTCATTATATATGAATTTCTTTTCAAATAGGGACATGTATATGTTAGCCACTGTTGGAGCACAAGATGCCCCCATGCTGACACCCTGATTCTGTTTATACAACTGGTTGTTGAACTCAAATATGTTATCTTCCAATACTATTTTCAAGCATTCTAACACAAAAATGGTAGGACATGTGATTTTATAGGCGCTCATAAACCAATGGACCGCTGCTATGCCTCCATCTATAGGGATGTTACTATATAGAGCTACAATGTCCATGGTAACCATATATTGTGTATTGGCACAAAAAGATGTATCTTCAATTAAATTTATAATGTGCCTTGTGTCTTGAACAAAGGCAGGTGTTCGGGACACATGTGGACATAGTATGGCTTCTACATATTTGGCCAATGGCTCTGTATCCAATGGTTGTCACTATTGGCCTCAAAGGGGGATCAACCGCATCTTTGTGAACTTTAGGTATGCCATAGATACTAGCCATCTTCGGATTTTCTATGTTAAGGAATGTCCATTCCTTATCGCAGATGTCTCCATCCTTCAATGCTCTGTTAGTTAATCTGCGTATCTTATTTGATATATTGGAGGTAGGATCTCTTGTGATTGGGCGGTAGAAATGATTATCTCCCAACATAGGGGCCGATTCCGATTCGGGCCGGAAAACGTACCGACCGACTCGGAGCCGGAATAAATACCGACCGACACGTACCGTTGCAGCCCGACCCGCAAAGTACGATGAGAAGCGTGCTAAATCCGACCGACTCGTACGGAACACAAGCCGAACGACCGAGCCACGCGGAAAACAGCCATCCGGCCGGAAAAGCACGCAAATCGAACCGACCGACATGCACCAGGAAGAATCCCGAACGAAACGTACCCGCGAACTCCGACACGCCAAGTACGATGCAACACGTGGAAAACACGACCGAGTCGCACGGAGCCCAAGCCGCACGACCGACACGCATTCAAAACTGCGAGCCGAAGCAACCCAAAACCCCGCGACCGACGCGTATGCAGCACCGAAAACAGCACAAACACAGCGTGAACGACTCGGAGAGGCTCGCACGAGACAACTGGAGGGTCCGACTCGGTCACAAGAACGTCTCCCACATGCACAAAAAGAACCAAGGAAAAAATTACACAAAAAAAGGCCAAACAAGCTATCACAAAGCAAATAAATACTGGGGGGAAACAGGGAACAAAGACACACCCACAACTCCACCCATATAAAGGACACAAATCCCTACCATGATCCCTTGCAAATTCAAATTACCTGCCAGCACTCAACACCAACAGACAGCAACCACACACACACTCACAGCTCATCCATCACACAAGCCACACACCAGCAGCACCACAACAAATAGCACCCTCACATACACCCAGCAAAACACACACTCACACACCCTCACTTGCACACCAACACACACATCACACACCAGCCACACCATGCCCCCAAAGAAGAATCACAAGTTCCTAGATAGTGAATTGGAAGTCCTGGTAGATGAGATCCTCAGGGTAGAGCCACAGCTGTTTGGCACATTGGTCCAACAGACACCCATGGCGCAGAAAACCAAGATGTGGGAGAGGATCGTCGACAGGGTGAACGCACAATCACCATGTTTGCGCACAAAGGTAGACATCCAGAACAGGTGGTATGACGTGCGCAGGAGGGTCAAGGAGCTGTTGAAGAAGGACTACATCTTGAGCCAACACACCGGCAGTGGCCCTCCTGCCAAACCAGTATACCTCAGGCCCTGGGAGGAGAAGGTGCGGGCCATCCTACCACCAGTGAGCGTCTATGGACTAGAAAACATCCCAGAGCCTGGTGAGTACACAACAAATGTACACAATATTGTGCCACAATACACACACATCACTGTCAAGGGAGAGTCAAACCATGCACCCTTAGCAAATACACAGCAACCAGAACAGAACCATCCCAAAATGTGTATGTCAGTCAGATAAACACAACACATGCCATCTCATAGTGACATGTAACTGTGTCATCACATGTACAAACACAACTACAACTACAGCTGGGCAGTGGCACAAATACAACTAACAAACACATCCAGACATGTAGCCACCACTACAACACCACCACACAGTGAAGCCCACTGAAAGGAAAGAATACTGTGTATGCTGGGCAAGTCAGTGTAGCCAATAGCATCATGGGAGTCGTAGTCACAGATATTGCCCACCCTCACAATGCGCACATCAACACCACCATCAACCATGCTCACATCACAGGGAGTGGAAAACAACTGACAAGATGGCTGACACTGGCTACTGCTGTGGGGAGCACAAGGTCCTGCTGGCAACTGTGCACCAACCAACAGCAGGACACCACTGACTGACATCTTGCCATTGCTCTCACACTCACACACAGTGAAGTCCACCCAAAAGCAAGTAAGTATGGGCATGCTGGGAAGTGGGGTGGAGGCAATAGCATGATGGGAGTGGTAGTCACAGATATCGGTCACCCCCACAACTGTCCCATCAACACCACCCTGAACCATGCGCACATCACAGGAGTGGAAAACAACTGACAAGATGGCTGACACTGGGTACTGCTGTGGGGAGCACAAGGCCCTGCTGGCAACTGTGCACCAACCAACAGCAGGACACCACTGACTGACATCCTGAAAGACAACTTGCACTCCCTGCAATGGAAGCACGTTCCATGGTGGGATATCTGGCTGGGTGGGAAGGAGGACTCACAGCCCTGACCATAGTTACCAGTAGCGTTTCTCACACACACCCCTAACACAAACTCCACATAACTCACCTGGGAGAATGCATTGCCTCACACTCCAATCAAATATCCCACAAAGAACCACAACCCTGGGTCATGCTGAGTGAAGCACAGGGACACACATGGGACTTGTAGCAAAACTAACCCCAGGATAACACTGTCAGCCATCTTGTCAGCACAGGCACACAACCCCACAGGGAAGCAGAGTCAAAGGGAAGGAAGCATGGGCATGCTGGGAAGGGGGGTGGAGGCAATAGCATGATGGGAGTGGTAGTCACAGCTCAACATCCCCCACCCACATGGCCCAGCAAGCTCACAGTCAAGCATGCACACCCCACAGAGAGTGGAAAGCCCCATCAAAGATGTCAGACACTGGTGCTCTTGTGGGGAGCACAAGGCCATGCTGGGAACTGGCCACCAACTAACAGCAGGACACCACTGTCAGCCATCTTGCCATTGCACTCACACTCACACACAGTGAAGTCCACCCAAAAGCAAGTAAGTATGGGCATGCTGGGAAGTGGGGTGGAGGCAATAGCATGATGGGAGTGGTAGTCACAGCTCAACATCCCCCACCCACATGGCCCAGCAAGCTCACACTCAAGCATGCACACCCCACAGAGAGTGGAAAGCCCCATCAAAGATGTCAGACACTGGTGCTCTTTTGGGTTTGCACAAGGCCATGCTGGGAACTGTGCACCAACCAACAGCAGGACACCACTGACTGACATCCTGAAAGATAACTTGCACTCCCTGCAATGGAAGCACGTTCCATGGTGGGATATCTGGCTGGGTGGGAAGGAGGACTCACAGCACTGACCATAGTCACCAGCAGCTCCACCCACACACCCCTAACACAAACTACACACAACTCACCTGGGAGAAAGCATTGCCTCACACACCAATCAAATATCCCACAAAGAACCACAACCCTGGGTCATGCAGTGTGAAGCACAGGGACACACATGGGACTTGTAGCAAAACAAACCCCAGGATAACACTGTCAGCCATCTTGTCAGCACAGGCACACAACCCCACAGGGAAGCAGAGTCAAAAGGAAGGAAGCATGGGCATGCTGGGAAGGGGGGTGGAGGCAAAAGCATGATGGGAGTGGTAGTCACAGCCCAACATCCCCCACCCACATGGCCCAGCAAGAACACACCCAAGCATGCACACCTCACAGGGAGTCAAAAGCCACTTCAAAGATGTCTGACACTGGTGCTCTGTTGTGGGGAGCACAAGGCCATGCTGGGAACTGGCCAACAACCAACAGCAGGACACCACTGTCAGCCATCTTGCCATTGCTGTCACACCCACACACAGTGAAGTACACTCAAAAGGAAGGAAGTATGGGCATGCTGGGAAGGGGGGTGGAGGCAATAGCATGATGGGAGTGGTAGTCACAGATATTGGTCAGCCTCACAACTGGCCCATCAACACCACCCTGAACCATGCACACATCACAGGGAGTGGAAAACAACTGACAAGATGGCTGACACTGGCTACTGCTGTGGGGAGCACAGGGCCCTGCTGGCAACTGTGCACCAACCAACAGCAGGACACCACTGACTGACATCTTGCCAGTTAGCTGTCACACCCACACACAGTGGAAGTACACTCATAAGGAAGGAAGTATGGGCATGCTGGGAAGGAGGGTGGAGGCACTAGCATGATGGGAGTGGTAGTCACAGCTCAACATCCCCTCACACATGGCCCAGCAAGCTCACACTGGAAGCATGCACTACCTCACAGAGAGTATAAAGCCCCATCAAAGATGTCATGACACTGGTGCTCTGTTTTGGGGAACACAAGGCCATGCTGGGAACTTGTAGCCAACAACCAACAGCAGGACACCACTGTCAGCCATCTTGCCATTGCTGTCACACCCACACACAGTGAAGTACACTCAAAAGGAAGGAAGTATGGGCATGCTGGGAAGGGGGTGGAGGCAATAGCATGATAGGAGTGGTAGTCACAGATATTGCTCACCCTCACAACTGTCGCACATCAACACCACCATGAACCATGCCCACATCACAGGGAGTGGAAAACAACTGACAAGATGGCAGACACTGGCTACTGCTGTGGGGAGCACAAGGCCCTGCTGGCAACTGTGCATCAACCAACAGCAGGACACCACTGACTGACATCCTGAAAGACAAATTGCACTCCCTGCAATGGAAGCACATTCCATGGTGGGATATCTGGCTGGGTGGGAAGGAGGGCCGGATGTCAACCAAATACAACCAATGCAGACCATGTACACACCCCAACATTCACATGGAAATGCCCAAATAATGCAGGACAATGTGCTACACCAATATCAACCCCTGACTGTGACAACTTAGGACAATGCAATGTACAGGCCCGCATCCAGAGGCACAGTCACAACTGTCAGGTGTGTCAACCATTGATGCCTGCAGAAACATAACATACATTGTGTGTGTCTCCCAAAAACAGGTGATGATGGGGACACAGCAGCAGACGCTGAGGAGTCCCCGTCCCAGGCTCAAGAGGATACGGAGCTCACTGGTGTGGAACAGCCTCTGCCCTCCTCGGATGAAGAAGACCCAACCTGGCACCTCCGGAGCAAGTCATCATGCAGCACCAGCAGGACCACCAGCTGCACCCCCTGCACCCACCCCACCAACGACTGTCAACACACATACCACCCCTGCCGACATGGAAAGACCAAGGAGCACCACCAGCACAGGGACCCTGGACCAACGTGGGGCCATGGACATCAACACCACCAACAACCCCCAAGGGGGCCCAGGGTCACCTGTGCGTGCCACCTCAGGTACTGCACATGTCGCCAGGGGTGGTGGGAGGGGTGGGAGACATAGGTCACTGATCGCAGAGGGGTCTGGACTGCATGATGACCCACAACTGGCACGCATAGCCGATGCGTACCAGTCCAGCACCGGAGAGCTCAGCCAGGTAGTGGGGCTCCTCAGGGACATTAAACAGCAGCAGGCTGCCCATCATGCCCGCTTGGACTCACACATGTCCCGCGTGGAGTCCAAGTGGGACACACTGCAAGAGATGACGGCGGTGCATAGGGACATATTACAATGCCTCCGCCAGATGAGCAGCAACCAGTCAACACCTCCCTGTGTGCCCACAACATCTGGTGCTGAAACAACTGCAACTGCCACAGGGCGGGAGGATGAATCTGGCGGAGAGTCCCCTGCACCGCAGCAGCCTGCACTTGAGGGTCCCCCCCAAAGAAGAGGGGCCGTCCGAGGAGGGGCAAGTGAGAGGCCGATGGCCATGTGCAAACCCCAGGAAGCCAAACACCTGTTCTGGATAATCACCTTTGTGCGCAAACTGTTCACCCTGTTGACTGCAACACAACTCTCCCACATGACATGGGTAGCTCAAGTTGGACCAATGTCTCAGATGACTGTGGACTTTACTCTGGACATTTCTGCTACCAGGACTTCCAAATCATCTAGGAACTTTGGATTACAATCACAATGTACAGCACCCACCATCCTGTGCACTATACTCACACATGTATGTCAATAAACTCACTAATACACCATACTTGCCTCTGTTGTGATTCCTACGTTGTCTCTGACAGTGGCGATGATGATCTGGGAAATGACACTGTGCATGCTAACTGCTACAGCAAGTACAACACCGGCATGTGAGTCATGGCGACGTCACACATATGAGGGAGGCACACCACCAGGGCTACACAACACATACACACCTATGGCCATCTGACTCATCGCCTACACTGATGTTGCCAGGAAATACGTTGCATTGCACAGACCCAACACCCATTCACAGTCTGTAGTTAACTAGCCCACTGGTGCAGTAAGCAAATGTCAGTCAGATGTGTGACCACAGACAACGCACATCACAAAGTGAAGCACAGGTTTATTACACATTTGCAACATGTTGTAACCACCACAGATGCAAGGTAATCCCACCTGGCAGCGGGCACACAGTCAACAAGTGTAGAAGGAAGGAAGTCCATGGGTGTGGTGCACATCACCTGTAGGGACACGACAGCTACCACCCTGGAAGTCGAATCACGGTGTCGGGGATCACAGTTGACCAAACGACTCTGAAAGTACCCTGTGAAGGACAGAAATGACACACAGTCAAAAGCACTGAAGAACAGGACAGAACTGCAATACTCATGCCCAATACATGTCACAAGATACCCACCCAGAACCAAGTTAGCATGTCGACACTGTTGGGGAGTACAGACTACCTGTAAGGACACATCGCTACACGCATACAGTCATGTAGCACATGGACACACTCAAACAGCACCAGAGCACCACCAACACATATCATGCAAACTCACATCAGTTGACATGACATCTCTGGATACTTACATTCAGCTGAAGAAGTTGGTGATGAGCTGTGTGCGGACATCATCATCATCATCACTGGCATCGTGGTCCAGGCCAGGATCCTCCACAGGTGGCGGACGTTGGTCATCATCATCCAGGATGAGAGGCAACTCCTTCCGCACTGCCAGGTTGTGTAGCATGCAGCAGACGATGACAATCTTGCACACCTTTGCCGGGGCATATGGGAGGGACCCTCCTGTCTTGTCCAGGCAGCAGAAGCAGCTCTTCAGGAGACCAAATGTCCGCTCAATCACTCTCCTGGTCCGACCATGTGCCTCATTGTAGCGCATCTGGGCTGGTGTCACAGGGTTCCTGAGGGGCGTCAGCAACCACGGCATGTTGGGATATCCGGAGTCACCTACATACAGACAATTGCACATTAGCTGAGTCGGAAAAGAGGGTGGAACACTACATTGCAGAACACACACAATGGTACAAAGTCAGTACACACCAACAAGCCAGGCACGCTGGTTCCGCATCTGTGACATCATCCTCGGGATGCGACTACTCCTCATCACGTAGGCATCGTGTGCAGAACTGGGGAAACGGGCACACACGTGTGAGATGGTCATATCTGCAAGACAGACCACCAGTGCATTGACCGAGTGGTAGTGCTTGCGGTTCCTGTATGCCTGCTCCTGGGCCTGTGGTGGTACCAAAGCCACATGTGTTCCATCAATGGAGCCAATGACATGCGGCATCCTCCCCAGGGCATAGAAGTCACTCTTCACGTCAGTGAGTTGCTGGAGTCTAGGGAAATAGATGTACTGGTTCAGGTATATCAACATAGCCTCCAATACATCGCGGAGCACACGGCTGAACATGGTCTGTGACATCCCACCAGCAGTCGCCAGAGTGTGTTGAAAGGTACCGGTGGCAAAGAAGTGTAGGGCTGCCATCACCTTCACCTTGGGGTAGGCGCTGTAGGGTACGGCCGGCCAGGTTGCAGGTGTGGTGCCAAGCGCACTGCCAAATCATCAATCAGCTGCCTGGTGAAGCGGTACCGTCGGATGCTGTCATGTTCCACCATCGTTGCCATGTCAGGGAATGGTCTATGGACAGCTGGTGCCCTGCAGTGCATAGGTGAACAAAGAAAGATTGTCAGTCACCCCACATATGTGGCATTGTACACACTCAATATCACATGATACATCATTATGAGGCACAAGTACATGATGTGTGCAGTTCCGTAAGGACATGTATGGCACATACATGGCCAACATCCAACATCACAGTTCAACAAGTGGCATCAATAAGTCCCAGGTTGTGCCATTGGGTATCATGAGGCCGTGTCACAGTTCCCATCTCCTGCTGCCACGTTACAAACACACCCCACTGTGACATGTGAGGACAGATGTGCCCCAGGCATCACAGCTCAACGACAGGTAGATTCCCAGGGACCCTGTATTGCCACATGGACACTGGCATGACATGGCGTATCATGTATACACCACAGCAAAACAACCATGACCCCCACAGGTAGTGGTCCCTGTTGCCTCGGCAGGACAGACATGGACGTCTGTGACACACACACGCACAACATCAAAGTCCATGCACAAACAACGTGGATGTGGAGACTGTCTCCCATTGTGCACATGAAATCAGAGACATTGTAAACACAACATGCACACAGACTGTGGAGGACCACCACTATTGTGCCAATGGGTCACCCTGGGTTAAACATACCGTCCCACATGGGACTCAGGGGTATGTGACATGACATACACATACACCACCGTGAAATGTGACCATGCCACATGCTCAGATATGAACAGTTGCACATCACAGTGGTCATGTACACGAAACACCAAGGATCCTGTCCCCATGAACACGTGCACAGCCTGGGGGTGGCTGCCCCCAAGTGACATCAACAGAACAACATGTTCACCCCCATACACGGAATAGGCAATGCAGCCTTACATGCCTTAGGATACAGTTTGGACAGGCTGTGGTGTTGTAGGTGTGCCCCTCACTCCCTGGGAAGTATATGTGGCTGGCATATGTTCACCTGTGACAGGCATGGTGACATATGCCACTGACATGTACAGTGACGCGTTGGACAGCAATGGACCGATCGGTGCGCACACATTGGCCATTGCATTCAATGTGTGCTGGTACGCGTTGTATTCGCAATACGCGTTGGACAGCAATGGATCGATCGGTGCGCACACATTGGCCATTGCATTCAATGTGTGCTGGTATGCGTTGTATTCGCAATACGCGTTGGACAGCAATGGACCGATCGGTGCGCACACATTGGCCATTGCATTCAATGTGTGCTGGTACACGTTGTATTCGCAATACGCGTTGGACAGCAATGGACTGATCGGTGCGCACACATTGGCCATTGCATTCAATGTGTGCGGGTACGCGTTGTATTCGCAATACACGTTGGACAGCAATGGACTGATCGGTGCGCACACATTGGCAATTGCATTCAATGTGTGCGGGTACGCGTTGTAACCTGGGTACGCGTTGAACAGCAATGGACCGATCAGTGTGCCCGGCCGGCCCATTGCATTCAATGTGTGCGGGTACGCGTTGTATCCTGGGTACGCGTTGAACAGCAATGGACCGATCGGTGTGTCCGGCCGGCCCATTGCATTCAATGTGTGCGGGTACGCGTTGTATCCTGGGTACGCGTTGAACAGCAATGGACCGATCGGTGTGCCCGGCCGGCCCATTGCATTCAATGTGTGCGGGTACGCGTTGTAACCTGGGTACGCGTTGAATAGCAATGGACCGATAGGTGTGCCCGGCCGGCCCATTGCATTCAATGTGTGCGGGTACGCATTGTATCCTGGGTACGCGTTGAACAGCAATGGACCGATCGGTGTGCCCGGCCGGCCCATTGCATTCAATGTGTGCGGGTACGCGTTGTATCCTGGGTACGCGTTGAACAGCAATGGACCGATCGGTGTGCCCGGCTGGCCCATTGCATTCAATGTGTGCGGGTACGCGTTGTAACCTGGGTACGCGTTGAACAGCAATGGACCGATCGGTGTGCCCGGCCGGCCCATTGCATTCAATGTGTGCGGTACGCGTTGTATCCTAGGTACGCGTTGAACAGCAATGGACCGATCGGTGCGCACCCATTTGCTATGGCCTGGCAACGGACGCGTTTTCAAATTTTGAACGAGTCTGATGCTGTAAATTCAGTTGGTCACCCACAACAATGTTGCAAATTCATGGGTGTCATGAAGTTGAACTTTTGAAGGATGCTGTGGGCGTGTGTAAGTGGTGCAATTCCATGGATTGGCCAGATTCAGAAGATGCAAACGACTTGGACCTATCACTTTGGACACATGGGACAGTATCTGCCTCTGCAGCACACATATAATGCTGGCTGTTCCCCTGAGAGCTCACTTGCCTGCACTACATGCTCCAGGACGACATCTGCCACCACCACTGCTGCTGTATCTGCACCCTCTGGACCCTGCAATGGCACGTACTGTGGAGAGAGCCCCAGCCTTCAGCACTGAGAGAACCAGGCCCTGCTGGACAGCCTCCTTCCACAGTACAGCAAGCTGTATGGGAAAGCAGGGGAGCAGGTGAGTGTTCTGTCCACTGCCTTCCTAAATGTGCATGTTGTCTGACTAGCAAGGCTAACAGTCTGCACGCCACTGGCTAGCAGGCTCACTGAGTAGTTGTCACCCCCCATAGTGTGTAGTTACATGCACTGGACAGGTATAGTGCAGTGACAGTGCATTTAAACAAGGTTTTACTTTCCAGGCAATGATACCATGTAGTAACTGCTGGCATACTGTCCATGGCCATCGTTGCACTGCCTGTGTACATCATGTGCCCCTGTGATTGAGACATGTATATCACAACTGTGTAATGCACGGATATGTTGCATGTGTAGTAATGGCATTCTCACTTTGTCATCCTCACAGGTTGATGCCCACCAGAAGCAGCAGATATGGCTGACCATCGTCCGGGCAGTGAGATCCGTGAGGGTCTACAAGCGCCGGATCCGCAACTGCCAGAAGAGGTGGCAGGACCTTCGGGGCTGGACCCGGAGGATCGCACGGGCCCAGCTGAAGCTGTCGCCTCCTCGCAGGAGGGGCGGACACCGGACCCTGACCCCCCACATGCTCAGGATCCTGGCGGTGGTCTTCCCTGATCTGGATGGGCAGCTGAAGGCCAGTGAGCAGCACGGAGGGGGTGAGTCCATGACTGCATTGTGTACTCTGTCTGCCATGCTATGTGCCCTCCTCTGGCCTGGTTAAACTTCCACAGCACATCAGTCATGTGGTCCAGGACCCATGTCCCTCGATTGTGCACTGCCCACTCCTCATCTGATACCCAGGTGTGGCCCTTGCAGTCAGGGAATTGTGTCACTTGGGTACTGTGTCCTTGCAGTTTGCTTGACTCAAGGTGGGGGACAGCATCTGTTTCCCTAACTCTGTGGTGGGCATCATGGGTGGGTCCATTGCTTACACAATGCCTGTGTTCTGACATGTAATCTGCGTGTTACTTTGATATGTGGTCCAATTGCTGAGCTGATCCACCACATGTGCCTGGGGTATCTGGCACACACCCATGCTGCGGGCTGGGAACTATGTTTGGGCCCCAGGAGGTGTGTATATTACATGTGTCACACATACTTAGCCAGCTGCCTACTGTCCAGGGCTCATCCCTCATTCATGTGGGGCAGGACAGTCATGCCTACTCCAGGCCATGCAATACACTCTGTACTCCCACTCCCGTGTATCAGCTGACACGTTGTGCTCAGTGATATTGTCCCCTCAGGTGTCAGCCTCTGTGTCAGTGTGCTGTGGCTTCGTTGTCAGGACTGCTGGGGTGTTTATCGGTTGGGGCTCAGCATGCCACCGGAGATGTGACCATAGGAGACGATACTTGTGTGACACATAGGTGTTTGATCACCTGACCGTGCAGACTGGGGTATGCGAATGTGAAGTCCAGGCAGCTGTCTCCCATTCACAGCAGATTGTGAGGTGCTCAGGTTCAGAGGGTTGTGTTACAGGTCTCCCATATGTCCAATCAGTATGACCTGGACAGATAAGGGTTCAGATGATGTGGTGTGTGGGGGATGTACATGTGCACTTGTTCAGCTCCAGGACTTGCATTCCCCATGACCTACTATTGTGACACAGTGCAGACTGTTGTTGTGTGGCTGCCCTGCCCATGTGACTGGAGACAGTGATGTATGACTTAGCAGGCATGCCTGTGCCATGGCATGTGCCTTCCTATGAGTGATCCTGCAGGGGAGTGACATGTGCTACATGCACACCATAGTGGCAATGGCTATCAGGACATGGGTGCATCGTGGTGTCTGTCGCTGGTATGCATCACATGCATTTCATATATCTGACTCTGGGCATCACTTTCATCCGGACACCTGTACTGACTCAGTGGCAAGAGTTGTGATGTGTGCATGTTCACATGCTTAACCGTGTTCTCTGCACCGTCCAACTACTGTGTAGGTGGTGCATGTGTCCACACTGGGGTATTGCCATCCAACAGACGCCAGACAGATGGGTGCAAGGCCAGGTGGGATGTGAGTGCCATGGTTGACCATCAGACTGACAATTGGCTTCTCCTAGTTCTGTTTGGGCACTTTTAGCAAAGTTCAACTAAGGATGCCAGGCCTTGCTCTGTAATGTGCTGTACTAACTGTGGTGTGTGAGTTCGGTGCAGGTGACTGATGTCTGTCTGTTTCCCTATTGATTGCAGATACATCCACGGCCACAGGAGGGGACAGCTCCACGGACCAGGAGAAGCCGCAGAGCCAGACTGGGTCAGCAGCCGAGGAGTGGTCGGAGGGACCCAGTGGCACGGAGGGCGAGGGGAGCCACACCGAGGAGTCCTCAGCACCATCCACCTCAGCTGAGGACCACAGCAGCTCGGAGGATGACTCCCTTATGGAGGCGGGTGTCAGCAGCCACCACACCCCAGCTAGTGTTGCTGTCCCCGCCACCACCACCACCACCGCCCTCCCATTGGCTCCCATTCCCGAGGTCCGTGGAGGCTCCCATGTTTGGGAGCGTGTCTCCTTCGGGCCAGGCACCGCACCGCCTGCCCCTGTGTCCCCTGCTGCCCTGAGTGAGGAGTCTGTGTACCTCCTTCGCCAGCTCCATGTAGGGCAGACAGCGATGCTGAGTGTCCTCCATGCCCACACCACTCTGTTGACTCAGCTGGTGTCATTCATGGAGGGCATCTCATCGGGCATGTCTGCCCTATAGAGGGGCAATAGGTCCATGGACTCCTCCCTGATGGCAGCAGTGTCCCTCCTCCGACAGTCCCTCACCCCTCCTGCCTCTGCCCCATCCACACTCCCCAGCACCTTACCTGTCCCAAGCACACACACACCGGCACAGGCACACACCAGCACAGACACGAGCAGCACACAGACACACACGCCACAAACAAGACGCACGCACAGTCAGGGGACTGAAACCACACTCGCAGGGGATGGGGCCCAGGCACACACACACGCATCAACGAGCACTGCGCAGTCCTCAGTTGCCTCTCCCTCCAAAGCCCCCTCCCTTGCCTCACCTGCAAACCCAAAGACACAGCGGCTCTTCCTCAGTGACCTCGGCCTCTTCCCCTCCGATCCAGCTGATACAGCATTCAGGGGAAGAGGAAGCCCACCCACACGGAGCGGAGTGCCCCTCGCCACCTGGACACCCTCCCCCAGGCGCAGACCGACTGACGCCCCCACCCGCAAGTCCCCCCGGACCCGGAAGAGCAAGACCCCGCCGCCGCCCTGCAGCTCAGGCACCAAGTCTCCTTCCTCCATCCCTCAGGCCCCCACTCCACAGGTGCCCCCACCACACCCTGCCCCAGGTTCCCCCACCCACAGATACACCATCCCCAAAAGGATCAGGCCTTCTCCCCCAGCCACTTGCTCTTCCGGCCCCACACCCCCGCTGCACTTGTCTGTGCCACTGGTGTGGTGAGGGTGTCCTCCCCCTCTGTCCTGCCCACCTTACCTGATCCCCATTCTCCTCCCCTGGAGGTAGGCACTGCACTGGAGGCCACTACCACCCTCTCTGACTTGGGCACTGCAGTGGCGAACCTGTCCACTCCATCTGCACGGTCCACTGCAGTCGTGCCGGCGCCCACACCATCTGAGTCATGCCCCCCAGTTGTGCCGGCACACACAATGTCAGACACCTCCACTGCAGTTGTCAGTGGCTCTCCAGCACCCACCACCCCTTCCCTGCCTCCTTCTGGTGAGCCCTGATCCTGTCCCTGCGGTGCCTGGCCTGCCCCCCCGTATGCCCCTCCGTGGGGATTGTCCCTGGTTTTCATCAGTGCAGGCATGCGTAGGGTGACATCTGCCACTGTCACCCTGTTTTGACTTTCATGATGGACTGGCCATTGGCCTTTGTTTATTTTTTACATGACTTCAACTGTTGAGACCCACATATGCTGAATAAAGCAACTTTCTGTTCTCCAGTGCTTTTGCTTCTGATGTACATGATGTTGATGATGCTAACCATGCCCTTGCTGCAGTGATGGTGATATGTGGTCTCATGATATATGTAGTGTTACTGTGCAGGAACCCATGTGGTCCAGGGGGACTGTGTCCTATCCTGTGGTGTATCCATGTCATCCTTAGCAGCATCTGAGGGTGTCATGTTTTCAATATTTGGCAATGGGATTTCCTACTTACATTAGCAATGTCACATCTGTGGCTTCCACCCCTGCACATCTGTTGTGCTTGCCATTGTTCAATTAGTCTACTTCCCTGACCGCGTGGCCATCTCCACTGGACATGCAGGTTTGGGCATCAATGGGGAAGGACTCATCTGTGTTGTCAGTGCAACTTGCTATACATGTGTGTTGGATCTGTGCTGATGATTTCGTTGACACTCCCATGACCAGGCTGATGTGACAGGAGCCTTCATTTGGTGCTAATTGTTGACTGTGTGACCAAGTGTTCTGCTGACATGATGGAGCCCTACTGAGGCGACATATGGCACAGCTTTCCTCACACAGGAGTGGAGTCCCCTCATGGCAGTGTGTGCTCCTGTGACATCACCTGCGCCCAAGGTGTGTGTTGTATGAGCATGTCTGTGTGTTCACTTCCATTTTGCTGTGCATGCTGGGATCCCTAGTGATGTTCCTGTTTGTGATGCTTGCTGAGTTGACCTATGTTCCCCCAAGTCTTCTCCCTGAGTTCTCTGTGATGTGGGTGCATGGCACATTACTGGTCATCAGGGTGTCACCCATAGGTGTGTTTGCTGTCAGGGCTGAGTTTGTGTGCAGACGCTGATGGGTCACAGTCAGGATTCCCCTTGGCACTTGTTGTTTACACCTGTCATGTGATTTCCAGTTTGTGTTAGCTTTCATTGGTTGTGACACGTTGTGTGTGTGACTGCTGGCACTCCTCAGGGTCAGGGCTGCAATGTTGGTAGTTGTCTATGTGTGTTCTTTGTGGGTGACCTTGGCTTCTTCATTGGTGTGTGACTGTGGCTGGGATCCCATTGGTTGGTGTGGTATTGCCGTCATGTCCATGTACAGCGTAGTGTGCAGTGTGTCAGACATTCAGGAGTCTTGTTGAGTGGCCATGTGTGATGTGTTTCTGCACCTTGGTTCCCGCCACCACCCTGGGATTGTCATGGGTGCATGTGCATGTCACAATGCATGTGAGCTTCACTGCTGCACATTGTTGGAGGTCGAGGTGTGTGGTGTTGAGTGTGTGCAGATGAGAGTTGTTGCCCGGCTAGACCCCTGCCTCCATGTTGGCCTTGGCTTACTGGCCGTGCTGATTGATTTGTGCTTGTGTAGGTGTGATGGGAGTTTGTTGCTCAGGACACATGACTGTGGTTCACAGTGAGAACGACATCTAGCTTTGTCATCACAGTGGGATTGTAATGCAGCCCAGGGTCACCACATTGTGGGGGCCCTGGGGATAGTGCTGTGGTGTCTCTGTGTCTTGCTGTGTCAGTTGCTGTTCCTACATGCTTGTGTGACATGTGTGATTTGTGCTCCCTCTCATCTGACAATGCCTGATTGCCCACATAGGGGATTTGGATCCATGAGTTACCTTTGTGTGGCACTGTATGCACATCTGTGTAATTGGTATTCAGGCCTCCTCATGTGTTGTGTGGTTGCCTGGGGACACTGGTACCCCCCTCACCTGTTGTGTTTGATGCGCAGTGTGGGTCTGCCTGTTTGTGTTTGTGCATCTGCACCACTGCATTGGCATATCTTTAGGTGTGCCATTGGCTGTATGTTGTTTGGTGTGTTTCCCCTGCTGTCCCTGGGACTCCTAGGTCATCAGTCAGCACAATGATCATTGTTTGTGTGTCCCATTGCTGCCATGGTATGGTATCTGTTCACCTCACATCTACAGTCTCCACAGGGTATCTGCATTTGTGTGCCCATTGGTGCAAATATGTGGGTCTGCATTCTGATGGTCACTTCTGTCATTGTGTCATTGATGAATGTTGACAGTGTCAGCCCCCATGGGTGATGTTTGTCTGCACATGGCCAAAGGTATGTCTTATTTGCACTGCACTGTTTGCCTCCCCCAATCTATGTTGCTATGGGACACAAGCACTACTTTGCCACTGATGTGTTTGTTGTTCTGTGACCAGGAATCATCCATGCAGTTTGGCAGTTGCAGCTTTTTCTTTGTCAACACTTACATATTGGTCACTGTGATGATGGGGGTTTGGACCCCATTGCCCCAATGTTCAAAATGTGCTTCAGCTATGGACCCCACACTTACATTTTGGTCACTGTGATGATGGGGGTATGGTCCCCATTGCCACAATGTTCAAAATGTGCTTCAGCTATGGTCCCCACACTTACATTTTGGTCACTGTGATGATGGGGGTTTGGACCCCATGGCCACAATTTTCAAAATGTGCTTCAGCTATGGACCCCACACTTACATTTTGGTCACTGTGATGATGGGGGTATGGACCCCATTGCCACAATGTTCAAAATGTGCTTCAGCTATGGTCCCCACACTTACATTTTGGTCACTGTGATGATGGGGGTTTGGACCCCATTGCCACAATGTTCAAAATGTGCTTCAGCTATGGACCCCACACTTACATTCTGGTCACTGTGATGATGGGGGTTTGGACCCCATTGCCACAATGTTCAAAATGTGCTTCAGCTATGGACCCCACACTTACATTTTGGTCACTGTGATGATGGGGGTTTGGACCCCATTGCCACAATGTTCAAAATGTGCTTCAGCTATGGACCCCACACATACATTTTGGTCACTGTGATGATGGGGTTTGGACCCCATTGCCACAATGTTCAAAATGTGCTTCAGCTATGGACCCCACACTTACATTTTGGTCACTGTGATGATGGGGGTTTGGACCCCATTGCCACAATGTTCAAAATGTGCTTCAGCTATGGACCCCACACTTACATTTTGGTCACTGTGATGATGGGGGTTTGGACCCCATTGCCACAATGTTCAAAATGTGCTTCAGCTATGGACCCCACACTTACATTTTGGTCACTGTGATGATGGGGGTTTGGACCCCATTGCCACAATGGTCATGGCCTGCTTGCATTGTGGGGGCCACACACATTTATGTGTAGCACATGTGATAGGGGGTCACATTGTATGTTCAAAGTCATGTTCAGTGTTGTAGGCATTTGACACAGTCTACACACGCTGGTCATGGTGTTGGGGGGATGTCTTTATGTTGCATTGTTTATGTTGGTGTGTGCTTGTTGTGTCATGTATTAGCCATCCTGTGAGTGGGGGTGTTGTTGGTGGTAGGCATCCAGCCCCCCATGGGTAGAGGTGGTAGTAGTGGTAGGCATCTGACACCCCCTGGGTAGGGGTGGTAGTAGTGGTAGGCATCTGGCACCCCCTGGGTAAGGGTGGTAGTAGTGGTAGGCATCTGGCACCCCTTGGGTAAGGGTGGTAGTAGTGACAGGCATCCAGCCCCCCATGGGTAGAGGTGGTAGTAGTGGTAGGCATCTGGCACCCCCTGGGTAGAGGTGGTAGTAGTGGTAGGCATCTGGCACCCCCTGGGTAAGGGTGGTAGTAGTGGTAGGCATCCAGCCCCCCATGGGTAAGGGTGGTAGTAGTGGTAGGCATCTGGCACCCCCTGGGTAAGGGTGGTAGTAGTGGTAGGCATCTGGCACCCCCTGGGTAGAGGTGGTAGTAGTGGTAGGCATCTGGCACCCCCTGGGTAGAGGTGGTAGTAGTGGTAGGCATCTGGCACCCCCTGGGTAAGGGTGGTAGTAGTGGTAGGCATCTGGTACCCCTGGGTAAGGGTGGTAGTAGTGGTAGGCATCCTGCCCCCCTGGGTAAGGGTGGTAGTAGTGGTAGGCATCTGGCACCCCCTGGGTAGAGGTGGTAGTAGTGGTAGGCATCTGGCACCCCCTGGGTAAGGGTGGTAGTAGTGACAGGCATCCAGCCCCCCATGGGTAGAGGTGGTAGTAGTGGTAGGCATCTGGCACCCCCTGGGTAGAGGTGGTAGTAGTGGTAGGCATCTGGCACCCCCTGGGTAGGGGTGGTAGTAGTGACAGGCATCCAGCCCCCCATGGGTAGAGGTGGTAGTAGTGGTAGGCATCTGGCACCCCCTGGGTAGAGGTGGTAATAGTGGTAGGCATCTGGCACCCCCTGGGTAAGGGTGGTAGTAGTGGTAGGCATCCAGCCCCCATGGGTAAGGGTGGTAGTAGTGGTAGGCATCTGGCACCCCTGGGTAAGGGTGGTAGTAGTGGTAGGCATCCAGCCCCCCATGGGTAAGGGTGGTAGTAGTGACAGGCATCCAGCCCCCCATGGGTAGAGGTGGTAGTAGTGGTAGGCATCTGGCACACCCTGGGTAGAGGTGGTAGTAGTGGTAGGCATCTGGCACCCCCTGGGTAAGGGTGGTAGTAGTGACAGGCATTCAGCCCCCCATGGGTAGAGGTGGTAGTAGTGGTAGGCATCTGGCACCCCTGGGTAGAGGTGGTAGTAGTGGTAGGCATCTGGCACCCCCTGGGTAGGGGTGGTAGTAGTGACAGGCATCCAGCCCCCCATGGTTAGAGGTGGTAGTAGTGGTAGGCATCTGACACCCCCTGGGTAGGGGTGGTAGTAGTGGTAGCCATCTGGCACCCCCTGGGTAAGGGTGGTAGTAGTGGTAGGCATCTGGTACCCCTGGGTAAGGGTGGTAGTAGTGGTAGGCATCTGGCACCCCCTGGGTAAGGGTGGTAGTAGTGACAGGCATCCAGCCCCCCATGGGTAGAGGTGGTAGTAGTGGTAGGCATCTGACACCCCCTGGGTAGGGGTGGTAGTAGTGGTAGGCATCTGGCACCCCATGGGTAAGGGTGGTAGTAGTGGTAGGCATCTGGTACCCCCGGGTAAGGGTGGTAGTAGTAGTAGGCATCTGGCACCCCCTGGGTAAGGGTGGTAGTAGTGGTAGGCATCTGGCACCCCCTGGGTAGAGGTGGTAGTAGTGGTAGGCATCTGGCACCCCCTGGGTAAGGGTGGTAGTAGTGGTAGGCATCTGGCACCCCCTGGGTAGAGGTGGTAGTAGTGGTAGGCATCCGGGCCCCTATGTATATATGTGGCATTGGTGATGGCCATCCCGCCCCTATGGTGCTGCTGTTGCTGGTGTAAGTAATTTCTGCATCCCTCTGTGTGTGTGTGATGTGTCGGGTATGTGTAGTTTGTTTTTGTGGTTGGTGTCTGACTTACCTTCTGCGCCGTACGCGTCCGTGCCTGTTCTGGTAGTAGATGTAGAATATTGGTAGGTTCGGCACGATGGGATTCATGGTTGGTTCGTCTCGTTTGTCTTTCTCGTTGCTTCGCCTCGTCCTCGTCGCTGGCGTGTTCGTCTCGTAGCCGTGGATCGTGTTGTGGCGCGAATCGGAGCTTATGTGCGCCTCTCCCGGATGCTTTGACGTGCCGTGCGTAGCGACGGGTTCGGCACATATGGGAAGCGCATCGTACTTGTCCGGCCGGACGGGGCTGCATTTTGGCTTCCGTGCGACTCGATTCTGCGTTTACGGATCCGGCTCGGTCGGGGAACAGGACCTGGATTGAGTGAGTACGACTGGGTTGGAATCTATGCTGTTGTGCGCATCGTACTTGCTCGTTCGGAATAATGTGCGGTTCGGTCGGGAAACAGGCATTCGCATGGCTTTTTTCCCGACCGAATGATGTTAGGTGCGCCTCCGACCGAGATCGGAATCGGCCCCTATGTCGTTAACAGTCTCAAAGTCCCAATCATCAGAATAGGTACTGGACGAAATGAGATCACTTAGTGAAATTTTAAACAAATGTGGAATGTTCAATTGTTCCGTCGGGCCAAAAATATCAAAATCTGTTTTGTCCCACACTATACCATCCTGTATAGGAACGGCTGTGATGTTCACTGTTGACAAGTCTCTTGCTTCACGATGGGAAGATTTATGAGGTTTCAAAAGTACGTTCACATCTTTTCCTTCAGTGTTCACATGGATGTATCTGCCATTTTTAAGCACGCTCATAGTCATAACCAAAGCTAGCCAAAGCAGGAAAACAAATATTCCAGAAATAATCCAGAGTTCAATCCATGGGGAAACCAGATAAGTCTTTTTCAGAAAGTGAAGAAAGTCTTGTACTTGCTGCTTGAATGTTATGATGCTGGCGTCGTTTCAGGTTCACTCAGATCTTCTGAGAACGTATCAAAGTTAATGAAATAACCAGAAGCAGTTCTGTCAATTGTTGAAATTGCATCAGGATTTGTAGAAATCGCTGGAACCAGTTGATCACTTGCTACATTGGTGTAGACAGGTGTATTTGGACGAACTGTTACTTGATTTTCAAGAGGGATGAGTTCCATTGCATTGTTGCTTAGTCCTTCATCTGTTACTGCTGAATTCTCGATTGTTATCAGTCTTTCAGTCTGAACCTCTTGGATAGTAGCGAGAGGAGTGCGTCTGCTACTAGGTCGGAGTCCACGAGGCCTACTATTTAGTATTGCCCACATACTGTGGTTTGATGAGGTCGATGGACACAAATCTTTTCTCCTTTTTTCCAGCAAGGGGCGGCAGAAGTACTGTTCTTGTTCCTTGAACTGCTAGGACAGGTACTGGTTGTCTGTAAGAAGGTCCAAATTCCTTCTTGTCCGCAATCTTTTCTCTGACTAGATCCCCAACTTTTGGAATCCAGACAGGCCTTGCTGGGACCGCCGGTTTTTCCCCAGTGGTGGTTGGCTGCAGGAATACGTTGCTTTGTTTCGATCTTAGTTCATTGAGTTCCTGTAAAACAGCCAAACGATCTTTGATATCAAACGGTTAATTTTCCACCACTGTGCCTACGTGATCGAGATCTGATACCCACATTCTTGTCCCAAATAGGACCTCATATGGAGTGACCCCCCCTAGAGAACTTCTTGGCAGGATATTTAATGAGCGTTGGACCCCATAAAGATGTTTGACCCACCCATCACCCAAACCTAATACCCTAGCTGTTATAGACTGCTTTATGTCCCGGTTTTTCCTTTCCACAACCGAATTTCCCTCAGGATGGAATGGAGAGGAGTACCGCAATGCAACGCCCAGACTGGCCATGGCTTCTTTGCAAGCCCGAGAGCTAAACGCAGGGCCCTGGTAAGAATGTAGCGTGCCTATTGCATATGTGCCGATAAAGACTTGCAAATCTTTTATAACAGTTCGAGCGTCAGCCGAGCGCTGAGGCCATATCCATAGGAACCTTGATTCAGTATTTGTGGGATTGCATTTGTCCAGAAGGACGCATGCGCGTAGATAGTCTAATGCTGTCTAACAGTGGTGTCTGTACTGGGCAGCTACATTCGTAGCATGGTGTCTGGTGGCTTTCTCGCTGTAATTTACAGTCTATGCAGTTATTGATGAAGATGTGGATTTCTGTATTCATCCCAGGCCACCAGTATATCTCTTTTAACGTCAAAATTGTTTTAGAGATCCCTAGATGTGACAGACCCTCCCCCAAATGTGCTTCATAAATCAAAGCTGCTCTACGTTCCATGTTTGGAATTACCCTATCCTCCACTCCAGGGATTCGAGCAAAAGGAACGTTGTTCTCATCAATTACATAAGAGTACTTGAGTGGAAACTTTTTTGGTAACGCTGCACCACTACCTTTGCTTGTAGCATTGACAGCCAACATTATCTCACTGTCTATTTTCGTTTTTGAACGAGTGATCGCAGCTACGGAAGCCATCTGAACAGCCCCCTTTGCGGCTTCGTCAGCCAATGAATTCCCTGCAACGTGAACGCCATCACGTTGATGACTCAGTGTGTGGATCACGTGAGCCTTTGGTAGTTCATTTTTCAACTGAAATACTTATTCCCAAAGCGTTTTGTGCTTTATTGTGCCACCTTTCGCATCTTTGAACCCATTTTCAAGCCAGTTTTGTATATATTCATAATACTGACTGAACACAGTAAAAGGAATCGCACACTATTAGTGTGGGGAATTCTCGATCTGTACTTTCAAGTGCCAGTTTGAATGCTTGTAGTTCAGCTCGCTGAGCTGTACAATCTCCTAGAGATTGAGTTTTTGTGACCATAGGTCTGAAGATGCCATCTCGCATGCGACCTTTAACGATTGCACACGCTGCACTGTAAGCTTGCTTACTCCCTGTTGCGGGTTGTGCGGATCCGTCAGTGTAAATTATGAATTCGTACTGATCGAGAGGCAGAATCTCAGTGGGCAGAGGACATTCTTGTTCATATTGCAGGAACGCTTGTGTTTTTAAATCAGGATCAAAAACATATTCAACATCTGTTGCAGCAAGAGAATTAACCCACTGTATCCATCTTGGATGTAATGCTTTAGCATATGGAATGCTTGCTTTTGTGACCGCTTCTAAAGCTGGTACTGGGGTTACGACAATAATGCGTTTCCCTTGGGCTAGGGCTCTTTCTTTTGCTACAGCGGTTTGAACTGCTGTCAGAATTTTTCAGTTGAAGTGAAACGCATTTCCGCTTGTGTATACAAATGAGATTTGTATGCGATTGGTATTTTTTCACCCTCATTAAATGTTAAGTAGGTGAATCCGCATTGACCCGAAATTATTCGGATCACCAGGTTGCGTTGACTTACGCGTGTTTGTAAGTGATTTGTTGCTAACATGTTAGCCTGGAGTGAACGCAAGATTTCTCTGTGTTCTTGTGTCCTATTTTTGATTGAAAAATCAGGTTTGATTAATGCATAGAGAGGTTTAACCCTTTCTGCATAATTTAGAATGTATGTTCTTCCAAAATTTAGGAAACCCAGGATGGCTTGTAAGTTTTTTTGCGTTTTTGGAGGTTGGAGCAGCGCACATTTCTCTAGAAAGTTAGCTGCCAAGCTCTTGCCTTCACTTGAAAGCTCATCTCCGAGAAATAGGACATTGAGATGGGCAATTCTGGACTTTTTGAAGTTGAATTTTTAGCCCTCAGAGGCGAAGCCCAATATAATGGTATTCACCCTGTTCAAGTGTTTATCCAGGTCATCGTCTGTCAGATAGATGTCATCGACATATGACAATGCCTCATTATCATAAATTTGTAGTAACTCTGTTACCCTCGCTGAGAATAACCCTGGGCTGTTCTTGAACCCTTGTGGGAGTCGACAAAATTGACGCTGGGTCCCCATTATGGAGAAAGCTGTTAAGTACCTGCTTTCAGGTGCTATGTTTTGACAAAAGAAACCATTTGAGATGTCTAATGTGGTTTTATATTTTTTACGCACAATGTTATTCATTAATGCTGTGCTATGTGCATTTTGCACTGCAAATGTTTTAGAACAAGTGTTTAAGTGTCTGTAATCCAAAACTAGACGATAGGTGTTGTCTGGTTTGGAGACAGGAAACAAAGGATTGTTCATTGAGGAGGTGCATGTTTCAATCACGCCTTGGTATTCAAGTTGATCTAAGATCTCCCTGACCTGTTTTTTAGCGTCTTGCTTTATTGGGTACTGCCTTTGTGCAGTTGGTTCATGTTTCAGATGTATTTTATGGTGAGGTGAGTCCTCATCCCATCCTACATGATTTTTATATAATGCTGGGGCCTGGGCTACTGCCCATTTCCTGGCATATGTATATTTTAGGTGAATTGGAATATGGTTGGAGAAGGCAAGCATAATATTGTCCTCGCCGTCTGGGCACTCCCTGACAAATTGTGGTGGCCAGTCTTTTTCTGCTAGAAGTATGTCATAGCCCCTTGAAAGTTTTTCCCAAAAAAGTGCCTTCACCTGTCTAGGTATGTCTCCCTCCATCCGGAGTGTTAATTCATATAACTTTTGTGGAGTACTAACCCTGGTGTCTACAGTCTCAACTGTAATGTACTCATTCAAGTCCACTATCTCCAGAAGTTCCTTCAGGTTCTGGCGAGCTATTGTGACTTCTGCTGCACTGTCCAGCATTGTCTGAGCCCATTCTCCGTTCTTGAGTTGTGTTCTCAGTATTCTCAGCATGTCTGATCTTCAGACTTGCTACTTTCTTTTTGGAGAATTGAGGTTTTGATTTGTTTTTTCAGAACGTGTTTGTCGTCTTTCGATTTCACGCGTTCTTCTCTATGTTCTGACCGTCCTCTTCTTTCCGAAGTCTGTGACGAGATCTGAAAGGTACGAGAGGAACGTGTATCAGTATCTTGATACCTGTCAGGTTTTCTCAAATTATCCCTATTCCTGAGGTTATACCTCCTTTCAGAGGGCTCTTTTTGAGGAGACCTACCTCTGGATTGAGAACGTTTCTCGTTAGAATTTTGTTTATTAGTCTCCCACTTCTTTTTAGAAGATGTAGGAGTTTGTTTAATAGAGTCCTTCTCAGGACTTTCAGATAGTTTTGGCTTCACTGGTCTTCCACCCAAACTATCTCTGCCTAATTCTGCATAAGATTGTTCTAAAATTCTGGGTAGTTCAGTTTGTTGTTCTGTGACATCAAATTCCTTAATCGTTGGCGGATCGCCACTGCTGCTGTCTCCCTTTAATATTAGATAATATTATTGTTGAGACCTGGTCGAAATTTTTCAGTAATTTCATACCTAAATTCAGAGCAGGCTCTGCCCCGTATTCGTTTTGAATTTGTTTCAGGACATCAGGTATTACTGCAATTGATGGAATACCATGTGTGGTTGTGTAGATGGCAGCAAAGACTGAGCCCCAAGTGGTGCAGTCTTCCAGTTGTGGTGTGATCCCCATTGGTAAACTGATTGTTAGGATTCTGTGTTTCTCATACGGGCTAGTATTTGGAAATACTGCTACGATTTGAGTAATTTTTTGAGCTATCCAGAATGGAATTTGCTCACGTTTTGTGGGCATTTTACCCATGACTGCGTATACAGTCTGTGGTGTAATATATTCCTCTGGTGGTTCATCTTCTTTGTAGAAGTGAAACATTCTTGTAACTGGATTTGATTCTGGGAATACTATCCATGAATAGAATACCTCTGTCTGAAAGGATTCGGGTGCCTCTATCACGAAAACTGCTCTACCTCCTCTCAGTGGTAGGCCATGTTTTATAAGTTTTAGAGTGATGGCTCTTCTTAAGTTTGGATGGATGTCTATAACACCCTCCTCGGTTTCATTTAAACCTGTAATGTTTAAAGCTCTTAAAGCTGGTTGACCCGCAACTTCATCATTGTCGGAGTCAGGCATTTTGTTTTTTGAAAAATGTAGAACAAGTTTCAAGGAAACAAAGATAAGGTGCACAATATTTTGGAACACTGTATCCTTCAACGTTGAGCAAACCAAACAGCTAATATATAGGGTGCTTCCCTATGTAGCCGTGGCGGATACTTAACCCCGCCCACTCCAGACGTCTTTTGGAGTATATGGGTAGGGGTCTCTGAGAGAAAAGGCACGGCTGAGTTACTCAGTATCTAGCGTTAAATTACCACCTTACCAAACCGTTGGGCGCCATGTAGTGTAGCTCCTATTTCCCTAATAGGCTCTGCGCATTGGAATAATATACCCTATAGGTTTGACATAGGACTAAGGTCAATATGTCCCTATCGAGTATATTAAACTTAATTACTTGTGCCAGCTAGCTCAGAGGCCAGTAGAAACTCCTTGATAAACAAGAAGGGAGTAGTTTCTGGCAGCCTCAAAACATGACAACTTTGTTTCCCTTTTAGAATCAGAACGTGTCCCAGAGTCGTGGAAACAATAGATAACCGTTTCACTCAGCTCAATCGTGCATGCTTAGTTTTCCTCAAAGTTACACAGGAAGAATAGACGGGCGTTTCAATAAAAGATTTATTGAACAGTCTTGTTTCTCGTGTAAGTAATATGTGCTGTTATGATCACAAGACAATATGCAAGATAAATAATGTACAGCATAAGCAGTAGAAATAAATAATACTGCGCTAGCATGATCTTTAGTAGATATTCACGTACATAAATAACATGAGCTAAGAATGCGAGTACTCATACGATGCGTTTCTAAGCTAGTTCTACCCCAATGTACCTAACCTAATCTAGGTGTAGGGAGAGGTATGAAGTAGGTGGAGTATTCCTTACTATGGTATACTAAGAGTATGTTACGCCCGGTATGCCTAGTATGCCAAGAGTCCCTCTAGGTTTCTAGTCAGCTCCATACCTTAAGAATGAGAGAGGTGGGAATCTCTTGCCAGACTCGAACTCCAACACCCCGCGAGGGAAGTCAGATCACTGGAAGCTGGACTCTCTGCATGCAGGGATGACAGCGTCTTCTCAATGCCTCAGGCTGGGAAACGGGCTCCTCTGAAGTCGAGGTCTCCTCTGATTTACAAGGGCTGAGGAAGGTATATTTATACCTGAGAGGTACCTCAGAATGTTAGCATTGACGTGAATCGGACAGCGGAAGACGTCATGATTGAACCCTCAAGGTATAACGGTTCATGCATAATAGATGAGTCCTTGAAGAAATCAATAGTCCTGTGCTAGGGAAACTCCCGAAGCCTAAGGGTCTGTTCTTCAAGAACTCGTTGTGACGTTAGGGTGGACGGATGTCGGAGACCATGCCTGTATTTGGAGTGCATGGTTTAATGCCTAAATAAGGACTGGGATTTTATGCCTATATAAGGGCAGGGCGAATTGTGCCTATATAAGGACATGATACAAGAAAACCCATGTACGGACACCCTAAGAGGAATACAACAAAACGTTTTATGGCTGCATGCCTAGTGAAGTAGTGGCCCATGGAAGATAAGTATCCATGCACAGCCATTGAAAGGTTTATGTACTGGCAGCTCCACCTTAGTCAATTTCCCGAAGCTTCACTTTTATATGGTACAATATAAAGCAATCAGGAAAACACAAGGCTGGGTGAGATGACCACTGGGGACAATAAATACGACTCTTCTGCCTCGTTTCCTGATTAGAGCAGACTGTCCAACGACGACATGGTCAAGTCTTTTTACCTGCTGCAGGAATACAATTAGCAAAGTGTCGCTTCTGTAGTTTTGCAACGTCCCCCAGAGCATATGAAGTTGAGGCTGCTGTTTTTGTAGCAGTAAGACTTTTAATGATGGACAACAGAAAGTAAAGCAAAGACATGAGTCTTCCAGAGGTTGTCTGACGATAAACAACATATGCATTGTATGTTACCATCTCGATCAGGTGGGTAAACAGTTTCTTGTACCAAGTGCAAGTTTTGCGACTCAAACTGTATGGCTGAAGAACCTGGTCATTCTTATTGACTTTGCCCATGTACTTGTAGTAATCAAATATACAGGTGGGCTTGTGAACTTCGGTCATCTAACCCCAAACTGTGACGACGTGGGAAGTGCTCTCATCATGAATTGTAGTGAGCATGTCCACATCACGCCTATCAGAGACCTTGACTGCAAACAGGATTCATTGATGGATGTATTCTTTCCAAGAGTATAAATCTCTGGAAACCTGGCAGGCAAATGTTCCACGACAGGCCTAATTTTGTACAACCTCTCATGGTCTGGATGCTCCCGGGACAATGCAGCAGAATTGTCATTGAAATGCAGCATATGCTGCAATAGCAAAAAACAATCTCTGCTCAGGTACGGTGTGAAGATGGAGGTTACCCAAACCGCACGAGTAGTCCAGTAGGACTGCAAGGTTGGTTTATGCACTAACCCCATTTTGAGAGTAAGGCTCAAAAATATCTTCAACTCTTCTAATGAAGTGGGAGTCTACTTGTGTGCCCTAGAATGAGGCACAAGATTGCCTCCATGCTCCGTCAAAAAGTATTTGGCACGCAAATTTGTTTACTGCACAATTTGCTCAAGGAAGTCAACATCCAGAAAGAGATGGACATAGTCAATTGGCAATAAATTGGCCGTATCGACTTTACATCCAGCGTCACCAGTGAAAGGCGGAATTTTGGGCTGAACTAAAGGGGGCGCCAAGACAGCACTCCATCTGTACTTGCCCCCACATGTGCCTTCTCTCATGGGTGGTCTAACCTGCTACAGTCACCCCGCTGCACAGACAGTGCTTGTGAAGGGACAGCACGACTGCAATCATCATGTTCTTCAGAATCGCTGGAAGATGTGTCGTTGGATGAAGCTCCGCTGACTGAAAAGTCACTTCCAATTTTGCTCCATTTTCCTCTCCGTTTGATGCTGTCTCAGTATCTACTGTCTCAGTCTCTGATCCTGCCTCTGAGCTGTCCTCCATAACCCGAGTTAGGGCCTGGGCAACAGTCTTCTACCGAGACGCCTTCTCTGCTACTGGCTTAAACCACTGTCCTACATAGAAGTGGGTGGATGGGTGCTTTTGAGATGTGTGCAACAGTAAATAAAGACAAAGTCACCTCACATTACCTTATCTTCTTTCCTGAATCTGCAGGTTCTCCAAAGAAATTAAAAAAGACACAGGGCCTTATTCACAAAGGTTAACTTAGATGTTTGGTCTAAACTGAGACCAAACGTCTACGTTTACAAGTTTGGGAATTCACAAAGGTCATTTACAAGTACTATCTTTATGTCCGCACCTGGGGTGGAGATCCGCCCTGAGTGCGTACATAAAGATAATACTTGTAAATTCCCTTTGTGAATTCCCAAAGTCATAAACTTAGGGGCATATTTGCAATGCCCCAGCGGCACTTTTACACTAACGGAGAGTCACTTTTGTGATGCTCCGGAGGCACAGTGTGTTAGCCCATATTTACAAGGCCATGCAAAGCCACCTTGCTTGGCTTTTCATGGCCTTGTATATATGGAGTAAGGCAATGCCTTACTCTGCGTGGAAGGTGCGTTCCCATGCGACACCCATGGTTTTTGACACCAGATGTGCAACATAGAGTAAATCTGGGGCAGCACCAAAACTTACGCATTCCCAAAGCAGGCGTAACGAGAAGAAATGTTTACATTTTTCCTCATTTTTTCCTCTTTCCACGTGTGCTGCATTCTGCAGCAAACACAGAAAAAGGAAAACGCAATCACATAGTAGCCCCTGCAACTTTATGCTCCGTGTGAAACTCACAGTGCTATCATTAGAGTCAATGGAATTTTGCGTGCACGAGAACACCAAATTATGCAAGAGGGTTGACTAAATTATGCAGCATGAAAAGGCAAATTAGGCTGCATGTGCCACATAAATATACCATCTGCTGCATAATCTGCAGATGGTAGGCATGTGGTATATGCAGTATATGTGTCATGTGCAGCAGATAGCCAGTAGGTAGTTATAGTTAGGACCAAAGTTTCCATAGGAAAAGCGTTTTTTGTTTTGCCAATAAGTTTGGCACCGCTTCACGAATCTTCATGAAATTTACCAAAAACTTTCTGTGTTGAAAATTTCGGGGTTATCCGTCAAGCAGGGGCTGTGAGAAAAAAGGGGGTCCCAAAATGCGTTTTCCCCCATGTTATGTCTATGGGGATTTTTCATTTTATGAACACGACTACAGCCCGAACCGCTGAACGGAATTACACCAAATTTGGGAGAAAGCTAGATGTTGGTCCAGAAAGCGTGCGTTTTGTAATTTGGTGTAAATCTGTTCAGTAGTTTTAGAGATATTTAAGTTTAAAAAATATAGATTCTGGGAGCCCAAATTCCTACTGGAATGCTACTGAAATTTGATTCGCTGCCAACACTTAAACCAGGAATTGTTGGCAGCCATCTTGGGACTTGGCTTGCAGCTGAATCTCATAAAAAAAGTTACAAATTAAGAAAAGGGGGCAGGGTAGGTATACCCTGACCCCCCCGATATGGTGGGGGGTCCCACAGGGAACCCGCTGGGGTTTTAAAACATTTTCTTTTACATTTTGCCACAAATTTGTGGTGGCTCCACAGATCTGAGGTAAAAAAAAATAAAAAAGAAACACGGGCTCCAGCATGTCTTTTATAATTAGCCCCCTAGTAGGCCAAATCCCGGGGGCATGTTTTAAAAAATATGCAGGGGCTGCCCATGCGGCATGCCCCAGGGACTGCCACCTCCCCGGAGCAAACTAATAAACTGATGTGGTGGGGCCCGCATGCCCCCCCGCAGCCCCGGGGACTGCCACCTCTCTGGGGCTATTTGTTAAATTAGTGGGGGGAGGCCCATATGGCCTCCCCTGCAGCTCCGGGGACCGCCACCTCCCTGGGGCTTTAAACTTAAATAATTCAGGGGCCGTGTGGACCCCCACACAGCCCCAGGGACTGCCACCTCCCTGGGCTTTATCCAAAATAAATGCATGTGCGTGCCTCCCCCCACAGCCCCGGGGACCACCACCTCCCCAGGCTTTAACTTGCATTAATGGGAGGGCCACGCAGACCCCTACAGCCCAAGGGACAGCCATCTCCCTGGGGCAAATAACATAGTAAAGCAGGGGGCAGCGTGGTCACGTTGCAGCTGCGTGGACCACCACCTCCCCAGGGTTCAAATGATATAATGGAGGGGCCACCACCTCCCCAGGGTTAAATGAAACAAAGGAGGGGTCTGTGTGGCTCCCCTCCTGGAGTCATAAATGGCCCTGCGAACTGCCACCCCCCCGGGCCGGCTCCTGCTATCTCCCAGGGTGTCCATCCCCAGGACATAGCTGTTTGCTATGGCTTTCCAAGAGCTTTACCGCTCCCGCCAAGCCATAGCAAACTCTGCTCCGCTTCTAGCAAGCGAGAGCATAAAAAATGCTCTCACTTGCTGAAAGCAGATCAGACTTGCTTTTGGACAGAGGGAGCTGCATGTTTCGAGGCCGGACCCCCGTGTATGGTGGGCATATATGTTTAACACTCAGTGAGTTTTAGAACACACTCACAATCACTGAATGATGTCAACAGTGATGTAATCAGTGATGTCATTTGAGATGTCATCAGTGATGTCACTGATCATGTCATGAGTGATGTAATATGTGAGGTCATAAGCAGTGCATTGAAGGGGCGTAAGTTATAGTTAGCTCAGCTAGCTATAACTGCTGAATTTCTCTGGTTTTGTACGAGTGAAATGTCAGTCTAACTATAATGTCCCTGTTCAGTGAATTTGTAAGTTTTTTTTAAATTCTATTTCCTAACTATAATATCGCTGTAACCTTTGTTTTTTCAGTGATATATATATATCTATATTTTTTTTTATTAGAAGGACGTTAAAGTTAGGAAATAGAATTAAAAAAAACCTTAGAAAACCACTAAAAAAAACAATGACCATTCTTTACAGGTCTTTCAGCAGTCCAACAAGTCCTACGAGTCGAGACTCGCTCCTTGCTGCAAGGAGTGCCTCAGCGTTTGGCTTTGAGTCCGACCCTGTTTGACGTTTACTTGCGCCCTTTGGCGGATGTAGTTGAGTGTCATGGGATGAAGGTGGTATCATATGCTGATGATACTCAGCTGATTATTACCCTGGCACAGGATGAAGCTGATGCTGCTCCTAAGTTTAGAGAGTGTCTGGTGGACCTGGCGAAATGGATGACTTCCAGTTGCCTGCAACTAAATGCCGGAAAGACTGATGTTCTTGTGGGTGGTAAGCAACCATCCATTTGGTCCTCTGTATGGTGGCCTCCTGAATTAGGGTTGGTCCCTGTCCCTAAACCAAAAATAAAAAGTCTTGGGGTCTGGTTTGACGCAGCTCTGTCCTCGACTACCAGATCTCTTCTCTGACTGGCTCTTGCTTTGGCATCTTGAAGATCCTTCGCAAAATCTTTGAGCTGCTGCCAGATTCGGCTAAGAAAACAATCATCCAGGCATTGGTAGTGTCTCGCCTGGACTAATGTAATGTTCTATATCTTGGAGACTCTGAGGGCAGAATTAGAATGTTGCAGAGGGTGCAGAATACTGCAGCTCGTATGCTCCTTAATATTCCTAGGCGTTCCTCTCTGGGTCCTGCTCTTGCTAAGCTCCACTGGCTCCCTATGCAGGCCAGAGTGGCCTTCAAAGCTTTATGCTTCTGTCATAGAATCGTAAACTTGAAAGGACCTCGATTTCTATTTCCCCTGACTAAACTCTATCAGCTAAATCGCAGTCTTAGATTGTCGAGAACAACCAAGCTGACGATTCCCAAACTACATAGAGCTTGTTTGGGTGGCAGATAAAATGTGGAACCTCCTCCCCCTGGACCTTATAATGCAGCCCACAGAAGGGTTGTTTTGTAGAAATGTGAAGACCTGGTTCTTCAGGCAATCTATGGTCATTTAATGACTATGGTTGGCTCGCTGTACACTCTGATTGACGGCCTAGGAGAAAACCTAGCGCGGGGACACTCCGTATTGGTGTAACCCGGCGCTTTACAAATTTCTAACAGTTTCTAACAGTAACAGCTAACTTTAACTTATGCTCCCACAGTGCACTGCTTATGACTTCACACATTACATCACTCATGACATGGTCAGTGACATCACTCATGACATCACGTGCGCCCCCCCCTTTCCTGGGTCGATTTCGGTCCGTGCGCCCCCTCCTCCTGAGGCACTTATGAGTCCTGGAGACCACCACCTCCCAGGGGCTCTATTCAAATTAAGAAGGGGGGCTGCGGGGCCCCCCTCCATTGGGCTCTAACCCCTTCGCTGCTTCTGTCGGCAATGGCCGTCGCGAGCACTACCTCCGTAGTGCTGCGCACGTCCGTTGGCCGACGCGGCCCCGCCCACTCAATTAAACCGCCGCACCGTGGTGGAATTGCCGCCGCGGTTAAGCGTCTAAGGGCCACGGGGACTGCCACCTCCCTGGGGCTTCAGCTAAAACCAAGGAAGGGGCCACACAGACCCCCCCTCCTGGAGCTTACATATACCCCAGGGACCACCACCTGCCAGGGTCTAAATAAATACCAATGGGGGCCCCGCAGACCCCCTGGGCTCCTCCCCTCCCTGGGGCCAAATACATATTAAAGAATGGGAGGGGACAGCACAGCCCCCCTTCCCGGGCCATATACGCCCGGGGGCTACCACCTCCCTGGTGCAGGCCTGCGCTATTCAGAGATGCACCATTCAGGGGGACAGAGAAGAACTACATAACTGATCGGAGGCAAAGCATTACAGATGATTCGGGAAAAATGTCAACCAATTGTTTCTGCTCATAGTACCAAAGGACCTCCAATAAAAACATATTCACTTAAGCACTCAGTGCTAGATTTGCAGAGTCAGAAAAGGTGAAGGTGAACAACTTTGAGCATATCCAAAATGCAATGTGCATGTTAAAAACTGGTTTTGTGAATCCAGTTATTGAATCTCTGACTTTCCATTGCCTCAGTCTCAGTGTTGGTGTGGGACATGACTGTTGTAGGTTCCTACCCACAATGGTGATTGGCATTCATTCTGTTACTGCCTTTGCAGCCATTAACATAACCCCTAAATGGCCATAATTATTTACGTTTTCTATATATAATCTTGAGACTGTGGGAAGGGGACCTAAGCCCAATGGGTGGAGATTGCTGGAACCCACAACTTCTACAAACGCTTCTAAGGTCTTCTGGAATACCTAGAATGGGATCCTGGTTGTAGCGCCCTAAGTGTAAACGGTAACTGGCACATACTGCATCATGAATTTTACTAACCACACCCAATCACTTACATCACTCGACTATATAGTCCTTGTGGTACCATGGGCTTCCCACGCTCCATAATACACAAGACACTACATCTCCCCCTTTGTTAAATAAAAAGTTCAAACAAACAAAAAAACATATATACATCATAGTTCCTCAATGAGTCATCGGGCGCTCAAACTACACTTCCAGATCTAGTGGTATGAGGCAGCAGAGAAAAAGGAGAAACATCCACAGCAGGCACTGGTGATCCTGACACTGATGAAGTCCTGGGGCTCTCCTGCCCCTCCGATGACAAAGTCTCACTCTGGATGTCTGGAGACAGACTCCGAGGCAGGTGCTTGAAATGTGAGGAATCCCTCATAATGGACTTTACAGGATGGTGAGCAGTCACCACGTGTCCTCTACTAGTCACAACTTGCAAAGGATAGGAATCGAATGGAACATCAGATTTGCGTTTTGAACTCTGCCTAACAAGGACACAATCCCCTTGCTGAAACTCAAGCACATCGACGCTTGTCAGCATAAGTCTTCATTCTGGACTTGTGAGCTGAATCAGTGAGTCGAACTTTCTTGGCATCAATTGTTCCTTCAGTGGTCCACAGGGACAGCTTGGTACCCATGGTTCTCCCAAACATCAGGGTGGCCGGGCTTTTTCCGGTTGTAGAATGAGAGGTAGATCTGTGGGCACAGAGTGTAGAATGAAGAACTGACTTAAGCTCAAGTCCTTCTAAAGCAGCACAGCGGACAGCCTTCTTAAGAATGCTCAGAAAACGTTCAACAACGCCATTAGCCCGTGGCCATAAATGTGTGCTTTTCTGATGCCATTGAATGGCAGGTCATTGTCAGATTTTAGAACGGACGGAACACCCTATGGGAAGACACCATGTTGCAAATATGCCTTCTAGTCTTTCAATTACTTGATCATGAGTGATTGACAAAAGGTCTTCCACTAGAGGAAACCGGGATTACTCATATACTATTGCCAAGGGGTAATGGCCATTTGCAAGGCGTGCAAAGAAATCAACTGCAATTTTCTCCCAAACGTGTTTTGGAAGATTCAACATGTTCAATGGATGCTGTGTTGTGTTGGAAGATAAACAGTTACACGAATGACAAGCCTGGCGCTCACTCTCAACTTGCTCATCAAGATGAGGGAACCAAACACAGTCCCAGACGGCTCACTTTGTGGCGAAAATTCTACAATGTCCTTCATGTGCCACTTCAATGACTTGCTGTCGTAGACTTTCAGGAATGGCAGTTCTCAACCCTTGCAAGATAATCCCTTCTAGTGTAACTGACAGTTTATCACACACATTCTTGAATTTCTGATATGCACAATCATTATCTAGAGGTCGAGCATGCATTCTTCAGGATTGATGCATAGCAATGTCTTTAAGAGTGAGCATATTCCTATCTCCATTGGTAGCAGCACTTATTTGTTCCACATGCACAGCTGCAGGAGTGCTAGATCTCACAATGAAGTTGATGTAGGCCTCAGCCACTTTAGAAGGGGTACCCTGACACTGTATGGGCACTCGAGAAAAGTAGTCAAAAGGGTTGTGATCTTTTTCTGGACGGTGCACAATGGTGTAGTCATACCCTTGCAGTCGTAGCTCCCACCTCTCAATGTGAGGGGGCACCTTGGTCTTTGGATTTCCAAAAGTAGTGAGCAGTGCTTGGTGATCAGTAACAAGCGTAAATTGCTTCCCATACAGAAACACATGAAAATGTTTGCAAGCCCACACAACAGCTAGGCTTTCTTTCTCAGATTGCGCATAAGCTCGTTAAGTCTGTGATAGACTTCGGGTAGCATAAGATAGAATACACATTTGAGCATTTGCATTTCCACTATGTTGGGAAAGAATCCCATCCAAACCCACTGAGCTAGAATCCACAACAATTTCTGTAGGCATTTTCAGATCAAAGTAAGCCATTTCAGTTGCATTTTCAATTGCATGCTTAATTGCCTTGAAACTTTGATCACACTTCTGTGACCACTGAAATGAACCATTCTTTTTTGTTAACTCTCTCAATGGGGCACTCACATTGGCAAAGTCATGCATTTTCTGAAACAGGAACTGGCCATACCAAGAAAAGAACGCAGCTTGGTTACATCTTGAGGTGGGGAAGTAGATGATTAAGCCTGAACCTTGGCTGGATCGGGAGTCAATCCCCCCTTTGAGAAAATGTGCCCAAAGAACTTTAGTTTTCTTTTGTGGAACTCGCACTTTTCAGCATTCAAAGTGAGACCTACATGAGCAAATAGATGGCACACTTGTGTAAGGGCTCTATCATGTACCTTTCTTGTGGCCCCAAATACCAGTATATCATCACTGCAATTGAAAGCATGCATGACCGGCTACATAATGTGATGAATGACATCTTGGAAGAGTTCAGCAGCTGACGACACTCCGAAACTCAATCTTTTGTACCTGAACAAACCAACATGAGTTCAAAAGTTAGTAATGTACTTGCCATTTTCTTCCAATTAGAACTGATGATATCCTTTGTTCAGATCAAGGCATGGAAAGACCTTAGCACCATTCAACTGGGCAATCATATTGGCAATGTGCAGACCTGGATGTCATTCTTTTTCGATTGCCTTGTTTACTTGACGCATGTCAACACAAATTTGCACAGATCCTCCATTGTCCTTTTTAGGTACCACCACTATCGGTGACACTCATGGCGAAGAACCCGTAGAGCGCTCAATGATATGTTTTAGCAAAGCCTCAATTTCTTTTTCAACAGCCTCTTGTAGAGGAAAGTCAGTTCCATGATGTCGTTGAGCAACAGGACAAATGTCCTCATTAATATAGAGATGCACTTTCATTGTCGTAAGTTTTCCCGACAATTAATATAGCCTTTATTAAACATCTGGATTACTATATAGGTGCGAACCCATCAACTAGTTTGAAAATATGGAACTCTGGTCATAAATTCATCCGTATGTGAGAAGACAATGGCTTTCTCACTACAGTCATGACTAGTTACAAGCAAATGTCCCCAGAGGCCTCCTGGAGGCCCTTCCATGGATTTGGAACACAATTATAATCTGGACAGTTAAAGTCTGCAGAAGTTCAATATTCTGAGCACCAGACTGTATCCGTACACTTTCAATGCCTTGCAGCTGTCATTAACAAGCACTGGCAAAGCCAATAGGTTTCACCTACTTAAAATCTCTTGTCTTTGTCAATGTTTTTACTTGGTGGTCAGCAGTTGACTTACTGTGCAACATGGCTTAAAGTTCATTTAAAAAAAGCAATATGACGTAGCCAGCTTTGATAACATTATAGCGTTTTTTTATTTTGCAGGTTTTGTGTTATGTAGTCAGTGTTATGTAGACTTGTGCAATATCATCATACCTTAGTGAGCTCTGAGTTTGGATTGAAGTCTTACCAGGCTTCTGATGCAATGGGTAGAGAAGAATCAATCAACGTAGCTTTCTCTAGCTGTTTCCGTTTAGTAATCAATTGCTAAAACTCTCCCGCGCATTTAAAACAAGAGTGCACGTCATGCATTCAGACCCTCAAAGTATACATTAATTACAGTGCAGACGTCCACTTTTTGGATTTTAAATGCCTATTCAAAAGCTAAACTTGACATCACATGAACCCTAATCACTTCTCAATAAAGGTTCATGAAACTGAAAGATACACATCTGTAGAGACAAGCAAGAGGACTGGTGTTTTCTTTTAAATTATTTGATTTAAATTGTGCCATATAAATTGAAAACAGTAGCAGACACATATTTTTCAAGTGGGCAAGACTTTAGGTCCAGTAGATGAACAGACACAAATCTTTTCTAAGTCAATTATGATGGAGAGCCGGACACGCTTTGTGACAGCTGGAGGGATCAGGAAAGGCAAACACTCAGGAGCTGGAGGAAGTGGGAATAACATGGGGTGCACAGCTGGAAATGTGTGACTCTAGGCAGTGGAAGGAGTACATGCACACATTCATACATGCCACAAAGGGAATCTGCATGTAGATCAATGGTTGGTAATATAGACACTCCCCCTGCTACGTCTGGATCCTGGACTGGACCAACTGTAGAGAAAATAGAGAGACTTCCAGTAGCGCTCAAATCTTGCTAGGTCAGAAGTGGTTGGGTTTGTGTGATGAGGGGGCTAGGGTGGGTTGGGCCAACTCTGGATTGTGTCTGGATCTGGAAAATGTGGAAAGAGCCAATGAAATAGTGGATACAGAAACTACTACTGCTTTCTGAGTTTAATGGTGATCAGTAAGTACAAAGGGCTGTTGGTCTCCAAATCTGAGCCATGGTAGAGAAGGGAGGGTATACACATTTGGTGGCGGTAAGAAGGGATGACATTTCTTAAAGCTTAGCCACATGCACTGTGTGTAACATCGGAATATAATGTTTCGTATACAGGCAAAGATGGGGATATTGGGGAATGGTAGACATCATAGATCTGCTGATCATCAAAGTCAGTCAGGGTACGCGGTCACAAATCATGCACATAGAAAAACGGGCAGAACATGGCAGACCTTATCCTCCAGAAAGTGCACGAAAGAAAGCATCTCAGCCAAGGACCTGCAAGAGCTCTTACCGATGGTGATTGGCAATCAACTACGTTTGCCTGGTGCAGATACCTTGCTCAGACACAACAAGAGTGCCAGCCATCCCTTGGTCACCACTCTCCTGCGACTTCCTAGCAGATATGCCATTTTTGATAGGTATTCAACAACAGCAACACTCTGACAATAGCAGCAAAACCTGTTTTTAGTTTGAAATAATTAATTCATCTTTGAAACACTGACAGCGTTGCATTTAAAAATGTATTTTACATAGAATACTGCATGGGAAATCGAAACAGTGCTCCAAGCGCTACTCCTAAATAAGCAACTATGTGGAAGAAATGCGAAGAAGGAGAGGAGACTATGTGAAAACACGAGCACACTTATAGAGTGCTAGCGAGTAATTAAAAAAAAACTAGATGCTTGAGACACTTAAAAGAAGTTCAACCAAAGAGGATGAAAACTATACTTTGCCGATGGGAAACTGATAAGAGAAACACACACGGAAGAACAGGAAATAGAACGTCTACAACCAATAGAAACGAGGAAAAATAAAGTGACAAGGACCAATAAGAAGTAAAGGCAGGATCTTTAAGTCCCTTTAAAGATATATTTATTACAATAGATTTCACAAGACAGCGCAAGAGAAACCTAAAAATGGACCATGGTTAAGCTAGTAATGAGTAGGTGACTGCAGTTGAAAAAAGACATGCTGAAAATCGAACAAGAATATTTAACCAATGACTAAATTAAAAATAAGCAATGATCCTCCCTAGTTGGGGATGGGGCTCAAGTGCAAATTGAATTCTTGTCAGGAGGACTTTTCTCCACAGGCAGAAAACTGATGACAGTTTTCTAGTGTGAGCTGTAATACATGCATTAAGTAATAACTTTAGATGTTCAGCTGTAAAGTTGTTCAGTAGAAAAGAAAAAACCATCAGAGCGCATCTTGTGATTTAAACTTTTCAAGGTGTCAATAATCAATATCGCTTTTAGACACCCTGGCTGACTGCTGACATAGCCCCTGGCACCTCCTTCTTCTGCAATGTGAAGGGAAGGTGAAACAGTCACGGGCCACTGGGGTGAACCCCTAGACGAGTGCCACCAATTACAAAGAATGTCCTATTTAAGTGGGATTTAGAACTTTCCTTGTCTCACCCCAAAAATGTGAAATATCAAAAAAGAAATGGTGGAACCTACTGATAGGGATCACCTGATGTCATCCAGCATTGGCACAGTTGGGGAGATTCATTACTGGATACCAAGACTAAAAGGAATGAAGCAATCAGACCCTAAAAGCAAAACATATTCAAATGCTTCAGAAAATCGACATTTGTAAGTATGGTATGATGTTGTGGAAAAGCCCAATGGTCGGAATGAAAATCTCAAGTTTGGTAGATGAATGTTTGACAATGTAGAATGGGGCTTTCCAGGAAACATAACTCTCCCTATGTAATTTATTGTTCCACTGCACTGGACAATGCAGAGATTGAGGACTCACAGCATTTCCTTTCACTTGTCTTTGGAGGTTCAGGACTTACTGCTCAGGTAGTTGCTGATGCTCATAATGCACCATATTTTGACTATTTGGATCAGTAACAGCATTAGTGGGCCCCAAACAGAATCATGCCCCACTGGTAAAAGTGACAATGTTACAGGAGCAGATTCATCTGATAGATAGATTAGGAAATGAGGAGAAAGTTCTTGGCAAAGAGATGGAAACTCCCAGAGTCTTTAACCGAAAACGATGGGTGGGCTGGATGTATGAATTACTGGTTAAAAAAGCACTGGTAGCAGTATGCAACCAGTATTTTTGGGAAGAGTAAATAATTTTATGAGTCGACCTACGTACTAATAGGTCAATTCATAAAATTCCAATTCAGAGCAGGTCGAAAACCTGACCGACCTCATGAATATTAAGGAGGCAGGTCACAAATTGCAACTCACTTTATTTGTGGCTATAACACAAACTGATGCCTGTGATTGGTTTTTAATATAGGAAACTATTTTCAGGAAGCGGTGCTGTGTTATGAAAAAAGTTGGGTTTTTTTAAGTCTATTTGAGAGTTGCCAGTGGTCCCCAGGACCACTGCCTACTCCCCATCAAACTTTTTTTGAACATTCACAAAGGGAAAGCAGTCCCATTGGGAAAGCTTCCCTTTCGTGAATGCCGTACCTCCCCAATTCAGAGGTGGTATTTTTTCAATGTTTTGTGTCAGGATATCAGTCACAAAACATTGATACATGTCGTACCTATTTGGCATTTGAGAGGAAAGCCTAAACACGCCTCTTCAACTAATGAATTGGTATGGAGGTCACAATCCCAATTCAGGAGAAAGTAAAGTTTAGTGATTCCTAAAATGATATTTGTACAGCTTAAAATTTCCACAAACTAGGCCCAATTTCATTACCCACATGCCCCTTCACGCTGAGATTAGTGAATTACTAAACAAATTACCAAAATTACCAAAATCCAATTTGTGTCTTCATTTCTATTATACCAATTGTGGCGATGCGATCTTTATATAGTTGACAGGGTTTGGCAAACCAATACTTGTTTCTAGAATAATCATAAACTAGAAAAACACCTCTAATAAAGACAGACACATTTGCATATTTATAATGTTTATCTAAAATAATGTGAAATAAATGCTCATCAATACCAAAATACTGTGCAAATCATAGATCATCACAGAGCAATAATATCAGAGAAATAGTGATAAAAACACATCTCAACATAACAATGCATAAAGGAGTGGAAAGGCGGAGAGACAAAAGGTTCAGAGACTAAATACATTTGCAAATGATTATGCAAATTCAGTTTTCTGTCCATACTAACCCAATTGAATAGGAAATCTACTCTCTAGCCATGAGAGCAGTATGGCCCCTCGAGTAGAGTTGAAGAGGCAAAGACTAAGTCAGGAATCAGCAGACAGGAACAGCCATCTCAAGATTAGGAGACAGCAAAGAAGGCCTCTCCTCACGCAGGTAAGAAAGCAAGCCACCAACTAACACAAACAGACTCTCGTAAAAACTCCTAAACCCCTCCCACCAGGAACCTCAATTATACCCTAAAACCCAAATGTCCAACCCACACTTGTGTCAGAACAGAGGATTTCTCTACACATGATTGGTTAAGGAAGGGGGTGTACTATCACACCACTCTCGTCATGTCCCTTAGCTCATCTTTTTTATTGTTCATTTATTCTGCATATCTACTTCTACCCCAGGAAATACAAATTCGAGCCTCTGTCATAACATTTGTTTCCTCCATCCTAGTCATGTAGCAAATTATGTGTCACATTTATCCATTCGTGCCGCACGAAGAGGAAATGTTCTTTCACTCAAGGAAAATTTTGTTTCTATCAGCGGTCTCTTGGCAGGCACACAGGACTGGCGAAGGACACTTGTCTTCCACTGCCATCGTTTTTGCTCAGTATTATTTTGCAGAGTTCATTTATTTTCATTTAACCCCGTGTTTTCCCGCAGAACAGAAAACCATGCTTCTATGAAAAACAAACACAGGCATTATTAATCACTTATAATGCTTTTCATTACGCATCCACCCCATGTTGCATCTATCCATGCGCAACCTACGTTAATATTATTTTTCTAGCAAACGTTAATAATGTGCACAAAAGCAGCATTAGTCTTTTATTTTTCATTTGTCAAAAGCATTTGCGGCCTACTTCAGTGCTTTAGTACTAAGGCTGGGCGTAGTTCGCGAAGTAGTGCTTCGCGAAGCTACGCAAAGTGCAGTTCGCACTACGCGAGCTTCGCGTAGCACTACGCGAACTGCGTAGTGCACTGTTCGCAATGATTGCACAGTGCCGGATGCTTGTCCGCACTGTGCAATCATTGAAAACGGCAACTTGCACAGTGCGAGCTGTCTTTTACTGCCGCTCGAGTAGATTTTTACTCGAGCGGCAGCTTCTCAACGCGGACTGGTAGTTTCTCATCCCGAGCGGTCGCGAGCATACGCGACCACTCGCAATGAGAAACCTGACCTCCCGCGTTGAGAATCTCGCCGGGAGGTTTATTTTCCACGGTCGCGATCGGCAACTTGATGTTGCTGATCGCGAACGAGGAAAAAGTCTCGCCGGGATGTCATTTTGCTTGCTCGCGGTCGCCAACTTGATGTTGAGGACTGCGAGCAAGCAAAAAATGACCGCGGCACTACGCTACGCTACGCGTGTTTGCACTGTGCTACGTGCAATTCGCGTTGTGCGAAGTAGCGCAAACTTCGCAAACTACGCGAGCGTAGCGTAGCACTTCGCCCAGGGTTATTTAGTACGCGCTTGAGCAGTAGCATTTTCCATCATGTTAGGCTCTTTTCCACATTAGTTTTTCACCGCACACAGTTAGTAAATGTTACTCAGGGTTCAATTCGAGCAGGTTTTATTTCGCGAAAACCCTGCTCCATCAATCCCCCCTTTGATGGCGTTTTGAGCCATCACCAAAATACCCACCAATACAATTTATCCCTTTTAGAAAGCAGTTGTTCTCTCTCGCTTTATCATTATCCCATCTAAATCCTTCATCATTTCCTAATAATTCCCTTTCTTATCCTCTGATTCTATCTCTTCTATCTTTCTCTTTCTTGCTCTTCATTTTACATCAGAAGTCTCTTTTCTGCATTTACAACATTTATAGATCAGAAAAATCATTAGTACTGCTGTAGCCACTGCAATGATAAGCGTTAGTATTCTCCCTAATACACTATTCCCAAAAGCAGCAAACCAATTGCCTATGAAGGAAAAACTCTTACTAAGTTTCTCCTAAGTACCGTCAACCTTTAGTTCAGCCAAATCTTCTCGAAGATTCGTAATGTTCTTAATATACCCCTCTAAACTCTTACTCTTGTGAGGTATATATGAGCAACATTGTTGAATCTTTAACATATTACAGACTCCACCCTCTTTGGCCAATAATACATCAAGGGCAAGTCGATTTTGTAAAACCATTGATCTAATTGCAACCATTTCAGTATCAATCATCAAGAAACCACCAGCAGTATCCGTTGATAAACGATCAACCACTGTGGACAATTTTCTAATTTTATTCGAGTTTTATATGACTCCAACTGAAGGTATCAATGCTCCAAAAATATCTCCCACTATTTCGGAAAAACCCGCTCCTCTCTTATTACGTTTTAGTCCATTCTTTACTTCATTGATTCTGTTATTTTTATCCAAATGGTATACCTTTGGAAATACAATGCCAATGTAGCATTATCCATACCAATGTGCAGGCAACCTATAGTAGGCATTCTTACCACACACATACTAGATTTCTGGAAAGACAGGATCAGTCCCTCCTTTTATTCCTCATCCTCCCGTATTTAGCAAAGTATGATCACATTCACTAGAACCAATGAAATAATTGTTATAATCAGTTTTTAATCTAATCAAGCAAAGCTTCCCTCTATGATGCCAGTCCAGGGTCATGGCAGCATATGTCTCACCCTTTTTGTAATCTCCTTCTCTGAAAGACCATGGAGGTACATGAGACTTTTGCTCAGCAGCTTTTCTCTTAAAATCCTGCCTTCCATCTTCTACCATTTTAATGAATTCTATTTCTTCAAACCGCAGTCTACAGGTTAAGTTATGTCTATGAGCGTATACTATAGCAATTGTTTTTGTTGGATGGAAAAATGTCCCCATATATTCTGCATTTTCAGCAGTACTTACTCTATTCATGTTCTTTCCAATAGGAATTTCTGAAAACACTAAATCCATGTTAGAATGGTAGTATTGTAAGCTACCTCTCTCATAGAATAGACTTTTGAGTACACCATAAGACACACCATATGTTAAAGATAGGTGATGGTAAGTCACCCCCTCTGAGACAGACGATGGTAATTGCATGCACACATAACAATCTCTCGCATTCATTGTGTCAACGTACTCATACAACAACTTAGTGAAAACATTTAAAGAAAAGTCATTAATTGATTCATCTTGATGGTAAATGCTATCACCTTCCATCTTTTCTATATTAGTATGTGAGATTTCTTTAAGACTTTTAAAATCTACTTTCTCACTCGTCACACCATTAGTATTATTTTTATGGTTAGTTACCATTAAGACAGTGTAAGAAAGTGGCTCTGTATATACTGAACCAAAGTAAGGTTCAGTGTGCACAGGGTCCACAGTCCCCAGAGGTTTGGCAGAGGCTAAAGTTAGATATAACCTTACTCTCTAAAGTGGTAGCTTGGTCGAGCAGTAAGGCAGTATCAGAGGACAGTGTAAAGCATTTGTTGTACACACTCAGTCAGCAAATGAAGCCACACACTCAAGAACTGAACTCTAGGCCAATGGTTTGTATATAAAAATATATGCTTGTTTTATTTTAGAACCAACAATAGGTATCAAAATATACTTTCTCAGAATGAGATGCTTTAGGTAAATACTGTCAATAGGTAATAGACTTTTGAATGCAATCGTTACAGTTGTTGCAATAGGCAACACAATTTTAAACACAATTATACATTGAGCTCAATGGGAATTTCTAGTTAAATGCAATAGATTACTTTTTGGAATACTTTTCTAACCACAGGACTGGATCCTAGATTCAGTCTGGGACATCTCCTGTAAACAGTTGAGTAAAAACGTTTTGGTTACAGTTGTGATTTTTAAGGAAGATTATTGTATTTTAAAAGTTGGCACTTAGAAACTTTTTCACATAGAATCTCCAATGTTATCCTATGGGAGGAAATTCACTTAGCAGGTAAGTAGTGTTATCGTTACTTTTTCTTACTCAGTGTTGGATCCTGGATCCAGCACTGGTGCATCTCCTGTAAACAGTTGAAAGAATGTGTTTTTGTTATACAGGCGATTTTTACGAATATTTGTAAGTTTGCAAAATCGACACTTAGAAACTTTTTTCAGCAAAAACCAGGCAATGTTATCCTATGAAGGGAAATTCAAGTTACCGGTAAGTACAGTTGTGATTACTTTTTAGGGTCAGTGCTGGGCACCAAGATCCAGCACTGGGATCTCTCCTGATAGCAGTTGAGTAAATTCGTTTTCGTAATTCGGCTGATTTTAGGTGAATATTTTAAAGTCTCAAAAGTCGACACTTAGAAGAATTTCCAAGTGAAACCAGTCGATGTTACCCTATGGAAGGAAATTGCAATTCGCGGGTAAGTTACTTTAACGTTACTTTTGTAATCCAGTGCTGGACTCCTAGATTCAGCACTGGGACATTTACTTAAAACAGGTAAGTAATTACGTTTTTGTAGTTTGTACGATTTTTAAAGAATATCCTTGTATTTCAAAAGTTGACACAAACTTTTTGGCAGAAAAAGTGTCCATGTTATCCTATGAGGAAAAATGAGTTATCGGTTTTGAGGTAAGTAGTCGGTCTTTTGAGTTAGGGTTCTGGGGTTAGACTCAGGGGTCTCCCAGGGTCAGTGATGCACTGTTGTTGCACCCTCAGCGGCACTAGGGCGGCCGGGTGCAGAGTGTTGAAGCCCAATGTTATCCTATGGAGGATAGGGGGACTCGGTTGGTGGCTGCTGGCAAGCAGGCCACGGGGTTGTGGAGCAAAGCTCCTAGGGTTAAGCTCAGGGCACTTTGGGGACCAAGTAGGCACCAAAGGGGCACCCTCAGCGGCACTGGGGCGGCCGGGTGCAGGGTGCCGTTTGAGGTCGGGTGCCCTGTTGATTTCAATGGAGATTCTCCGGGACAAAGAAACACTGCAGGCTCGGGGACGAGGACCTTCCAGGAGCAACCACCACTTCGAGGGGTAAGTTGGGATGTAGAGGGTTGGTTGGGCACCGTTGGTTTGGGCACACAAGGCCGTGGGGCGTCGGGTGCAGGGGTGCCTTGGGACGTCGGATTTTTTTACCCGCTCTGGTCGCGGTAGGGGGGGTCCTCTGGATTGAGGCTGCAGGCGTCGTCAGGAAGCTTGAGGCAGGTCAGGGGTCACCGGATCTCGGGTCAGGATCACCAGGGGGACCTCCTCTGGGTATTTGCCCACTCGAGCTCGGGCCGGATTCGGCGGGTGCAGAGTGTGCAAGATTCGCGGTTCCTGGCTGGCACCAGAAGCTGCAGTTCAAACACGTCCGGTGTTCACGGGAGAAACAGCTTGGAAAGTGAAGGCAGGCAGGTCCTCCGGAGTTCTTGAGGTTGCTGGCCGCTGGGCACGCCGGGGTTTTGCAGGAGCAGGTTCGAGGGGAGACAGGCCTGTAGGGCTGGGGCCAAGTCAGTGGGCGTCGTCCTCTTGTTAGCTCTGCACAGCTTCTCGTCCTTCTTCTTCTTCTTCCTTTTCTTGTTGTTGCTGGATCTAAGGAAGGAAGGTTCAGGGTGCCCCTAAATACTAGATTTAGGGGCGTTACAGGTAGGTAAAGGGCAGGTACACCCCCTATCCTGCCACTCTCCTGTGGGAGGGGGGCAGGAGCCTAGTCCTGATTGGGCAGGGCTCCCCATCTTCAAGATGGCGAGAGCCCGGAGATGTGCTTCACCTCGCCTCCCCCACCTGAGGGGTGGGGTTGGCAGAGGGTGGCACACCCCCTTTCCTCCCTTGGTGTTTCCTGCCAGTCTTCCCGCCAGGATGGGGGGAAGAACCGGTGGGGACCAGTTGCTGAGTACAGCAAGTGGTCTGGGGAAGCTCACAAAGGCGGAATGCCTTTGAAGCTTCCCCCTGCCCACCCTGGGGGAGGAGGCCTAGCACCTCGCCCAGGACGTGCATTGTTGCAGGCCCGGGAGAGCGGATGGCTCTCTAACCAGGGGTCCAGCAACATGTCTGCTGTGTGGCATCCTAGGCAGCCCCTCAGACAAGATGTGGATTGTAGGTTAGGTTCAGGGGGCAACTCTAAGTTGCCCTCTGTCGTGCATTTTACAGTAAATCCCACACTGGCATCAGTGTGGGTTTACTGTGCTGAGAAGTTTGATACCAAACTTCTCAGTCTTCAGTGCAGCCATCATGGTGCTGTGGAGTTCGTGCTGACGACCTCCCAGCACCATATACTCGGAATGGCAGCACTGCACTTACAGTGCCGAGGAATGGACCTGGGTACTGTAGGGGCACAGGGCTCATGCACCTGTACCCTCACCACTGGCATAAGGCACCCAGCTAGAGGGGTGACTGAGGTATGCCAGGGCAGTGTGTTTCTGTGTGCCATGTCGACTCTCTGTTTTGTTCTGCACTGAGACACCCAGCCTGCAAGGGCAGTGTGTGTGTGTGTCAGGGTACAGGGCCTCCAAGGGTGGCACAATAAGTGCTGCAGCCCTTAGAGGCCTTCTCTGGTCACAGTGCCCTGGGTACCTAGGGTACCATTTACCAGGGGCTTACCTGTGGCCAGAGAGGCCAATTGGGTTTAGGCTGTAATGCAGTTTTAGGGAAGGAACACAGGCCCTGGGTACCTGATTGGCAGGGACCCAGGGCACACCAAGGAAAAGTGCATCAGTTATCAGGCAAAAAGTGGGGGGGTTACTGCAACAGAAACCCACTTTCCTACAGACAGGCACAATACCAATTAGTGTTAACCACACCAACATTAGTGATAAAATACTAAATAAGCAAGCATTAATACACCTACATTTGAACCTACGATTTTGATATGCAGTCTCTGTTATTTTTGCCATTTTAAGGAAAATAAATTATATCAATTCAAAAAGAAAAATGAAAAACTAAAAAAAATAGAAAAACTATTAAAACTATAAAAAAAACTGTCTAAGTAGTGTATCGAAACACTTCAAGCCTTCTTTTTCTTCTTTTTTCACCCTCTCTTTTTCTTTTTTTTATATCTTCTTCACAGCCTTTGATTCAATGTCTTCTTTTAGTTCTCTTTTCTTCTCTGAGTGAAGTCTTTAATTTTCTGCACTCTTTAGTTTACACAGTTCTCTTAGAGTGGCTCAAATCCATTTGCTTCACTCTGCTTTATACCAGTGTCTTTTTTTGCTCTGATATGTATGCTCAATTTCTTCCAATACCACATATGTCCATTCTGGTGCTGTGTATTTCCTGTTTGGAACTCTTACTCTCTTTGTTTTCCAAACTAATTCTTCTTCTGACTCACTTTGTTCTGTTTTGTTTGGTACTTCAACTATCGTGTCTGGTATTTTCTTTTTCAGAGTGTATTTCAGTCTTTTCACTCCTTTTGGCCACACATCACCTTCTCTTGCTCTCTTAACTTGCACAGTTCCCTCTGCTTCAGTGTTAAGAAAGCAAGTTCTTTTATTCAGTTCTTATCTCTGTTACACTTGCTCTTGATTCTCATTTAACACTCCTCCATCATTACTTTCAACAGCAGTTTCACGAGACCCAGTAGCTGGTGCCCACTTTATTCAACTTTGTTCTCGATCATCCACGTGTTCAACACTCTCAGAATCTGTAGCTTCAGACTCTATGTTTTCACGTTCTACAGCTTCTGGCTCTTCTTGACTCTCTGCCAGTCTCTGCTCTTCTTCTTGTCTTTCAAATGGACTTGGGACTCTTCTTGTGTGACTTGAGTGTATCCAATTCGGCAAGCCTCCACACTTCACTGCTGATGTTGTCACCAGTATTACCTGGTATGGGCCATGCCACCTAGGCTCCAGACACGACTTTCTCACATGTTTCTTCACCAGGATCCACTCACCTGGACTTAAATCATGTGCTTGCTCTTGCTGTGTTGTGGTTGCACTTTCTCCAACCTGATGAGACACAGAACGCACCACGTCAGCCAATCCTTCGCAATAATCAAGCACCAAATCATCAGTTATATTCATCAGTTGATTCGCTGGTACAATCGACTGTCTCATTGCTCTCCCCATTATAACTTCATGAGGGGATAATCCAGTCTTTTTATCAGGAATGCTTCTCAGACTCATTAATACCAAGGGTAAAGCATCTGGCCATTTCAGTGCTGTGGATGCACATACCTTTGACAGTCTCGATTTAATAGTGCCATTAATTTGCTCGACCGCACCTGAGGCTTTTGGTCGATAAGCACAATGCAGCTTTTGCTCAATTTGTAATGCTGCGCAAATCATCCAAATTATTTCATTATTAAAATGAGTACCTCTATCCGTTTTTAAAGAGACTGGAAATCCAAATCTAGGAATGATCTCTCTCAAAAGCAATTTAGCAACTGTTAAATTATCATTTCTTTTTGCTGGATATGCTTCTACCCAACGAGAAAACAGACAGACAACAACCAAGCCATATTTCAGTCCATTACAAGGAGGCAACTCTATTAAATCTGTCTGCAATCTAGTAAAAGGACCTGCTGCTTTTCCAATCCGTCCCCAACTGACAACAGTCTTTCTACCTGGATTCTGCTGCTGGCAGACTACACACCTCTGGCAAAGACACTCTGCATTAACCCTGAACTTTGGATTGTACCATGACTGTTTGAAGAGCCTAATCAAAGCATCTCTTCCCACATGAGTCACTCCATGGTACATCCTTGCAAATTGTGAAAGTAAACAGTCTAGTATTACTGGTCTATCATACATGTACACCCATATTTCACCTTCAGGTCCCTTTGTACATCCTGCTTTAATCCAAATTTCTTTCTCCTCCTCACTAGCTTCTTCTTGCAATTGTCTAATTTCATCCCATGTTTCTACAGAAGAGAACATCAAGTGACAATTTGTATTCTTTTTTTCTGTTCCTTTATTGATTGAAACCGAATTTTGTGCACAGAAACAAGCCACTTGGTCTGCGCATCTGTTGCCACTAGTCACATAATCATTTCCTGATTTATGTGCTTGGCATTTGACCACTGCAATTTCTTTAGGCAATTGTAATGCATTCAGCAAATCTTTTACTTCCTTGCTGTTTCTAATCAGGGATCCGGAAGAAGTCAGAAATCCACGTTGCATCCACAATTGACCAAAATCGTGCACCACCCCGAAACCATATTGACTATCCGTAAATATGGTTATCCTAAAATTTTTACCAATTATACATGCCCTGGTCAAAGCGACCAACTCAGAAATTTGTGCTGAATATATCCCTCTTAGACAAGATGCTTCAAGAACCATGGCCACTGTACATACTGCATATGAAGCACGCAATGCACCCTTTTCATCTCTCAGACACGAACCATATACAAACATTACACAATCTGATTCTGGCAATGGTGTATCTTTTATGTCAGGCCTTGGTTTCGTACACAACTCTGTCACACCCAGACAATCATGATCTGCTTCATCCTTTACTTCTTCACAACTCGTCTTCGGCAACAAAGTCGCTGGGTTCAGTGTTGTGCATCTTGTTACTGTCACATTCTCAGCACCCAAGATCACTCTCTCATATCTAGTCAAACGACTACTTGTCATGTGCTGTGTCCTCGTCCTTGTTAGAAAAATTGCAACAGAATGTGGCACATACACTCTCAATGGATGTCCCATCACAATTGATTCACTCTGCTCCAGACTCACACAAGTTGCAGCCACTGCTTTCAAAGAACCTGGCAACGCTGCAGCCACTGAATCCAGAGTAGCAGAGAAATATGCCACTGGACGTCGCGCCATTCCATGTCTCTGCGTCAAAACTGAAACTGCACATCCATCCTTTTCACAACAGAACAATGCAAATTCTTTGGAATAATCTGGCATTCCCAATGCAGGTGCTCGACAAAGACTATCTTGCAACTCAACAAAAGCCTTCATGCTTTCTTCATCCAGTTCGATCGGATCGACTACATCTTTGTGAGTCAATCTCTGTAAAGGCTTGGCTATCAGTGAGAAACCACTGATCCACTGTCTGTAGGATCCAACCATGCCCAGAAACATTCGAACTTCTTTCTGTGTTCTGGGAGGACCCATTTGCAAGATCACAGCAATTCGATCTTGTGATACTTTCCTGACTCGTTTCTCAATTTTGTGTCCCAAATATTGAACTTCTTTTTGACAAAACTGCAATTTTGCTGGTGCCACTGTATGCCCACCTACTGCCGAATGGTTCAGTAGAGCAATCGTATCTGTCACACATGCTTCTTGTGTCTTTGATGCCACCAATAGGTCATCGATGTATTGCACCAATATTGAGTCTTCTAGCATAATCAATGACTCGACACTTTTTCAAAATCTGATTGAAAATCGAAGGACTCTCTGTATACCCTTGAGGTACTCTGCACCATGCCAAGACACGGTCTCTGAACCGAAAAGCAAAAAGATACTGGCTATCGTGATGCAAGGGTATCGAGAAAAAGGCTTGGCACAAATCAATCATTGTGAACCATTCCGCGTCACAAGGAATTTGGTAAAGAATCACTGCTGGGCTTTGCACTATCAGACAACAAGGTACTACAATCTTATTAATTTTTCTCAAATCTTGCACACTACTGTACTTGCCACTCAGTTTTTTAATTCCCATAATAGGTGAATTACAAGGACTCCCTAATATTTCTCTCAGAATACCTTGTTGAATCATTTGCTCAATTACAGGAGTAAATCCCTCAATAGTCTCAGGACTCATTTTATACTGTGGTGTTTTCGGAAATTGTGCACCTTGTTTGACCAAAATTTGAATTGGATCAACACCTTTCATCAATCCGATGTCTTTCCCTGAAAAATCCCACACATCAGTCGTCACAGTATCTCTCAATTCAACAGGCAAATCCTTCGCTGTAAATAAAGGATACAAATCATTCACTTCTGCCCCTTGCCTTGCTAACATCACTTTGAAAGCAACATCCTCATCTGGTGTTTGAAAAGCAATACCATCTGGAGTACAATAGATGGTGCAGTTCATCTTGCACAACAAGTCCCTACCTAAAAGGTTCACCGGACTCGTATCGCACACCACGAACCAATGCAAATCTCTAAATTCTCCAATATGAACATCCATTGGTTTGGTCACTGGAGTTCTAATATACTTATTTGAAACTCCTACAACTTGGATAGTTTCTCCCGAGAGGGGTAGGTTTGGAATTTCTGCTGCTCTCACAGTAGAACGGGTAGCACCAGTGTCCACAAGTAATGTAATATCATTACCTTCCACTTTCCCATCCACAAAAGGACCTGATTGAATTACATCTAGAGATGCGCCAAGCACGCACTCTTCCTCCCCCCTCAGGCACCGTCATTGAGATGAATCTGAATCACTCTCAGGACATTGCAACCAATATTGCGAAACCATTTGTCCATTTTGTTTCTTACCAATTTGTTCACTCGTGTGAAATCCAGCATTCGCACTATATCTCTGTACCTGAGCATTCACATTATTTGGCATAGGAGCTTGAGGCACTTGTACCTGTTGTACGTGGTGAAACTACCTGTTGCTGTTGCAGCTGTTGTTGATTCACAACAACCTCATTCTGCATTTGTGAATTAGAATTTTGAACCATTCCATTATTTTCTAACAAGAACGTACACTCATTCTTCCAATGCCCTAACCTGCTGCACGCATGACAAGGGAATTTTTTCTTCATCTCTTCTTTATTATTTCTACCTCTACCTTTTCCTGGTAATTGCACTTGAACACCACCATTCGGTACAACACTCAAACCAGATACCTGACCATTTTGAAAATTCTGATTCTGTCCTTTCATCTGGAAACCTGTTTGAGAATAATCAACAAAATTCCCATTTTTCTGCTGTGCCGCTTTCACTTGCGCCCACATCATTTTCTCTTTCAATTTCTTATGCCTAGATTCAATATCATCACTACAATACTTTGCATACCTCAATATCTCATCCACTGTTTTTTTCTGCCAACAAATCAAATGCTTCTGAATCATATTACTAATTTCAGGTTTCAATCCAAACACAAACTTATACACAAAATGTCCCACATCTTTGTCAGTTATGCTTTCAAAACCACTATACTGTTTAAACACCTGTAAATGTCTCTCATAGTAGGCATGTACTGTTTCTTTTGACTCCTGCGACGTCCTGTCAATCTTAACCCAATCTGTTTCCTTTGGGGAAATCTTACTCTTCAAATAAGTAATCACTTGGTTATATTTCTTCATCACCTCTTCTGAAGGCGCTCCAGTTTTAACATCTCTAGGATATTCCTCTTTCGGCCAGTCAATTGCAATCTTACACTCAGTCCATAAATCAGCCGGAACTACAATGTCAAACAAACCATCCAAATCTTTCAACAGGACCTTTGAGACCTTAACAAACCTCTGTAACTGTTTGTCCCACGCGACAGGCTTTTCTCTCAACCTTGGGAAGTCATTTGTAAAAGATAATATGTCCTGTCTTGACCAAGGAATATGAACATATCCACCACCCGGAACTTCTCTCATTGGATATATCATTTCAGCAGGTTCTGCCTCTTTTAACGGAAGCAAAGAAGATGTAGTCACACCCTTACTTGCAAACGCTTATTCTTTCTTTCTCGCCCATCTACCTTTCCATCGATCCAAATCACCCCATTTTTTCAAAGTATTAATCAACTCTTTTATTTGCAATCGTTTAACAGATGCATTCAAACTCTCAAAATCTTTGTCACTAAAATCCAACCTATATGTCTTTTGTAAAACTTTTGATTTCTCAGTGTCAACTCCATATTCTTGTGCTGCTTCTGCTAATTTCTCATGCAAATTTCTCGCTTTTAATGTAATATTCTTACACAAGAATAACAACTCATCATCCTGGTATTTACTCAATCTCTCCGGACTTATTGTACCAATAATCATTTCTTCCAGATCTACTCTTAACCTACCTATATCTATACTCTGGACTTACTAGGTGCCATTCCCTAATCCAATCATCCAACTCTTCTGGCGAAGGTCCCACTGAACTCCCTGATACTGAAGTTGTTTCTCTCACATTTGGCAATAAATTTCTAGGATCAATCTGTACGTTCCTTTTTGGCATTTCAGTCACATTTCCATTTGCTGGAATATCGATCAGTGACATACTCATTTCATTTGACTCTGGTCCACTAACATCTCTAGCACTATTCACTGGAACTGTCAATGCATGCACTCTTGAAATATTTTGACCCTCACTATGGAATGGAACTATAAGAGCAATTGTTAACGGAACTGATAACGCTTCAGCATTTAAACTCATCTGACTAATTTTCTGAGTCAATTCCTATTTTGCTCTATTGAGCATTTCAATCTCTCTCTCCTGTGAGACTCGTGTAGCTGATGAAGATGGTAAAACTAACGGAGCTTGTGAAGCTTGTGTAACCTGTGGAACTTGTGGAGCTTCTATCTCGATTCATTGGTGCACTTGGAGTAATCCCATCCAGACTCTCCTGATATGGTGGAGGTCTTTTCAATAACATCTCATCTAGTAACTCATCATCAATTTCATTTGGATCTATATCTAGTTCTGAAGTCTCTACAATATTATTTTTCTCCTTGCAATTTCCACTAGCTTGTCCCTCAGCAACCATTACTGGGTATAATCCATCTGTCATTACATCTCTCCTCCACTTTTTCAACTGCGCATCCCATTTAGCCTCTGAATACCATCTCATTGTATTTGTATAGTTCATCCCATTCCTATCTCTCACCCTTCTGTACGCCTCATGTTCCCATTCCTCAAGCGCCTCATACTGCATAGGTCTAGGATTTGGTTTTAACAAATTCATTCGTCTTCTCAAATTCTCCAAAATTTTTACATTGAAAGTCCCATGCTCTGGAAAAGCTAAAACTCCATCATCCTCCGTATAACTCACCCAATTCTCTAACCATGTACACGTATGATATCCACGCTCTATCATCATAAAAGAAGCAGGCGATCTTGCAGGAGGTACAGGAAGTACCTCTCTAGTAACTATTGGCTTGCTTTTTTTAAACAAATCTTGTATCATCTTTATCAACTTCATTTTCAACTCTCTCTATTCCGCAAAAATACTTTAGAAATCAAGGAAAATCCTTCCGTAATTCTGCTCACTCTATTGGCTTGCACTCGTCCAATACCAGCGCGACTCACACCAACCAACCAATTAAAGCACAATCACACCCGCTATATGACCAATGCCAGCGCAGCTTTTTGTGACGTCAGTATAACTCCTGCGACTGACTCTCCCTTTACAAAATAATACGGCAATGTACTACAAAAGTCTTTCTAAATAAATTCTTATTAGAAATTACACAAAACGCTGCTACTTTGTCTGCTCCACTAAATGAAAGATAGTTCAGTCGTTCAAGAGAACCTTATACAACCAGAAGAATAACGACCAGCATCACTCTACTCTCAACCAAAGTGAAAGACATCTTGGTACTCCTTTGGGGATACTAGCCAAAGTTTCGGAAGAGGACTCTTTGGAAAAGAGGTCTTGGTACTCCTTCGGGGATGTAAGGCCAAAGTTTCGGAAGCGGACTTTCACTATTTTCATACAATCTTCTTACAACAGAATAGGTCCCTTAGAATAACATCAACAGCATTTCACTGTTTGATATTACAACAGTAAGTAAAAAAAAAAAATGTAAGTCCGGTTTTATATAGCGCAGCTACTCACCCTTACGGGTCTCAAGGCGCTGGGGGCCGGAGTGGAAATTAAGTGAGCTATTGCCCAGAGTCACATGGTGCTGAGCTGAGCTGCCACCGGAGATCGAACCGTGAACCCTGTGCTCCGAAGTCAGCTGCCCTGGCCGCTGCACCACACCTCTCCACAGCAGACAAAGTACTTCTGACGTGTGATACTTTTCCACACTATTCCTCTGCCCCTAAGGCTAAATCAACATCCCGGGATCTTAGGTAACTCCGTACCCGTACTTCCAGACTACATAAAACAAAGACGCTAACTTTTCATATTAGTAACCAAAATCAATAATTCAACCATTAATTTGCCTAAATAATCAATATAAACCATCAGGCTGCTAGCACAACTGATCCAGCGACCTGGGACTATTAGTTTTCCACAAACTACGCCCAATTTCATTACCCACAAGCCCCTTCATGCTGAAATTAGTGAATTACTAAACAAATGACCAAAATTACCAAAATCCAATTTGTGTCTTCATTTCTATTATACCAATTGTGGCGATGCGATCTTTATATAGTTGACAGGGTTTGGCAAACCAATACTTGTTTCTAGAATAATCATAAACTAGAAAAACACCTCTAATAAAGACAGACACATTTGTATATTTAAAATGTTTATCTAAAATAATGTGAAATAAATGCTCATCAATACCAAAATACAGTACAAATCATAGATCATCACAGAGCAATACTATCAGAGAAATAATGATAAAACACATCTCAACATAACAATGCATAAAGGAGTGGAAAGGCGGAGAGACAAAAGGTTCAGAGACAAAATACATTTGCAAATGATTATACAAATTCAGTTTTCTGTCTATACTAACCCAATTGAATAGGAAATCTACTCTCTGGCCATGAGAGCAGTAAGGCCCCTCAAGTAGAGTTGAAGATGCAAAGACTAAGGGCCACATGCATCAACCTAAAAACTGGTCGCAAACCTGCCCCTTTGCGACCGGTATTTTTGCATTTGGGATGTATCATCCCAAATGCAAAAATCGCAATTTAAGTAATCGCAAAATTGCGATTTCTTAAATTGCGATTGCATTTAAGGAATCGCAAATTGCGATTCCTTAAATGCAATGCATTAACCTAAATTTTTTTTCGATTTCGCAAATAGGAATCGCAAATTACCGTCAATCTCAAGTTGATGGTAATTTACGATTTCTTAGAAAAATGCACTGAAGTGCATCTTTCAAAGTCCCATGTTACACACACACATGCCCTTGGGGCATGTGTGTGCGCAACATGTGGTAAAATGGAAATTTCAGGGAGTGCAACAGGGTGTCCTTTTGGCACCCTTGCACCCTTGAAATTGCATGTGCAATTTGCGAGTACCTATTGGGTACTTGCAAATTGCGCATGTAATTCCCATTCATTCCTATGGGCCCCTAGGCCCATAGGAATGAATGGGAAGACATTCCTTAATTGCAACTCACAATTTGCGAGTCGCAATTAAGGAATGTGTAGGAATCGTAATTTTTTTGCGATTCCTACATGCATAGGCAATTGCGATTCTATAATTGCGATTCCTTAAAAATCGCAATTATAGAATCGCAATTGCATATTTTGATGCATGTGCACCATTGTCAGAAATCAGCATACAGGAACAACCAGCTCAAGATTAGGAGACAGCAAAGAAGGCCTCTCCTCACGCAGGTAAGGAAGCAAGCCACCAACTAACACCAACAGACTCTCATAAAACTCCTAAACCCCTCCCACCAGGAACCTCAATTATACCCTAAAACCCAAATGTCTAACCCACACTTGTGTCAGAACAGAGGATTTCCCTACACATGATTGGTTAAGGAACGGGGGGGGGGGTACTATCACACCACTCTCGTCATGTCCCTTAGCTCATCTTCTTTATTGTTCATTTATTCTGCATATATACTTCCACCCCAGGAAATACAAATTCGAGCCTCTGTCATAACATTTGTTTCCTCCATCCTAGTCATGTAGCAAATTATGTGTCACATTTATCCGTTCATGCTGCATGAAGAGGAAATGTTCTTTCACTCAAGGAAAATTTTGTTTCTATCAGTGATCTCTTGGCAGGCACACAGGACTGGCAAAGGACACTAGTCTTCCACTGCCATCGTTTTTGCTCAGTATTATTTGGCAGAGTTCATTTATTTTCATTTAACCCCGTGTTTTCCCGCAGAACAGAAAACCATGCTTCTTTGAAAATCAAACACAGGCATTATTAATCACTTATAATGCTTTTCATTACGCATCCACCCCATGTTGCATCTATCCATGCGCAACCCACGTTAATATTATTTTTCTAGCAAACGTTAATAATGTGCACAAAAGCAGCATTAGTCTTTTATTTTTCGATTGTCAAAAGCATTTGCGGCCTACTTCAGTGCTTTAGTATGCGCTTGCGCAGTAGCATTTTCCCTTATGTTAGGCTCTTTTCCACATTAGTTTTTCACCGCACACAGTTAGTAAATGTTACTGAGGGTTCAATTTGAGCAGGATTTATTTCGCGAAAACCCTGCTCCATCAGGTCACAATCCCATTTCAGGAGAAAGTAAAGTTTAGTGATTCCTAAAATGATATTTGTACAGCTTAAAAATCATTTTCGCCATCACAAACTCGGAAGCAGAGTGTTTGCAACTCTAATAATGGTTTGTATATCTCACAATAAGACTTTCTCACAATCCTGCAGCCCACCGGTCAGTCAAATGTTTGTTTTGGAGCTCATGGAAATAGGACTGTGCAAATTGTTCTTTATCAGAGCTCAAGAAAGGGGGAGGCATGTACATGCTGTTGACATGTTAACCTATGCTGCTCAGTCTCCTGCTAGTTCTCTAGCTTATGGGATAGAATCAATAGGTGATTTGTTTACAGATTTACTCCAGTCCATCGAAGTGATAATCGGAAAACCAGATATTATTCTGAAATGTTGATGTAGATCCTGAAGGCTCTGCTGTTTTTCAACCCCATTTAAAGATCAGCTTTAGCTGAGGGACAGAGACACTTTAACATAAGTTCAGCTGAGAATTGTCCGGTAAATTTGAAGCCAGTTTCTGTGAGGGAGGAAAGAATAGAGACCTGTTGGATGTGGCACCCACAAGTATTAATAAACCTTTCCACTGGAAAAACAGTGGAGTTATACAAGCTCTGTTCATTGAGAATGTCTCGAAGAGGGTGATGGTAAACAGACTTATCTCCTTATGTTCACACCAGCAATACAAGGTCGAACATTGTAATCCAGATGATGAATAAGGTTAATACGAAGATGAGCCTTTGGCCCGACACCGCAGAGGATGGCTGCAGGTCGTGACCTAAGAGCAGGCCGTTCACCCATCTTGTGTCCTCTGAGTGCACTGCGAATGGCCTTAACCTGTGTCCTGAATGGGTTGGGCAAAGAGCCAGCTACAGAGTATGCCCTGCACCTAGCCCACTTGTTGAGGTAACCCAAAGAGCATGGCCTTCAGTCTTGCCCTGCGAGTTTGGGTCAAGGCCATCCCTAGGGCCTAGATCCATGTAAACATAACCCACTGCACTCGTTCTATAGCTCTCACATGCACAGAAATAACTCTGTATGACCCTTGGCCATATGCAGCTGAATCATGACACAGAGCAGGTAAGGGTTGACCCGGATCACACCCTGATGTCCTCGGATCATACTTCATATAGCCATTGGCTGCATGCAACATTACATACTGCACATTTATTTCCACCCTCATGTGCACATAGAGCACTATGTACAGCCAACTTGTTGACAAAGCCTAGTGTTCACGACAATCAGCTATGCAGTCTGTGGTAATTGAATGGTTTGCACCAATGAAGGTGTCCTTAGAAGGTTCATCTATTTTTTTTAAAATCCTTGGCTCTCGAATCTCGAATCTAGATCCTCAATTCTGGATGCTTATTTATGTGTGTATGAACAAACAGAATAACTGAAATGTGTTTTACTATTTGTGAGTGATATAAAGGACCACAATTCATAAAAGATGGAGCCATGAGTGGGCTAATATTCCCTCTTCTGGCTTAACAATGGTAGTGAAAAGCATGTTACTCTCTGTCCACCTATATATTGTCTGTTGTCTTGTCATAGCAGTTATTATCAAGGGCATTTGACTAGAACAAGAAACCAATTTGTTAAATCTATTCAACGACATATAATCGTTTAGGGCCATGTTGTTTTCCTCTGTTACATGATGTTAACAGGGAATATGAAAGGGAGTAAATAGGGATCTCTCAAGTTAGTTGTATTGCACTGTAGTGATAACCTGAAACTTGACATCCATCAGGAAGTCTTCGACTTCATCTATGATGCCTGGGGTAGCTTAGCCATTGACACCTTTGTCACTTACTTGAACTTCAGCTGCAACGAGTATGCTCTTTTATCACTTTCATCCAACTTGGCAGGCAGAGTGCTGCATCCATCCTTATCAAATCTCAACTTCATTGCACAATTCTTTAGGCTTCTCTGCAGTGGACTTGGATGTCTTGCGGCTGTCCTTCACCAGAAATCAACATGGAAGCAAGGGCTTTTATCATACAACGCGGGTGTGTCAAAAGAAATTAACTTGTTCAATTGCTAGGTGGAGGATGTTAAGTCATCTTCTGATCACTTGGCTGGATAAGGGGGACAGGGTGGCACCTGCAAGATCTATCCAGTGGCCATTGGTGCGTATTGGAACATATCTGGGGAGTCCTTCTCCATGGGCAAGAAGATACTCAAAAGACAACTAATAGCCCTAATGAATCAATATCGTTAACCAGGCGCCCCGTCACTGCTTGTGCCCTATACCTGGTCCTTCTAAACTCATGCATAAAAGTTCAAAGAAATTTGATTTTATGTTCCCTTCATTGAAAACCTTATTTGGGTCTACAAAACAGGGCAGCTGCATGACTGAACTGCAAGGCCATTATGTCCCAGAGCCATTCATGGTACTCCACTAGGACAGGATGGTCCTGATGACATGCTCTGACAGTATTTTTGGTGAATGAGAACCATTCTACCCGGAAGATATTATGCAAGGTGAACAGCTGCAAAGGCCGCCATGTTGTGTTGCTTCCCAGCTCACTTCACACATTCAAACAAACAACCTCCTAGCTTCTCCCCAATCAGGTTTCCGCCAGGGTCACAGTACAGAAACTGCGATCCTACAAATAGTCGACAACTCCCTTAGAATTCTCGACTCCAGGAACTCCGGCCTCCTGGTCCTCCTGGACTTGTCCGTTGCATTCGACACTGTGAACCATCTGGACCTCCTTTGCACTCTTGAACAACACATGGGTTGTGGAGGCACAGTCCTCAACTGGGTCTCCTCTTACCTAATCAACCTCTCCCAAATTGTGAAAATTAGCAACTCGTTCTCGAGACCAGTCAGTGTACATCAAGGGGTCCCTCAAGGCTCGATCCTCTTCCTAAGCCTCTCTAACCGGTCCCTAGAACCACTATGTGTGATTCTCAGAATCACTGGGATTCTTTACCACGTCCACACTGATGACACTCAAATATACTTGAAAATCTCTTCCCCTGAAGACCTTTTTCTTCTTTCAATCACACTCCTAAAGATTCAAAACTGGATGTCTAACCATCATCTAAAACTCAACACAACTAAAACAGAATTTCTTTTGATCTCACCTCCGAAAGCAAAAACCGCAGTACAGGAATGGATGGCCAACTTTCCCGCCCTGGATGGCTGCCCTGCCATTGTCCAGAGTGCCAGATCCCATGGTATACCCCTTGTCAGTCATCTAAACCTTTACAGCCACATCACAGCCATGGAAGAAAGCACGAAACACCAACTCAGGCAGCTGTGGGGAGTCAGACAATTGATCCCGGAACAAGACCTCAAAACAGTGGTGTAGTCTCTCCTCTGCTCCAGACTCGATTATGGAATTGCCCGTGTCTCAGGCATTCCCAAAGCTCATCTAGGCCCACTGAGAGCAACACAATATGCAGCAGCGTGCTTCATGTTAGGTCACAATAAATGTGACCGCATTTCCCCGGCCCTGCTAACCCTCCAATGGCTTCCCGTTGAAGCTCTGGCCCAATTCAAAACCACCTGCATTACCGACAGAGCGCCGCACTACTCTTCACATCCCTATCTAAGTGAGAAACTTAAAATCTCTGGAGCAAATAGTGGTTCCAAAAAAATGCCCAATCCCTGTTCCAGGAACCCCCCCACCTTCACCCGAGAACAGTACATGAGCCAGTCATTCTCTGGAAGAGTCACAAGAATCTGGAACTCCTTACCTCCCTCCCTTTGCCTAACAACTTCCATAGCCACCTTCAAAAAGGACCTCAAGCTCCGCCTCTTTGACAGACCCCCAGGTTAATCACCTTTGATAATACCTAAGAACTCTATCCAGGAAATGAACTACCTTCATTGTGTGTCCCTGCCATCTTAATCGATGCTTGAACCATGTACGTCTTTTGCCCAACGGCTGCATTTGTCCTGGTCGCAGCTACTGATGCATATGTCTAAACATAATTATTGTAACATCTAGGGAGATGCATCACGTTGTAAAGCCCTGCGTCACATTATACCTGCGTCAGGTATAATGTATGCAGGGTGGGCGTTCCCACGCAGGAAAGCCTCATAAAAGTGACACAGTGAAATCTACAAGATTTCACTGCGACACTTCTAGGACGCCACTGCATCAAAACCGTACACCTGCTTGGAGCAGGCATAAGGAGTGACGCAGTGTATTAAGTATAGGCCTACCCCAAGCATTGCTGGAGTTGCATCATACTTGCGACACGACTCCAGCAATGCGTGACTTTTGGGCTGACAGATGCGTCAGAATTTCTGACGCATCTGTCAATCCTTGTGCCATGGTGCGCCGTATTGCAAGTGTCTCGCAAGGAGGCGCAGGGAAACTGATGCATCTCTACAGATGCGTAAGTTTCTTGTTAATCTGGTCCTGAGTACACAGGATGTTTTCCTATTAGCGACTCTCTCCTGCTGATCTCCTCTGCCATTGGTCAAAGCATGCACGAGCCATGAAGGGGCATACAGTGTGTTGCTCTATTTTTCTCATTTTAATAAAGGATCACATAGTGGACATGTTTAGGGTGAAATGTCTGCTAATTGCACTTTGACAATCACGTATTTGAGATGTTTTTAAGAAATAAATGAAAGTAGCTGCAAAGTTCAAAATGTTAAATATTTTCTTAGTTGCCAATTGGCCCAATGTGTTTTGAAACAGCGTCAGACTGACTATTTTATCCAACAGCCGATTGCCTTTTGGGGCTTGTAGATGTGCTAGTTTTGCTCTTACTATTGTAATTATGGACTCAAAAATAACAGCATATGAAGTCCATTTCGCAAAAGGACACGATTGGCTACAGGTGTCACACATGACTTGAGGGTATAAACTGCAAGGATTCATTTTAACTGTAGTAAGGCGGGATTTTTTGTAAGAAAAATAAACACAGAACATTGCTTTTGAACCAGTATTTTAAATTGCTCCCCTGCCCGGTGATTCTTTTAGAAACGTTTGGCTTCCTTTGCTTTGCGCTGAATGAGTACTAGTGGTAAACTGAAAAGCACTTATGCCTATCAGTGTTGTCTAAGTATGTTAGAGGGTGGGTCCTAAAGCTACCCTGAAAAATCTTTAGATTGCCTGTAGGGGTTGTCATTTTATGAAATAAATGTAAGAAAATATGATTGTCATTTTGAAAGAGCGTCTGATGAAATTATTTCATGCAGTGGTGCGTCGAATTAAAAACCAGCAATGGCAATTCCAATAGATCTGGATTTAAAAGAATGTTATATGGAAATATGAAGTATTATAAGTAGACAGCATGGAAATGGATATGTATTTGTGTGAAAGCAAAGAACTGTAGAATAATATTGGTGTAGGTTAAAAGGTCAAATGATGGTTGCACTGTCAAGCCAGACCTAAAAAATCATGTAGGTTAATGACTGCCCTCCTCCCATCGGCCCTATTCCAGTGAAAAACACCATAAACTATATAGTAATGTAAGGCAATTTAAAAGCATGCATGCATCCTTGAAGGTTCAACCTCAGGCAGCTGGATATATAAACAAAAAAATGGTCACAGCTGTTTGGAGAGCAAGCACTTTTTCTGTGGAAGCACACAACATCTGCTCAATGAAAACATGTACTTCTGGTTCCCAACATGTTGACAGAGCTAAAGCCCTTCTCCTGGTGTTCTCACGTAATTGCCTGGTGAAAGCTGTGCTGTGAAGCCAAACCATAGGAATTGGAAACCATTGTATTATGGGAAACTTTATCCTTCTGCAGTCAGTCTCCCAAATGACATAACTTTCAAACTCACCTGGCATGCTACATGGATGATAGCATCCACAATCTTGGGTCCATGCATATCCCCTGCAGTTTAATGATGCGTACTAGGACTGGGCGGAGTTTTCAGAGTTCCGCGGAACTCTGTGAAGAGACCAAGGGGCATATTATCAAGGGCCGGCGATAAATATCGCAAAGCGCGCTTAGCGCTTGCATATTTATCGCCGGCTATCTCTGGAATTTATCGCCCAGTTAGCGCGTTATTAACAACGCGCATCGCCGAGGCGATAAAAATTCCAGAGATAGCGTTGATATCGCCGTTTTCCATGGGAAAACGGCGATATCCTAGATGATAGGGCCTGTGGTCTTAGCCACAGAATCCACCCCCCATGTTAAGTATGCCTTAGTCAGGAATTTAACAGACGTTAAATTCCTGCGTTAAGGCATACTTAACGCGATTTAAATAATCGCTAACCCTCCTTGATAATATCGCGAAGCTGCCTTCGCGATATTATCCCTGTTTGGTTTCACAGCCACGCCTACTTTGCATCTCATTAGCGATGCAAAGTTAGGCGTGCTGGGAACGGGCGCTAAGTCAGCAAAACACGCGATAGCGTGTCTTTGCTGATAAGGCGATATAATTATCGCCGCTTTTCGGCCGAAAACGGCCGCAAAAGCGGCGATAATTGTTTATCGCCGCCTTGTTGATATGCCCCCAAGAAACTCTGCCGCGCTACGTCAAGTTCCGCAAGCGGCAGAGTGCATAAGGTTGCACAGTTTGCGCTGATTTTTAGAGCTGGGTGTTTCTCCCACGCTGGAAAATCAACACGAACAACACCATGCGCAACGAAAGAGGGCGCTGTTTCTTTCTGCCGCTCAAGTAGATGTTCTACTCGAGCTGCAGCTTCCTCAACGTGAACAGGTTTCTCAATGCGAGCAGTCGCGGCCATTCGCGACCGCCCGCATTGAGAAATCTCGCTGGGAGGTGGTCCGGAGTAAGATTTTCCTCACTGGATCTTGCCTACTTAACGTTGGCGAGCGCGATTGAAGAAAAAACTCTGCTCCACTACGCGGAGTGGAGTTTTTGGGAACTTCGCGCGCTACACGGAGCGCGCAGTGGGAAAAACTCTGCAAGCAGAGTAGAATTTCATGGCCAGGCCTAATGCATAACGTTTGCACAAAGTATTAAAATCCCTCTCTTGAGGGGAAATTACAGAATCTATAGTTAAAGACATTCATATATACTCCCGGAATTTTTTAAATAATACAAACAAAACCAGGCTGGGTCACTTCTATCTAGTAGAAGTCAGTGTGCCTAAAATACCTCAATATTCTTTTTTATGTTTTAGCATTTTCAAAAAAGATGACATTGGCAACAAACCTATTTACCGGTTGTTAATCTACTCGGAAGCCTGGATTTCATGTTGAATGACACTGCGATAGTTCCATCCCATGCCACTCATATGTAATGGAAAACCGTCCTACCACAAAGGATGCACCCGGGTACAGTCAACCAAATGTCACTTGTGTGGCATTAATCAGAGCGGGCCTGAAAGCAACCCAATCATATTCAAATTCACAAATTCAGGTCATGCTCACAAGTGGCCCATCCCTGTGGAATACTTGGGCTTACAAAGCTGTTCATCCGCACCAGTGCCAAGGCAGCTCAGGTGGTGTTTACGCGCCCATGAATGATGCCAATCTGCATCACGCTAGCAAACAGGACCAAAATAGAAATGCAGGCGCATTATAATGCAGATGTTAATAGCTTCCGCATAAGAGCCCATATGCTCTCCTATTAGTAAGGCTGATTAGCACTGTTACTAGAATTGTTCACAGAAGGGCTGGATGACCCAATACATTCACACATGAGGTATTCTTTTTGAGAGGACAGCGACAGCTCAGAGGATTATCACAATGCTCGAGGGCCTGCACACCTCACCGAGGTTTATAATTGAGTTAACACAGAGTTTGACAAATTTTAATTTCTTAGAAATCACTCCAAATATTAGCTTGCACTGCGGGGAGTTTCTAGCCCCAGGCCTGCCGTTTTCGCTGTTTATCAATACATCAGAAGCAGAATATAACACTCGAGTTAGGTACTAAAATGAGGTGATCTCTCACCTCCCAGTGGGGGGAGATTTAGCGAGCTCACAATTGGCTATATAGCCCATCACCCATTGGACACAAAGTAAGGTCTGGAAGCGCATTATATAGTATGGGGCGTCGAGGCATAGCTGTAGAATCACCCGCAAGTTGCGAGTGCCACTCGAATTTCCAAATGTTAACCAGCGCAGTGGCCAATTTAGCCTTTCTCCCTCAGTTTAATGCTGGTTAACAAGGCATTTAGGGGCTTATTTACAAGCCCCTTGCGCCACCCGGACGTCACTTTTCCCATGTTAAAAATGACGCAAAAGTGGCGCGAGGGGCTTGTAAATCAGCCCCTTAGTCTCAAGAGACCTTCAAACACTGGAGGTCACTTTTTTTGATGCACCAGTGGCGTATTTTACTGCTCCATGTTTACAAGGACAGGAAAAGACACCCTGCCTGACTTTTCCTGTCCTTGTAAATATGGCCCCTTTGCACGCAGCACTTTACGTGCAAGGGGCGTTCCATGGGTGTTGCTGTGCGTGTTCCCACGCAACACCCTTGGTAGCAGACACATTTCCAGATTTACGAGGAATCATAAATCTGAAAATGCATGTGAATGCTACGCTTCCCCAGGGGAGGCGTAGGGAGGCACAACGAGGAGAAATGTATTAATTTCTCCTCATTGTTTTCCTATTTCTATGTGTGCTGCATTCTGCAGCACACATATAACGAGGAAATGACGTCTAATGATTGTTAATGTACAGGAAGGTGTCCCTTCCTGCACATAAACAATGATTGAAACAATGACGTTTTTCAACTTCTATGTGTGCTAATGCAGCACACATAGAAGTTGACAAACGGCATTTCAGATTGTTTTTGTGCAAGAAGGGAACCCTTCCTGAACAAAAACAATCTCCCCACGACGCAGGCATCCTTGCACCATGGTGCAAGGGTGCCTGCGCCGGCGCATGGCAGCAGTTTGTGCGCCAGCGCATGGGGAAGCACAGAGATGCAACATATTGTTGTAAATATGTTGCATCCCTGTGCTTTCTGTGCTTTGAAAGTGACTCAGTGCGGCGCAGCTAAATAGCTTGCGGCACGCACTGAGTCACTTTCTTGTAAATCTGCCCCAGGCTCTTTAGGGCCTTAGGCCAGGAGAGAGAGGTTCTGAGGGAAGGGGAGCCGAGCTGTAAAGGAGGGGAGATTTGGTTGCGCTGTGGACGGAAAGAAGAGAACAGGCTTTAGGAAGGAAAGGAGAATTGTGGGTGACAAGAGAAAGAAGTGCTAGGCTGAAGAAGGGAGAGGGCAGCTGATAAAGGAAAGTAATAGGAATGTAGTTAGAAGTAATACAGGAGAAGAAGGGATTGGGTGAAGGAGAAAAACTGAAGAGGAGAGCAGCAGCTAAATATGGGGAGGAGAAGAAAATCTGAGGTAAAGAAGTCAGAGGGAAGCAGAGGTGAAAGTAGCGCTAGTGTGCTCTGGGTAAGGAAAGGGGAAACTTGCTGAAGAGAGAGGAGTTTGTGTGAATGGGAGAGAGAGGAGCCAGGATGAGGAATGGTATAGGGAGCTGGGGTATAAGGAGGGAAAGTAGCGCTAGGGAGAAGGAAGGGACTTGAAGTGAACAATGAACTGTATAGTGGCTGTTCATCTCTGGCAGAAGGAAGGAAAAAAGAACTGGGGAGAAGGTACGAGACAGGAGCCGAGTCAAAAGTCTGGAAAGGAGAGCTGCAGTGAAGGAGGGAGTAGGAAGCTGGAATGAAAACTGGGGACTGCAGCAGCTGCTCGACTAGGGCTGAATGAAGTAAAGAATGTCAAGAGTCCTGATCCTTAGATGAGAGCGGTAGTAAAGTCATGTCTTTGTTCACTCAGTGCTTCTGAAAACTTTGCTACGACTGTGTGATATAAAATGACAAATTTTCCATAACTTTTAGAAAGTCTTCCTTGGGAGAAATGGCTGAAAGCCCACATTGCAAAGAGGTCTTTAAACATTATTAGTTTTGATCATTGCAACTGACCAAATATGTGTTAAATGCATAATTATTCACAATACTTTCCATAAAAGTCCCACTACAGTGATCTTTAAGTTATTGCATTTTTGACCATCGTTACTGCCTATACGCTTTTGAATGTAATATACAAACTACCTGTCACCTTGTTAGGCTGACCGGATGACATACCAGCAAATATCCATAAATGTACCACCTTTCATAGTTTTCAGAGAAAGTCAGCTAAGCAAAGAGGGAGACGAGTTTTCATGTGTACCGAGCTGGGCTGGAAAAAATAACTCATAACTCCACGAGTTGTGACCACAAACATACCGAACTTTGGGCTTTAGCACCTTATTGAAGTCAATTTTCTACTTCAGCAAAAACTGTAATTGCAGACCTACTTTTATGTCTATGGATTGCCCCGTATTTTTGTAGTCAAAATCTATCTAATCACTCTATTTTCACTGGAAGCCCCACGATTTCCAATGCGTCACTAATTTGGTACCTCAAAATTGATGTTTCTGTGACTTGCAAATATATGTCATATGCCCTCCAAACCTAGCAAGTCGGAAGGTGATTGTAGAAGGCTGGTCACTGCTATCTACCCCTGACACTTTTCCATTTTTAGACCTGCTTTTCGGGGGCTACTCTCTGGGGCATATTCTCAAGCCCCCATCACCACCACAACGTCACTTTCAGTGACGTTGTTGTGGCGATAGGGGCTTAGCCCTATTCACAAGGTAGCGTTAAGCCACGTTAAGTGTCTTAACTCTGCCTTGTGAATAGGGCCCCCTTCACACTGTTTTTAGCGTGAAAGGGGCGTGCAGTGGGTGTTGCGGTGGGCGTTCCACCGCAACACCCATTGAGTTTGACGCTACGTCCTATTCACAAGGGCAGCGTAAATAGGAGGTAGCACCAACATAAGACCAGGAAAAACCTGGTCTTAAGGTGGCGAAATGAGGAGAAATGCTTTATTTCTCCTCGTTTTTGCTTTTTCCATGTGTGCTCCCTTTGCGTCCTTTTTTTCCAACATCGTGGGGATGCTAAAGGTACCCAGGGTTTGTGGATTTCCCTGGAGGGGACCCAGAAATTAACCAAAATACAGCAAAACTTTGTTTTTTTTGGGAAAATGGGAAAAAAGGGCTATAGATGAAAGCGTCTGGTTTTTTCCCTGCAAATGGTATCAAAAAAGGGGTTGTGGTGCTGAAATCACCATATTCCCAGCTTTCAGGGACAAGCAGACTTTTGTCAGAAAACCAAAAATCTTTACACAGTTTTGGCATTTTTCTGGGACATAGCCTATTTTTGCTATTTTTTGTGCTTTCAACCTCTTTCCAGTTAATGGTAGAAATGGGTATGAAAGCAATAATGGATCCTGGAAAGCTATACATTTTAGAAAAGTAGATAAAATTCTGAATTCAGCAAGGGGTCATTTGTGTAGATCCTTCAAGGTTTCTTTATAGAAACTAACCGTTGAATATAGGAAAAATTGAAAATTAGTTGAAAAAAACAGCCATTTGTGTCAAGGTTTTCACCTGTAACTTCTTCTAATTATGACAGCTGTTTGAAAGCAATATACCGTTACATCCGCTGGGCCTTTCTGTTTGTGGGGATATATAGGACTTGTAGGTTCACCAAGAACCCGACGAACCCAGAGCCAATAACTGAGCAGCATCTTGCAATGGTTTTTTATTATATACCGGGTATATAGCAATTAATTTGGGAAAAAATATACAAGGAAAAATCGGTATGAAAGACACCTATGTACTTCTGAAATTGAAACAAAATATAGAGTTTAGAAACAGTAGATATTTGCACATTTCCGAAGTTGTGACTTGTGAGTACCCATACTAGCATGAGAACTATAGGTCATTTTTCAAAATGACTTCTTTTTTACACATTGTCTTTCATTTGGAAGGCAGAAATGCATCAAAAGTCAATAGGTAATAACAGTTGCTCTACAATTCTGTGTTACCCTAAGTCTCCCAATAAAAATGGTACCTCACTTGTGTGGGTAGTCCTATGGCCAGCGACAGGAAAAGGCCCAAAACGCAACGAGGACACACCACATTTTCACAGTGAAAACTGACCCTTTTTTTGCAAAGTGCCTAGCTCTAGATTTTGAACCCTAACTCTGCCACCACCTAGGGAAACCTAGCAAACCTATACATTTTTTAAAACTAGACACCCAGGGAAATCCAGGATGGGGTGACTTGACTGGTCTCACAAGGTTCTGTTACCCAGAATACCTTTCAAACCTAAAGATTGGTCCAAAAAAAACACATTTTCCTCACATTTCTGTGGTGGAAAGTTATGGAATCTGCGTGGATCCACAAAATTACACCCACCCGCGTTTCCCAAAGTCTTCAGAGAAAAATGGTACCTCACTTGTGTGGGTAGGCCTAGTGTCCGTGACAGGAAACGGCCCAAAACGTAACGTGGACACACCACATTTTCACAGTGAAAACTGACCCTTTTTTTGCAAAGTGCCTAGCTGAAGATTTTGAACACTAGCTCTGCCGGCACCTAGGGAAACCTAGCAAACCTATACATTTTTGAAAACTAGACACCCAGGGAAATCCAGGATGGGGTGACTTGACTGGCTTTCACCAGGTTCTGTTATCCAGAATCCCTTGCAACCCTAAAAATTTGTAAAAAAAAACCACATTTTCCTCACATTTCTGTGGTGGAAAGCTCTGGAATCTGTGTGGATCCACAAACTTCCACCCACCCCGTGTTTCCCAAAGTCTTCCGAGAAAAATGGTACCTCACTTGTGTGGGTAGGCATAGTGCCCACGACAGGAAACGGCCCAAAACGCAACGTGGACACACCACATTTTCACAGTGAAAACGGACCCTGTTTTTGCAAAGTGCCTAGCTGTAGATTTTGAACCCTAGTGATGGAGCAAGGACTGGTAAAGAAAAAGACTTGCTCGAAAGCAATACTCTCATTTAACTTATTAACGAATTACTAACCGCGACCTGTAAATAATAACACGCACCACAGAAACACACGGGTTAGCGAAGCTTGCTTATGTGTGTACTAATGAAAATAACAATAAAAACGGACTAACACATCTTTAAACGGGAAATCTTTACCGCGCATGCGTCAACTGCATCTACGCAGTATGACGAGATAAAGCTTGGGGGGAAATTCTAGCGCATTTGCAGAAGGCATTAAAATGGAGTCTTGAAGACTCACGTGCATGGCATCTGCTTAGCCGAAATGAAAACCAGTTATTTTACTAATGCTAATGCGGGGAAAGTATTAATTAGTAAAGAGGGTTAGAGTAGAGATGGGTGGTATACAGTGAGACCATTTATTTGTGAAGGTAACATTTGTCTTTTTGACTTTATTATTAGTGCGCATTTGGGCCTTTCGCGAATGACCAAAGTAAGCTGAGTCACGTGATTTTTGCGCAGGCCCACAAGAAAGTTAACCCGGAAGGATGACCAAGGTTTTGTCAGCCGTCCAAGGACGAGAATGATGTGCCCTGAGAACAGAGGGTGAAGAGTTCAGCCAAGAAGACTCATATTCATGATTTTGAAATAATTGTTGCTAATAAAGTTTGGATATGTATGGGAATGAAAGAAATGAATAAAGTTTAAGGGGATGGGTTTTGCAAATAATGGAATGATAGAATGAAAGTAATATGTAAGCATGGTGTGATGATCATCCCCTTGCCTGACCAATTAGATTTCGTATTTTTACGATATTGAAACTTTAGTGGGTGGTACATGATGAATGAAGGATATAATTGAGGTAGCTTTAGTTAGTTAGTTAGCTAAGCGGAGCACGGATGCAAGCAGAGCTCGGGATGCTGTCGGTGCTGTGGGTGTTGCTGATGCTGGGAGAGACGCTGTGAGATGCTGATGAAGAAGCCGAATGCAGAACCTTCTATCCTAATTTAATTGGGTTAGATAAGAAGATCGTGGAAGAAACTCGAGGAGGAAGAGAGTGTCAGAGAGGGGTGCGACGCAGTCGTCGGTATTTAGAGAGGTCAAGTATCCTGTCCTGATTCCTGTCCTGAAGTCTTTGTCTCCTGATCTATCTCGGGGGACCCTCACCAGCCCTTTGGCCAGGGGGTTTGGTCTTCACACCATCCTTGGTAATTATTATTTCTTGTCCGTTTGTAGATGTTCTTTTCTCTCTATCCTCTCTTTTCTGAGCATAGTTATTGCATAAGTCCGAAGTATTTTTGTTTAATGATTATTTCGATTGAATTTACACTCTTATGAATGAGGGTGTTTGTGCTGAAATTTTGAGATGGTTCACATTCATTTAATTTAGATAAAGATTTTAAAACTTTCCGAGTCTGTGGTTATTTACTTTAATAAAGAACAGTTAAGAGTTATGTTCATTATCACCATCATTTAGTTCAACTAATGGTCCATCGACCAGAGGAAAGAACTTTTTGATCAGTGAAAGGTTAGTTAGGAATGTCAAAATAACTAATCCTGAAATATGAAAATTAAAAACTAAAAGACTCCAGCGGTCTACTCGATACGGAGTGTGTTGTGATTTATGGGCCCAGGTGAGTATATGGTAATGGAGTATCTGTTGTTAGTATACCGCTGGATCAGTTTTCTGGTAGCAGAGTTATGGTTATTATTGGCTAGTTTGGTGATAAATATAGATTATTGATTATTGATTTATGTTTTAACAAAAAGAGTAAGTGTCTTTGTTTTATGTTGTCCAGAATTCCCGGGAAGTGAATAGCGGGTGGTGACAGAAGCCATACTGCAGTGAGCTTACTCGTCTGTTGGAATAACACTGAGAAACTAGGTAGGGCTGACAGTGTTAAACTAGGGATTATTTTGTATAAAAGTGGAGTGCGAATGATAGCAAAAGGGGTTCGCTGGTGAAACTTTGGTCTCATTTCCCAATACGGGTGACACTGGAGGAATAGCAGGTTCTCTGGAGCTTGAGTGAAAGGTAAACAGAGGTTTTTTACCCGCAGTAGAAGAGGAGCAATTCTGAGACTCCAGAATAAGTCGAAAAATTCTATCCTTTTGTTTAGTGGAACAGGCAGAGTAGCGAATGTTTTTTTGTTGTTAATAACAAAGAATTTAATGAAAAGTATTAAGAAATAAGTTTCCATATTACCTTGTGAAGGGAGGGTCAGTCGCCGGAGTTGTACTGACGTCACAGTGAGCCGCGCTGGGACTGGTAGAAACAGCGGGCGTGTGACAAAAGCAGCTTTGTAAAGGAGGGGTCAGTAGTAAGGAGCAGAACTGATGTCACAAAAGGCCGCGCTGGCATTGGTCAGACCACTGTCATGTGGTTTGTGGCCTCATGGTCTGCATTGCTAAGTTGGCTTAGGCCTGGGTGCCATGATGCCTTTTTGCGCACGTTACTTTGTGGCTTTGTTTTTCCAGCCTCTGCTTATGCCCGGCTATTTTAGAACTGTCTGCCTTTTGCCTTTCACTTTTCCTCCTGTTCCCTGTGGTTTTCGTGTGCACATCATGTACAAGGTCGAAAAACAATGTCCCTTGTTCTTGCTGATCTGGTCAGCCCCTCTCACTTAGACATAACACTGAATGCAGCTGCACTGGAGAAATTCGTGTGCTTTTAATATTGTGATTTCGCTGTTAGGCTCACTTGGAGAAAAACCTTTCCAGAGAGAAGAGATGTGCTTGTCTGATGATGTAAACCTTGCATCTAGATATTGAGGTATGAGGGTTCGCCTGACAACGTCCAGAGGTCTTCTATTTTTATAATAAACTAGCTAATAGCACGGGGAGGGTGGTATGGTCATTTAGCCCTATATCCACTGCTTTATGAAATGCTTTCCCCGTTTGTATTCTATGGAATTGTAACTATGCTTATTATTTTATCCTTATGCATTATGCTGATAGTACTGGCACGTGTACTGTATCTTAGAGCACGATAGTTGAAATAAACATTTTAAACTATACTGTGTCTCTTATTACGCATGTTGTGGACAGGTATGAGTGAGTTATGAAAGGGTGTCCTTGCTCCCGCGAGTCCTGAGAGAGAGACCGTGTTCTGCGTTGTCTAATCATTGGTAGCATCGTTGCTAATGAGATGCTAAAGCTAGTCGGATTGGGATTGTGGGTACTAAGGTGCATGGTTGGTTCACCACTATACTCTGAGGTCCTATTATCCTGTGCATAGCTCTGTGTATGTGCAGAATCCCTATAACATGGCGCCACCAACGTAGTGGGCTGCTTATCTGTGAGACGCTTGAGTAGTACTTGTGCTTGTCCACAACCCCCTTCGCAGACGCTCCCAGAAGCGTGTGTGAGGGTGATACCTCCTATATTGACGTTTTTATAGGTTCTTTCAAGCTTGAAGTTATTAAAAGGTGTTTATATAAAACCCTATATTGTGCTGCCTCATATTAGGTTGTCGATCATTTCTGGTCTTAATGGCGGATATAAATATCCCGGCACATAGCCGTGCTGCGCTCCGGGCTCATTTACTGGCTTATGGAGTGCCAGACGCGGGTGTCTCACTTATCTTTGTGGTGCAGGCTGACCCGGCTCACCACTTTGAGGTGTTTTACTCTTGGGTCACTTTTCCGGCGGTGGATGGAACGGACGATTTGTTCCATGAGTACGCTCTCACTGCCTTACCCGTTGCTTATCGGCCTTATCAGGCTCTCGAAGTACCACTTACGGCATGGCAACACCGTATTTGGTTTAATGGTGCCCTCCCACATCCGGTCCCCCCGGTTCGTTTAGGCCCCCTATCAATAGACGGGGCCACTTGGCCAGTTTTGGCCGGGTATACCCCACATCCGCGTTATATGATGCTAGCAGTTGCTGAACTGCGTGAATTGCATACGTCTTTGATAAGTGTGCATAGAGCTTTAGTACAGTATGTTACAGGCAACGTCCAGGGAGCCCCTCCTGGAGTTGCAGCGCATCCAGCTGGAGCGGGCGGTGTAACCATAAGTCCCGTCATGGTTAATTCGGTGATGGGCAAGCGCCCACAGAATAAGGATGATTTGCCTTATTGGCTTGCAGAAAAATTTGACCAGCTGGAGGCAGTTTTTCCCAATACTTCTCCTGTGGAAAAACACAGGATTTTAACGATCAGTTTGCCAAAAGACTTAATTCCCGAGTTGGTGGAATGCAACAACTGGGGTAAGATATTCGCAGCAGTATATGTGAAGTGTTTCGGCACTCCTTCCATGACAGTTCTCCCCTCTGTAATTAAACGAGTGCAGGATGAGCATGGCCCTGAAGCGGCTGTGGAATTAGGGATGAGACTGGTGGGAGTGTTCGATGTAGTAGCTGATTTGATCCTTGCGAACGTCAAGGGCGATGCAGTTAACTTTCAAGTAGCTAATGCTTTGGCGTTAGTCCCAGAACCGAACAGGTCACGCGAATTACCGAAAATTATTGCACAAGCCTATAAAACCATTGGCCGCAATAGTCTGGGAGTTAAGCCTTTTGCTAAAACACAAACTCAATCACAGCCACAACAAAAAACTCAGTCTGAGAAAGATGAGAGACCGTTCTTTACTAAAAAGAACTGGAGGTTGAAAAAACAGGGAAAGCAACAGAAAAAACTAGGGTCGCGAGGCGCATCCCCGGTTTCCGTATCTTCTGAACGTACTTATGATTTGCGCGATAGAGCGAGAATTAAATCTCCAGAGAGATTTCAAGTCCCTGATTCGCGTTCTCCTCGTTCTTCAAAGGCACCATCGACCTCCCACACAGGTGGAGGAGAATACCAGGATAGAGGCAGGGGTCGAGAGGCTCCACAGGGACGAGACCAACCTCGACAACAAGTCCGAGGGAAACCAGAGGAATTTCCACGGTCTCGCCCACAGTTTCAGAAGAAGAAAGTTGCAGCTGTAACAGCGAGGTATGACACAGACTGTGAGAACGAGACTCCTGAATTGGACGTGGGCAGTGACGCTCCTAGACAGCGCTGCAGAAGTTACCATAGTGCAGGAGGCACTACGTCCTCATGTGGAGGCGACAGCAACTGACACATTCATTACTGTCGAGACAGCAGACACCAGAGTGGCACCCCCTGACAAACTATATAATATTGTCATTCAAATTGAAGGTGACATACAGCGTGTAATTAAAGGGATTTTTTGGGAGAATCTGACCTCGTCTTACGACATTTTGTTGGCAGAGGCGGATTGGCCGCCCCCATTCGTACTTGCTGCGCGTAGAGGGGAGGAGGTAATCCTTCCGAGCTTTTCTCGTCATGTCCCCAAGGACAATGCGGAGGCTCTCACAGCTGAGTGGGCTGTGTCCCTGGCTCCGGCGTTATACTGCAACCACATGGGCTGGGATGAAGACTCTCCCCCCCATGATATTCCTTTGCGGTCGCTGCCACAGCCACAACCCCAATATCCCATCAAGCGGGAAGCTAAAGGTCCTGTTTCCAATATTCTGACACAGTTAGAATATCAAGGAGTAATTGAAACATGCGTGTCACCCATGAATAATCCCCTTTTCGCGGTTTCTAAACCCGATGGATCGTACCGCCTAGTTTTGGAGTACCGGCATTTGAACTCTCATTGTCGGACCTTTGAGGTGCAAAATACACACAGTTCTGCGCTAGTAGACAGTCTTGTTCGTAAAAAATATAAAACGACACTTGACTTATCCAATGGATTTTACACGCACAACTTGTCCCTGGAGTGCAGCCAATGGAGCGCTTTCACTTCCGGTGGTAAACAATTCAAATTCCGGCGTTTACCCATGGGCTACAAGAACAGTCCCGGTGTATTCGCCGCCCGTGTTGTCACTCTGTTGGACACCATAGACCCAGATGCGTGTTCGTACGTCGACGATATCTATCTGACGGACGACGAATTATGGCCGCATCTTTCCCGAGTGGACCGCATTATTCTTGAATTTGCGGTCTTAGGATACAAATTTAATTTTGCCAAATCTCACATTGCTGAATTTACCGTTTTGTTTTTGGGCTATGAGCTCAACAACGAAGGTAAGGGCTTAGCTCCCCATTTCTTGGAGGAATGCGCACTCTTGTGCCCTCCAACTACTCTGAAGAAACTTCAGTCTTTACTGGGTTTTCTGAACTTCGGGCGTACTTACATTCCCGAATATGCCCAGCGTATCAAGCCTCTTTATGCCTTGATACAACCTAACTTTTTGAAGTCATGCTGGCTTCCCGAGCATTCATCTATACTGCAGTCTTTGCAGTCAGATCTACTTGAATCTAAATTCTTGTTGACACGTGACAACCACACAAACCTGGTGATTAGAATCGTTCCAGGGGCAGTGGGTTTCACTTACTTAACCTTTAACGAAGGTGACACAGTACCGATTGCATACAAGTCACATCTTTATACTTCCGCAGAAATGCGCTTTTCCTCTGTCGAGATAGTTCTGACTGCAGTGCAAATGGCGATTCTAAAGGAACGCGCACTGGCACAGGGAAAACTCATTTTGGTGGTAACACCATATCCTGCCCTTGAGGCAGTGACGAAGGCAAGTGTACCGAACTCAAAGGCTTTGCACCCCCGTTGGATACAATGGGCTACATCTCTGATGTCCCCAGATGTCACTTTTATCTTTGATTCCTCTCTTCAGACACAGGAGTTCTTGCAGTATGAATTTGTTCATCCTCCTCCTCTGTCCTTGCTACCGCTTGAGGAGTACGAATGTATTATCTATACCGATGGTTCGGCACAACCGGCCACGGGTTCCAAGCATGCTTATTCAGCAGCATGTGCTATTGTTGCAGGTACCATAGTGAACGGTGAGTTCAAATCGACTGTAGTGCACACTCAGGCACTGGGAGACAGTACTGCACAATTGGCCGAGCTGCGCGCTTTGGTGCTCGCGCTTGAGTTCGCTAACCCAGACATGACAACCCTTATTGTGTGCGATTCTTACTACTGTGTTCAGTCTTTCAATGACAATCTATTCTTTTGGTCACAAAACGACTATAGAGATGCAAAGGGCAGCACAATTAAGCATAAAATGCTTTGGGTTCGAGTGGCAGATCTGAAACAACATCTGCCACTCACACAGGTGATTCACACTCTTGGCCACCAGCGTGTGGGCGCACACGCTGTCGGTAACGGTTTGGCAGACGAAGCTGCCAAATCAGCAGTAGCCACGTGCTCAGTAGCGGCAGTTACAAGATCTATGTCTAAAATAGATAATGATATTTTGGCAGCTATTGCTGCGACAAAGGAAGGTGCTAATTACCCACAGGGTTTCCCTTCCAAGTACTCTTATCAATTAGGTCCCGAACAGGCTCCTTACGTCAGAATTCCAGACGTTGGTGATCGGCTGATTCCCAACGCGGACCGCAGACTTTCCTTGATAACGGCCGCACACGAAGGCTTGGCTTCGGCCCATGCTGGCGTGTCTGCGACGGTTTCCATCTTGCAGCAGCGTTACTGGTGGCATGGTTTATATAAACAAACCCATACTTAAGTGCTTTCTTGTGATGTTTGTCAGCAGATTAAGCCTTCCACGGTTACACGACCACCACAAACCCCGCTCTGCATTTCAAACAGACCTTTTGGGTGTGTTTACCTGGATCACTGCGGTCCATTTTCTTCTGACACTGCATATAAATACATCTTAGTTGCAGTGGATTCGTGCACACGTTTCATCTGGGTTTGGCCGCAACGGAGTGCTGACGCTCGAAATGTCATAAGGGATTTGCGTGTCTTTGTGGGAATTTGTGCCTGTGGCACCTTCCATTCTGACCAAGGTCCGGCGTTCGCCTCTAAGGCGTACAAGGACTCAATGGGGTTACTGGGGGTGCGGGTAAAATTTTCGTCTCCATATCGGCCTGAGGGCAATTCGATTGTTGAACGAATGAACTGTGACTTAAAGCAATCCTTGACGGCTAGAGTCTTAGGTTCTGGCAGGAACTGGCTGGCCCACTTGTATAGCGTGCACCGTGCACTTAATAATCTCCCCAGAAGACCTCTGGGTGGACGGACCCCATACGAAATGCTCTTTGGCATACGAATGTTTGTGCCCGACCTTGATGGTCTAGACATGGCGGCGCAATCCGCAATCTTTGATGTAGATAACCATTCTACTATGTTACAGGACTTACAAGAATCCTGAGACAAACTTGCAAACGAACACTTACCTTCAACCACAGATGCTGCGCTGCAGATTCCGGTTGCCGGCTGGCTTCCGAAGGTTGGAGATCTGGTCCGAGAGAAGGTGGAGAACAAAAAAGAATTTGGCCCCTCTTATCGTGCACCGGTTCCAGTCCTTGGCTTGAAGGGTACTCGTACAGTTATCTTACCACCGCTTCCTGGTCGCAAGGAGAACAGATACATCTCAGTGGACAATGTCAAGCTACAACATCTGGCCGATCCTGAATAGTGTAACACCAGCGGTCTCTTGTCCAGTCATTTCCCGGACAAATGTTTGTGGCCCTCCAGCCCGAATGGTCACTGATGTTGCTATCGCTTACTCGACTACCCGGATTCCCCCTGCAACGAGGAGACTGAGTATACCTACCCCGCCACCGAGTCGGTGGCTCACCTACCAACAACGCCACTGAGCCCAACACGTTATTCCTTTGACTCGGATTCCACCTCAGCACTTATCCCGTCCAGATTCAGTATTTTTGTATCTTGGTTCAGAGACAATTTTTTGATCCCTCCATGGACATACATCTGGTTGGTACTATTCCTGATTTTTCTGTTCATGTCCATTGGCTTTGTCACAGTTTTTTTTCTACTCATCAATGGTCACTATTTACCAGAACGCTCTGCAGTGAACTGTGTCGCTGGAACTTTGGCTCCGCATTCTTCATCTCACATCATGAAGCGTGACCACACATTTGTGAACATTTCAGCTTTCCCAGTCGCTGATGGCATCGTATGGGATGCAGTAAATTTCCAAATCCATGGACCTACCGAGATTATTAATGTACCAAATGTCCTCCGTGTTTCAATGGGTGATGTCGTTAAAAGTAATATTCATTCTGACGATTGGGATGTGCATGCATGCAGTTGAATCGTTATTTACTGATTTGAAATATTATGCTGCTTTTAATGCTGAAGATTTGTACATGAATTCTGCCAGTTATGCCGATTTATATTGTTACCAGCATTGGGGCAACCACTTTCTCCATAAACCAAGTACCCTTTGGGGTCCTTTTAATTACGCCCAATGGGAGCATTGTCCGACCCCTTTGCCAGGTAGCTCCCAGACTCTTAGAAATAAGTTTACTTATTTTACAGACTTTGATAGATCGAACCCTGGGTCCTATTATTTTAAATTAAACACTTCATCTACGCAGAAGATCATGTTGACCCACACTAAATTGCTATATTCGGGTTCCTTTTTAAACGCATTAGCGGTGGGTGGTTATGAACACTGGCGGGACACCATTGACTTAAAATCTATCTGGGGCACCAAATCATGGCAGGTGCAAGGCACAGAAGCCTTGCACCGTGCTTGCCTTATCCAAATTTTATTTTTAAATCATACCATCTATCAAACAACGTGTTGAGGTTTGGCTACTTCCAAACAATTAAATGCGCCTTCCATTCCTGTATTGTCTTCCACTCCCAACGAGAGCTTGCATTTCAATGTTTCCCTTACAGACTTGCAAGCTTTGTTTCAGAGCAATTCATTTAATGTCTCCAAGTTTGTTCAGTCACCCTGGTTGGCTTGGCCAACGGCGGCAAATGCCTGCCAATTGCGTTTTCATAACTCAGCTCCTGGTTACAAACAGGATAGGCCAGACCCGAGGTTTTCTGACTCTCATACTGTTACAACATATTCTGTTGGTAAATTATGTAAACAGTGGTTGCAGCACTCTTCATTAGATTCTGTAAAACAGCATTTATCCCTCCTATCAGGCAACATTGATCTGTCCGATTTTGTTCTGGGGCCTCGTGGTCCCCGACCTAAGAGATTCATTTATGAAACTTACAATGAACTCTGGAAGCTTTCACAAATTGAAGCTGCTTCCCGTCTACGGGAAATAGATCAAGCACATTTAGAAAAGGTGCTTGCTGTTGTTGACAATAGTATTAATACCCTGTCTTCCCGCATTTACACATTAGAGAATATTGTTTCCTCTGTTGTTGATATTGTACAAGATGATGTTTCTGTGTTATATCATGGTCAGAATCAATTGCGTTCAGTGATGCAGTTTGCATGGACTTTGCAAACACTTAAAATGGGTAAAGTTCCTTGGCATTTTTTGAACACCTCTGCCTTATTCTTGCCATTTAATTTAACTGAGAAACAGCAATTCATGTCCATGAAAGATGCAACATACACTCTGTTACATATCGAAAAAATAGAGCCCTTACCATTCTCTGTGGCGGAATTGGATTCTGCAGTGTGGTTAGTTCACGGGGTTATCGCCTTGCCTTTTTCTTTATTTGAATTCAGTTCATGCATGAAACATTACCCTGTGGGCCGTTTTCAGCCCTTGGGCAGTGCCTTCCTGCATGAACTTTGGTCCCTGCCTTTCATGTATAAATGCCTTAGGGACGGAAAGGAAGTTTTTCTCACAGGGGAGTCATGCGATTCTACTGTGGGTCATTCCCTTATCTGCAAAAACATTAAATTGCATGGAGCTTGTAATGTTTCGGCTCCGAATCTTGCTTGTGTTTTAAAGGGCATTCCTGCTCCTGCTATATCTCCTACTTTCACTGTGCTTGCAAATGGTAGCTATCTCCTTCTGAATAATCAGGACTGCTGTGGAATGCTAGCTGGCATCCCCTATATTGTAACTGTTTCCCACCGGGTTGTGTGCTGTAAAAATGTGCTTTTTCCTCCCCCGCACGACATCATAGATTGTTCCATTTGGCCTTCCATTCCGACTTTGAAGGCGGATTTCAATAAATTGAGCAGAATAAAGGCGCTATTATTGAACCAGGAGGTTATGCTCACATCCGCACGGGAGACATTCATTCTCCAGGTGGCGAGTACCCACAGTGAAATACAGGCCCTTTTGAACACAAACCTCCCACAACATTTCGGTGAGCTCATTCACCGTGTTTTCAACGCATCACGCACTGAAGGTCTTGTGCACTTTTTAAAGTTGTGGGCTCTGGCCTTGTTACCTCCTTTCAAACTATCTTTGGTGTAATACCGGCTTTTATTCATTCCATTTTTTCCAGCGTCTTTGGCGGCTTTCCGTTGATCCTCGCCTTAGCGGCTGGTATATTGCTTTTGGTCTGTTTGCTACGCAATGGCTGCACTTCCTGGGGCCCTCCTCGACCAAGGTCGACTCCGGATGCTCCGTGAACGCATCCTCGCCGGCTTCAGCGTCCTGCCATTGGCGACACTCAGTGTGTCCTATAGACTTTCTTTGCGCTTTGCGTATTTCACTTGCGTGCAACCTGTGATGTCTTGCATCCGATGTCCTTTCTCATGGTCCTTGGATTATTGCCTCTCCAATACGTCTCTGTCTCACCCGGATTTTGTCCAGTTAGTGGGTCCCTTAGAGGCCCATGAACGGGACTGTTCCGGTGATGGCTTCATGGCGCGTGCGGCTGGACTTGGAATTTTGGCGCAATGGGATGTCTGGGCGGCTGCTCAGAATCTCCTACAACAAAGTTATATTGAGTACCACGCAAGTTGTCCCACAATGCTGATCACTGCTCCCTCTTGCGAGGAACATGACTGCAGTTTTGATTTGTTGGACTGGATGGCGTCTCTTTTTTCTGACGATTCCAACAATGTCCTCTTGGAAGGTGTGGCGTTTTTCTGCACTTACACGCTATTGGATTAGGGGGCCTCCACTTTCGGCATCCTGCCTCCCTGGAATTTTTTATTCTGCGATTTTTTTTTCTTTTCTCTCCCGTTCATTGTCCTTCATTGGGGACTATTCCAAAACAGACGTTTCCGTTCTGCTCCATCTATTTGAACTCTGTCTTCGTCCTATGTCTTCACCAATGGACTGACCAGGGGAGGGTGTCATGTGGTTTGTGGGCTCATGGTCTGCATTGCTAAGTTGGCTTAGGCCTGGGTGCCATGATGCCTTTTTGCGCACGTTACTTTGTGACTTTGTTTTTCCAGCCTCTGCTTATGCCCGGCTATTTTAGAACTGTCTGCCTTTTTGCCTTTCACCTTTCCTCATGTTCCCTGTGGTTTTTGTCTGCACATCATGTACAAGGTCGAAAAACAATGTCCCTTGTTTTTGCTGATCTGGTCAGCCCCTCGAACTTAGACATAACACTGAATGCAGCTGCACTGGAGAAATTTGTGTGCTTTTAATATTGTGATTTCGCTGTTAGGCTCACTTGGAGAAAAACCTTTCCAGAGAGAAGAGCTGTGCTTGTCTGATGATGTAAACCTTGCATCTAGATATTGAGGTATGAGAGTTCGCCTGACAATGCCCAGAGGTCTTCTATTTTTATAATAAACTAGTTAATAGCACGGGGAGGGTGGTATGGTCATTTAGCCCTATATCCACTGCTTTATGAAATGCATTCCCCGTTTGTATTCTATGGAATTGTAACTATGCTTATTATTTTATCCTTATGCATTATGCTGATAGTACTGGCACGTGTACTGTATCTTAGAGCACGATAGTTGAAATAAACATTTTAAACTATACTGTGTCTCTTATTACGCACGTTGTGGACAGGTATGAGTGAGTTATGAAAGGGTGTCCTTGCTCCCGCGAGTCCTGAGAGAGAGACCATGTTCTGGGTTGTCTAATCATTGGTAGCATCGTTGCTAATGAGACGCTAAAGCTAGTCGGATTGGGATTGTGGGTACTAAGGTGCATGGTTGGTTCACCACTATACTCCAAGGTCCTATTATCCTGTGCATAGCTCTGTGTATGTGCAGAATCCCTATAACACCACGAGTGTGAGCCTGAGTTTGATTGGATAATCAGTTAGAAGCCGCGCTAGGATTGGTAGAAAGAGAAATTGTATGCAGGATTCTGATTTGACTGCCAGTGTGAGACGCGCAGATAGAAGATTTCAAGGGTTTGCAGAATACAATTTTATATATCATTCATCTAGGATGTACGGAGAAAAGAGAAAAATGTCATTTATAAAGAAAATTAAGAATTTCTTTAAGAAAGATAAGCCTGTGTTGACTAGGGAGGGAATTCCCATTCCGCCACCGAAGACACCAGCTTCTTTTATGATCATGGAAAGAGGATATCATACTTGTGTGTGGTTGGAAAATTGGATAGAATATACGAAAGGTGATGGAGTGCTAGCGTTTCCTGAAAATGGTTCGTTTAACGGGAGAATTCTTAAGAATTTGAGAATGAGAATGAATGATTTAGAACCAAGACCTAGGTTAACTCAATACGAGGCTTTAGAAGAATGGGAGACTGAGTCATATGAACGCGAGAAATGCAGAAGTGGGAAGTATAGAGGATTTTTCCCCAGATACTTGCATGAGTCACGCGAAGGGCAGATGAAACAATGGTGGAGAGCTATGGTATCAGAAGGTTTATATCCAGTGTTAATGGCTGAGGAACAGTCCGGAGGAAAGTGTAAAGAGAAAACGAAACACATGAATACAACAGGATATGGTGAATCAGATGATGAGTTACTAGAAGATATTTTAATTAAAAATCCACCACCGTATCAAGAAGCAACTAGTAAGGTTACCCCAAGTGCATCAGTGATGGGAATGCCTTTGACCCCACAAATTTTACATGATACGTCATTTAATAGGGTGCTGCAGGATAATGAGAGAGATGTTTTGAATAAAACAAGAGAAGAATTAGTTCAGAAAATAAGCCAATTAAATTTGAATGCTGAAGCTTTGACAGTACCCGTGACATTGGTCTAGTAATCCCATTGTATGGAGATAAAAAGACTTGCCAGAAACCACAAACTGTAACAATTCCGTTGAATAGTCCCAGAAAAGAAGTAATAATTACAGATGATCAGGTCAGTGAAAGAGAAGCAGTTATTTCATTAATGGATCTCCCAAATGTAGAACCTTTAACTGAAACTCCGAAAAGAGTTACGCCTACAAATGTGAGAGAGAAGAGATCTTTGGTTCCTATAGGAACTGGAGGTGCAACAGTAGTTACCCCTGAAGATATAGAAAGATGGGCACAGGAAATAGATAATCGAAATCCACCACCAAAGATGCTAGATATCAGCAGATTGAAAGTGGAATTGGAAGAAATGATAGTGGGAAGTGTGAGCATAGAAAGACTAAACGTTTATAATGATGGAGAGTTATTATTCTTATGTAAGAGTATAACCAGGAGAGCAAGAGTATTTCATGAGAAATTAACAGAAGTCGCATCAGAGATTGGAATAGATATAGGGAAATCGAAATTGTTGCAGAAACCATATCAAGTGGATTTTACTGACAAGGATTTATAAAGTGTAAATGCGTCTGGTAAGAGACTACAGATAAAGGAATTGATGAATATTTTGCGAAAATGGGGAGACATTGATAAATGGAGAATTAGATGGATAAGAAAGAAAGAGGAAGTTCAAGCGAGAGAAGCATCATCTGCATTTCCAGTAAGGGAAACAGAAAAGGTTGAGAAATTGTGTCCAATGAGAGAGGTTCCTGGAGGTGGATATGTTCATGTTCCTTGGAGTAGACAAGATATTTTGTCATTTACAAATGACTTTCCAAAATTGAGAGAAAAACCAGTGGAATGGTATAAACAGGTGGAAAGATTTGTGAAAGTTTCAAAGGTTTTATTGAAAGATTTGGATGGTTTATTTGACATTGTGGTACCTGCTGATTTATGGACAGAGTGTAAGATTACAATTGATTGGCCAAGTGAGGAGTATGCTAGAGACTCGAAGACAGGAGCACCCTCAGAAGAGGTGATGAAGAAATATCACCAAGTGATTACATTCTTGAAAGGGAAAATTCCTCCTAAAGAAACAGATTGGGTAAAGATAGATAGGACAACTCAAGAACCAAATGAGTCTGTACATGCATATTATGAAAGGTTACTGCAGGTGTTTAAACAGTATAGTGGTTTTGAGAATATTGGTGATAAAGATATGGGACATTTTGTGTATCGGTTTGTATATGGTTTGAAACCGGAGATTAGTCAGATGATTCAGCAGCACATGTTGTGTTGGCAGAGTAAGACAGTGGATGAAATTTTAAAGTATGCAAAATATTGTGGAGATGACATTGAGGCGAGGCGTAGAAAGTTAAAGGAGGAAATGATGTGGGTACAAGTAAAATTGGCAGAGCAGCAGGAGAATAAAACAAATACTCAGACTGATAATCAAGTGAAAGAGCAGAGTCAGATTGATCAAGTGGCGAATGGTAGTAAATTTAGAGGACGAATGAACAGAGAAGAAGCGAAGAAGAAGTTTCCTTGTCATGCGTGCGGAAAGCTTGGACATTGGAAGAACGAGTATAAGAGTATTCAGAATATTAATGGGCCAAATCAAAATTTAATTCCACAGATGCAGAATTAAGTACTTATGAATCAGCAGCAGCAAGTAGTTACTCCACAATATCAGGTGCCACCAGCTCCTATGCCAAACTTTGTGAACCAACAAAAATTCAGTACGAACACCGGATTTCAAGGAGAAAGTGGTTAGAATAATAGAACAGTTACACAATATTATTTGCAGAATGATGAAGAAAACTCGGACTTCGTGCAATGACGGTGCCTGAGGGGGGAGGAAGAAGAGTGCGTGCTTGGCGCATCCTTGCCGGTAGATCAGTCAGGTCCATTTGTTGATGGGAAAGTGGAAGGTAGAGACATCACTTTTCTATTGGATACTGGTGCTACCCGGTCTACTGTGAGAACAGCAGACATCCCAAACCTACCCCTCTCGGGAGAGTCCATCCAAGTTGTAGGAGTGTCAAATCAACAGATTAGAACCCCAATCACAAAACCGATGGAGGTGCATATCGGAAACTTTAAAGGAATGCATCGGTTTGTAGTTTGCGATTCCAGTCCTGTAAATTTGTTGGGAAGAGATCTACTGTGCGAGCTGAATTGCACGATCTATTGTACACCAGATGGTGTCGCTTTCCAGACCCCTGATGAAGATGTTATATACAAAATGATGCTAGTTAAACAAGGAACAGAAGTAGATGAGATGTTTTCATTAATAACTGAAAATGAATTGCCGGAAGAGTTGAGAGCCACAGTCAATACAGAAGTGTGGGATTTTACAGGAAAAGATATTGGGCTGATGTCAAATGTAGATCCAGTTAAAGTGACAGTGAAGGAAGGTTTATCCAAACACACAACAGTATAAGATGAGTCCAGAAGTGAAAGCAGGAATTATTCCAGAAATCGATCGAATGGTTAAACAAGGCATTTTAAAGGAAATAATGGGTAGTCCTTGTAATTCGCTAATAATAGGACTGAAAAAGCCTAGTGGAAAATATAGGTTCGTGCAGGATTTGAGAAAGATTAACAAAATTGTAGTGCCATGTTGCCCAATAGTGCCAAATCCAGCAGTGATCCTTTATCAAATACCTTGGAATGCAGGCTGGTTTACAGTAATTGATTTGTGCCAAGCATTCTTTTCTATTCCTTTGCACCCAGACAGCCAGTATCTTTTCGCTTTTAAGTTTGAGGATCGTATTTTCGCATGGTGCCGAGTTCCTCAAGGGTACACAGAGAGTCCCTCAATTTTTAACCAAACCCTGAAAAAGTGTTTAGAGTCATTAGTTATGCCTGGAAATTCAGTGCTGGTTCAGTACATTGATGACCTACTGGTGGCATCAAAATCACGAGAAGATTGTGTCACTGACACAATTGCATTACTGAACCATTTGGCTGAAGGAGGACACAAGGTGTCTCCAGAAAAATTACAATTCGGTCGACAAGAAGTTAAATATTTAGGACATAAAATAGAAAAAGGAGTAAGAAAAGTGACACCGGAAAGAATAAAAATAATCAAAGAGATGCAACTACCTCAGACACAAAGAGAGATGAGAATGTTCCTGGGAGTGGTTGGGTACTGTAGGCAGTGGATTAACAGTTTTCCCATGCTAGCAAAACCATTGATACAATTGACCCGAAAAAGAGCAAAAGATCCAATTGATTAGAATGATGAATGTTTGGAGGCCTTTGTGAAATTGCGGAATTGTTTGTGTGAGGCTCCTGCCTTGGGCATGCCTGATTATTCAAAAGAATTTGCATTGTTTTGCTGTGAGAGAGAAAATTGTGCACTTTCAGTCTTAACACAGAGACATGGACTGAGCCGACATCCAGTGGCGTATTTTTCTGCCACATTGGATCCAGTGGTATCAGCCTTATCTGGCTGCTTAAAAGCAGTAGCTGCTACTTGCATGAGTCTGGAGCAAAGTGAGTCAATAGTGATGGGACATCCTGTAAAAGTCTACGTTCCACACTCAGTTGAAATTCTTCTGACAAGAACAAGAACGCAACATCTCACACCTAATCGGCTGACTAAGTATGAAAGAGTGATTTTGGGAGCAGAAAATGTGACAGTGATAAGATGTACGGTCATGAACCCTGCCACATTATTGCCAGATCCATGCAATGAGGAAGTAAGAGATGAAATTGATCATGATTGTTTGGATGTGACTGAATTGTGTACTGAGCCCCGTCCTGACATAAAAGAAACACCATTAAAGGAAGCTGATCATGAGTTATTTGTGGATGGGTCTTGTCTAAGAAATGAAGGAGGAGGATTAAGTGCTGCTTATGCTGTGTGTAAAATATCGGGGGTAATTGAAGCATCCTGTTTACCGGGAGTCAAATCTGCACAAGTAGCCGAATTGGTGGCCTTAACAAAGGCATGGAAAAATGGGAAAAATTGGAGAATAACCATATTTACGGACAGTCAATATGGTTTCGGGGTTGTGCATGATTTTGGCCAACTCTGGATGCAGAGGGGATTTGCTGACTTCTTCAGGATCTCCTATTAGAAACAGTAAAAATGTGAAAGATCTGCTGGAAGCATTACAATTGCCAAAAGAAGTAGCAGGTGTTAAATGCGCTGCACATCAGTCAGGAAATGACTATGTGGTAACCGGCAATAGATATGCTGACCAAATTGCTCGATACTGTGCAAGAAATACAATGGCCATAAACAGAAAAATTGAAACGGGTGAAACCAGCTGCCAACTTATGTTTTTCTCAATTCCAGAAACATGGGATGAGATTAGACAGTTGCAGGAAGAAGTTGAGGAAAAGGAAAAAGAAATTTGGATAAAGTCAGCTTGCACAAAAAGGTCAGAAGATGAAGTATGGGTGTACTTAGATGGAAGACCAGTCATGCCAGATTGTTTGCTCTCTAAAATGGCAAGAGTTTATCATGGAGCAACACACAAAGGGAGAGATTCAATGATCAGATTATTCAGACAGAGTTGGTACAATCCGAAATTCAGGGTAGTCGCAGAGAGCCTTTGCCAAAGATGCTTAACCTGTCAGCAGCAAAATCCAGGTAGAAAGACAGTGGTTAGCTGGGGAAAGATTGGAAAGGCAGAAGGACCCTTCACTAGGTTGCAGTTAGATTTCATTGAGTTGCCTCCTTGTAATGGACTAAAGTATGTACTTGTCATAGTGTGCCTGTTCTCAAGATGGGTAGAGGCATACCCCACCAGAAGAAATGACAGTCTTACAGTTGCTAAACTATTGTTGAGGGAATTGATTCCTCGTTTTGGTTTTCCAGTCACTTTGGAATCAGATAGAGGACCTCATTTTAATAATGAGATAATTCGATTAATCTGTGCTGCATTTAACATTGAACAAAAACTGCACTGTGCTTATCGTCCAGAGGCTTCTGGGATAGTTGAACAGCTAAATGGCACAATCAAGTCAAGATTAGGGAAAGTGGGTGCATCCACAATGCTGAAATGGCCAGATGCATCACCTCTTGTACTGATGGGTCTCAGAAGTATTCCTGACAGAAAGACAGGAATGAGTCCACATGAGGTTCTCATGGGAAGGGCAATGAGACAAGCATTTATTCCTGGAAATAAATTAATGACTATAACTGATGATCTGGTATTGGACTATTGCAAAGGATTGGCTGAAATGGTGCGTTCTGTCTCTCACCATGTTGGAGAAGACGCAGTTGAAAGACAGCCAGACCAAGCACATGATTTGAATCCTGGAGATTGGGTGCTAGTGAAGAAACACGCAAGGAAGTTGTGTCTAGCACCAAGGTGGGATAAACCGCGTCAAGTCATACTAGTCACTACCACAGCAGTGAAGTGTGCAGGTTTACCCAACTGAATTCATGCTAGTCTTACCAGAAGAGTTCCGAGCCCATCAGAACAACAAGAGCAATCACTGACTAAGCAGGCTGAAACGTCAGAAGTTGAAAGTTGTGAAATTGAAGAGTCTAGAGTGATAGATTCTGAAAGACAACTATATGACGAACAGCCAAGTACAAGTCAGGAAGAGTGGATACCAGTAATTGAAATACCTGATGATGCTGTCGAAACAAGAAGAATAACAAAACTGAAAAGGCAGGAAGGTAGACAGGGAAGGACAGGGGAAGAAGAACACACTCAGGTAGATATATATAAAGACATTCAGGAACCTGAGGAGGGAAAGGAAGAATTAGAAGAACAAGTTCAGGCAGAAGAAGAAGAACAATCTGAAATAAGACCTGAACAGGATAAAGTAGATCTAGAAGAACAAGTTCAGGCAGAAGAAGAAGAACAAATTATAATAAGACCTGAACAGGTGCAAGTAGAAGAAGGTCCAAACGCAGAAAATAAAGAACAAGGACAGGTTGTGCCTAGATTAAGTGAAAATAAAAGAACTCTAGAAGGAGATAGGGAAGGTGAAAGTGCAGTTCAGGTCAAAAGAGTTAGAAAAGGAGACAATTGGCCAGAAGGAGTGAAGAAATTAAGGTATTATTTGAGAAAATCAGAAAAGAAACCAGAACAAGTAAATGAAGTTACGAGTCAAACGCAATGTAAACAAACCTTAGTAAAACTTACACGAAGAAGCACAAGATTGAGAAATTTAAATAGAAAATACAAGGCCCCTGAGTGGACCTATGTTATACTCGAAGAATTTGAAAACTTAGATTTAAGTGAAGAAACAGAAAGGGTTCATGTTGCACAGATTGATGAAAGTAAATTGAGACCTCCTTAAAATAAAAGGAAAAATTAAACAGACAAAGAAAGAAAAAGAGAGAAGAAATTTTCTCAGATTGAAATGGCAGGAGTTGAAGTCACAGAAAGACCAAAACGAGGTTTAAAAAGAAAATGTTTTAGATTTTGTTTTTGTAGTATTTTATTGGTAGTATTAGTATGGTTATTCCTAACAGTAGGAGTACCTTTGTTAATGGAAACAAGTGACAAAAATAATACAATTACTAATGAAAAGGTAGATAGAATAAAGGGAACTAAAATAGAAATAGGGGTAGAAGATGAGGCAAATTATCATAATGAATCAGACTATAATACGTCTTCAAATGTGTTTACTAAATTGTTATTTCAGTACGTTAATACAATGGAGATTAGTAATTGTTATGTTTGTATGAAGTTACCTTCATCAGTGTCAGAGGGGGTGACGTATCACCATATACCTTTTACATATGGAATATCATGTAGTGTTTTATCAAGTTTATTTTATGCAACAGGGAGACTTCAGTATTTTTATTCAAATCTAGTTGTAGTATTTTCAGAATTGCCTATTAGAAAGAATATGAATCCAGTAGCTAGTAGTAGGAATGCACAGTATATGGGTGAATTCTTTTTAACAATGGGTTCAATAGATATAGCTCAGGCACACAAAAATAACTTGACTTGTACATTACGCGAAGAAGAAAAAGAGTTTTTGAATTTAGTAGAAGAAAGGAGACAGGATTTGATAAAGAAAGCTGCTGAACAGAAGTCCTATGTACCTCCATGGGCTGAGAAAGAGGGAATTTATGCAAAAGGCAAAGCTCATGCTGCGATGTCCCTGGATTTTGTGAAAGAGGAAAATTCTGCCTCCATAGATTAAAGACAGATTACAATAATAACTACATTGGTTCCAGTGAGTGTGAACACAACTTCCTAATTTTAGGAAGATGGGGACTAAAAGGGGGAGCTGATCCTGTATTTCCAGGAGTTTATTATGTCTGCGGGAACAATGCCTATTATAGGTTACCTGCAAGATGGTACGGGGGCTGTTATTTTGGAATAGTTTTCCCGAAAATATACCATGTGGACAGAATCAATGGAAAATCTAATGAACTAACACGAAGAAGAAGAGCTAGTTTTTCTGAAATAGTAGGAGATATATTTAGTGCATTCATACCCTCAGTTGGAGTCATTCTAAATTTGCAGAAAATTTGTAAATTATCAACCATAGTTGATCGTCTTTCTACAGACACTGCAGGAGGATTCTTAATGATTAACACAGAAATGGTTGCAATCAGGTCTATGGTTTTACAAAACCGTCTTGCTCTTGATATTTTATTAGCAAAAGAGGGTGGAGTCTGTGGTATGTTGAAAATTCAACATTGCTGCACTTATATTCTGGACAAAAGCAAGGAAATTAAGGGGTATTTTAGACATATTACAAGAATGCATAATGACTTGACCTAACTGGAGGTTGACAGTGTATGGGGAAAACTAACAAAGAGAATAACATCAATAGGGAAATGGTTTACTGATTTTGGGAAAAGTTTTCTAGGTCAAATAATATTACCATTAGTTGTGATAATGACAATAGTAATGATATTAATGATTACATATAAATGTTGTAAAAACAGAGGGAAAGGAAGAATACATTTAGAAAAAGAAGGAAAAGGAAAGAAACGGAAAAGAGAATATGAGGAGATACAACTAGAAGAAATGAAAGGAAAAATATACAAAAAGATGAAAGACTTAGAAGGAAAAGAAGTAACAAATGGAAGAATGAGAAAAATAGAAAATTGTGATGTGCTAAAGTTGGCATCTGGGATGGGCTAGGTAATTTTGTGATGGCTTAAAATGCCATCTGAGAGGGGATTGATGGAGCAAGGACTCGTAAAGAAAAAGACTTGCTCGAAAGCAATCCTCTCGTTTAACTTATTAACGAATTACTAACTGTGACCTGTAAATAATAACACGCACCACAGAAACACATGGTTTAGCAAAGCTTGCTTATGTGGGTACTAATGAAAATAACAATAAAAACGGACTAACAAAGCTTTAAACGGGAAATCTTTAACGCGCATGCGTCAACCGCATCTACGCAGTATGACGAGATAAAGCTTGGGGGGGAAATTCTAGCGCATGTGCAGAAGGCATTAAAATGGAGTCTTGAAGACTCACGTGCATGGCATCTGCTTAGCCGAAATGAAAACCAGTTATTTTACTAATGCTAATGGGTGGTATACAGTGAGACCATTTATTTGTGAAAGTAACTTTTGTCTTTTTGACTTTATTATTAGGGCGCATTTGGGCCTTTCGCGAATGACCAAAGTAAGCTGAGTCACGTGATTTTTGCACAGGCCCACAAGAAAGTTAACCCGGTAGGATGACCAAGGTTTTGTCAGCCGTCCAAGGACAAGAATGATGTGCCCTGAGAACAGAGGGTGAAGAGTTCAGCCAAGAAGACTCATATTCATGATTTTGAAAATGTTGTTGCTAATAAAGTTTGGATATGTATGGGAACGAAAGAAATGAATAAAGTTTAAGGGGATGGGTTTTGCAAATAATGGAATGATAGAATAAAAGTAATATGTAAGCATGGTGTGATGATCATCCCCCTTGCCTGACCAATTAGATTTCGTATTTTTACGATATTTAAACTTTAGTGGGTGGTACATGATGAACGAAGGATATAATTGAGGTAGCTTTAGTTAGTTAGTTAGCTAAGCGGAGCACGGATGCAAGCAGAGCTCGGGATGCTGTCGGTGCTGTGGGTGGTGCTGATGCTGGGAGAGACGCTGTGAGATGCTGATGAAGAAGCCGAATGCAGAACCTTCTATCCTAATTTAATTGGGTTAGATAAGAAGATCGCAGAAGAAACTCGAGGAGGAAGAGGGTGTCAGAGAGGGGTGCGACGCAGTCGTCGGTATTTAGAGAGGTCAAGTATCCTGTCCTGATTCCTGTCCTGAAGTCTTTGTCTCCTGATCTATCTTGGGGGACCCTCACCAGCCCTTTGGTCAGGGGGTTTGGTCTTCACACCATCCTTGGTAATTATTATTTCTTGTCCGTTTGTAGATGTTCTTTTCTCTCTATCCTCTCTTTTCTGAGCATAGTTATTGCATAAGTCTGAAGTATTTTTGTTTAATGATTATTTCGATTGAATTTACACTCTTATGAATGAGGGTGTTTGTGCTGAAATTTTGAGATGGTTCACATTCATTTAATTTAGATAAAGATTTTAAAACTTCCTGAGTCTGTGGTTATTTACTTTAATTAAAGAACAGTCAAGATTTATGTTCATTATCACCATCAATTAGTTCAACTAATGGTCCATCGACCAGAGGAAAGAAGTTTTTGATCAGTGAAAGGTTAGTTAGGAATGTTAAAATAACTAATCCTGAAATATGAAAATTAAAAACTAAAAGACTCCAGCGGTCTTCTCGATTCGGAGTGTGTTGTGATTTATGGGCCCAGGTGAGTATATGGTAACGGAGTATCTGTTGTTAGTCTACCGCTGGATCACTAGCTCTGCCGGCACCTAGGGAAACCTGGTAAACATATACATTTTTTTAAAACTAGACACCCAGGGGAATCCAGGATGGAGTGACTTGACTGGCTCTCACCAGGTTCTGTTACCCAGAATCCCTTGCAAACCTCAAATTTTGTCCAAAAAAACACATTTTCCTCACATTTCTGCGGTGGAAAGTTCTGGAATCTGTGTGGATCCACAAAATTCCACCCACCCCGCATTCCCCAAAGTCTTCCGAGAAAAATGGTACCTCACTTGTGTGGGTAGGCATAGTGCCCGCGACAGGAAACGGCCCAAAACGCAACGTGGACACACCACATTTTACAGTGAAAACTGAAACTATTTTGCAAAGTGCCTAGCTGTAGATTTTGAACCCTAGCTCTGCCGGCACCTAGGGAAACCAAGAAAACCTATACATTTTTGAAAACTAGACACCCAGGGAAATCCAGGATGGTGTGACTTGTCTGGCTCTCACTAGGTTCTGTTACCCGGAATCCCTTGCAAACCTCAAAATTTGTAAAAAAAACAGATTTTCCTCACATTTCTGTGGTAGAAAGTTCTGGAATCTACTGCCCCCATCTGCCCCCCAGGGGGGGCCGAAAGACTAAACATTGACAAATAATATGGGGGGAGCAAAAGCCCTTGCCCAAGGGGCCGCTCCCCCCTCCCTGGTGTCTAGTAGGTGGATCCCTGCTTGGGGATCGCCCTCCTGGGGCGATCCCCAAGCAGGGATCCACTGGGGAGGGAGATTCTCCCCTTTCCAACGATACCCCTCCCGTCTTTCTATGTGCTCAGGGGGCTGAGATAGCCCCCTGAGCATGTAGAAAGCGAAACTGAAATGAGCCTCAAGGCTCATTTCAGTTTCGGTTTCACTGAAATGACGTGCGCGCTGATCGTCATTTCAGGGAAACCAGGGGGGGGCCTCGGGAGCTGGGGAAGCTCTTCCCCAGTTCCCGAGGCTGTTGGGGGTTAAAGGGAATCCCTCTGGTGCCCGCACCAGAGGGATTCCCTGGGTCATGGCGTCGGACGCGCGATCACTTATGCGTTGGACAGCTCCCGCCCGTCCGACGCATAGAAGGGGTTAATCATGAAAATCCAATCAATTTTATCTATGATTTTTAGCTGTATTATTCTTGTGACAAATAGGCCAGTCCTAAAGCCGATACAGAATTTTCGATATACTACCTACTGGGACTTATGCTAATGTTGCAGTAAACAAGGAAACAACTCAAAATGCACTGGACTTTGAAGATGACTCAGATGCTCCATTGGACAGATAGGTGCTCCCTACATGTTATTGGGCCCACTGCAAATGATGTCCTTCCCTTGATTGTGGTATATCAATATGTGGTGTTACTTTGTCACTGATGATGCTGAGAATAAAACAAAGGGGCTGATTTAATTGTTGGCGGAGAGAGAACTCAGTCGCAATGGAGTTCCGTCCCTGCTAACACAGTGATCCGCCCACCCCTAATTTATATGCGCGCGGACCATAGGTTTGGCTATGGCTGTGGCTACTCCGTCATCGCCGTAGCCAAACTTCTCCTACGGTCGACAGAGTAAGCCCATCAGAGAATTGGCTATGCGTCCATCCACCCAATTATGATGGGCAGACATACACCAATTTTTTACTGTCCGTTTCTGGTAAGGAGCAGCAAAAAACAAAAAATGCCCTACTAGCCGCCATTGGAGATGACTCCCATGGCGGGGGATCATTATCTTTTTTATTTTCAAAAAGATAATCCCGCTTTAGGACTTTCTTTTTGAAAATTAAAAAGAAACCAGTTTGGTGCAAGGCTCCGTCATGTTGAAGGATCCCTGCAGTAGTCTCTAAAAAGCATTGACAGGAACCACAGTGATGGATGTTCCTGGCAATGCTTTAGAAGTGACTGCCAGCTTGGTGGTCATTTCTATATTCAACAAGTGGCATCTCCATCGTGGCAGCAGCAGCAGAGTAATTTATGTATATCTTCAAAGTATGTTGATGTGTAGTTGAGAATAGTTAATCCATACCTCCCTCTTTGAACTTACCTCTTCGATATTTTGTCCCTTGATATTGTGACCACAACATTGTGACTCTTCGATATTCTGCCTTCGATATTTTCTACTAAAATCTATTTTTCACAGCTTAACTTGATAGCTCTGTTACTTGCAACTATTTCGTTAGTCCTCTTAAAGTGTTGAAAGACTCTGATGTGCGGGATGCAGCTAAGGACATGTTAGATGTTTGCTAGCACCATATTCTGCTCTGGTATTTTCAATGTTTCAGCTCTCTCTAGACAAATAAGTCGGGAAAGACCAAGGAGACCAATGACCGAAGCCAAATTAGGGGTAAATGCACATAGCTCCATGCTGCTTGTGCTGAATGCATAGTCATGAACATCTGGATCCTAGTATTCTTATTCTACTGCCTATGACTGTTCATACTCTTTCTGAACCTACATTCTGGGCCTAACTTGAAGATAGGAAGTGACGTGTAATCCTACGAAACACAGAGGTAACCCAATTTCCTAGAGCATGGCTATGATAATTCCTTCCACAAAGGATTCTCTGACAAAATTGCACCCAAAAAGGAACAATCACACTATGTGGTTGAATCAATTGTTTTTGTATTGTACTGCCATTTTTCTGTGAGAATAATCACCTGAAGATTGAGGGCCTGATTTAGGATTTGGTGGTATTGAAAATTCTCCAATTTCTGAAATAAAATGTTAAATGAAGTCGAGAAACTAATGTCTGAATTTCTTTCACTTACACTCTCAAAAAGGTGGTGGAAATTCAGATGGATGTTTCTTTTCTGGATTGAGCATTTCCACTTGAAACTGGATAATAATCTATTACCACCAAAGTTTAAATCAGGCCTCGGACTTATCCCCCCCAACAGTTTTTTGAACAAATCACTATTATTCTGAACAGAGATTACAACTGAAAGTTTTTTGTGCAAGAGATTGGAGAGGAAATTTCACAATGAAATCCGTATACTGTACCCTATACTGCATAATCACGGCCACCGCACTCATGTCACTTCCATCCTTGCTCTGTCAAAAAGCTCCAACATATAGTTGGGATTAAAGGACCGCAGTTTATTAACAGTCTTGTCCACTCCCAGGTGGACTTCAATCTCACTGCTTCGAATTTCTCATCATCATTACACTGCATATTATCACAACAATTATTGATAATCATTTGTTTTGATTCATCTTTCCACATTTCAGTGGAAGTGGCCATTTGAGGGATTTCCACCAGATAATTGCCCCCTAGGCTGCTAGTGCTGTCTTTCTTTCCTTTGCTCACTCTTGTGCCTGTTCCGGGTTTGGGTGGGTGGGATTCTACTTCTGGTGCCAGCAACGATGGATGCTGCTGCTGACTGATCTTATTGCCCTCTTTCCCCTTGGCAATTGGGCAGCTTGAATGGTGCAGTGGTCTCTGATTGGCCCGACATTTTCGCCCAATTTCCGTGATTCTTTTTCACCAGCTTTCTTTCCTTTCTTTCTTCATACGGGGGAGGGATGGCTTGCCCTTCCACTCTCCTGCTGGGGGTGGGAGGCCTGCTGACCCACAGTGTAGTTACTCTTCCATCCCCTCCATGTGCCCTTCGTTCCCCTGGGGCCTTCTCTATACCCCCTGTCACTTCCATCCTTTCTTTGTGAAAACACCATGGGGGATATTCACAAGGACTTATCTCCGAGTTATCGCCACCTTAACGCAACAAAAGTGGAGATAGATTTAACGCCCCATTCACAAGCGGGTGCAAATTGCAGACAACGCAAGTATTTCCGCGATAACTGCCGCAAAATTTACCTCCACGGGTGACACCACCAACTAACCCTAATGAGATGCAGAGTAGGCGTTCCCGTGCAAAAACACACGAAAACACCACTACACCACATTCACAACGAACTGCCAGATCTGCGATGCGAACCAAAACCACGCGATAAGCCGCGGTAGCAGCAGCTATTTAACACCTGCCTCTTGCTGGTGATAAGCAGGACGACTACCTGCAGTAGGCAACGGAGCCCCACACACAGCCACACCCGAAGAACAACCGACGCCATGGAGCTACTCATCATGCAGCTTGGGGCCCCAACAGGGCCACAACACCCACCGCCACCACCCCCAGGACCGCCACCACCCCCAGGACCGGGACCGGCACCCCCCCGGACCACCACAGAGGCAGCGCAGAGTGAGACAGCGGACCTACCGAAAACGCACTAGTCTCACAGACCTAATGCCTGAGGAAGTTATTTCCCACTACAGGCTAAAAAGGACAATCATCCTCCGCATCATTATCCACATTGGCCCCAGGCTGACAGTCCCAACACAGCGGACAACCAACATCCCTCCGCAGACAAAGCTGCTGGTTGTGCTGCACACGTTGGCCTCTGGTACCTTCCAACCAACAACGGCCAGAGTCGGAGGAGTCTCACAGCCAGCCCTATCAAAGTTCCTCACACCTGTCCTGGATGCCATCATCAGCTTCATACCCCAGTACCTTCACTTCCCCAACACTGCGCAGGAACAGCTGGAGACCAAGCAAGGCTTCTACGCCATTGCTAGCTTCCCACACGTGCTGGGGGCCATTGACTGCACACATGTCCCACTTGTGCCCCCTGCGGACACTGCACACATCTACCGCAACAGAAAGCACATGCATTCCATCAATGTGCAGGCAATAGTGGACCACCGGGGAATGTTCACCAATGTCGTCGCAAACTACCCAGGCAGTGTGCACGATTCCTACATCTTCCGACAGTCCATCATCAACCAGCGCTTCCAGGATGGCATCTATGGAACTGGACTGCTCGTTGGTAAGTACCAAATCAACACACCACACACCTCAAACCCACCATCACACAACGCACAACTGTGGGAATGCACACGTGACCAAACCACATACAACATGTCAGTCAACATGCCCACCTACCAGACACGACAACACAACTCCATTGGGATACTGGACTTCCCATGTACACAAGCCAGCCATATCATGGCACCACAGCCACACAACAGCTGAACGTGTGGAGAAGCGGAAAGCAGGCATGTGCGAAGGACGCAAGTGACCCATGAATGGGAATGTACACAATGACAAGTGTGGCGTGAATGTGCTGGACAGACCTGGGTATGCAAACCCCAGATATGTCCATGCAGACATTAACTGCTGGTGTCTGGGGATTAGTGAACAGTGGACGCAACCATGTCACCTCAGGCTGTGGGGTAGATCGCGGAAATGTCGCTCGCTGCGTCCACCCCTGTGTGCGTGAGCGTAGTGGGTTGGCCCGGCTTACGCCAGGCCTGCGCAGGGGTGTGGATGAAAACACCGTTGCGCTGAGTGTGGTGCACTCCCGGAATGGCCAACGTCACTGCCAGGGCGGCGCCTCTCAGCCCGCCACGAGGCCGACGCCGTGAGCAGCGGGGCCTGCGAGCCTGTGCGCCTGCTGCACCCCAGGCCGCTGATACCCAGACCCGGCTTGCCTGCCCCAGCGCTCCAAGGCCGCACTGCTCACCTGCCGACACCGTCGTGTGTCAAAGAGGGCCCACCACGTGCCGGTGCTAGCTCCAAGACCCATGCCCGCGAGCTTGGCAGCCTCCTCAGACCATCGCTGTCCTCCGTGACACAGGCCCCCAGGAGTCCACATTCGTTGACATACCCCACCGCTGCAGCCGGCCTACACTGCAGTCCAGTATGTCCCACATCTAGTACTGAGTCCTCATTCATCAATGGCAGAGTTCATGCCAATGGACGCAGGGATAGGAGTGAGAGAGATGTGTTTCAGTCCGGTGGGAACACTGATCACCGTTACGGAGGAGGTCAACCACTCGCAAGGACTGACCTGGTGCCACTTACCCTGTGCGCCGTGAGACACCGTCAGTCTCCGGCTGAACATTGTTGGTGTCTGAGCCTGTGGCCTGGGGGTTGTCATCAGCAACTGGCAGGTACGGACTAGGTGTTTGGCATGAGTCTGTGGCATTCATATCCGCCATGTTGCCGGACACAGCTGGTATGTGTCCTCTGCACCATGCCCTGGGGGTACACCTCCCACTCTCCCCCGGGACACTCTGCGAAAACCACCCTTGATACATACGAGACCCTGCTCTGCCCTCATGACCCTACCCCAGTGTCCCACAAGTCAGCGTCCCATGGTGGTAGGCCTGTGTTGGCCGCTGTGCATCCGGGGCCACTAACTCTGTGCAACTCAAGTCATGCTCCCTTACTGTTCATACATTGCATTCCTGAGTGCCTGCTGACTGTTGAAGTTGTTGCCAGCACCAGCTACTCCCTGAGGGCTGGCCTACACACACCCCACACACAGCCAGCACAGGCGTCACTGGACTAGTGGGCCTGCCAACACATCATGCCGAACCAAGTATTGACTCTTATCTCTCTGCACTGTCACAGGTGATCAAGGATATGCACTCTGCCCTTGGATGATGACACCCCTCCGAGACCCGAACACACCCGCCCAGAGGCAGTGCAATGCGGCCCACATACGCACCAGGGGCATCGTGGAACGCACATTTGGCGTGTTGAAGTCACGTTTCAGGTGCCTGGACGTCACAGGTGGAAGGCTCCTGTACAGCCCAGACATCATGTGCAAGATGATCGTTGCATGTTGTGTGTTGCACAACTTCTGTGTACACACCAATGCACCATGGATCCCGGTTCCAGAGGTACCTGACGATGATGAGGACGATGGGGCAGGTGGCCCACATGCCACTGCAGCTGCGGCAGAAATAGCCCGTAGGAACACCCTCATTGCCAATTTCTTCTCCTGAGCACGTCACATTGTGGCCGTCCTTGGTAATCATGGGACAGTACTAAATGTCCACAAGCACGGCATGTGTGAATAATAATTATTTGCAGGTTACAGGTTGTACTTCTACATTGTCATGTCACAGTTTCCTGCTGTGCCAGATTTGATTGGCCATGTTGTGCACATATGCGGCACCAGTTGTGTCCTGTGTTCTGTTGTGGTGGTGTTGCTGTTTGTACCAGGATGTTGTCAATGTCGAGGTGCACTTATTCTTCTGTGTGTATGCTGCACGGTGGGTGAGGCGCTCCGGCGGCTCTGATATGGCTGCCACTTCTCCCTTTCATGCGGTGTGTCTTTCAGTTCTGTGCTTCCACAGTGCTGAGATGTTGCAGACTTGGGTAACTTGTGCTCTTTGTCGAGTTGTGACTCTTGGGCATGGGTTGTCCGCAGATGTGTCGTTGACGTCAGGGGTTGTTTGTGCAGGTGGTTGTGTCCGAGTGTGACCTGCTCCTTTCCGGTTGTGGTCCGCACTCAGCCACCTCAGTGCCGTGCCGTGTACATTGTCATGATGATTGGACTGCAGCCATGCTACTCGTCATGTGGTGTCTCTTGCATTGTCAGTGTGGATGACGTATATGCATGTTTGCTGTGTTTCGCACGTGTGCATGTGTTGGTTGTGTGATTGTTGATGTGTTGGGTGGATGCCCCTTTGGGCACATGGTGTACGTGGGACTACTTGGTGTTTGTGTGTGTGCTGAAGTGTTCCCGTAGGATCAGGGACATGATCCTGAGTCATTGTGGGTGTGCAGTGTGCTCTGCTTAATTGTGCATGTGTGCCATTGTGCCCAGTTCCCCCATTCCCCCCACTCCCTGGTCGGTACACGCCCTGTTGCTGTGGTGTCGGGTCATGTTGGGCAGTGTCCGGATCCCCAACTCCTGTCACCGTCTCCAGACTGATGGCTGTGGCCACCATCTTCCCCATGTCATTCAGCTCCTGGTATCCTGCTGGCCCCCCTCCTCCGAAGTGCATTGCTGCTTTCGTGTTGGCAGCGTGTTTCTGCTTGGTTTTGCCATTCACATCAATCCCGCGCCTCTTGTCCTCTTCCATTGTCCTCCTCGGCGCTGCAACGGCATTCACATGGTCTGAGGTGGTGTGCCATCTTTGCATATTTGTTGCCAATGACACGTTGGAGGTGACGTGCAGTTGGTGGTGGTGTTCTATCTCATCCGTGCTGATGATTGTGTTTTCATGCAGCCTGTAGCCAGTCCTCCTCTTCCTCTTCTCATTGCCCTTCCACGTGCCCTGGATTCCTGGGTGCTCCTCCGTGGGGATTGTGGGGTTCATGTTGTCCTCTGCAGTCGGTCAGGGTGCATCCGTGGTACTCCGCAGTTCAGTTCCTTTTTGGTGGCATTTTCCGTGGGCTGTTCTTGTGCTTTTTCCCGCATAACGCGTGGGTATTGCTGGCCTCTTGCCGGTTATCACTGTTTTCTTGTCGCGTTTGGGGCCAGCGCATCTTTTTACGCGTTGGGGTTTGTGTTTTTATCGCCGTCGCGGTGGTTGTATCGTGGACATTGGCCGCGTTTTCGGCAGACTATCGCATGGTACCGCTGTGTTGTGAATCTCCAGGTTAACACAGGGTTATTTTCCCGCGATAGACTGCGATGTGTAAAGTTGCGTTAACATTTTTTGGAGATGTTTAGCCCACCTTCTTGTGAATATCCCCCCATGAGCCTTTGTTGAGATTAAATGGGTGTAATTTATTAAGCAGTTTCCTCCCACTTTCAAACGGACTTACTCTTAAAAGTCTTGTCCATTCGCAGGTGGACTTCAGTCTCACTGTTTTGAATTTATAATAACCGTTACACTTCAGATTATCACAATCATTGATAATCATTTGTTTTGATTCATCTTCCTGCCTTTCAAGGGTGGCAACTGCTTGCGGGATTCTATGCTCCATTTGCTGCCATCTTTGTTCGGGCCCACCACTGGACCTGGGGTGCAAGTGCCGTCATTGCACACGGCCACCCTGAATTTATTTGCTGTCTTCCACCAGTTGCCCCGCCAATTTGCATCCCAAGGACTGTGGATAAGGGAAGACTGCGTTACTCAGCCGACCTTTCAGCCATTGCCCATTATTTTTTTGTGCTCTTGTTTCTTGTGGCACTCAGGAGCTTTCTCTCATGCCGCCTCTTAAAATAGGATTTTGGCAGTTGCTGAAGCCGAGGCTGGGCCACTGAGGCTGGGACGCCTCCGGAGGGACGTGTGCTGAGGGAAGCTTACTGGAGCACTCAGGAAGGAGCTTTTTACATGCCGCCTCCATAATAGGTCTCTGCCAGGTGAAGATGACTGATTAAGTGAGGCAGACGAGCGGTCTGTACCAGGAGGCATAGGCACTGAGACAGAGGAAGACAAACGTGAGTTAAACTACAGAATAGCCTGATTGTTTACATCCCATTTACTTCCTAAAAGCCGTCACATCTTACACATAGGTCTTAACAAACACTCTTGGGGGCTGTTCTTGGACTGTGGAAGGAAGTAGCAGCAGGGTATCCCATTAGAGACAGACAGGGGGGATTGGGTGCAGAAGCGGCCTAACTAGGTTTGGTGCGGCTTGTGCCGTCCTTATAAGCCTCCTTTTACCAGCCACGATCACAAGGATAGATCAATATGAAAAGAATCTTTCGAGATCCTACCATGAAACCTCGTCTTGTGGCAAACTCTGTAAAGGATTCGAAAACCCGACGTAAGAGCCCACCCCCCAAAGAGATCGAGTTCAGACTATTTAGTGGAGAATCAAGGAAAGACTCTCCCAATAAGCCTGCAGGTCTGCTAGGTCCAGGAAGGCCCGACACTTAACAGGGACCCGAACTACAGCAGGGATGTAACGCTCTGCAGGGATTCAGAGACCTATCTGCTATGTGGACTCCATTACCAACGAAGCATCTGGGAGATCTTAATAATACATCGGAGTCCCTCCTCAGCCCAGCTAACCCTGCTTCTCTTCCTAGCCAAGACAAATCCTCACTGACAAAACCTGATTTACCGACAGCAGCTGGTCAGTCAGCGGATAAACAGCACATAGCCTACCCACTTTTTTCAGGATAGAATATGAAGACCCAGTCAAAGCTAATAAGCTTCATCACACCAAAGCTCAACATAAGCCCTGTGACTCAGGATAGAGAAGCAACCTCACCCTGGATGCCTCCCTGTTCACCACAAATGGTTGAAGTTGAAGGTGCGGCCGAAATACCATCCAAGACCCCGCCCCTAGATTCATCCGCTTCTCAGTCTGCTCCAGCTCCACTAAAGTCAAACAATGTAGCCGATTTAGAGGATTCCACACAAACTCTGCTTCATCAAATTCTGGCAGAATTGAAAAACATGAAACTCTCCCAAGAAGAAGCTCAGAAAAGGACTGAATTACAGTTGAGCTCAATTCAATCCCACTTCCAGCAGCTTACATCTCGGGTCATCAAGGCTGAACAACGCATATCCGACCTTGAAGACACCGTGCCCCGGCAATCGGATCAAGTAATCAACCATTGCACCAGACATGAGACTCCAAGTCCACGAGTTCCTTGACAGTGTGCATCTCATGGAATGAGCATCTCCAGGAGGCAACCTCGCCACTGGACTTGAACTAAGTAATTGTACTCTTGAGCCCCCACCAGGCCTTATAATTGTATAGTGGACTATGCAGAAGTCCCTCAAGGGCCCACTTTAACTTCTCGGCCCTTCTCCTAGTGATTTAATAACCACGGACTGCAGAATCGATTTCTCGGCGGCCGTGAGCTCCACCCAACATTCTCCCCTAGAGTGGGCTCCACATGTAAATTCACACTAGGTGAGTTATGATCACTCCCCTTGGTGTTGACAGTATGGTTAATTTCACAAATTAAGTGTACTCATTATCTTTCACCCTCATTTCAGAGTATCCCATGATGCTTAAGTAGTGTTATAGCTGTTGCACTCACATTTTACGTGCGTGCCCTCACTGTCCACGTATATTTACTTCATGAAGGGCTTATCGCTCACTCCATCCTCCCTTCAAGTACTAATGCACAAGTGAATTTAATTATTAACTAATACTTTTCACCTAGCTTAAATCCCATTGAAAAGAAGCATGTATACCTTATTTCATTTCTCGCATAGGGCTTATTGTTTGCCCCTACATTGTGTCTTCCCAAATGGGATTATCTTGTTTTCCAGATTAATTCCCACACAAGGTCAGTGCAATTTAATAGCTATTATATTTAAACCAAGGCCCCTTCTTCCTTCGTACATCTGACTCAGTTTTTCTTAACTTTTAGATACTAGGGGGCAGATTTACAATTAACTAACGCAGCACGGCGCAGCAAGTCATTTTGCTGCGCTGCGTTAGTTTGGAAAGCACAGGGATGCGACATATTTACAAGAATATGTCGCATCCTTGTGCTTCCCCCTGCGCTGGCGCACAAACTGCAGCCATGCGCCGGCGCAGGTACCCTTGCACCATGGTGCAAGGATGCCTGCGTCGTGGGAGATTGTTTTTGTGCAGGAAGGGGCACCTTCCTGCACAAAAACAATCACTACAACCATTTTCCTCTTTCAATGCGTGCTGTAGAATGCAGCACGCATTGAAAGAGGAACAAACGAGGAGAAATGAAAACATTTCTCCTCGAGTGCGTCTCGCTACGCCACCTCTAGGGTGGCGTAGCTTCAGACGCATCTCCAGAGTTACGATTTCTCGTAATTCTGGAGATGTGTCTTGTTCCATTGGTGTTGCGTGGGAACACCCACAGCAACACCCATGGAACGCCCCTTCACCGCATGCTGCGTGTGAATGGGCCGTATTTACAAGGAGAGATAAAGTCACGCAGGGTGGCTTTTCCTCTCCTTGTAAATATGGAGCAGCCCCCTGCGCCACCAGTACGTCACAAAAAGTGACGTACTGGTGGCGCAGGGGGCTTGTAAATCTGCCCCTAGGTGCTCACACACGTCGTTCTGATGAAGACCTCATTTCAATACGGGTCGAAATGCCATGGACTATAGATATATATAGACTCCTATTCTACTAGATTCTCTGAGTGGATCAAAGCAGCAGCTGATTCCCTAGCCCCGGAAAAAACCTTCTCTACTAGGTGGAAAAAATCTTCAGAACCCTGGTTCTCTGATATACTGAGAACTCAGAAACAATTATGCAGAAAGATAGACAGAAAGTGGAGAATGAATTACAACTCATTGGAAAAAATAAAATACGCAGAAACGCTGTCTGACTACGAGAAACTGATAGTAGAAGAAAAAAGCAAGTACTTCTCAGCAAAAATCTTGCAGGCTACAAACTCTAGTAAAGAACTCTTTGTAACAGTCAAAAGCCTATCCAACTTACCAGAACCCATTAGGATGGACAGCAGTGATGCATTTTGTAATTCATTAGCACTGTTTTTTAAGAATAAGGTGGAGACTGTGTACAGGTCCTTTATTAATAGAGATACTGATTCAAATGGAATCCATTCATTCCATTCAATAACTTTATTTCGGCCACGAAGACTATAAAAGTACATATCAGAGAAAAACACGATAAAATATATACAGTTTCATCATATACTACACGACCAGAGAATAGCTTCACAATACAAAGTTGGCAGAATTGACAAACAGGCTATTTATGGCCATAATAAAGTGTAGCTTTAAAATTTGTTCAGAGGCCTGTGCCAATTTAGTGTGCAGTGTATACATTCATCTGTTAAAAAAGAAACAAATTGCTAAAATTCACTACTATAAAAACAGTTAAAAATTAGCAAGATAAAACCAGAATAAAATAGATGAATATAAAAATGCACGAGGAAAACTAATACATTACCGGTGCAGATACTATTTTAGAAAAGTCCGCCGTATATGCCACATAGAATTTAAAAAGCGAGATACGGCGAAAACCGTGGGGGCATGAGTGTTATATGTTAATACTCTGTATGCCTCCACACAGCGTACAAAACCTAAATTCTTACATAGTTGGACAAGCCAGCGCTGTCGAGGTAGTGCATAGGCAGGGCAGAGGAGCAAGACATGTAACTCGGTCTCTTCCTTGTAGTTACAGGCGGGACATTCACCAGTGTGCATTTTGGACCACTTATTAGTGTATGCGTGAAGCGGTAGAGTCCCTAATCTAAGCTGTACATACAATTTCCTGGCCAGAGTTGGTTGAATGTCGTCCAGGAAAAGTTCCCTACTATATACATCTTTAACTTGTAGAAACTCACAAGAGGAACTTTCCTGGATAACAGAAAGTTTGTGTGATCTGTAGGATCTTACCAATTCCAGCCTTGAGATTAAGGGACAAGATGCCTCAGGAGTCCTCCATAGATCCACCTTGCCTAGTTTAGAACAGAGATCCCTTATATGGCAAAACCAAGGTATTTTCATAGTACCATAGGTGGTCAAAAACTCTTTAAGCTCGGATCGATAAATAGCCAATTCTGGGGTCACCCAAAGCCGACGCCAAAAGGTCACGGGCCTGAGGCCAATCTCTTCATTAATGGGCCTAATACCCAGATCCAAGCGTAAGGGGGTGAGGGGGGTATTGAGGGGAAGGCCTAATAGCTGCCTCATAAAACTATTCTCCACCTTGGTCAAACTAGTGGTAGAGCGATGCCCCCACAATTCTGCCCCATACAGTGTAGCACCCCGCGCTTGAGTTTTATAAATTTCAGCTACTGGCCCAGCTGGTTTAAATGAAGAGGTTCTATGTAATTTCATAAGCCCACCCACTGTCTGAGCTAGCTTAAGACTAGCTTTGGCCATCTGTGGCCCCCATTCCAAATATTCTGTCAGAGTGACACCCAAGTAGTCGAAGACCGACACTCTTTCGAGGGGGGCGCCATTCAAAGATGGATTGGGGCGAGACGTATTAGGAGGGTTATAGACCATGTATTTGGTCTTTGATGTATTTATCTCCAACCCCCGGGTCTTGCAGAAGACGTCAAAGCTATCAAGGATGCGCTGAATTCCCATTGGTGATTTTGAAAGTAAAAGGGTGTCATCAGCAAACATCATTGCTGGGACCTTCCCAGAAGCTAGCCTGGGGGCATCATTGTCCTTGACCTTTCTGAGTTGGTCAATAAGCCCATTAATAAATAAACAGAATAAAGTAGGGGCTAAAACACAACCCTCTCGTACCCCTTTATTGACAGGGAAGCGGGGGGTAAGTTCACCGTATTTTCGATATCTCACTTGCGCAAAATTTTCTGCATGTAGCCTCACTATAATGCTAAGGAGGTAGGATGGGATCCCCAGCTCTCTAAGCACATTCCAAAGTTTCTCCCTAGGTATAAGATCAAAAGCCGACTTCAGATCTACAAATATAAGATAGAGGCTGCCACCCTCTAATGTCACCGTTTTCCAGAAGAGAAGTTGGAGTCTAAATATCTGGTAAACGGTTGAGATGTTTTTTCTGAAGCCGGCTTGATAGGGGCTAAGAATCTTCTCTTCTTCCATCCAGACCTGTAGGCGATCAAGGAGAACCCATGCAAAACGTTTTTGAGTTATGTCGATTAAACTGATCGGCCTATAATTAGTGGGTAAAAGGGGACAGCCTTTTTTATAGACTGGAACTATTTCTGCCCCTCGCCAAGTATTAGGAGGATCCATGCCATTCATAATGGCATTAAATAGGGCCCACAAGTATGGTCCCCAAATTTTTGGTTCCTCCCGAAAAAGGTCCCCCCGTAGTTTATCTAGACCTGGTGCTTTGTTACTCTGGAGTTTATTAATGGCATTTCCCACTTCAATCATAGTGCTCTCTATAGCCGCCCCCTGGTATGGCTCGAAAGATAATTCTAAAGGGTCTGTGTTGATAATCGGGCCTTCCTTGTTGGAATAGAGGGACTGGAAATGATTCTCCCAAGCTTCAGAGGCAATATTTGGCTCAATGGCTGGCTTCCCTTCAATGTCACCAGAACTCACTATTGCCCAAAAGACTTCAAATCTTTACCATTCAATGCGGTCTTGAGAGTTTCCCATCTATCCAATTCCCAGTTTTTTTTTTCCTGCTGGATTGTCACTTTATACAGTGCCCGGGTTAATTTAATTTGTTGCTTGTCCTTCACCTTCACAGCATCCATTAGGGCCTGCTTGGCTTTGCGACATTTTGCGTTAAACCAAGTGCGTTTAAAACGGGTTTTTACCCTACTACACACCACTGGATAAAATATATCTGCCAATTTTGAAGTTAGCTCCGAGTGAATTTTAGTGGCCTTCTCTATGTCCAGTGGCAACCCCTCAGCAGGAGTTGCCTCCCACATTTTTGTCATTATTGGAGTTGCTAGCTGATAGACTTGTGCCAGCTTGTGAGGTGATTGTTGTATGTGCCCCCACCTAACTTTCCTTCTATTGCTTGTTAAAGTTATTGCACTATTCACATTCGTAGGGGTAGTTAGGGAGTTGGTATAACCCAAGTCCAGCGACTTCAAAACCAAAATCAGTGCGTTGTGGTCACTATCCTGCCTTCTCACAACGGAAAAATCACAGACCTTTTGCCATGGTCTTGTTTCCACTAGGATATAATCCAACAGGGAAGCTTGGCCTACTCTGTTGAATGTAAGCTGCCCCGGAGTATCTGATTTTGTTTGGCCATTGCATGCCCTTAAAGAATGCGCTAATGTAAGTGAATTTAGCTGCAATGCCAGCGGGGACTAAGCTTTGATGGGTTGGACTTGGGGGTCAGGTATTAGCCAGTGTAAATCTTCTTCACTAGGGGTAGTATAACTTGAGTCAGTAAGAGGTTCAAATTGGCAATTAAAATCTCCCCCTATGATCAACCATATAGCTGGATCAATGGTGGGAATAAATTAACCCAATTGATCAATAGTGGCAGATTCTTGGCTGTTAGCAACAGGTCGGGAGTACACATTAATTAGGACAATTTTTATCTTTGTGGGAAAAGTAAGCAGAACACACTGTATATCGCTTGTGGGGGTTGACAGCTGCTCGGCTCTACAGCCCAGGTGTAGGCCCACCCAAATATACAGACCACCTGAGGGTCTACCCCTTCCCCCAGTAGTGGCTGGAGTATTAAATGTAGCAAAACCCACCCTCTGATGATCTTCCCTGGCCCAGGTTTCCTGGAACTTTCAAATGTCCTGGTTGTCCACAAAGAGCCCCCAATCTGGGCAGGGCAATTTGTTTTTGAGTCCAGCAAGGTTCCATGATGGAACCCTCAGTCTATTGCCTTGCACTCTTTCCCCATTGGGAGCCTCGGGTACACTAGTACTAGGAAGTTGGGATTCCCCTCGTTGCGTTAGATGGTAACTATCTGGTACCCTGCTACACCCGCCTTCTCTGGTTGTTACGCTTGAAGGGGCAGGTAATGGGGGATCAAGGGACCCCCTCAATATCATCCCAGCACCTAGTGATCCCGGGGACTGCGGGGTGCCTATTGTGTTGGCCATGATTGCTAGCCTCACCCCACTGCTCTCGTCCCACTCAGAGTCCCGCCACTGCATTCCAGGCTTCCCACCAGGTGTTAGACCCTCCTCCTGTGAATCCACCTCCTCCAAGATTCCATATCTGTTATTCACAGGGATATTAACCAGTAGAGGCCTAGGGGGAACATCCCACCTTCCCTCAGTTGGAGGTCTGCGCTGCCATTTTGGGATAGAAGAAAAAGCATAGCCCCTTGATGACATATGGTGTTGGAGGTAGAAAAAATCTAAGGGATAGAGTCTGATTCCTGTTGAAAGATTCTGTTGACTTAAAGTCCGTTTGAGTAGGTTGGTCACAGTATTGGGGTTTCTGAAGTTTATAACTACACAATCCCCTGGTTCTAGTTTCTGTCGGTTTCCCACCCACCCTACTCTGCGAACCATTAGAATTTCCCCTGCCCTGCCATAGTCGAACTGCTTGTGCCTTGCAAGCCAAAACAAACATTTGTTTCTTAGGTCAAGTTGAGTTTCCCTCTTGCTGGTTGCAATTTCAGGAATTCCTGTCATTATGACTACATACGGGGAGCAAGCAGGGGCTAAATTTATATTCGGCAGGGTTACTATTTCAGGCCTCGCATCGGAATGTTCTGTCGTTGCCCGCCCACTCAAATTCCCACTTGACCCAAGATCAGGGGGGCTGGGTTTGTCTATAACCCTTGTAAGGGGAGATATATTTTTAGCACCTGACTCTTGTCTTGTGATAATACGTGCCTGTTGGTTATTGGCGCTCTGACACCTTATCTCTTGACTTGTGGTGGGGCCAACATGGGCCTGCACACCCAACACGTCCAGAGATGTTGGATTTAGGGTGTTCGCCTGTCTGCCTGTTTCAGTCCCTCTTCCTTGTTGATGGATGGGGTAATTGTTGGAATTTGTATGACTAGTTTCCCCTGTTGCTATCAGTTTGTCTATTTTATCTAAGCGACTAAAAAAAGGGGCCAATTCTTCTCTTATAATGACTCTTAGCTGGTTCTTTAAATCGGCCATCAGGTTCAGGGCCCAGAAAGGGTGATTCATATCTACTTTGGGTGGTAGTGGGCTACTTTGATTTTGTTCTTGCTCTTCACCCCCCTCTATACAGACTACAGGATCCTCACAAAATTTCTTTCTTTTGGGGCCCACCTCAATCGTTGGTTTGCGCTTCCCACTCTTAGGGATACTAGTAGTATTCCTACCCCTGCGTACAACTTTCTTAGTTGGACCATCCCGAGGAGGTGATGATGGTAAATCATCTGGCAGGGGTTGTATAGGAATTGACAAAGTAGGCGAATCAGGCGTTAAGATGCATAGGTCAGGGGTGAGTGACAAATGCCTCTCCGTGAGCTCAATTTCTGTATTGACCACCCCTATAGCCCTCTGTAACATTTTATCAATCGATGTTGGAGGAAGTATGGGATCACTCTGAGCTTTAGTTTTTGAGAGGCATGACCGCTTCCCCATTTTACAGCCTGGTACACCCTAAACCCCCAACTGGCTTACCAACAGCGCTTTTACCCAGGTAAATGGCATATACAATCAACAATATAACTAATTGCTTGAGGGTAAATAATGCTATTGTTCCAAAGTCAGCCAACCAAGATTTTAGCCACCAACAGAGTTATGACCATACAGATCTCTACCACTCCGTCAGACTTGTACAGTGGACCAGTTGTAGATGACCCAGTCTGTAATAACCATGTGAGGGTTTGGAGTCCCAATCAAAACCCCAAGCGTTTGACCATACAGCCTGGTAATCCCAGTTTGTCTTTGATTGTTTCTCTTTGATCCCCTTTGTACTCGAGTGGTCGTAAGCAGGGCTGCTGGGTCTAATGCGATAAGATAGAACCAAGAGGTATGGCCCTGCCCTGCCTCTTCCTGTCGCTGACGGGTGCAGGATGGGCCCGCCCCTGGCCCGGGCTTCGCCCGCACGCGTCCCGCGCCGCGGGGGAAGAGGCGGCGCTTTATGCGCGAGGTTGATTCTGTGCCTCCCCCTTGTTTGCGGCACCTTATTGTTGGCGCGTTGCACCCTGGGACTTGAAGTTCCCACCAGGGTGTTGAAGGAGTCAAGAAAAGTGGAAAGGCAAGCAGGCAAAAGATGTTCCCAGGAACTGCGGTCCGACCGGGGCTTGTAATCACCGACAGGTGAGCGGAGATAAGCCCCCCAGCAGAGCCCAGCACAGCAAACAGCGGCAGCAGCGTCCTTACCATCTAATTTGTTAGCTTCTTTTGGTCCACCTAATGTAGAACAGATATCTCAGGTGGTTAGGACATCAAATTCTGAAGCTCCATCGGATCCATGCCCCCCAAAAATATTACATCTTGCTCCTGATCTTATCAGCGAACAATTGGGGACAGTATTCAAAGAGATTACCAGTTCCGGTATTTTTCCAGATTCCTGGAAAATAGCCTTGATCCTTCCACTTTTAAAGAAACCTAATTTGGATCCAATTGATCCCAGCAGCTACAGACCAATCTCCAGGTTACCTTTCCCGGCAAAGGTACTGGAAAAAGTACTGAATTCCCAACTCACAGCCTTCATCCCGTCTGCGGATCTGCTAGATCCCTCTCAATATGGTTTCCGGGAAGGGCATAGCACGGAGACGGCCTTGGTCATGGCAGCTGAAGAACTCAGAGCAGCCTTGGACACTGATGGCAAGGCCGCATTGATTTTATTAGATTTATCTGCGGCTTTTGACACAGTGAACCATGACGTACTGATCAATAGGTTTTCAGAGCCAGGGATAAAGAAGACAGCCCTTAAACTGATTGAATCCTATCTGAGCAACAGAATTCAGTTTGTTCAGATCGGAACCTCCTCCTCAGAGCATTTTATGCTCCCATGTGGTGTGCCACAGGGCTCTTCATTAAGCCCTACGTTGTTTAACTTTTATGTGACCCCCTTGGCTAAAATATTCAGGCAGTTTGGCTTCTCAGCGGTATCCTATGCAGATGATACCCAGTTAGTGGTGTCAATCTCTAGCAATGTGGAGGAAACAGCAGATTTAATTGCTGTATGACCCAGGTGAACCAGTGGATGAGCTCGAACTGCCTAAAGTTGAATGGGGGAAAGACGGAGGTACTCCTGTTGGGTACGGACACCTCCTTCTGGTCGCATAGGTGGTGACCAGCTGGTTTGGGAGATCTTCCAGTTCCAGTCAAAAAGGTGAAGAACTTGGGTTTCGTATTTGACGACAATCTAACCTTTAAACACCAGATCAGCAACCTTACCTCTACTATCTTCTTCATCCTAAAGATAATCAGGAAAGTTCGTCCTTTCATACCACTGAATTCCTTGAAAACACTCGAGACAGCAATAGCCCTGTCCAGACTTGATTACAGAAATGCTCTTTATGTGGGAATTCAAAAGCAGCACTTACTTAAGCTGCAAAGTTTTAAAAATGCAGCAGCTAGACTGCTGCTGGCTATTCCTAAATTCCAGCCAATTTCCCATGGACTGAGAATGCTTTACTGGCCCCCGGTTGAAAAAAGGATAACATTTAAATCCTTATCTCTAGCTTTTAAGTCATTGCACGGTGTTGGTCCTCAGTACCTGAAGCAACATCTAACCTGGTATCTACCCGTCAGAAATTTACGATCATCGCAGAGCAAACTCTTACAGACCCCCAGATTCAGGAAAGCTTGCTGGGGCGGAATAAGCTTTTTTCTGGGGACAGTTAAATCATGGAACTCACTCCCGACGGACATAAAAAACAGCCCAACACTGCTAAGCTTCAGAAAATCACTAAAAGATGGCTCTTTGCCAACTAAATCTCTGTTCTGACGCTTCTTCAGGCAACCTCCTCTTCCAACGCCTGGATGCCCTTGGGCATTCGTGCGCTATATAAGTTTTCAAATCAATCAATCAAATCAATCAATCTATATAAAAATAACTAAAGGAGTCAAATGTCTATTTGTTTTTATGTGATGCATTTTTCTTTATCTCTCACTAATCACTGCATGTTCTCTCACCCAATTGTGAGCCCTGGATCTTTGAATCTCTTTAATAATATGCAATGAATAAATTTATTGCAATGTAACATCATTTATCTGTCTGCTCTTTGTTTGTCCCTGTGGTGTAAAACACTAACTGGTCTTATAATTAACTAAGACTAAGTTTTTCTTGCGTGTGTAACTAATTGCCTAAGTGAACTAGCATGTGCAACAGGCAAACTACCTGGTCCACCATATAATCCAAGCGACTCATTAAACCTTTCCCTAGCTGCTCTGTTTTTGATTGCCTGAACCTTAATGGAATGTGTCTCTCTTTCATCTACACATCCCCTATCGTGATACAGGGCTCATCTGCCCAAGTCTTGGAAGGGAAAACCACCTCAATTACCCTGCATTCCCCAAAGAATGTTCTAGTGAACATTGTGCAAAACAGGATGAACTCTTCGAGAGGGTGTCAAACCGCTTCCAGGACCCTTAGTAAGAGGCTCAGTTTATGAACTCAATAGGCTGCCTACCATCTTTTTGTCTTGCTTGCATACTACCTGAACCTTTCAAGGTGGCCCTGATGTAATGGCTCTTTCAAGACATAATTACCTCCCTCCAGCAGCGGAATGTGTGCGACTGCCGCTATGTGCGCTTAGGCCCAGGTCCTGCTTTTCCCACTGCCAAATGTCCACTTAATGAAATGCTCCAACCCCCTCTGCATCTGCTCTACATCTTGCAAGTTCCCTAGTCTAGTTATTCCTCGAAACCTGTACATGTGGTTCTGATATCTGACCTCTGTCTTTGGTGCCAGGGCAGTGCCAATGAGGGCACCTAGGTCGGGTCTACCAGTTTCCATTACCCTTAGGGAGGTGTCCTCTCTTCATCTGTGGGGGGCGCAAGTTCCCAGAATTTCACTCCCTGTAATCAAGAGAGAGTCCGCCACTGAGTTAACTTTGCCCAAGACATGCCTCACCTTTAACTTTATGTTACCCTGCAACTGGCACCTCACTAACCTCCACAATAGGTTTGCAACCCATGGCAGGTCACTGACCCATAGTTTATGAGCTGAATCACCCCTTTTTTATCCAACCATAGTATGACCTTTTTGTTACTTAGCTTATACACCCAATGTGCATAGCTGCCATTGTTGGAAATAACTTCAAAAGCGCTATGTTCTTTGTGAGCCCTTCTGCCCTCCAACTTGCTGGCCACCCAGCTGCACATCATGCCTTGCCCATTATGATGGAGAAACCCAGGATGCACATTGCATCTGTGTATAGTTCCAGCTGCTTGGGAGACACTTATGAGTTCCTCTATATCAGAATTCCAGTTTACCTTGTAAAGAATTCTTCCCACATCAGCAGGTGTGGTCTGCCTCTGGCACCTAACCTTAAATGATGGTGCTTTGTTTGCTTCCGGTGTGTCATCATTTCTAGCCTCCTCACAAATGTCATGCCCTGTGGGATTACTCAACCTGCAAAGTTCAGTTTCCCCAGCAATGATTGTACTTCGCCAAGAGTTTCTGGACTTTTTTTTACAGTGTCTTTTAGGTCCTCCAGCTTATCATTTGGCAGCCGGCATACTACCTCTTCTGAGTCTATTTTGATGCTCAGAAATGTGATTACTATTTCCGGCCCAACTGTTTTGTCTGTCGCAAGCGGCACGCCTAGCTCCTCTGTCACTTGCTGTTGGACCTGGCCATTTTTGCAGGGTTATCCCAAAAAGTTTTGCCTTCTTCCTCCTATTTTTTCTGACCAGTTTTTGTTGGCTTTAGGACTCTAGGCTAACCAGTGCTAAAGTGCAAGTGCTCTTTATCTAAATTGTATTGGTGGTTGGTTTATCCATGATCGGCATAGTTGATTTACTAGTAAGTCCCTAGTAAAGTGCACGAGGTGTGCTCAGGGCCTGTAAATCAAATGCTACTAATGGGCCTGCAGCACTGATTGTGCCACCCACATGAGTAGACCTATAAACCTGTCTCAGACCTTCCACTGCAGTGTCTGTGTATGCAGTTTTAAACTGCCATTTCTATCTGGCAAGTGCACCCACTTGCCAGGCCCAAATCTCTAGTTACTGTAGCGCACTGCTGGGATTGTTATGGCAATGGCCTGATTGCCAAGTGATTTACGTGATTCTGTGTGAAGTCATGACAAGTGACTAGTGGCACAAGGATTTATGTGATTGTGCTCTAATGTGTTTCATGTGCAATTCAAAGGATATTTTTAAAATAGCCTTGTGTGGAGTCTCTTTTTGTGGTGTGCTTAGTGTGCCACTGGTGTGTGCGTGTGTTGCGCAAACGCTTTACAAATTGTCTCTGGGATAAGCCTGACTGCTCTGCCAAGCTACCAAGGGGGTGAGCAGGGGTTATCTTTGGTGTGTAACTGACTAGAGTGGTGGGTTCTGCCTGGCTTACGTGCATACCCTAGCCAACCAGAAACCCCATTTCTAACATGGCATTTTTAAAAACACAATTTAAAAACCAACTTCACCAAAAGATGTATTTTTAAATTGTGAGTTTAGAGACCCCAAACTCTAAATCTCTATCTGCTCCCAATGGGAAATTACACTTAAAAGATATTTCAAGGCAATAACATGGAGAATGTTAACCTATGGGAAAGATAGTCCTTGCAATAGTGAACAATGAAATTAGTAGTATTTCACTATTAGGACATGTAAAACACGCTGGTACATGCCCTAGCTTTTAAATTCACTGCACCCTGCCAATGGGGCTACCTTGGGTCGACCTTAGGGGTGACTTATATGTAGTAAAAGGGGAGTTTGGACGTGGCAACCACTTTACATGCCACGTCACTGCGGCAGTAAACTGTGCGTGCAGGCCCTGCAGAGGCCTGAAACAGGTTTGAAAGGCTACTTCGGTGGGTGGTGCAAGCAGCGCTGCAAGCCCACTTGTAGCATTTAATTTACAGGCCATGGGTATTTGGGATACCACTGTACAAGGGGCTTACAGGTAAATTAAATATGCCAAACAGGTGTAGACCAATCTTACCAGGTTTACCAGAGAGAGCATGCACTTTAGCACTGATCAGCAGTGATAAAGTGCCCAGAGTCATAAAACCACCAACAACAGGTCAGAAAAAATACAGGAGGAAGGCAAAAAGTTTTGGGATGACCCTGCAAAAAGGGCCAAGTCCAACATGCCACTTTTAGAAAGTGGGCATTTTCTTGCTTAACCATTTTTTGCCTTTCCCTGTCTGTAGAATACACATCTGGGTTGGCTGACAGTTGGGCTCTTATGCTTTCACTCTAGACAGTCACACAAAAGGAGCTGAGGTGTGCCTTGCATATTCTGATGGGCCATCACCAGGATGATGGGCCTTCCTGAGCTAGAGTGGTGGAAGGAGTTGTCCTTGACACCTGAATAGGCCTATGCTTGTACTCACACAAAGCAGTCTCCACCCCCCTGTAGTGTGTCTGAAGCCAGCTCAGGGAAAGGAAGGGTCTTGTGCACTACAAAGACTTTAATTTAAAGTTTGCCTACTTCAAAGGCAGAAAGGGGTATAAGTATTGGACGTCTGACACCTCAAAATCAGAACACTACTAGACCGAGTACATTCTGCCAGGAAGAAGAGCTGGATGCTGTAGGAGGGACTGTCACTCTACCTGTTGCTGTATTGTGCTTGACTGCTGCTTGACTGCTGCTTGCTGCTTATATTCTGGGAGTAAAAGGACTGGTCTTTGCTTTCTGTATCCTGCTTCCAAGGTTCTCCAAGGGCTTGTGTGTGCTCGCCTTGTGTTAAGAAGTCTCAGGCCATCAAAGACTTCACCTACTAGTGCCTGGGCTCTTCTGCTGAGAGTCCTGACTTGCCAATTGGTGCCAAATCCAGTTCCTGGACCCTTGGAAGAGTAACCTGGTGATCTAAAGAGAAAATCCGTCTCAGAGTGCCAGAAAAATCATCACAGCATCATTCCCGAGGACGGTGTCACTGACATCCATGACACCCGCTCCCACTCTGATGGAGCACCTGGTTAGCGGCTGTGGAATCAACGCAGAGCCTGCTTTGTGGCTGGAAAATTGACACATCGCCTGCTTTGCTGCTGTAGCATCGACGCAGCACTTCTGGATTTTTAACACATTGTTACTCAACACTAATACTTCATTAATGTCGCACCACAGTAAAGAACTGAGGCAGTGTGTCCAGAAATTGACTCATCACCTCCCCTTCCAGTAAGCAACCAACGCATCACCTCGCCTGACAGTAAGGAACCAACACATCGCCTCCTCTGACAGTAAGGAACCGACGCATCACGTCCCCTGTGTAGTAAGAAACCAGTGCATCTCTTTGCTTTTCCGCTGCCTCACCTCCCTTGTGCCCTGCACCGTCTTTGATTTTGATGCATCTAAGGTACTTTGTGCTAAAATGAACGCATCCATGGATTTCTATGGACTAAACTTGCTCAATCTTATAAAAATGATATTTTGACTTGTGTATGTTGGATTTTTGTCGTTTTGGTCTTGCTTTATTCAGAAATAATATTGGCTATTTTTTTAAACTGGTGTGGACTTCTTTTGTAGTGTTTTCACTGTGTTACTGTGTGTGTGGACAAATACTTTACATATTGCCTCTGCGATAAGCCTGATTGCTTGTGCCAAGCTGCCAAGGGTGTGAACAGGGGTTATCTTAGCTGTGTCACTCCCTTATGCTGACTATAGTGAGGGTCCCTACTTGAACCCTGGTGCACACCACTGCCAACTAGACACGCCATTTCTAACATTTGTAAGCTCCTATCTTCCCTAGGAATAGCAAGTCATCCTGGAAGTGGAGCTTTCCTTCCTCTGGGTTTGTTCTGTATAAAGCCCAGTCGATTAACGTGCTAAACATTTCAAAGTATAAACAAGATACAAAACAGCCCATTGGGAGACAATGGTCATAGTAATATTGTACTTCAAATTGAATACCCAGGAGTCTGAAATGTTGGGGTGGACTGGCAGGGGATTAAAGCTGATTACAAATCTGATTGCCATTGACCCTGGTTTGATCTGTTCCTTTTGCAGGCACTAGGCCCAGCCACGCAAGTGGGGTAGCCTTTTTTATTGGGACAAGTGGAGGAACACTGTGTGGTAGGAATTTTGTGGATTCCTGTGAATTCTGGACGTTTTTCTTACAGAAATGTGAGGAAAATTTATGTTTTTGGCCAAAGTGTGAGGTTTGCATGGGCTTCTGGGTAAGAAAACCTCATGAGATCCATGCAAGTCACACTACTCTGTACTCCCCCCAGGTGTCTAATTTTAAAAAAATATCCTGTTTTGGTACATGTTCCTGAGTGCCAGCTGATCTAGGGCCCAAAAACCTCAGCTACCGAAATTGCAAACAAAGGGTTGGTTTTGAGTGGAAAAATGTTATTTTTTATTGCTCCTTTTTTGTCCCTTTCCTGAAGTGGGCACTAGGCTGACCACACAAGTGAGGGACCAGTTCTTTTCAAGAGACATGTGAGAATGCTTGGTGGTAGGAAATCCGTGGATCCCCACAGATTCTGGAACTTAACTTCACAGAAATGCGAAGAAAATGTGTGTTTTAGCCAAAGTTTGAGGTTTGCAAGGGTTTCTGGGTAAGTGTACGTTTTTAGAAAGGAGGCAGCGTTATACCCTATTTCTACACACTGCCAAAAACACATAAAAACAGGCTGCCTCCACCCGGACGCCCCATCGTTTCGGGGATTGGCTCTTTACTTGAGCCATTGTCACGATTTTGTGACTTTTTCCTCAAACCGTTGATACAACAGACGCCCACATACCTGAAAGACACCAAAAGCCTCCTGCATCTTCTGAAGGAAGTGTCCATTAATGATGCCACGACCATGCTAGTGACCCTCGATATAGAGAGTCTTTACACCAGCATCCCTCAGGATGATAGCATCAGGGTTTTAGGAGAGGCTTTGGATGCAACAACGTGGGAACACCAAACTCCAAAAGAGTTCATTCTGGAGTGTGCTTCTTTAGCGCTCAAACGAAATTTCTTTGAATACAAAGGCAACCTGTTCCTTCAGTCCACCTGTACTTCGATGGGCAGCACTTTTGCCCCGAGCGTGGCAGGATTATATGTCTACGACTTTGAGCGCAGATTCATCTTACCTGCAGATAATCCTTATGCCTCTTCCATTGCCTTTTGGAAGAGATATATTGATGATGTCCTCATGATATGGAATGGTCCGGTAAATATCCTCATCGAGTTCCTAACTTGGATTAACACCCTTGACCAGCACCTTAAATTTACCCACACCTATGACAATAAGGAGGTGGTGTTCCTGGACGTGGTCATCATCAAAAAAGCAGAAGGTGGCCTGATGACCAAAACACACTATAAGCCCACTGCGAAGAACAATTTACTGGAATTCTCCAGTTTCTACCCAAGGCCCCTCAGGGAAAATCTGCCATACGGCCAATATCTTCGCTTAAGAAGAAATTGCAGTGAGATGCCGGATTTCCGAAAACAGTCAGCTGATCTCACTGACAGACTGAAAAACCGAGGCTACCCAGAGAGTATACTAAATAAGAGCTATAAAAGAGCCCGCAATCATCCTAGGGAGGCTCTCTTAGAAGAGACCCATAGAGAGACTAAGGAAATTCCCTTAACCTGTGTAACCACCTATAGCACAGCATCCACGACAGTGAAGAAGGCTATTAATAAACACTGGAGGATTATCACTAGCAGTAACAGGAAATGGGAGAAACCCCTTTTTTCATTTAGAAAAGGACGAAGCCTTAAAGACTCATTAGTACACACACGACCAAGAAGTCAAGTACCAACTGACACCATGTCTATAACAGAAGCATGGGGCCTACCCAAAGTAGTGGGACACTATCCCTGTACCAATTGCAGTGTCTGTCACTTAACCACACACATAAAAGACACTCAACTTAGAACCAGGCAAAACATGGATACAACGAGTCCACACCAACTGCAACTCGGTAAATGTGGTATATTTGATCACCTGCCCCTGTTAGTTACGTTATGTTGGTATGACGACACGAAAAGTTAAGCAACGGATTGTGGAACACAGGAGTAACATCCGTTGCAAGAAAATAACAACCAAATTGAGTGAGCACTACCTACTACATAACCACACCACAAACAATATGAAGTGGACTGTCATAGAACAGGTGAATACAGGCAGAAACATACAGGACTCCCTTTTTGAAAAAGAACAGAGATGGGTGTACCGGCTGGGCACTCACAAACAAGGGTTAAATGACAATATCCCTTGGGGTACTGCATTACGATCCTAGCTCCCCACGCCTTATTAATATTGCATGTCCAACCTCATTTTGGTAACCCCCTCTCACTATGTATACAGGACCATGCACTAGTATTGCCCTTCAGTATTTAGCCCCTAGATTAGTGGGTTAAGTTGAATATTTAGATCACTTGATTCTGATCCATGTGATTTTGTTGCATCTGTTTCATGGTTAATGGATTTGACCAAGTAAGCTGTACGAACGCTAATACCAGCAGTAGATATGCCATTCCACACTTTTTTGTCTTTACAATGCAAATAACCCCACCGTTTATTTGGTATTTTCTCCTGATCCCAGCAAATCCTTCCCTAATGCTGGAATCAAGGACAAGCAATTTCGGGCTAATCAATGTTGCCCCACACGCATATTGATAAAGTTTTTCAACATATCACCAAGGATGACCGAAGTTAGCGGTCTAGCAACACTGCGACGCTAGCGGTAACGTGACTACACGTCCCGTACCCGGATTGGCCGCTTCCCCCTACGCTCACGCACGTACGTAGATGGGCGGCACAGACGGGTTCCGAAAGTGCTTTATAACATTGAATCCACACCGGTCCACCCATCGACGGGGTCCGGTGTTTTGAGGGTTTACCCAGGTTCCAAGTGGGTGCCTAGCTTTGCTGGCGTGAGTAATAGGGAAATGGCAACCATCGCCATCCACAGATAAGTACTTTGCCGATTTCCCGGGGTTTAGAGTCTAACGTCAGCATGTTTCTTTTTCCAGGGTGTGCCTACTAGCCACCACCCCCCTCCCGAGACCCATGGTGTGATTATTTATCACTCCTCACGTAAGGATTTAATTTTTCCAATTGTGTGGTGCATTTCACTAGCAAAATAGCACCAGAGTGCTCTATAGAAAATCTCATAGCGTTTTGTTCACAATGACGCACCGATACCGTTAACGCCCTAGTAGGCGTGCAGGTGATATAGCGCTACATATCGCTTCGAAATAAAAAGGTACCTTCACATTACGAGTGGATTCAGTCACTATGGTAATGTGAGAGATATGTGCACCCCCCTCCCATTTCTCTTTATTCACAATTAAGCACAGTAAACTTTAAAATGCAAAGTTACAGTGCACTCCAAGAAGAGCACGTTTGTCTGATGGCATTGAACAAACGAACACATTGCCATATTATTACCAATTATTTTTCTGTGTGTGTTTGTCTGTGTCTTTTCTTCCCATTTCAGATACACGTTGGGTTCCATCATTCCCACGGTAACAGCAGGTTAAAATCCTTCCTTCTGTTTTTCACATACATGACCTCCAGGTTAGGGTGAGCCTTATCGCGCTCATACACGCGGGGTCTACACTATTGGTCCTGAAGAATGCCCAGCTAATGGCAAGAAAGTGGCAGAAACATGTCGACCACACGTAGTGAGGCATAGCTGATCAATCTATCCAGCTTAAACATCACTCACTCAGTTTTTATCCGTGGCTGGTTGTGCCAATGAATAAAATTATTTTTGGACACAACCACGTCACTTTTAAACTCCCATCACAATCACTTGCACTTGTCATCCAGACACAAAACATTTTTGAACCAGCTCCGCAGTAATTCTGGCGTCGCAGCACACCGGGGAGGTATTTGACCTCCCTGGTGGGGCCCTATGATGAAGCATGTCACCAACTAGGTTGGTGAGTGAGGGCTTTTTAAAGAATCACATCTGATTCTTCTTCCCAGCTCTTCTTGAAAGTGGATACACTCTTTTGTTGTTGTGAATACTGATCAGGGGGATCAAGAGTGTCCCTTATACTCCCTCACTCTCTTGTTGTTTTTTGGTAGTTAGCAGCGCACAGCTGTGAGAGCCGTGAGAAGGTCTTGCAATTTAAGACCCCACTCTAGTCCTTTTACCCCTCTTTACCCCCGTTACCATTCACACACAATGGAGAACTTGGGTCTCTCCTACACCAATGCTGAGGTAGATGCCATTTTGGCGGTTCCATCCATGTTTGCAGATGCAACAATCTCACAAGCAATCTCTCACACCAGCGAATGGGAGAAGCTGTCAGAGCAGAAACGGAATAGGATTAGGACAATCCTACATGGGACAATACTTACCGAATATCTCCGCACTAATACAGCACCCAGAGGCCTTCTGGTTACAAATGCCCCACGCATTTTTCTGGAGGACGCAACATTCAGTAAAGAGTGGGCGATGATCGCGTGGCATTGCACACGCGACTGGCTAGTGCTTATCATCAAGACAGCCATGAGGCTATCAGAAGCCTTACTGATAGAAATTCAACAGACTGAAAACCATTTCAAAACGACACTGACAGGATTTAAGAAAAAACTTTACGAAATAAACAAAGAACTTGTTGAGTATAAGGACGGTCTGACACATTTTAAAGTGACCAAATTCCAGAAAGATTTAAAAAGGTTCGCTTTTAATAAAGTTTATCCTTATGCCGATCCGGCCTTTACACCATCCTCTAGAGATAATGCCAGTTCAGACCCCTCCGACGATAGTGCATCCACGACTAGTGGATCTAGTAATGGGAGTTTTAGACAGAGACAAAGGGGTGGCGCAAGGGGCACACCTAGACAAAACTATTCACAACCCATGTGGCAACCCTTCCCTACAGGGCCAGGCATGCACCCTATGCATTTTCAACAACCACCTTTTCCAGTAATGGGCTGGAACCCGGGCTATATTCAAGCACCACCATTCCACTCAAACTCCTATTGCCCTCCTTTTTTAGAGAGGGGGCGCAGAGGCAGAGGCAGAAGGAGAGGGCAAAATCAGGTCAGGTGGGAGCAGGAAGACCTGGTGGGCAACCACACCCGCAGCAAATCCCAGGACCAACAGGCCGGCACAAGTGCCAGGAGAGTCTAATTACCAATCTCTCGGATGTGGCACTGACCCCAGTGGAGAAACAGGTCCTAGAAAAAGGCCTGGGTTTTGTTCCTACTGCACGTCTTGACAAGTTCAAATTACATTGTGAGCTAGTGGAATTTTTCAGAAAGCTCAAACTGAAAGCCTATTGTGAGGGCAGAGGAACCAATGAAACCCAGGAACAGACACTAAATACAGGACTCAGGTTAAAATCAACCTTCACCCCACCCCCATACGGGGTCCCTGCGGAGATTGTGGCCTTTGAACAGGCTGTCTTTCACGAAATTGAGACCTTTGAGGAGTCTAAGACATTCAAGAATCTGAACACCAATGAGTACCAAGCTCTTCAGGACTTGCAATCAAATACAGCGATCACCATCAAACCAGCGGACAAGGGTGGCGGAGTTGTAATTCTGAACACAGTGGACTATGAGCGGGAATGCCTACGCCTCTTGAGCGACACAAAGAATTACACCCCCCTTACTACGGACCCTCCTGCCGAATTGAAGACACAGATCACTAACATGGTCAAAGAGGCGGAAGAGCTCGGCCACATTACTAAACATGAAGCTGCCTTCCTCACAGAAGGAGGCAGCGTTATACCCTATTTCTACACACTGCCAAAAACACATAAAAACAGGCTGCCTCGACCCAGACGCCCCATCGTTTCGGGGATTGGCTCTTTACTTGAGCCATTGTCACGATGTTGTGACTTTTTCCTCAAACCGTTGATACAACAGACGCCCACATACCTGAAGGACACCAAAAGCCTCCTGCATCTTCTGAAGGAAGTGTCCATTAATGATGCCACAACCATACTAGTGACCCTCGATATAGAGAGTCTTTACACCAGCATCCCTCAGGATGATACCATCAGGGTTTTAGGAGAGGCTTTGGATGCAACAACGTGGGAACACCAAACTCCAAAAGAGTTCATTCTGGAGTGTGCTTCTTTAGCGCTCAAACGAAATTTCTTTGAATACAAAGGCAACCTGTTCCTTCAGTCCACCGGTACTTCGATGGGCAGCACTTTTGCCCCGAGCGTGGCAGGATTATATGTCTACGACTTTGAGCGCAGATTCATCTTACCTGCAGATAATCCTTATGCCTCTTCCATTGCCTTTTGGAAGAGATATATTGATGATGTCCTCATGATATGGAATGGTCCGGTAAACATCCTCATCGAGTTCCTAACTTGGATTAACACCCTTGACCAGCACCTTAAATTTACCCACACCTATGACAATCAGGAGGTGGTGTTCCTGGACGTGGTCATCATCAAAAAAGCAGAAGGTGGCCTGATGACCAAAACACACTATAAAGCCACTGCGAAGAACAATTTACTGGAATTCTCCAGTTTCCACCCAAGGCCCCTCAGGGAAAATCTGCCATACGGCCAATATCTTCGCTTAAGAAGAAATTGCAGTGAACTGCCGGATTTCCGAAAACAGTCAGCTGATCTCACTGACAGACTGAAAAACCGAGGCTACCCAGAGAGTATACTAAATAAGAGCTGTAAAAGAGCCCGCAATCAACCTAGGGAGGCTCTCTTAGAAGAGACCCATAGAGAGACTAAGGAAATTCCCTTAACCTGTGTAACCACCTATAGCACAGCATCCACGACAGTGAAGAAGGCTATTAATAAACACTGGAGGATTATCACTAGCAGTAACAGGAAATGGGAGAAACCCCTTTTTTCATTTAGAAAAGGACGAAGCCTTAAAGACTCATTAGTACACACACGACCAAGAAGTCAAGTACCAACTGACACCATGTCTATAACAGAAGCATGGGGCCTACCCAAAGTAGTGGGACACTATCCCTGTACCAATTGCAGTGTCTGTCACTTAATCACACACACCAAGACACTCAACTTAGAACCAGGCAAAACATGGATACAACGAGTCCACACCAACTGCAACTCGGTAAATGTGGTATATTTGATCACCTGCCCCTGTGGGTTACGTTATGTTGGTATGACGACACGAAAAGTTAAGCAACGGATTGTGGAACACAGGAGTAACATCCGTTGCAAGAAAATAACAACCAAATTGAGTGAGCACTATCTACTACATAAAACGATATGAAGTGGACTCTCATAGAACAGGTGAATACAGGCAGAAACATACAGGACTCCCTTTTTGAAAAAGAACAGAGATGGGTGTACTGGCTGGGCACTCACAAACAAGGGTTAAACGACAATATCCCTTGGGGTACTGCATTACGATCCTAGCTCTCCACGCCTTATTAATATTGCATGTCCAACCTCATTTTGGTAACCCCCTCTCACTATGTATACAGGACCATGCACTAGTATTGCCCTTCAGTATTTAGCCCCTAGATTAGTGGGTTAAGTTGAATATTTAGATCACTTGATTCTGATCCATGTGATTTTGTTGCATCTGTTTCATGGTTAATGGATTTGACCAAGTAAGCTGTACGAACGCTAATACCAGCAGTAGATATGCCATTCCACACTTTTTTGTCTTTACAATGCAAATAACCCCACCGTTTATTTGGTATTTTCTCCTGATCCAAGCATATCCTTCCCTAATGCTGGAATCAAGGACAAGCAATTTCGGGCTAATCAATGTTGCCCCACACGCATATTGATAAAGTTTTTCAACATATCACCAAGGATGACCGAAGTTAGCGGTCTAGCAACACCGCGACGCTAGCGGTAACGTGACTACACGTCCCGTACCCGGATTGGCCGCTTCCTCCTACGCTCACGCACGTACGTAGATGGGTGGCACAGACGGGTTCTGAAAGTGCTTTATAACATTGAATCCACACCGGTCCACCCATCGACGGGGTCCGGTGGTTTTGAGGATTTACCCAGGTTCCAAGTGGGTGCCTGGCTTTGCTGGGCGTGAGTAATAGGAAATGGCAACCATCGCCATCCACAGATAAGTACTTTGCTGATTACCCGGGGTTTAGAGTCTAACGTCAGCATGTTTCTTTTTCCAGGGTGTGGCTACTAGCCACCACCCCCCTCCCGAGACCCATGGTGTGATTATTTATCACTCCTCACGTAAGGATTTAATTTTTCCAATTGTGTGGTGCATTTCACTAGCAAAATAGCACCAGAGTGCTCCCTAGAAAATCTCATAGCGTTTTGTTCACAATGACGCACCGATACCATTAACGCCCTAGTAGGCGTGCAGGTGATATAGCGCTACATATTGCTTCAAAATAAAAAGGTACCTTCACATTACGAGTGGATTCAGTCACTATGGTAATGTGAGAGATATGTGCACCCCCTCCCATTTCTCTTTATTCACAATTAAGCACAGTAAACTTTAAAATGCAAAGTTACAGTGCACTCCAAAAGAGCACGTTTGTATGATGGGATTGAACAAAGCGAACACATTGCCATATTATTACCAATTATTTTTCTGTGTGTGTTTGTCTGTGTCTTTTCTTCCCATTTCAGATACACGTTGGGTTCCATCATTCCCACGGTAACAGCAGGTTAAAATCCTTTCTTCTGTTTTTTCACATACATGACCTCCAGGTTAGATTGAGCCTTAGCGCGCTCATACCGCCGGGGTCTACACTATTGGTCCTGAAGAATGCCCAGCTAATGGCAAGAAAGTGGCAGAAACATGTCGACCACACGTAGTGAGGCATAGCTGATCAATCTATCCAGCTTAAACATCACTCACTCAGTTTTTATCCGTGGCTGGTTGGCCATGAATAAAATTATTTTTGGACACAACCACGTCACTTTTAAACTCACATCACAATCACTTGCACTTGTCATCCAGACACAAAACATTTTTGAACCAGCTCCAGCAGTAATTCTGGCGTTGCAGCACACCGGGAGGTATTCGACCTCCCTGGTGAGGGCCCTATGATGAAGCATGTCACTAACTAGGTTGGTGAGTGAGGGCTTTTTAAAGAATCACATCTGATTCTTCTTCCCAGCTCTTCTTGAAAGTGGATACACTCTTTTGTTGTTGTGCATACTGATCAGGGGGATCAAGAGTGTCCCTTATACTCCCTCACTCTCTTGTTGTTTTTTGGTAGTTAGCAGTGCACAGCTGTGAGAGCCATGTGGAGGTCTTACAATTAAAGACCCCAGTCTATTCCTTTTACCCCTCTTTACCCCCGTTACCATTCACACACAATGGAGAACTTGGGTCTCTCCTACACCAATGCTGAGGTGGATGCCATTTTGGCGGTTCCATCCATGTTTGCAGATGCAACAATCTCACAAGCAATCTCTCACACCAGCGAATGGGAGAAGCTGTCAGAGCAGAAACGGAATAGGATTAGGACAATCCTACATGGGACAATACTTACCGAATATCTCCGCACTAATACAGCACCCAGAGGCCTTCTGGTTACAAATGTGCCACGCATTTTTCTGGAGGACGCAACATTCAGAAAAGAGTGGGCGATGATCGCGTGGCATTGCACACGCGACTGGCTAGTGCATATCATCAAGACAGCCATGAGGCTATCAGAAGCCTTACTGATAGAAATTCAACAGACTGAAAACCATTTCAAAACGACACTGACAGGATTTAAGAAAAAACTTGATGAAATAAACAAAGAACTTGTTGAGTATAAGGACGGTCTGACACAATCTAAAGTGACCAAATTTCAGAAAGATTTAAAAAGGTTCGCTTTTAATAAAGTTTATCCTTATGCCGATCCGGCCTTTACACCATCCTCTAGAGATAATGCCAGTTCAGACCCCTCTGACGATAGTGCATCCACGACCAGTGGATCTAGTAATGGGAGTTTTAGACAGAGACAAAGGGGTGGCGCAAGGGGCACACCTAGACAAAACTATTCACAACCCATGTGGCAACCCTTCCCTACAGGGCCAGGCATGCACCCTATGCATTTTCAACAACCACCTTTTCCAGTAATGGGCTGGAACCCGGGCTATATTCAAGCACCACCATTCCACTCAAACTCCTATCGCCCTCCTTTTTTAGAGAGGGGGCGCAGAGGCAGAGGCAGAAGGAGAGGGCAAAATCAGGTCAGGTGGGAGCAGAAAGACCAGGTGGGCAACCACACCCGCAGCAAATCCCAGGACCAACAGGCCGGCACAAGTGCCAGGAGAGTCTAATTACCAATCTCTCGGATGTAGCACTGACCCCAGTGGAGAAACAGGTCCTAGAAAAAGGCGTGGGTTTTGTTCCTACTGCACGTCTTGACAAGTTCAAATTACATTGTGAGCTAGCGGAATTTTTCAGAAAGCTCAAACTGAAAGCCTATTTTGAGGGCAGAGGAACCAATGAAACCCAGGAACAGACACTAAATACAGGACTCAGGTTAAAATCAACCTTCACCCCACCCCCATACGGGGTCCTTGCGGAGATTGTGGCCTTTGAACAGGCTGTCTTTCACGAAATTGAGACATTTGAGGAGTCTAAGAAATTCAAGAATCTCAACACCAATGAGTACCAAGCTCTTCAGGACTTGCAATCAAATACAGCGATCACCATCAAACCAGCGGACAAGGGTGGCGGAGTTGTAATTCAGAACACAGTGGACTATGAGCGGGAATGCCTACTCCTCTTGAGCGACACGAAGAATTACACCCCCCTTACTACGGACCCTGCTGCCGAATTGAAGACACAGATCACTAACATGGTCAAAGAGGCGGAAGAGCTTGGCCACATTACTAAACATGAAGCTGCCTTCCTCACAGAAGGAGGCAGCGTTATACCCTATTTCTACACACTGCCAAAAACACATAAAAACAGGCTGCCTCCACCCGGACGCCCCATCGTTTCGGGGATTAGCTCTTTACTTGAGCCATTGTCACGATTTTGTGACTTTTTCCTCAAACCGTTGATACAACAGATGCCCACATACCTGAAAGACACCAAAAGCCTCGTGCATCTTCTGAAGGAAGTGTCCATTAATGATGCCACGACCATACTAGTGACCCTCAATATAGAGAGTCTTTACACCAGCATCCCTCATGATGATACGATCAGGGTTTTAGGAGAGGCTTTGGATGCAACAACGTGGGAACACCAAACTCCAAAGAGTTCATTCTGGAGTGTGCTTCTTTAGCGCTCAAAGCGAAATTTCTTTGAATACAAAGGCAACCTGTTCCTTCAGTCCACCGGTACTTCGATGGGCAGCACTTTTGCCCCGAGCGTGGCAGGATTATATGTCTACGACTTTGAGCGCAGATTCATCTTACCTGCAGATAATCCTTATGCCTCTTCCATTGCCTTTTGGAAGAGATATATTGATGAGCGTCCTCATGATATGGAATGGTCCGGTAAACATCCTCATCGAGTTCCTAACTTGGATTAACACCCTTGACCAGCACCTTAAATTTACCCACACCTATGACAATCAGGAGGTGGTGTTCCTGGACGTGGTCATCATCAAAAAAGCAGAAGGTGGCCTGATGACCAAAACACACTATAAGCCCACTGCAAAGAACAATTTACTGGAATTCTCCAGTTTCCACCCAAGGCCCCTCAGGGAAAATCTACCATACGGCCAATATCTTCGCTTAAGAAGAAATTGCAGTGAACTGCCGGATTTCCGAAAACAGTCAGCTGATCTCACTGACAGACTGAAAAACCGAGGCTACCCAGAGAGTATACTAAATAAGAGCTATAAAAGAGCCCGCAATCAACCTCGGGAGGCTCTCTTAGAAGAGACCCATAGAGAGACTAAGGAAATTCCCTTAACCTGTGTAACCACCTATAGCACAGCATCCACGACAGTGAAGAAGGCTATTAATAAACACTGGAGGATTATCACTAGCAGTAACAGGAAATGGGAGAAACCCCTTTTTTCATTTAGAAAAGGACGAAGCCTTAAAGACTCATTAGTACACACACGACCAAGAAGTCAAGTACCAACTGACACCATGTCTATAACAGAAGCATGGGGCCTACCCAAAGTAGTGGGACACTATCCCTGTACCAATTGCAGTGCTATGCTTAGCGTGAAAGAGGAGGGCAATGGCTGTTGCGGTGGGTGTTCCACCGCGAAACCCATTGCTTCTGACGCTGCCTCCTATTTACAAGGGAAGCGTAAATAGGAGGCAGCGCCAGAATTAAGACCAGGGGTAACCTGGTCTTAACCTAGCGAAGCGAGGAGAAATGTTTGATTTCTCCTCGTTTTTGCTGTTTTCATGTGTGCTGCTTTGTGCAGCACACATGAAAACAGCAAAAGGCCAATGATTGTTTATGTACAGGAAGGTCCCCCTTCCTGCACATAAACAATCATTTTAAAAAAATGCAGTTTTTGCAACTTCTGTGTGTGCTGCATTAGGCAACATACATAGAAGTTACAAAACGGCATTTCAAGATTGTTTATGTGCAGGAAGGGGGACCTTCCTGTACATAAGCAATCTTCCCCTGCATGCAGATACTGCATAACACAAGATGGCCGCAGAGAAGTAGCACTAACACCGGAGCTCCTGGGGACTGGGATCACCGATGTAGTGTAAATCCCTGCTAACCCCCCCCCCATCTCCCTCCAAGTGATTGAAGACTCACCAGATCTTTCTCCCGAAGCGGGCAAGCCTGAATCTCGCTCCAACTCCAAGTAGTGAAGAAACGAGGATCTGCGACCTGACACCTTGAAGACGGCAACGGATGCCTGGAAGGTGATTGACGATCTGCAGACCTCGCTTGATTCAAGGACACACCGTGTTGGACCCGTGAGAGTACCTTGGGCACAGGGCCTTGGACCTTTGGCTCTAGTCGCGCTTGCACTGGAAGACGACAGAGTGAATCGTAGGCTGGGGACGAGCTCCGCACCGGAGCCGCTACTGCCTGATCTCAAAATGGCCACCCCCGTCGCGGAATCTGCACAGGTAACCCAGCAGCTTTCACAATGATCTAATCGCGCTACCATATCACGCTACGCCTGTCCCGCCGGTTGCAGTCTAGTAGTGATGAGGGCCCCACAACACTGAAACTAATCCACGAGATCCAGTCGGTACCACCAGTGCCTGACCCCATGATGGCCGCTCCTGTCCGAGAACTCTGCATAGCGATCCAACTTCTCTGATGACTCATCAGCACAGCAAAAGAAGGGTCTACGCTGCTGCAACACCCCCATTCCGACCAGCCGGTCTCAGCTAATGAAAAGATAAGGGCTCAGTATCTCTCTGTTTACCGGATCCACAGACCTTGTGCCCACTGGGCCTGACCCCAAGATGGCCACAAAGTACTAACCCGGCTCTAAATCTACAAGGCGTTCCAATTGCGCAGGTGTCCCATCAGCACGGTAAAAGAAGTGCCTACGCTGCCGCAACACTAGCATCCCGATCCGCTGGCCAAAACTAAGAAGCGACGAGGGCCCTGTAACAGAGTGATTACCGCCTCCCCTAGCTCTGTGTCCATAAGGCCTGACCCCAAGATGGCCGCTAATAACTAACCCTTGGTATATGGCACCAGGGATTCCCTCTGGACACATGATAGACCCTACTATCAAAGACTCACAACTGAATTAAATAATCAACTGTCTTGGAGAGAACGCATTTACCACAAGCGCTACCACACACCGCTCACCCTAGATGTATAACACCATGGCCTGACCCCAAGATGGCCGCCAAGTGATAACCCGAAGATAAATACACCTAGGTTCCGTCCAGGACCCACGAGACTCCCTCCAGTCCAGGACCCAGGACCCAAGCTTGAACCCAACAGGATCCGAAAGCCCACTATAAACCTGGCCCTGTCCGGGACTACACACGGCTGACGCCTCCCCGCTGTTGTGCACCTTCAACCTAAAAATAAAGACGCACAACGAGCGTCCCAGGCAACAACCACCAAGGAGGCACAGACCAGTCGATAACGGACTCCTCGGATGCCTGACCCCAAAATGGCGGCTCCGTGAAGGCTTTACCCCCTGATCTGCATTTTCAGGAAGCTAAGGGGACGTACAGCTGTTAAACCCTACCTCCACGAGTCATCTCAAGGAGACAATTTTTTTTTTTTACTCACCCCAGATGAACCGTGTAAACTCTCCAAACGTCCAAGACACCCTATCAGATTCACGGTCCCCCCCTCTTAGAACCCCAACAATGTCAACGGGCACCCCAATTCCCTCCAACCACCTCACATCGACTTACGTGAAACCCCACGGCGCGAACTCCTTCGTTATTAGTCTACCCCCCAACCTCTCTCTTAAAGCGAGAAAAAACTTCAAAAATAGACTGATTAGACAGCATCCAGAAACACTATTCGCGGACACATACCACTGCTCCTCCAAAGGGCAGATCAAGATGGATTTCATCTTCCACACTGAAAGACACGATAACTGGATCGCCACTTTCAGAACGCAACTTTACATCTCTAAAACCACGACTACTCCGCATGAGTTGCAAACTAACGATCTCTCTCCTAACCGCTCGTCAAGGGGCGGGAACACGTCTGTGACCATCTACACTAACGGCAAAGTCCTGATACAGGCAAACAATGAGAACCTAGAGGGCTTCGACTCCCTCTTCCCCACACTTCGAACTGCTCTCCTTCACTCGCTCCGTCCTTCCCCGACCCATCTCTCACCCCGGGACAACATGCCCCAACAGGTAAGCAATCAAGCATCATCTCGCCCAACGCCACCACCTCCCTCCCCCTCCGAGTCACCTCCCACTCCTTCCCCCCCATGAATCGTGATCTCCAACTCCCAGAGGCACGCCAAACGCAACCTCCTCCTAGGATCCACCCTCTTCAACAGCATGATCCTGCCCCGCCGACACTGACCACTAACCACCCTACCACTCCCGCAGACCTCTGGAGGACGAAAACACGACATGACCCAATGCATCCCCTACCCAGGGTCCCAAACAGAGGTAACATGGTTTACACAAGGAGCAACAGGCAACATTACTTAGCCACTACCTTCACCTCACAGGGTGACCCTACCAAAGATTCCCTCACCCCGACCACGTTAACATGGCGCTGCGTCTAGCTTCTCTAGAAAGCCAGCTAGAAATGATATTCCGGGGCCTGAGCGAAATCCTCACCAACCTCGATACGACCCGAAAGCCCCAGCAATCCCCTCCCAGGGCGCCCACTCCGTCCAGCTCCAACCACCCTAAACGCCCCACCGGACCCTTAGTGACCCCCCTGATACGGATTCAGAGACCCTCAAGATCGGACGCTGTGATCCCGCCACAGAAACCCGCAGGAATCAAAGCCCCAGCGCCCAGGTTACAGAGACTCACAAAAACTGACACTGAGATCCTGACATCAAGACCCACAAGAACCAAAGCCGCAATGTCCTTTGAAGAAGCGGCCGATCTAGCCTCATCATACTGATGGAGCAAGGACTCACAATGAGACTTGCTTGTAAGCAATCCTCTCACAGTATTAATTAATTAAACTTTGTAATGTCTTTATTAACAAATGCATACACAACACCATATCCGAGAGAAGCTTGCCTATGTGTTTAAAATTAATAAGTAATCCTTGTCTAATCCAAAATGGCCGCTAAAGCGCAGGAACTCAACTGCGCATGTGTCAACCATATCACGTGGTATGACGTCTTTCTTTGCTTGGAAGGAATCTTTGCTTCTGCGCATTGTGTGCTAAAATGGCTGCTTGGTGTTCTCACATGCTAAAGCTTACGCACTTGCTGCAATTAATAATATGGTATTTCTAATGCAACTAATGCGGGATAGATTTTTAATTAAATGGGAATAGAGTAGAAGTAGGGGGTGTACAGGGAAAACATTTATTTTTTTGATTTTAATATGTTGCTTCTTTGATTTCCTATTAGTTCGTAAATTGGGCCTGGGTTAACTGAACAGCAGCACAAGAGCTATGGAATGTGCGCATGCGCTCTGAAGTAACAAGACAAGGCGATGAAGTCAACTTGGAAGATATCCAAGGCCACGACCCGTTGGTCAACTCCACTGTGCCTCTGAGATGTTCCCTCAATTGTAACAATGTATATACATTTTGTATTAAAGTTTGTCGTGAGACGAGTGGGAAATAAAGCAAATGTATTAATTGTGAGGGGCGGTATTTTAAAACAATGGGCTTAAAGAAATTGAACTAAATTGTCATGATGTGAGGATCAACCCCCTGTCCCTGAACAATCAGAAGTAGTGGGCCCATAATTTTGAAACATTAATGGGAGGTACCTGGGTGTAGAAGGGTATAATAGAAATAGAATTAGCTAATTAGTTAGCATTAGGGCGCACAGGAGCCAAGCACAAGATCAGGCTTTGGTGCTCAACGAGCTGATCGATTGCAGACTGAATCGCTGTCCAGAGAGGTCCTGAGGCGGGGGCGGCGGATTCCATTAGAAAGAAGACACGGAAGAATCGAGGAGGAACGAAGTGACAGAGAGGGGAACGACGCAGGCGTCATTGGTAGAGAGGTCACCTATCCTGTTCTGAACCTGGTCCGGAGGTCTTTGGTCTTCATCCTTCTTGGGACCCATCTTTCCAACTCCTTGGCCAAGGGGTTTGGTTCTCACACTCTTAGGTAACTATAAATGCAAACCTTTAGCTGTACTGCTGTCTCTATCTTCTTCTTTCTGAGGGACAGTCCATATGATTTAATAGGTCATTATTTAGTATGCTTCCTCCTTGATATACGATCAAGTAATATGTGATTTGTAATTTGCTCTGCTAAAGAATTTAGTTAAACATTTTAAAACTTCCTGAGTCAGTGATTATTTCAGATTTATGAATTGTTTTATATTTTCTCATTTTAAACTTCCCAATTATCAAAGGGTCCATCGGTAAGTCATTACTCTTCAATCAGAAAAGGTAATTGGTAGCAGGGATATTGATAAAGAGTACAACTGACCCACCAGCGGAAATTGCTAGCGTAGTATGAATGAATGGGCCCAGGTGAGTATTCGGTGTGTGAATGCTTGTTGCTAGTAACCCGCTGGATCAATACGACTCCCCTACTACCGCAATGTCCCTCGTTGAAATGGCCGATCTAGCCTCATCATATGACTCCCCTCCTACTGACTCCCCTAAATCCAAAATCCAAGTGATCACGGGTTTCAGAAGAGACCTTCCCCTCACGAAACCCCCTAGACCCCTGCCCTTCCTCACCACCTTACCTAGGGCCCCCCCCCCTAGAAAGAATCATAGCAAAAATGAGCTTTCCACCAACTGCATGCTCATTAACTGCAGATCTGCCTCTATGCATGCAACTGAACTAGCAGAAGCCATCCTCTCGCAGGACATAGACATTGCGTTCATCATGGTGACTTGGCTCAACGAACTCTCCTCACCCTGCTTAGATATGCTTGTGCCCCCAGGTTTTTCCATTATTAACAAAGACAGAAAAGGTCAACGAGGGGAGGTGTAGCTATCATTCATAAGGACAACATCGCCATCATGGAAATGGATTCTTGCAAGTACAGCACCTTTGAATGTCTTACCGCCAAGATCAAGACCAAGGATAATGGATCATTACTCTGCCACCTTCTCTATCACCCACCAGGCAACACCCCCGCATTTGGGGAACATCTGTCCGACCTGATTGCTCACTGCGCACTCAGGGACGCTAACAACCTAATTCTTGGTGACCTAAACCTCCGTTGGAATGAAGCGAACAACCCGTTAATTCAAACGCTATCCAATCTCCTCCGCGACAACAACTTAGCACAACACTGCTCGGAGGAAACGCACGACAAAGGAGCAACCTTGGATGCCATATTCGCTCAACGAGACGCAATTACGATCGACCACATACTCCCCGTGGACTGGTCAGACCATCACATGATCCTATTCCACATTAACCAAAAAATGCTTCCTCTGCCACCCGCGCAAGACCCCCCCCAAATGGGCTAGAAACCTCAACCGGATTCCCATGGCCGCCCTAGAAGAAAGGATAAGCTTGCTCCTTCCCAGCGCCAACGACCACCTCACCACAACCGAACTCACCTCACTCTATAACTCAAACTTGGTGGCCATGCTTGATCAACTAGCCCCCCTGAAGCTAAAAAAAAGCCGGGCCACTCCGTCCAGATCATGGTTCAACACTGACATCAGCTCCGAAAGGAGACAACTAAGAGCCACAGAAAGACGCTGGAGGAATAATCCTACTACCACCCTCCGCGAACAACTCAAAACAGTTTGCAGGAAGTACAACAATCACATCAAGAACAAAAAATCCTCGTTCTTCCGCTCCACGCTGGACAGCGCAAAAAACAGACCCAAAGAGCTCTACAACATCATCAGGCAACAAACCTCCAAGCCCGCTACTTCCTCAATACAGGCATCCAAAGAACTTTGCGACAATTTCGCCAACTTCTTTAATGACAAGATCACTAAAATTGAACTCTCACTAGACACCAACAACACCCCCCCCCCACAAAGAGCAGCACGTCTGGGGCGGATGTCATCGCCCCCGTTCCCTCCACCATACCCTGGCTAATCTTCCGCCCCATTCAGGAAACTGACATAATCAACCTCATCTCTTCTTCCAAACCCTCATCTCATGTCCTAGACCTATTCCTCCCCAACTGACTAAAAAGCTGAAGCTCTCCCTTGCACCGCTCTGGTGCACGATCATAAACAGCTCCTTGAAAAACGGAGTCGTTCCAGATTGCCTTAAAGTAGGACAAGTCACGCCTTTGCTGAAAAAACCTGGCCTTGACATAGAGGATTTAAATAACTTTAGACCTGTCTCTAACCTTCCTCTTCTGTCCAAAATCCTAGAAAAATGCGTACTACAACAACTAACCCAACACTTGGACAACATCAACCTCCTTGACCTCCATCAGTCTGGCTTCAGAAAAGGCTGCAGCACGGAAACCGCGATCCTCAACATCATCGACGATATCCACAAATCACTCGACTCAGACCAATACTGCCTCCTCATTCTCCTTGACCTATCGGCAGCATTCGACATGGTAGACCACAAAGTTCTCATCAAGGCTCTCCAAGAAAGAGCCGGACTTGGCGAGGTGGTCCTCCAATGGTTTTCTTCTTTCCTACACAATCGCACCCAAAAAATCAAAATCAAAAACTTTACGTCCGACATTCATCCAGTCAACAAGGGAGTCCCTTAAGGTTCAGTGCTCTCCCCGCAACTTTTCAACATTTACATGGAACCTCTCACTAAACTACTCAAAAAAGCCAACATCCGCTTCCATCTTTATGCAGACGATACTCAGATCTACCTGGAAACCGCCTCCATCAGGGACATTCATCGACTCAATGACGTACTGAGAGATGTTCAACATTGGCTGTCAAGCAACCACCTCAAACTAAATCCCGACAAAACCGAAATACTCCTCCTCTCGAACAAAGAGGAGAACCCCCATATTGCTGAATGGCTAAAAGCTATCGATGCGCTCAACGGGAACCTCACCCTGGCCGACTCTGTCAAGTCACTAGGCATCACGCTAGACCCGAAACTGAACATGAACACTCACATCAAGAACTCAGCTAAGAGTGCATTCCTCAACCTAAAGCTACTGAACAAAATAAAACCCTTCATCCCGCCCAATGATCTCAAACAGGCCACCCAAACATTGGTATTGTCAAGACTGGACTATGGGAATGCAGTCCTCTCAGGAATAGCAAAATCACATCTTGCTCCCCTCAAAACAACACTTAACGCGGCAGCCAGAATGGTCACCGGAATCAAGAAATTCGATCACATTTCTCCTGCACTCAGAGAACTCAAGTGGCTCCCAGCTGAAATGAGGGCTAGTTTCAGAACAGCCTGCCTCACACACAAAGCCTTGCACACCGGCAAACCCGAATATCTGGCGGCTAAACTCAAAAAAGCCGGCCAGGCCAGGAACTTCAGAAGCTCAAATTCTCTTCTACTTATCCCGCTGAAAACGAGAAAACAAAAAACTGCGGCTCGATCCTTCGCCGGAAGCGCGCCTAAAATCGAGAACTCTATTCCCCCTCACATCAGAACTATCCCCTCCTCTGTAAAATTCAAGAGGCAACTCAAAACCTTGTTCCTCGACCACTCCCTAGGGAACCGATAGGAGCAGACGAAGCCCGGAAGCAGGCCCCCCGCACTGCTTCGACTCTAGTTCCGCAAGACCTCGAACCAGAACTCTCCGCCGCCGACCCTCACTATTATTGTTTACATGACTATCTGCACTGTTTCTGATGTAAAGCGCTCCGATACCCTCGGGTCAGGCCAGCGCTATATAAAACTATGGTGCAAGGGTGCCTGCGTTGGCGCTAAGCTGCTGAGCTTAGCGCCAGCGCAGGGGGAAATGCAAGGCTGCACCATATTCTTGTAAATATGGTGCAGCCCTGCGTTTCTGAAGTGGCGGAGCGTGTCGTTAAGCCAAGGAGGCTAACAAGATGCTCCGCCACTTCCCTTGTACATATGGCCCAGATTTTCAAAACATCACCCAATGCAGCACCACAGCCAAAAATGCTGCTCTGCGTGACAGGGAGGGAGCAGGAGAGCACCACATCTACAGAGATATGTCTCTCTCCTCCCCTCTTCCTAGCGCTGGTGCTGATTTCAGCTGCTGTGCACCAGGCACACACTTTAGCGCTGAGCCAGCGTGGCTAATATAACTTGCTCCTTAGGACACCAATCCATAAAAATACCTACACAACCTTTGTCATTTGAAACTTATGTCGGTGGGGCCCATGACACTGCATACATACATTCGTTCAATTTCTGGATTAAACACTAAGGAGCATGAGCTGCTGGACGAACGGGATACCTTGTTAAATTTGACAGAATAATAATCTATACATTATATACATTATCTTCGGATCCTGTCGGTTCTAAACATCAAGGTACTCCGCTATTCGGTCGATGGACCAACTAGTAGAATTAGTTGATGGTGATTAAGACCAGCTCAATCACAATTAAAACCTTTAACTTTTATTATTCATAAATCTATTAAGAACCACAGACTCATTTTAGAGTTAGAATATAATTTTATCTAAAATTCTTCAAGCAAATAAGTGAAATTCTTTATTATGCAAAACATTTAGAAATATCAATAAACATTTTAAGAAAGCTTTTCAGGAAAAGTGAGAATTTATGCATTACCCTCGGCCATGGGGCCATGACAAGAATGGTTCACCAAAGGAAGATGAACCGCAGATCACAGGATAGGACTCCCAAACTGACTGAATGTCCCGCTAACCTCCTCGGACGCACCTCCCGGGTAAATTCCCGCAACGATCTCGTTCCTTCCCCAGTCAAAGTTCAAAGTCCAAAATGACAGAGTCTCTCGCAGCATCAAGGTGGAAAATGAAAAACAAAGAAGCGCCTTACAACGTAAGAGCAGACTCTCTTATACCCTATTCTCTGGCTCACTACACATAAAAGTTGCAATCCTTAGGGGCAAGAATCACGCTAATTGGTCCATTGGAGGGGTGGTGATGGTCACCTCATCGTCCTCCTTGTTCAAACTGGTTTGGGCACAATAAAGCACACAATAAGTCTCATGATCGTAAGGTCAAAAGTAGTCCAATTTGTTAATCCATTTTGTAACGATCTTTGATGGTCACACATTAGTTCATCCATTGTCACTCGGCTCTTTCCCATCCGTTCCCAGGAATATATGCTGACTACTTGGCACACTCCTTGTTGCAGGTCAGATTGGCCTTGACATCTCTCACTCCGGGCACAGGCCGCATACACGTGACTGGAGCTTTCATTCTGCGTCTGCGCAGGGGCCATCTTGTTCAATGCGCGCGATCTCGTCCTTACCAGCGGCCATTTTAGAAGCACGGCCTAGCAGGCCCGAATGAAACTAATATAAAACAAACACAAAAGAAATTAAAATATGGAAAATAAGCCTTTCTGTTTACCACCCGCCATTCTAAAGACCTGTGTTAAATATTACCTAGCAGAAGCGACATTTAAAGCCATTTTACTTACCATCTGCATTCTTTGCCACAATACAATTCTATTACGCAACACAAATCATGCAATTCACTCTAATTACTATGCAAATCACAATACTAACGTTAATTAACTTCACATTTGTAAATAAATTCGATTTTGCAACATTTCAGCATATTGCCCACGTGTAGTGTCTACTAAAAAGGTGTATTTGTTGGTTAATTCATGCATTTCAAATGGTTAGTATCATTAATCATTATGAGGTCATTAACTTCCAAGGGGGTACAAAATTATTTCGTTTCCCCTGCTCCATCAATTCCCCCTTTGGTGATTTTTAACATCACCACAAAAACCTATCCTTACAAATTTATCAGGTAAATGTTTCTTGTCCATTTGCATTTGTTAATTTAGACAATCGTGTTCTTTTCATCTTGACTTTTAGACCTTTTGTACATGTTCTCTTTAAACTCTTCCAATTCGATCTCTCCCATCTCCCGTTCTCTTCTTTATTTTTCTCATTTTCTCTTTTTACTTTATTTTGTCTTTTTCTTCTTTTAGCACACACATATGCTAATCTCAATAATAGCATTATTACTATTTCTACAGTCACTGGAATTAGTATTTTCCCAATAAGAGAACTACCTATTTCGGTGAACCATTTCTTCATTGAGGAAAAACTCTTACTTGGGGGCATATTATCAAGAACGGAGTTAAAATTATCTCCGCTTTAGCGGCAGGAAACTGCCGCTAAAGCGGCGATAATGGGCTTGATAATATGGCCTTGTGAATTCAATAGAAGCCTATGTTCTGGTGTCAACATGGGCTTCTATTGAGATTCTCAAGAGCATATTATCAAGCCCATTATCGCCGCTTTAGCGGCAGTTTCCTGCCACTAAAGCGGAGATAATTTTAACTCCGTTCTTGATAATATGCCCCCAAGTCTCTCCCAAACACCTTCAACCTCCAGTGGGGCAATTTCTTTATGCAAATCAGTAATGTTCTTTATATACTTCTGTATATTCTCACTTTTGTCTGGAATGTAAGTGCAACAATGTTGTACCTGCAGCATTCCACAGACTCCACCCTCTTTTGCCAAAAGAATGTCAAGGGCAAGTCGATTTTGCATTACCATAGCTCTCATGGCAACCATTTCGGTATTTACCATCAAAAACCCTCCAGCAGTATTCGTTGATAAACGATCTACTACTGTAGACAATTTCCGAATCTTGTATGCATTCAAAGATATACCCACTGCTGGTATCAATGCTCCAAAAATGTCACCTATTATTTCTGAGAAGCTTTCCCTCCTCCTACGGGTTAATAGTTTACCTATCTCGTGAATTCCTTTCGTTCCTCTTTCCACGTGAAAGATTTTTGGAAAGACCAGTCCTAGATAGCATGTTCCGTACCAATGGTCCGGCAATCTATAATAAGCTCTATTTCCGCAAATATAATAGATCCCTGGAAATACTGGATCTTTTCCTCCTTTAAATCCCCATCCCCCTGGAATTTTGTATGTATCTCGGCACTCACTAGAACCCACGAAATAGTTATCATATATAGTGTTATCTCTACCAATACACAATTTTCCCTGTTGGGGCCAATCTAGAACCATAGCTGCATTTGTTTCACCTTTGTCATAACTTCCCTCTTCAAACGCCCAAGGTGGGGTTTTTGTCTTTTCTCCTGCTGCCTTTCTTTGAAACTTAACCCTTCTGTCTTCTACCATGTCTAAGAAAACCTTTTCTTCTTTTCTTAACTCACAAGTAAGATTATGTCTAAATGCATAGTCTAATGTTAATTCTTTTGTTTCTAAGAAAAATTCTCCAAAAACCTTTGCAACTTTCACCTTATTTAACTCAGGGATTACGGGAACTTTAGCAAAAACAGCATCTGTGTCAGTATAATAATACTCTAATTTACCTGTTTTATAAAATAAGCTAGCTAAAACACTACAAGTTATTCCATACGTCAATGGAAGGTGATGATACGTCACACCTTCTGTTACAGACGCAGGTAACTGCATACCGACATAACAATCTCTCACATCCATTGTCTCCACATATTCGTACAAAAGTTTCGTGAAGACATTCTTGGAAAAATCAGTTATTGACTTATCCCTATGAAAATCAGTACTATCTATTAATGTTGCAGTGTTCTTTATGTTAGATTTCTTGTCACTACTCGTGTCATTCATTATTACAGATGTATTTTCTACAACTAATCTAAGTGGAATTATAATTGCTAAAATAAACCAAATAAGCATTAGTAAACCTGTACAATAAAAACACATCCTACACCATCTACGTAAAAACTCACATCTAGATCTTCTATTCTCAGTGTCTACCATGTTGAAATACTTGTCTAATTATATGTACAGAAATGTGTTTCCACACCTCAAATGAGGTAGTGTTGATTAAGATCAACTGCTTTCAGTGCACCTCTCGGTTTCTCAGAAATTTTTCTTTGACTTCATCAGTTTGTGTGTCTATTCCGGTTTTTCTTTCTTTGCCTTTCAGGTTTGGTGCAGTTCACTCTCACCCACTTGTTCACAGTCTTTGTCTGGGTTCGCGTGACTGCTATCCACTTCTTTAATATCAGTCAGTGCTATGTATAACCATTCAGGTGACTTGTATTTCAAGTTAGGTCTTTTCACTCTTTTTGGTCTCTGTAACTGTCTTTCACTGATTTTTCTTTGTCCTTTCTGACTTGTTATTTCATTTACTTGTTCTGCATTGTCTTTGTTCAATTTATTATTTTATATCTCAGTCTTTTAATTTCTTTGGGCCAATTGTCTCCTTTTCTTGGCCTTTTCAGTTCACTTTTTTTTCTTCTCGTTCTGCTCTCCAAGTTCTCTTTCTTGGTCCTATTCTTTGCTTTCTTTCTTCTTCACTTTCTTCAGATTCTGTCTCAGACCTTACTTCACTTCCTCTAACTTTGAACTTTATGATCTCAGTATCTTTGTCTGAATCCAAATCTTCTTGTGTTTCTTCTGCTTGTAATTCTGAGTCTAATCCTCCTCGTGTTTCTTCCGCAATTTCCCCAATCTCTCTATCTGAATCTAAATTTCCCTGTGTTTCTTCTGTTTGTAATTTTGAGTCTAAGCCTCCTCGTGTTTCTTCCACAACTTCCCCAATCTCTCTATCTGAATCTACATTTTCTTGAGTTACCTCTATAATTTCCGGAGGAATTTCCCCAAAGCTTGTACTTGGCTGTTCATTGTCACTGTTTATTAGTTCGGTTTTTCCTGTTTCAATATCAGTTCTTTTTCTTTCGGATTCTTCCTTTTGTCTGTCACTGGGTTCAGGTTGGTCTGTTTCAGATGCCGAACTGGTATCTGATATTTCCAGATGTCGACTTACAGGTCGAGCTTCAAGATCTGGAACTCTGATTGTCTCAGTTTCTTCTTCAGTTGTCAAACTGGTACCTGATTCTTCCAGATGTTGACTTACAGGTCGAGCTTCAAGATCTGGAAATCTGATTGTTTCAGTTTCTGCTTCAGATGCTGAACTGGTATCTGATATTTCCAGATGTCGACTTACAGGTCGAGCTTCAGGATCTGGAACTCTGATGGTATGACTGGCATGAACCCAATTTTTCACACCTGCACACTTTACAGCAGTTGTTGTCACCAGGATCACTTGACGTGGCTTATCCCAGCGTGGAACCAAGCAGTTTCTTCTTCTGTGGACTTTAATGCGGACCCAGTCTCCTGGACTCAAATCATGAGCTGGTTTTCTTTCAAGAGTGGTCGCATCCGGTCCAACCTGATGAAACACAGAATGCACCACATCAGCCAATCCTTTGAAATAGTCCAATACGAGATCATCAGTTATAGTCAGTAGTTTGTTGACAGGTACGTGTGCTTGTCTCATTGCTCGTCCCATGATTATTTCATGAGGACTCAGACCTGTTTTTCTCTCAGGTATGCTTCTGATGCTCATCAGCACCAATGGCAAGGCGTCGGGCCATTTGAGTCCAGTGGCTTGACACATTTTCCCTAACCTATTCTTTATTGTACCATTTACTTGCTCTACCACTCCAGAAGCCTCTGGTCTGTAAGCACAGTGCAGTTTTTGTTGAATTTCTAGTGCTCCACATATCAGTTGGATGATTTCATTCTGGAAATGCGTTCCTCTATCTGTTTCGACCGTTACTGGAAAGCCATATCTAGGAATGAATTCTCTCAGTAGGAGCTTAGCTACAGTAACTCCATCATTCCTTATTGTCGGATAGGCCTCCACCCAATGAGAAAACAAACAGACGACCACCAGGACATACCTCAATCTGTTACTTGGGGGCATTTCAATAAAATCTAGTTGCATTCTGGTAAAAGGACCTCCTTCGCGTCCTATTGTTCCCAAACTCACTACTGTCTTCCTTCCAGGATTTATCTGTTGACATATAAGACATCTTTGAGAAAGGCTTTCAGCTATAGCCCTAAATTTTGGGTTGTACCAGGTCTGTCTGAAAAGTCTGATCATGGCATCCCTACCAATTAATGCCTGTCCATGGTACATCCGTGCCATGTTAGAGATCATGCTATCAGGCATGACTGGTCTTTCATCCCTGTAAACCCAGACTTCATCTTCCTCTCTTTGTCTGCAACCTGCTTTAATCCATCCATCTTTTTCCTCATCATCTGCTTCTTCCTGCAATTGTTTTACCTCATCCCAGGTTTCAACTGTGTTAGTAAACAGCAAGGGACATGAAACATTCTCTTTTTCCCTTCTTCGATTCATTAAGGTCATTTTTCGGGCACAATATTGAGCTAATTCGTCAGCGAATTTGTTACCCACTGCAATATAATCTGTTCCGTTTTTGTGTGCAGCGCATTTTACCACTGCAATCTGTTTAGGCAGCTGTATCGCCTAAAGCAGCTTCTTCACAAATTCACCATTCCTAATAGGAGACCCTGCAGAAGTCAGGAATCCCCTCTGGGACCAGATCTGTCCGAAATCGTGGACCACTCCGAAGCCATACTGGCTATCCGTGATCACCGTAATTCGAAAATTCTTTCCCAGTTTGCACGCTCGAATCAGAGCAATCAGTTCAGCAACTTGGGCTGAACTTATTCCTCTCAAACAGGATGCTTCCATTATGGTTGCCACCGTACACACAGCATACGCAGCACTTAAGACTCCTTCACTTGTTCTCAGGCATGACCCGACCACAAACATCACATAATCTGACTCTTTTAGAGGTTCATCCCTGATATCAGGGCGAGGCTTTGTGCAAAATTCAAGCACATCCAAACACTTATGATCAACATCATCTTTGACTTCCACATTTACTTCATCTGGCAGTGAAGTTGAAGGATTCACACTCGTGCATCTTACAATGGTTACATTGTCTGCACCCAAGATCACTTTTTCGTACCTAGTCAGCCGACTATGTGTCATGAATTGAGTTTTTGTTCGGGTCAGAAGGATTTCAACGGAGTGTGGGACATATACTCTCAAAGGATATCCCATCACAATGCCTTCACTCTGTTCCAGACTCACACAAGTAGCAGCTACTGCTTTCAGACATCCAGGCAATGCCTTTGCTACCGGGTCTAAAACAGCTGAAAAATAGGCGATTGGTCGTTTCATTTTTCCATGCCTTTGCACTAATACTGAAAGTGCACATCCGTCTCTCTCGCTACAATACAGCTCAAATTATTTTTCATAATCAGGCATTCCCAATGCTGGTGCCTCACACAAACTTGTTTTCAGTTCCTCAAAAGCCTTCATTTCCTCCTCATCCAATTCAATCGGATCTCTAACATCCCTCTTTGTCAATCGCTGTAAAGGTTTTGCAATCAATGAAAATCCACTTATCCACTGTCGGCAATAACCAACCATTTAAAGGAACATTCTCACTTCTCTCTGTCATTGGGGCTCTCATTCCTTTGATAATCCTTATCCTTTCTGTTGTCACTTTTTGCATCCCTTTCTCAATCTTATGACCTAGGTACTGTACTTCTTGTTGACAAAATTGCAGTTTTGATGGGGACACCTTATGTCCTCCTTCTGCCAAATGATTCAATAAATTTTTCAGGCATTTTTAAATCTTCTAAGGATTTCTTTAGAATCTGATTAAAAATTGAAGGACTTTCTGTATACCCTTGAGGAATTCGGCACCATGGAAAAATACGCTCTCCGAACCGGAACGCAAATAATGGCTGGCTGTCAGGGTGCAATGGAATAGAAAAGAATGCATGGCACAAATCAATAACTGTGTACCATTCTGCATCATGTGGAAATTGGTACAGTATTACAGCAGGGTTTGGCACAATTGGGCAGCAAGGAATAACAATTTTGTTTACCTTCTTCAAATCTTGTACTATCCTATATGTTCCATTTGGCTTTTTCAATCCCATTAAAGGAGAATTACATGGGCTGCTCATTATTTCTCTCAAAATTCCTTGTTCAATCATCTTATTAACTACAAGTGTTATTCCTTCATTAATTTCTGGCGTTAATTTGTACTGCGGGGTATTTGGGTAATTTGTTCCTTCTCTTACAGTAATTTTTACAGGATCAACTCCTCTCATTAGTCCAATATCTTCGCCTGTGAAATCCCATACATCAGACCTGACTATTCCTTTCAATTCAATAGGGATTTTCTCCACATCAAACACAGGAAACATGTCATTCACTCCTGGTTCTAGTTCTGCCATTGTCATTTTATACAGAACATCCTCATCCGGTGTCTGGAAAGCAATACCATCTGGGGTACAGTAGATGGTACAATTCATTTTGCAAAGCAGATCGCGTCCTAATAAATTTACAGGACTGCAATCACACACCATAAAGCGATGCATCTCTTTGAATGGTCCGATTTCCACCTCTATTGGCTTTGTAAGAGGGGTTTTAATCTGCCTGTTCGAAACACCTACAACTTGGATATTTTCTCCTGAGAGAGGAAGGTTGGGAATTTCCACTGATCTAACAGTAGAACGGGTAGCACCAGTGTCCACAAGGAATGTAACATTTACACCATTCACTTTTCCATCCACAAATGAACCTGACTGATCTACCTCTAGAGTTGCACCAAGCACGCACTCCTCTTCCTCTCCTAGGCACCGTCATAGGTTTTCATCCCACTCATCTTCATCCTGCCGTAACCAATACTGCGAGACTGCAGCTGCGCGCGGCAATTTTGTTACCTGCTCTCCTCCGTAGAATCCTGCCTCTGCACTGTATCTCTGAGGATTTACACTCTTTGGAAGAGGTGGTTGCGGCACCTGACACTGTTGAGTAACTACCTGCGGCTGTTGCAGCTGTTGGTAACTCACCTCATTCTGCACCTGTGGATTCAATGATTGATTTTCTGCATTAACTTTCAGAGGAAATTTACACTCGTTTCTCCAGTGCCCTAATTTTCCGCAATTATGACATGGCCATTTCTTTTTAGCCTCTTCTATACTCATTTGATCTTTTCCCTTACCAATATTCGGTTTGGACTTAGTCTGTCCTGCATCACTAGACTGATTATTCATCTGAGCTTCTTGCTTTTCTGCAACCTTTACTTGTGCCCACATTGCCTTTTCCTTAAGTTTACGCTGTCTACATTCAATATCGTCACTACAATATTTTGCATACCTTAATACTTCATCTACTGTGCTATTCTGCCAACACAACATCTGCTGCTTAATAATTTCACTTATCTCAGGTCTCAAGCCATACACAAATCTATACACAAAATGACTCATGTCTTTTTCACTCAAATTCTCGTAACCACTATACTGTTTAAAAACCAACAATAATCTCTCGTAGTAGGCATGTACAGATTCCTTACTCTCCTGAGTTGTTCTATCAATCTTTACCCAGTCCGTTTCTTTTGGTGGGATTTTATTTTTCAGAAACGTGATTGCCTTTCATATTTTCTCATTACTTCTGAACCTGGGCCTCCTGTTTTTGCATCTCTAGGATATTCTTCCTTCGGCCAGTCAATTGTAATTTTACACTCTGTCCATAGATCTGCTGGTACAACGATCTCAAACAATCCATCCAAATCTTCCCACAGCACTTTTGAAACATTTACAAACCTTTCTACCTGTCTATACCATTCTACAGGTTTCTCTCTCAATCTTGGAAAGTCATTCGTAAATGACAATATATCTTGTCTGGACCATGGGACATGTACATAACTTCCTCCTGGAGTTTCTCTCATTGGACACTCCATTACTATCGGTTCTTTCTCTTTTACCGGAAAAGCCAATGAAGCTTTATCAGTTGTTCTCTCCTTTCTTCTTATCCACCTGCTTCTCCACTTGTCTACATCTCCCCATTTTTTCAGTAACACAATCAGTTCCTTTATCTGCGTTAACCGTCCTGAAGTGTTCAGATTTTCTATATCCTTTTCACTAAAATCTACACTGTACGGTTTCTGCAATCCTCTGATTTTTCCAAACTCTACTCCTAGTTCGTTCGCTGTCTCTTCCAATTTTTCATGCAAGTTCCTAGCTCTCCAAGTGACGCTTTTACACATAAACATCAATTCATCATCTTGATAGGATTTCAATCGATCTGTACCAATAGTTCCTAGAATCAATTCTTCCATGTCTATCTTTAATCTGACCACATCCAACAGTTGTGGTTCCGCATCCTTTTTCTGCAAGCTCCTCACCCAATCATTTAATTCCTCTGCAGTCGGACCCACAGGAGTTTTGTTTATTTCTGCACAACTTGTACTTCTCTCTGGGGTTTCAGTTGCTGACTCGGCTCCCATAGGAATTCTATTTATCTGACTCTCATTTATTGTCAAATTTACAGGCGGACTTGACCTAAAAGGACCAACAGAATCTTCTTTCTCTCTATTTTCTGAAATCATCTCTTCTCTTACTCTTTGCATACTGGAATTTAATGGGATTGTTAAGGAGTGTTCATCTATCCTTTGATTTTCAAATACTGGGTTTACTGGCCCTATAGTTACTGGCAGAGTCACGGCTTCCATATTCTTTGTCAGTTCTCTTATCTTTTCAGTCAACTCTCTTGTGGTTCTGGCTAATTCAGCTGTATTACCATTATCATGTTTCACAGTCTGTGGTGTTTCTAGTTTATTAAATGGACTATTTATTTCAGACATTTGTTCGGGACTTTGATTTATTACAGTCCTCATTGGCGGTGCATTTGGTGTCACCACCGCAGAATTCTGTTGATATGGAGGAGGTCTTCTATTTAAAATGTCCTCCAGCAACTCATCCTCTGTGTCGCTAACTCCATACCCATACCTCTCTGTTACTGCATGCTTCTTTTTCTCCGTACACTTTTTCCCTGAAAGTTCTTCAACTGTTCTGACAGGAAACAAACCATCCGTCATATTAGCATACCGCCATCGTCTCATCCTATCTTCATGATTCAATCCCCATACTCGTCCATGAACTAAACTATAACTCTTTGCACCTCTGTGTCTTTCCCTTTCATACATCTCATCTTCCCATTCACCTAAGGCTTCGAACTGTGTCGGTCTAGGTCTCGGTTCAAGTTTCATCATTTTTTCTCTCAAATTTCGGAGTACAGCTGTGCTAAACGAACCATTTTCTGGAAATGCCAATAATCCATCGCCTTGGGTATATTTCGCCCAATTTTCCAACCAAATGCAAGTGTGATAGCCATATTTCAACATCATATGAGATGCTGGCGTTTTCGGCGGAGGAAGTACTTCTCCTTCCCTAGTCACAACCTTCTTGTCTTTCTTGAAAAAGTTTTTAATCTTTGCAAACCATGACGGTTTCTCTCTACCATACTCATAATAAGCCATATTTTACTGTTCTTTTTCCCAAAACAAATGCACTCAATTCTTCACCACTCTGTTCTTTCTACTGCTCGGCTATTCGGACCTATCCCAGCGCGTCTCACACCAACGCACCAATACGAAAGCTTTACGTCACTCTCACACTAACCAGTACCAGCGCGTCTTCACACTGACGCACCAATCAGGAAGCTCTTCGCTCTTTCACAACTGGCCAATACCAGCGCGGTTTTTGTTGACGTCAGTTCTACTCCTGTTTCTACTGACCCCTCCTTTACAAAAATTATCGGCAGTTTTCTTAACTTTTCTTTTCAACTAAAATCGATTAGTTACAACGTAAAACACATTACCATTGTCTGTTTCTCTAAACAAAAGAGATAGTTTGTTCTAACTTACAAGAATACTGTTTCGTTCGATAAGTGTAGCACTTCCCTCTACCTTACCCTTCTCTCAAGCAAGAGGTAAACCCGTTTCTCTGGGGTTAAAACACATATGGAGACTATACTGCTCCTGAGAATTAAGGCCAAAGTTTCACAAGAAAACCTGTTGCTATTTCACTTAAATGCAATTCACACGTGAAATTTCCCTAACATAACACAGTCCTGTGTTATCACCAATTTGAAATCAGACAATGCACAATTCCGTGTGACTTCTCTTGCCACACGTGTCCACTTCCTACTTCCCGGAAGCTTCAAAATTTTGACTTACACATAACGTAATACAGACTCGACATAAAGTGTTAGACATGAAAAATCAATAAATCAATATTCAATAATCACCAAACTAGTCTATAGAAACCATAACTCTGCTACCAAGAAATCTGATCCAGCGCGGCTAATATAACTTGCTCCTTAGGACACCAATCCATAATAAATACCTTTGTCATTTGAAACTTATGTCGGTGGGGCCCATGACACCGCATACATACATTCGTTCAATTTCTGGATTAAACGCTAAGGAGCATGAGCTGCTGGATGAACGGGATACCTTGTTAAATTTGACAGAATAATAATCTATACATTATTTACATTATCTTCGGATCCTGTCGGTTCTAAACATCAAGGTACTCCGCTATTCGGTCGATGGACCAACTAGTAGAATTAGTTGATGGTGATTAAGACCAGCTCAATCACAATTAAAACCTTTAACTTTTATTATTCATAAATCTATTAAGATCCACAGACTCATTTTAGAGTTAGAATATAATTTTATCTAAAATTCTTCAAGCAAATAAGTGAAATTCTTTATTATGCAAAACATTTAGACATGTCAATAAACATTTTAAGAAAGCTTTTTAGGAAAAGTGAGAAATTATGCATTACCCTCGGCCAAGTGGCGATGACAAGAATGGTTCACCAAAGGAAGATGAACCGCAGATCACAGGATAGGACTCCCAAACTGACTGACTGGGCCACTAACCTCCTCGGACGCACCTCCCGGGTAAATTCCCGCAACGATCTCGTTCCTTCCCCAGTCAAAGTTCAAAGTCCAAAATGACAGAGTCTCTCGTAGCATCAAGGTGGAAAATGAAAAACAAAGAAGCACCTTACAACGTAACAGCAAACTCTCTTATACCCTATTCTCTGGCTCACTACACATAAAAGTTGCAATCCTTAGGGGCAAGAATCATGCTAATTGGTCCATTGGAGGGGTGGTGATGGTCACCTCATTGTCCTCCTTGTTCAAACTGGTTTGGGGACAATAAAGCACACAATAAGTCTCATGATCGTAAGGTCAAAAGTAGTCCAATTTGTTAATCCATTTTGTAACGATCTTTGATGGTCACACATTAGATCATCCATTGTCACTCGGCTCTTTCCCATCCGTTCCCGGGAATATATGCTGAATACTTGGCACACTCCTTGTTGCAGGTCAGATTGGCCTTGACATCTCTCACTCCGGGCACAGGCCGCATACACGTGACTGGAGCTTTCATTCTGCGTCTGCGCAGGGGCCATCTTGTTCAATGCACGCGATCTCGTCCTTACCAGCGGCCATTTTAGAAGCACGGCCCAGCAGGCCCGAATGAAACTAATATAAAACAAACACAAAATAAATTAAAATATGGAAAATAAGCCTTTCTGTTTACCACCCGCCATTCTAAAGACCCGTGTTAAATATTACCTAGCAGAAGCGACATTTAAAGCCATTTTACTTACCATCTGCATTCTTTGCCACAATACAATTCTATTACGCAACACAAATCATGCAATTCACTCTAATTACTACGCAAATCACAATATTAACGTTAATTAACTTCACATTTGTAAATAAATTAGATTTTGCAACATTTCAGCATATTGCCCACGTGTAGTGTCTACTAAAAAGGTGTATTTGTTGGTTAATTTATGCATTTCAAACGGTTAGTATCATTAATCATTATGAGGTCATTAACTTCCAAGGGGGTACAAAATTATTTTGTTTCCCCTGCTCCATCAGCGCCATAGCGCTAGGGTGCGTGCCTGAGTCTACCATAGGTTTTGTACAGGAAGGGTGCCCTTCCTGTACAAAATACTATGACTAGACAAGTTTAAACACATTTCCTACTTTGTATGTGTGCTGCACAGTGCAGCACGCATGCAAAGTCAGAAAGAAAGGAGAAATAGAAACATTTCTCCTTTTTATGCCTCCTTTGAAATGGCGTTAACTTTTGGCACTAAACCCTGTCTACTATTGTTTGTAGATAGGGTTTTGCGTCAATAGGCATGAGTGGTTGCATGTAAACGCCCACGTACCACCCATGTAATGCCCCCTTGGCGCTAAGTAACATAAATCAGTGCTTGGAGCTGTTTTGCGTTAATTTTAGGGTACTTTCCAGCTCAAAACAAGCTTTCCACTGGAAAGGAAATTAGGAAAAAACATTTTGTGCTGGTTAGCATCACTTTTGTGATGTTAGCCCAGCGCAAAATCTTTGTAAATCTACCCCCAAGTATGATGAGACTTGCAGTTTCACTAGCTCCGTTATAAGTATGGACCGAGATGTCTCAGCAGGAATAGGGCTGTTAGCTGAAATTCTAGGACTAAGGTAAAAGTCACCGTCATGGCCAGGAAACCAATGACTAGGCCTGAGCGGAATTTCAATTACATCAGAGTAATCGGAGTAATTTCAATAATTACACCCGCGCATGTAGTTAAAAGTAATTTGGTTTAAAAAAATCCCATCATAAGAGCACATTTTGCAGGTGAGAGCGGCTGTTCACGCTGCTGTGTATGGTCTGAGCATTTAGGGCTATTTTTTTAGCGCAAAATACATTCTCACATCCATTTTGGATGCGAGGTTGCATCTTACGCAATTAAACTAGTGCTAAATGCTCGAAGTAAGTTGGGGGATAATCCTACCCCAAGTGCACATTTAGCAAGCACAAGTGACTTCTCACACTGGCTAGTCATGTTCTATTGCATTTAGTGCTATTTCTGATTGTGTAATGCATCCTTGCATCCATTTTGGATGAGTGAGGCCATTTTTTGTGCCCCGAAAATAGCGCCCACTCGCATAATTAAGAGTAATTTGGGGAACAAAATCCTACCACAAGAGCACATTTAGCGAGCTTGAGAGTTTGGGGGATAAAACACAGCCACACTACAGCCTGGATAAGAAAAAGCAATAGAGACAAAGAAGATGGTAGCGACATAGAAGGCACAAGAAAAGACAGATTGCGCAGCCGGTCTCTGCACAATTGTGAATATCTGCATTTGTATGCACTAGTGCATTAAAGCTAGGCTTATTTGCTGTGTCAACCCTTGTTTTTTCGGATAAACAAAAAATAAAGCTGAACTGCTTCTTTAGCACTGTTTGTGGTCAGTAAAAGTCGTGATGCAGTTCGTTGCAAGTGCTAGCTCGAGCTCGAAGAAGAAGGAAACACGCAACAAGAGTTCATAGGAGGATAAGCAGATGCACTTCAGAAGTGTACAACAAATTATCACATCTATTTCTTGCCCTTTCCTCAAACTCCAATTAAATAATGCTCTAGAGATGACCGCATAATGCATATAAATAATTTATAACTCACTATGTGCATCACTGCAATTAAATAACGTAGACATGAGAGAAAATAAATCATAGTTTAACAACATTAATAATGTCTAATGAATCTATAAGTTCGCCAACTTTTTTTGGCCAGTTTATCACTCATCGCATCTTTGTCAAGACTGTTCTGATACGGTTATAGAATGCGATATAAAGATAAGGCATCACATATAAGCGTAACCAGATAAATCCCAAACACAAGGACACGACTTTGCCAGTCCTGTGGTTTTCTTTTGCAAATAATTATTTTCAGGTGTGCCAGTCAAAAGAAACCAAACCGAGACTCTTTACATCATTTTAACTATTAACCCTGGACTGAAGAAGGGTTTCTCAGTTGTAGTGTATCGTGTGACACACTTAGATCCTGATGTCGTAGGTAATAAAAAGAGAGAGAATGGGAAAGCTATGCTCAGACAGTGGCGGCTGGTATTTGAAGGCGGTGGGGGTGCGGGTCGGATGGGCAGGAGGTGGGAATGAAATAAAAAATAAAAAATACAGACTTACCAGTCTGCCAATGTCGCCTGCCTTCGCCGCCGCCTTCTCTTGGGCCTCTTCCCCGCTTCCAGGGCAGGAAGCAGGATGGGCCCGGCTCCCAGCCTCCCCATAGCAAATCACAACGCTGCAATGCAGCTTTGTGATTGATTTGAGCTTCCGTGGATCGGCCATCAGCCAGAGAATGGGAGACTGGGCATGTTATCCATGCAGGCTGTAATGCAGCCTGCATGGAGAACATGCAAAGTGTGCATGAATGTTTGGCCAGCCCCAGAGGGCCAGCCAAACAATCATGTGCACTTTAGGGAGTGCAAATCACTCCTCCCTCCCATGCTCTGTCAGCAGTGCAGCCTCACCCCATCCCGCCCTCAAAGCTGCCATAACAAGGAAAAAATAAAAGGATAATAACTTAGAGTTCTTATCCTTTTATTTTTCCTTCAGTGACACTGCTTAAAAACAGTGGGGCGACGCGCCACCACTGCGCTCAGACGCCTCCCACATGAATCCTCAAGTAAGTGTGGGCCTCAGCAGTAGTCAAAGTGGGCGGGATCGGAGGGGCACGGCGTGCCCATACTTTTTTGATTTAAGGAAAACAGTTCACCTACTTTCTATGAAAATAATACCGTCCAGGGACGGTTAACGGACAGCTGAAATGTAAGGCAGGGAGTCCCCTGTGCTGTGAACCCACGGATAGTGCAGACATCTAAACAATTCTTCTTGCCAGGGAGCCTGCTTCCCTGAAAGAAATGTAAATGTGCACAACGGGCCAATCTGCAAATGTAAAGGGAGCTCATGAGCCGGTATTGGCTTTGATTGATGGCATCACTTGACGCTTCCAGATGTATTCTTTTTAAGTGGTATTGGAAGGGAGTTACCAGCTGAGCTGTGAAGTGTGTGCTTTCCAAAGAGGCGCTGTGTTAACCCCTAACTATTCTCCACTGCTCCAACCAGGATTCAATTCCGTGGCTCTCTGGTTACAGACACAGACCTCTGCAGTGCATTAACTAATAGAGGTTCATAAAGTAGGACAGTGCATTTCCCACTGGTTAAGTTAACTTGCATTAATTTTACATTTAAGCTGTGCATTATTTTATATGTTGTTACCTGAGGTGAAAGACCGACCAACCAATGCATGAAGGCTTGCACAGAAGGACATACAGCTGCACTGGCAGTGCACAACTGAGAACACCAAAAACACCAATGTGGCTCCCAGTTAGTTACATGCTGTGAGTGTGGAGAAGCCCCACAACTATGTAAGAAGAAGTGAGTGTGTGCTTATCGAATGCCGTTAACTGCATGCACTACAAGACTGTCTGCTTCCTGTACACCACTGAACACATGAGTGTGCAACAAATTGTCTGTGCTGTAGGCTCCTTCACATGCACCAACCTCACAAGAATTAAAAGTCCCCTGTACCGGCCAGATGGATCAAGATAAAGCTAATTCTGCTCACCCTGGCCCCTAGGTGCAAGCACCTAACATGTTTCTCCTAAGGATCCAACAATAGGATCTCCCACATCCCCAAATTAACAGGGCTGCCAAGCCCCTCTCACCATTCAGCGAATAAACCAACCCCAATATATTGGCACCACAATGGCGTGTGCGGGTTCCACATCTCAACAATTACTTCAAAGCCACTGAAGAGACCGACAGAGAAGTCAAAAAACCCTTCTTTTGAACTACACAGAGGAGGAGATATTCAAACTCTTTAAGTGCCTACCCAATACTAGGGTGATAACGACTGTGATGGTACACTTGATCCTCAAATGAACACGGATTTTGAACGATTCAAATTGTGCCGAGCTCACCAACAAGAGAGGGAGTTCATTGACATACTCTATGCAAGACAACAGGAACTTGAGAGCACCTGCACTGTTGATAATCCCCACAAAAAAGTGCATGCACAGCTAATACAAGGCTGCTGGTCCACTGGCTTCAAGCAACACATGCTCCAGAAGATGGTCATGTCTCTAAACAAGATTCTGCAAACACAAGGAGATGATGGACGGAGCACTGAAACTTTTCAGACACTCACCCCCAGTCACAGATCTGGGTTGAATCCATCATCGTTCTTTAGCTCACTTTGCCACCTCAGTTCAGACCCAGCTATATGCAAATCAGTCTTGACCCTGTGCCTCATGGGAACAGTCCAGCCCGAACTGCCAAGCCAGGTCTTCCCTGAACCGGAAACAAGCATCCTGGGACCGGTTTCGGGCTAACAGCCCTCATCAGCCAGGCTAGCTTGAATCCAGTGGCAAAGTGAGCAAGGGACCCACGTCTGGGCATACCCTGCCAACTTAGGGTGAACAATGCAAACACAAGGAGATGATGGACGGAGCGCTGAAGCTTTTCAGACACTCACCCCCAGTCACAGATCTGGGTTGAATCCATCATCGTTCTTTAGCTCACTTTGCCACCTCAGTTCAGACCCAGCTATATGCAAATCAGTCTTGACCCTGTGCCTCATGGGAACAGTCCAGCCCGAACTGCCAAGCCAGGTCTTCCCTGAACCGGAAACAAGCATCCTGGGACCGGTTTCGGGCTAACAGCCCTCATCAGCCAGGCTAGCTTGAATCCAGTGGCAAAGTGAGCAAGGGACCCACGTCTGGGCATACCCTGCCAACTTAGGGTGAACAATGCAAACACAAGGAGATGATGGACGGAGCGCTGAAGCTTTTCAGACACTCACCCCCAGTCACAGATCTGGGTTGAATCCATCATCGTTCTTTGGCTCACTTTGCCACCTCTGTTCAGACCCAGCTATATGCAAATCAGTCTTGACCCTGTGCCTCATGGGAACAGTCCAGCCCGAACTGCCAAGCCAGGTCTTCCCTGAACTGGAAACAAGCATCCTGGGACCGGTTTCGGGCTAACAGCCCTCATCAGCCAGGCTAGCTTGAATCCAGTGGCAGAGTGAGCAAGGGACCCACGTCTGGGCATACCCTGCCAACTTAGGGTGAACAATGCAAACACAAGACATGGCTTGGCAGTTCGGGCTGGACTGTTCCCATGAGGCACAGGGTCAGACTGATTTGCATATGGCCATGTCTGAACTGGGGGGTGGAGTGAGCTAAAGAATGATGATGGATTAAACCCAGATCACTTGACTGGGGGGTGAGTGTTTGATTTTCTCTAACGCTCCGTCCATCATCCCCTTTGGTATCGCTTTGTTCGCCCTAAGTTGGCAGGGTATGCCCAGACGTGGGTCCCTTGCTCACTTTGCCACTGGATTCAAGATAGCCTGGCTGATGAGGGTTATGAACCCGAAACCGGTCCCAGGATGCTTGTTTCCGGTCCAGGGAAGACATGGCTTGGCAGTTCGAGCTGGACTGTTCCTATGAGGCACAGGGTCAGACTGATTTGCATATGGCCATGTCTGAACTGGGGTGGTGGAGTGAGCTAAAGAATGATGATGGATTAAACCCAGATCACTTGACTGGGGGTGAGTGTTTGATTTGCTCTAACGCTCCGTCCATCATCCCCTTTGGTATCGCTTTGTTCGCCCTAAGTTGGCAGGGTATGCCAGACGTGGGTCCCTTGCTCACTTTGCCACTGGATTCAAGATAGCCTGGCTGATGAGGGTTATGAACCTGAAACCGGTCCCAGGATGCTTGTTTCCGGTCCAGGGAAGACATGGCTGGGCAGTTCGGGCTGGACTGTTCCCATGAGGCACAGGGTCAGACTGATTTGCATATGGCCATGTCTGAACTGCGGTGGTGGAGTGAGCTAAAGAATGATGATGGATTAAACCCAGATCACTTGACTGGGGGTGAGTGTTTGATTTGCTCTAACGCTCCGTCCATCATTCCCTTTGGTATCGCTTTGTTCGCCCTAAGTTGGCAGGGTATGTCCAGACGTGGGTCCTTTGCTCACTTTGCCACTGGATTCAAGATAGCCTGACTGATGAGGGTTATGAACCTGAGACCGGTCCCAGGATGCTTGTTTCCGGTCCAGGGAAGACATGGCTTGGCAGTTCGGGCTGGACTGTTCCCATGAGGCACAGGGTCAGACTGTTTTGCATATGGCCATATCTGAACTGGGGTGGTGGAGTGAACTAAAGAATGATGATGGATTAAACCCAGATCACTTGACTGGGGGTGAGTGTTTGATTTGCTCTAACGCTCCGTCCATCATCCCCTTTGGTATCGCTTTGTTCGCCCTAAGCTGGCAGGGTATGCCCAGACGTGGGTCCCTTGCTCACTTTGCCACTGGATTCAAGATAGCCTGGCTGATGAGGGTTATGAACCCGAAACCGGTCCCAGGATGCTTGTTTCCGGTCCAGGGAAGACATGGCTTGGCAGTTCGAGCTGGACTGTTCCTATGAGGCACAGGGTCAGACTGATTTGCATATGGCCATGTCTGAACTGGGGTGGTGGAGTGAGCTAAAGAATGATGATGGATTAAACCCAGATCACTTGACTGGGGGTGAGTGTTTGATTTGCTCTAACGCTCCGTCCATCATCCCCTTTGGTATCGCTTTGTTCGCCCTAAGTTGGCAGGGTATGCCAGACGTGGGTCCCTTGCTCACTTTGCCACTGGATTCAAGATAGCCTGGCTGATGAGGGTTATGAACCTGAAACCGGTCCCAGGATGCTTGTTTCCGGTCCAGGGAAGACATGGCTGGGCAGTTCGGGCTGGACTGTTCCCATGAGGCACAGGGTCAGACTGATTTGCATATGGCCATGTCTGAACTGCGGTGGTGGAGTGAGCTAAAGAATGATGATGGATTAAACCCAGATCACTTGACTGGGGGTGAGTGTTTGATTTGCTCTAACGCTCCGTCCATCATTCCCTTTGGTATCGCTTTGTTCGCCCTAAGTTGGCAGGGTATGCCCAGACGTGGGTCCCTTGCTCACTTTGCCACTGGATTCAAGATAGCCTGGCTGATGAGGGTTATGAACCCGAAACCGGTCCCAGGATGCTTGTTTCCGGTCCAGGGAAGACATGGCTTGGCAGTTCGGGCTAGACTGTTCCCATGAGGCACAGGGTCAGACTGATTTGCATATGGCCATGTCTGAACTGGGGTGTTGGAGTGAGCTAAAGAATGATGATGGATTAAACCCAGATCACTTGACTGGGGGTAAGTGTTTGATTTGCTCTAACGCTCCGTCCATCATCCCCTTTGGTATCGCTTTGTTTGCCCTAAGTTGGCAGGGTATGCCCAGACGTGGGTCCCTTGCTCACTTTGCCACTGGATTCAAGATAGCCTGGCTGATGAGGGTTATGAACCCGTAACCGGTCCCAGGATGCTTGTTTCCTGTCCAGGGAAGACATGGCTTGGCAGTTCGGGCTGGACTGTTCCCATGAGGCACAGAGTCAGACTGATTTGCATATGGCCATGTCTGAACTGGGGTGGTGGAGTGAGCTAAAGAATGATGATGGATTAAACCCAGATCACTTGACTGGGGGTGAGTGTTTGATTTGCTCTAACGCTCCGTCCTTCTCAACATGGCCGACCCCTATTACCCTTGACCTCTATAAGAGGAGGGCCGGCCCAACCCGCAGCCTGAGAACTACCAAGCATAAACATGAAGCCGATAGCAACACAGGGAGGGAGGGCTGGGAACTCATGTGGCGAGGAAGACTATACTCGGAGTAATGAAGATGACCGGTAAGTAACCGGGGCATTACCTCCTTGTAAGTCTTCCTCGCCACATGATTAATGAAGTGAGCACATACCAAAGCCAAGCGGCTTCATGGAAACTCACAAGAAACCAGCAGACCAGAAGGGGATGCCAAAGAAGCAGGGCAAACCCAAAAAACACAGACGAGTGGAAGGAACCACCCAAGAGAGAGGCAACCACGAGCAGGAAGAACCAGCCCGGGACAGAGAGACACCGGGAGGGCCGAAAACCCGGACCCCCGAGACCTGTAGGGCCGCCAGAAAATCTGCCCGAACCAACGACTGAAGGAGGACAGAGAAAGCACGGAACCAGACCGTACAGAGCTAAAAGCAACAACAAACTGGCACCACAACAGAAAGAGGCAGGCTGGCCCAAACACACCAAGACTGCCCGACGGACAGCCAAAAGTGAAATGGAAGCAAAAACCCCAGACTCCGGAACCGAAGCAAAAGAGAGCAACACCACCACAGAGTCAACAAGATGCCACAGCAGCCAAAAGACGCAGTCCGACTCAAACACAGCAACACTGCACGTCGGACCAACAACACCGAGAGAACAGAAACCACCCCAAATCCAATGACCGGAGGGAAAGAAGGAAACAAAACCCACCAGGCCCGGCGGACAACTGAGGGAACCGAGGGCAGAAGCCGAGGAACCAGACACAACCAAAGCGGACCTGCAGGAGCCGCAAGAACGGAGGAGAGCGCAGAAAGGAACCCAGCACCCCATCTGACCAGCAGAAATGAAGGCCAACAAAACACCATCAACACAGTGAGAAACAGGCAGGCCACGGACCCCAGCAGCCCAAAGGACCCCCTGGAAGGGAGCGCAACACCAGTGAAAGGACCCAGGCAAAAAACAGCCCCCAGAAGACACAGGAAACGACCCTAAAGCAACCCGTCCACCAAAGGAACCAAAGCGGCCAACAGCAGAAAGCGGAAAGCCCGCAAGGACGCCCAAGGAGGATTGAAAACAGAAGGGACCAGGCCCAAGGCTCAGTCCCCAGAAAGGAAAGCGAAGGCCCACCACAGGGCCACTACGCACAAGGAAGCATATAGCACCCGGAAGCATGGGGAACGCTGCACGAATGAGCGTGACATCCCCGCGCAGGGGCCAAGCAAACCGACCCTGCAACGACCCACTGGTAGAAAACGAGCCGCCTAAGCGAGCACCCAGGAGGCCACCCAGCCAGCCACTAACCAGGCCCGACCCAGCTGAACAACAGAGAGCCGACAAGAAAAAGGAGCGTACAGGGAGACAAGGCCACAGGCAGAAACACACCAAAGCGAGAAGGATAGAAGAGCCGGGCGAAACGTGCCCGAAGCAATGCCAACACCTCCAGGGAGCAACCCCGAGCCCGCAGGCACCAGCACCCCAGAGCCAGGGACAAAGAAGAAGAGGACGCAAAATCCCCACAGGAAGCGGAGGGCCCCGCAAAGGGGAAGGAAGAACCGGGAGAGCCCAGCACCCTCGGACAACCAACACCCACAGCAGCGGAAACCAAGGGAGAAGAACCCAGGCGAGTACCACCAACAGGTCAAACGCCCCGTCCAGGCCAAACAAGCCCAGAACCCGCATAAGCAAAGGGAACAGAGGAAAAGCGCCAAGCCGGGAGCCTGGACGAGGAAGCAAAAAGAGCCACCACCAGGGACCCAAACCGAGCCCGAAAAAAAGGAACACGGCTGCCCACAGGAAGACGGAAGCCACGGGAGAGGAACTGTCCCAAGCGACAACCGGTCAAGGACAGAACAAACAAGCCAAAAAACCAAAGGGGGCAAACCCAGCAACCCCCCTGGATAAACGAGGCAGGGGAAAAACCGCCCAGGCCAGAAACAAGAAGCCCCCGCAGGGCTGGGGCAAACCGCAGACAAGCCAAGGAACAGCCAACAGAAGCCAGACGAGAAACCAGCCAGGAGGGGGATCAACCGACCCCGCCCCGAACGGGAATCCAAGCACGCCCCCCAGCCCCACAGGCCGGAAAAGGCCGCAACCACCCGGGAAGGGGATACCAGAAAAGGAAGACCGCAGGACGCACCTGCAGACAGGGTGGAAAGGGAGCCGCGTGCCCGACCCGCGACCTAGAGGAAGGGGAAGAGGATGGACGCCACCAACCCAGACCGGACCGAACCCGTGGAGCACAACCACCGGCATAACGGAACCGTGGGCAGGGCAAGAGAAAGTACACCCACGGGAACAAGTGAAGACGAGTATGAACCAGAACCCAGGACGGCCCAGCAGCACTGAGACCCACCGTACAGGACAAGCCCCCAAGAGAAGGACGATGCAATGCACCGCCCGCCAACAAGGCACAAGAACACTCGACACACACCCCGTGGAGGATCCCGACCAAGGAAGACAACCCCAACATGAAAGCCAGTGGGGCAGAGGAAAAACCAAGGGGGACCGCCAGGAATCAGAAGAGCACCAGGACCCTACCCGAAAACAGGAAACGGACGAGCCGGCCCCGCCGGAGAAGAACCTGGGAGACAGCCAAGAGCGACAACAGGGCAGCGTGGCAGTAGGCAGGACCCACGGAACCGTGACAGAGGCCACCCAGGCCGGAAGGAGAGACAACAGACGGCCCCCAACAGAGCCCCAACGGCCAGGAGCCGAGGAGAAGCACGACATGGACGGGGGGAGTAGCAGCCGCTTGCCGAGCCAGGAAGCAGGAAGAGAAAGGGACACCACGGCCGTGTCCCCGGACACGAAAGGGAAAGGGAAAGCCCTCCAGGAACAGAAGCAGAAGCAAAAGCAAAAGCCCACATGGTGACCACAGAAGCAGCCTAGAGAAGAATGGACAGGCGCCAACAGCAGCCCGCCCCCATCAGACACGCAGCTGCCAACAGCCCCCGGAATACCCAGGTGGATGCTCAACCAAGGACCGACCCGGCCAGACCCCGCACAACAATGGAGAGAAGGCGGGAACAGGAGTATACAGGACGGAAGGACCGCAGGCCCAAATCCCGGAAGGGAAGAAGGAGTAGGGACAAATACAGCAAACAAAATGAAGCTGTGGCCCTTCGATACACTCCTAAACGCCAGCAAAACACCAGGACATGAACACCCAACCCACAGGGCAAATGGACGAAGTATGTGCTACCACCAGTACATTAATGGCAAATTATACAGCTCTACAATTAAGTGCGTATTACTACCCCATGGAACCCCTCTTGGCAACCTTAGAATAAAGAAAGATTGCAAAAACACCTGGAAGGGCCCAATGCTGTGTCATGCAGTGCACGCTATAGGGTACGTACGGTTCCTTGATGCCGTATCAAAAAATCACCAATCCACACTACAAAACTAGTCAACAATGACCAGCAGGTAATAAAGACAAAGAGTTATAGCAACAAAAGTAGTACGTAGAGGACCAACTTACACAAAGCACAAATTCGTAATTTGCCATTTACACACTGCGCTTAGAAGCAGGTCTGATAACACTAGTCTATAATGGGGGGAACCAATGATTAAACTGCACCCAGATTGGAAAGAAAAAAAAAATCACTACTATCATCCAATGAAAGCTGCGAGGCAAACACAGACCTACTGCTGCAACTGGTGTCTGAGACCCCTCCAGGAATTGTAAAACATATATATTTATACATATATATAACACTCACCCAGAGTACGTTGTTCCCGCCTTACAGCACAGGGCCACCACGACCCAAAAACAACGATTTGTAAGAGTCCGAAACGTGACAGCAGCAGAAGAGCTGAGCAGATTTGCGAGCCCCAAACAGTACTCGCTCACTTTCACTGCCAGCTGTAAACCAGGTTTTCAGGCTCGCTGCGTGAGAAGAACTTAGTGCGCGGGTGCAAGACACCTCAAACAAACCCCATACAATGAAAGCCACGTGTTTGAAGTTGACAGTACTACTAAAGCGGAGCCCCGCAGCAGCCTGCGCCGGCCGCCAGCCCCTCGGGACTGAAACAGTGTAGGCCACAGCCAGCCACAGACTGAATGAACCACAGACCTGCACCCTGGCAAAAAAGAGGTGAAACAAAAAAGAAGCCGCCCAGTAACATGCGGGACCGGCAGCACCTGAGGGGATCAGCCGCGCGGGAAGCCGGACCAGCCCGGCCCGCCCATCGGAGGCTGGGCCATCAACGCGGTCGCAAGCGGCACCCCGTCCCGTAGAAGACCCGCGTGAAATTCCCGCAGGAGAGGGCAGAGGACCGCCAGGGAGATTATCGCGGAAGGAACAAGCCTGCGCCGGGAACTGCACTCGCCCCCGCGTCAAGCAGGTAAGCCCTTGAGCTCCTAGGAGCTCGGAGAAACCAAAGAGAAGAAGAGCCCCGCTGCAGCCTGCGTCGAACGCCAGCCCTACGGGACGGACACAGCATCGGCCGCAGCGAGGCCACTGCGGACAACGTCATGTGGGGCTGAAAACCTGCAAGCATGAAAATGGGGGCGCGGCCGAGGATCGTTGGACGGTCTGCCGGGCCCCCTCTCCCAATACCCATGCCAATAGCCCGCCTCTCGCAGGAACGCCCCTCCAGCCTGAAGGAACTGGAGACTCGGGGAAAGCCGCCCCGCGCGCCCTCTCTGCGACTAAAAAATAAATCCCAGATCCAAGGAGCACCGATGGGAGGCCTGGGCACAGACAATGTCCCATAACCATTGTCAACACGACCGGGGGGGTCAGAAGGGGCCGTTAGGCAGAGCCCCAGACCACCCCGGCTGCCCCCCCCTGTAAACCCTTGGCTCGCTAAGGCAGAGCCTAACCGGCTCTGAAGGAAACCGGGTGAAGGAAGGGGGGAGGTCCTAGATCCCCAGGGCCCGCTAGAGCAGGACCACCAACCATGGACCCACGTTCCTGCTACAGCAGGAACCACTTACCTGACAGCGCATCTGGAGAGTCATCGTGCGCAGAACCAAAAAAACAGGCTGCGGGTTGGGCCGGCCCTCCTCTTATTGAGGTCAAGGGTGATAGGGGTCGGCCATGTTGGGAAGAGATGGGAGGCATGGGAGGCTAACTTTTGCTTTGGAGGGTTCTGGTGTGGAGCTGAAGCTCACTTTGTTAATCATGTGGCGAGGAAGACTTACGAGGAGGTAATGTCGTGTAGTGCATTAAAGAGGCATGAGGTGGTCTCTTTTCAGCAGCTTTGGTATTCGGCACACCAACCTTCAGTAGCACTGGCTGCAAGCTTTTGAGCAAAAGCTTGGGCCTCAGCACTGATTCTTTCATAAATTAAGTACTGTCTAAAGGCTGATTGATGGCATTTTTCCCCATATATGGTTTGTCACAACACAATAAACTTCCAAGCATAGTTACTCCTTGAATCATGTTCTGGTATTGATACTTTGAATGCCTTAAGAGAGCCTTGCATTACGAACGTGTTTGGATGTTCAGAGTTGGACATTATGGAGAGAACGTGCATATCACTTGGAGTCAAGTTCCTCTTTACTTTATTAGTTACATTTGTTTGCTGTTGTAGATTCTGGTTTATCACCTTTATTTTCTTCAGCCTTCACTTAATTCTGTATATGAGGGAACAGCAGGGAACAACTGTGCTGTTTGGGAAAGTGGTGATTATATTAAGTGAATGTCGGGAGGGATGAAGGTGGCCCCCACCAGCATTCCTTCTCAGAAGCCTGTCATTAAAGGGAGACTCCAAGAGGATCAACAGACATACATATCACAGCAATGCTTTTATGCAAAAAATAGGGAAGGACCCAAAACATATCTAAGCAGATCGATTGCATCTGTACAATCGAGAAATGGGATTCTATGAATTATATCATTAACTCTCTCCTAAATCAATTAGTGGTAAACTGGTACCGGAGGATGCCTTCTTCAATGGTATATGGCTAAATGTGAGAAAGTAAGACAGAAAAGTTTCCCCTTGGATCCAAATCCTAACACACTTTAGTAGTTGCTTAAAAGGAAAAACCACTATTGTTGTTCACTTAAAACTCGTACTACTTATCCACTCCTATTCATATCACATAACATCAAATACTGACTCATATAATTCAAATATTAAAAAACATGTTTTAATTAAAATCCTGTTATCACAAAAATATTAAAAGATTTTTCAATCACAATAAAAACATCAATATATTTCATACACTTAATAGAATTGATATAAACAGCTATTACAACGCTACATAAAACACAGATGACACTATACTCCAACACACAAGAGAAAAGAATTTATATTAGACACTCAAGTTGGTCATTATTCAATACATATCCTTCACAACCAAATATAGGACACGTCTGAATGCCCTTTTGCTTTAAGCAATTACAGAATGCCGTTCCTCCAAGGATTATGTGATCAGTTTTACGTCGACGCGTTTCGATGGTTCAAAATATTTAGTCCATCTTTTTCAAGACACTTATACACTTTTTCTCTTATAATACTCCTTGGTTAGAAAAATCCTTATTTATGAATCAGCTATATTCGAATGTAAAAACTCTAAATCGCGAATGTCACAAGTTTCTGAATAATTTCCTCAATACGATTTCTGCCAGAGCTTCAACCTCGCTATCCAGAGATTACTGACATCACTGGTCGACAAGGTCTCATTGATTTGGAGTCAATTCAATTTTGAAATTCTGACTCTCGTGGTACCAATCCTCTCACCTTATGGGTCATAGCTTCTCCGCATCGAGGGGCAATCACGTCCGCCTCTTATCCGGTGTGCTAAAGAATTACCGAGGTATCGCACATCCGCCTTGCTCGTTGTTGTCGATAGAAAACAACGAGCAAGACGGATGTGCGATACCTCGGCTGTAATTCTTTAGCACACCGGGATAAGAGGCGGACGTGATTGCCCCTCGATGCGGAGCAAGTTATGACCCATAAGGTGAGAGGATTGGTACCACGAGAGTCAGAATTTCAAAATTGAATTGACTCCAAATCAATGAGACCTTGTCGACCGGGGTGTCAGTAACAATCTCTGGATAGCGAGGTTGAAGCTCTGGCAGGAAATCGTATTGAGGAAATTATTCAGAAACTTGTGACATTCGAGATTTTAGAGTTTTTACATTCGATTATAGCTGATTCATAAATAAGGATTTTCTAACCAAGGAGTATTATAAGAGAAAAAGTGTATAAGTGTCTTGAAAAAGATGGACTAAATATTTTGAACCATCGAAACGCGTCGACGCAAACTGATCACATAATCCTTGGAGGAACGGCATTCTGTAATTGCTTAAAGCAAAAGGGCATTCAGACCGTGTCCCTATATTTGGTTGTGAAGGATATGTATTGAATAATGACCAACTTGAGTGTCTAATATAAATTATTTTCTCTTGTGTGTGGGGGTATAGTGTCATCTGTGTTTTATGTAACGTTGTAATAGCTGTTTATATCAATTCTATTAAGTGTATGAAATATATTGATGTTTTTATTGTGATTGAAAAATCTTTTAATATTTTTTGTGATAACAGGATTTTAATTAAAACATGTTTTTTAATATTTGAATTATATGAGTCAGTATTTGATGTTATGTGATATGAATAGGAGTGGATAAGTAGTACGAGTTTTAAGTGAACAACAATAGTGGTTTTTCCTTTTAAGCAACTACTAAAGTGTGTTAGGATTTGGATCCAAGGGGAAACTTTTCTGTCTTACTTGTAAGAGTACCTTATTCCCTTGGTTGCACAAGGGGTCTCTCTCTTTTTTTTTTTTATATAAATGTGAGAAAGGGCATGCCCCTTTATTCTATGTTGTCAGTAAAGCTGGAATGATTTGAGGAAACCATCAGCCCACAACTTAGGAGGAGCTGATAGATAGTAGACAATGAATCAGGAATACCTTATATTAAATACTTCTTCTTACCTAGACTGACCTTTTCACTATCTGACATAGTCATTATCAATTTGGAGGACTGTTAATACCGTATGCTGTACCATGACTGGGATCATAAATGCTATCAGTTATTCAGGGTGTCCTGAGGGAATCAATCTTATCTTTGCTGGAACTGTTTGTTACTAACTCAGGTCATAATTGTGAAATCATGACTCACACCCTCTAACCGGAATAGGACATAAAGGAAATAGTAAATTGTCAAATTAAAATAAAGACAAGAAAGAGGAGGCATTAGGTGGAGGTAATACAGAAACAATGAAAGGAAAAGCAGAATTTTACCAGCAGAAGACTTGCTAAATAGACAGCTTTAAGAAACTATGGCAAGAGCAGATGGGTCAACCGTTAGCATCAGTGTGAATTTTATGATCAGGGGATTAAAAAAACCTTGATATACTTCTGGAAATAGTTGAGATAGATGAGAGCCGAAAGGACACAAATCAAGGGATTCATAGCAAAATTCAAAACAGGGATAATAAGATCATTTCTAGAGTCAAATCACATATATAGTGGAGTAGGGTACAAAGTGAGGAGGAGATTGAAAATAAAAAGATAAATCGAAAAGAATAAAAATAAGATATCCTATCTTCTCCAATATGGGTAATCAAAATATGAATACATGAAAAAAAGACAAAAGAAAAATATCCAAGAACCATTGCTAAGTTTGAGCCGGTGGTTTCAGGTGCTGAGCACCGGCACTTAATTGTCAACACTGCACTCATGACAGTCTGACACATGGGGGCGCTGCTCATGTAATTACATTGCGTGCGCTGCAACGCCAAATGGCGATGCGGCGCGCGCAATGTAATTCGTTTTATTTATTTATTTATGTACTTACCTCCCTTCGGCCGTATGCCGGAGTTTACTACCCCCCACCCTGCCCCTCCCCCGCCGCCCCGCTGCACTCCCTCCAGGAGCCGCGACTGTACAACATATTAAACCACTTTATGAATTAATAAACCATGACTTTCCCACTACATGTTGGACATCAAAACACGCAGATACACTCAGATCATTACATTATGACCTGCTTGAAATACATCACTTTCATACACATGTCAATATCAAATACCTTTGGGTCAAGTTCGCACTATATAAAACTCCTTAACCTGGTCATCCGTATTTTACCGGGTGCAATTGGATTTACTTACATCACCATTAACAGAGGTAAAACAGTGCCTATAGCATAAAAATTGCATTTATATTCCAGAGTGGTAATGTGTTTTACTTTCACTGAGAAAATACTGACTGCCGTGCAGGTGGCCATCCTTAAAGAATGGCCACTTGCTCAAGGGAAACCCATTATTGTTGTTACTCCAGTGCCAGCATTAGAGGCTGTCAGCAAAGCAAGCATCCCAAACGCTAAAGCCCTCCATCATAGATGGATGCAATTGGCTACACCCTTAACAGCTGTTGATGTAGACTTTGCCTTTGATCCTTCTTTGCAGACACAAGAATTTCTATAGTAAGAGCATGTTTACCCTTTACCATCTACGGTCCTACCTCTTGATCAGTATAAATACTCTATTTACACTGATGGTTCAGCTCAAACTGCTACAGGTTCTAAGCAACGATACTCGGCGGCATATGCCATTTCATTGGTGTTATGTTGGACGACATGTTCCAACCTAAAACAACTTGCATGCAGTCTTTAGTTGACTGCACTGCGCAGCTTACTGAACTGAAGGCTTTGCTTCTTGTACTTGAATGTACAGATCCTGAATTCCCCACTCTTATTACTGCATACAGTCCTTTAATGATAATTTACATTAATGGCAACAAAATGGATTCAAAGATTCTAAAGGTAGCATAATCAAGCACAAAATGCTTTGGGTTAAGGTGGCAGCCCTAAAAGATAGGTTGCTACAGACTCATGTAATACATCCACTGAGTCATCAGCGTGTGGGAGCACACGCTGTAGGGAATTATCCGGCTGATGAAGCCACCAAATCTGCAGTCGCTACAGTAGCAGCAATTACATGCTCTAAAACTCAAATAGATACCAATATCTTGGCGGCTATGAATGCAATTAAAAGCGGCACCCCAATACCAAAAGGCTTTCCTTCTAAATGCTCATCATTTAAATGACCAGAATGTTTTATTTTGTAACAATTCCTGGGATTGGCGGTCGTTTGATCCCCAATCAAGACCTCAGACTTGATTTGGTTGTAGAGGCACATGAAGGTGTTGTTTCAGCACATGCTGGAGTGGCGACCACAATTTCACTGCTGCAGCAACATTATTGGTGGCAAGGCTTAAACCAGCAGGCCAAAAAAATATGACCTGTGTTGTGACATTTTGCAACAAATTAAAAGCTCCATCGTGACTCGTCCACAACAAACATACCTATTGATTTCCAACAAGCCTTTTGGCTGTATCTAATTAGATCTTTGTGGTCCACTGATTTCGGATACTGCGTTCAAATTAATTTTGGTTGCAGTTGATTCTTGCTCTAGATTCCTCTGGGTTTGGTCACAGCACTCGGCTGACTCTCGCACTTTTATTAAAGACCTCCATGTCTTTATCAGGACGTAACATGCCGTGCATTCCACTCTGAGCAGGGTCTGGCTTTCGCGTCCAAAGCATACTAGGATTCCATGATGACCCTGCTGCACAGGTGCATTATTCTTCTCCATATAGACCTGAGGGCAATTCTGTTGTGGAAAGAATGAACCTTGACTTAAAGCAGTCCTTAACAGCTAGAGAATTAGGCACAGGGCGTAGATGGATCAACCATCTCTACAAGATTCAACGAGCTCTCAATAACCTCCCTAAAAGATCTCTGGGTGGGCAGACCCCGTACAAAGTACTTTTTGGCTTCAAGATGTAGGTTCCAGACCTTGACGGTCCAGACGTTGTGGCGGCTGCCGCAACCTTTGACATAGATAAACATTGTACTGTCTTACAGGACCTGCAAAAATCCTGAGACTCTCAATCAGGCAAACATTTGCACTCGTCTCTCTCTCCAAGTGCAGACATAAAGCCTGAAGTTTGCAGCTGGGTTCCAAAAATTTGGGATCTTGTTTGAGAAAAGATGGTGATTAAAAAGTAGTTTGGCCCATCCTACCATGCTCCGGTGCCTTTCCTTGGCATTCAAAGTACAAGAACTGTAATCTTGCAACCACTTCCTGGTTCTACAGACAAACGCTTTGTCTCCATCGAACATGTCAAACTACATCATGAGACCGATACGCAATAGTAAGCCACGGGTGTCCGTGCTAGTCTACAGGACATTCCTCTGCAGCCCATGAGCACCACTGATGCTGATACTACCCGGCTGAGGGGAGTAGGGGAGAGACTAAGTCCTCAACCGACAACACAACCGAAGTGAGTGCCATTTCTACTACTTCGTTTTCTACAGCTGAAGTCATTTATATTCATCCACCATTGGTTGGACTTTGCGAGTCCTGTTGTTGATCAAGAGCCTCTGATTTTTCACCTTAGTGCCTCTGGATATTATATGGATCAAGATGATTTTTCTTCAGACTCCTCCAGCACAGATCTATGTTTTCATTTCATGGCTGAAACACACTTATCTAGTCCCGCCTTGGATATATGTTTGGATCATACTCTTTTTGGTATTCTTGTTCATGTGGATTGGATTTGTGAATGTTTATTTCCTATTGATCAATGGCCACTACCTCCCAGAATATTCTGCTATGGAACTGGTTCACGGGGTGTTGGTCCCCCATTCTTCTTCACATAAACTGAAAAGAGACTTGTCCCTCATCAACATTTCAGCCATTCCAGTGACTGATGGACTTGTTTGGGATAAAGTTACTTTCGATATATTCAGCCCTACAGAGAACCTACAGATACCATATGTGTTTAAAGTTTCTATGGGTGATGTAATAGTAGATGGGTTACATTCAGATGATTGGAATGTTGAAACCGTAAATTCTATGCTTTTAGAGCTGGAATATTATACTGTTTTTGAATCGGAGGACCTATATCTCAATTCTGTTAACTATGCTAATATGTTCAGTTATCATAATTATGGACATCATTTTCTACACAAAGTCAGTAGTCAAAGTACGCTTTTTAATTATACACAATGGGAACATTGTCCAACTCCCCCACAAGGGAGTTCTAGGAAACATAAAGACAAATTCACGTATTTCACAGGATATCACACTTTAGACCCTTGTCATATTATTTCAAATTAGTCCTTTACCTACCATAAAAATAGGGACCAAGCTTATATATACAGCTTCGTTTGTCAACCAGTTAGCCCTTAAACGCTATGATTATTGGAAAAACACCATGTATCTGTAATCAATTTGGGGAACGAAACCTTGGCAGGTCCAGGGAACGGAAGCCTTATTTTAAGCCTGCTTAATTCCAACACAAATGATCTTCTTGAATGACACTGTCCAGCACACTACATGTCAGGGATTTGCAAAAATGAAAGAAATGAATGCCCCAAATATCCCCTCAATTGCCCACCCTCACAATTCTCACTCACAACATTCTTGTATTGTTGCCACCTATTCAGTGGTAAAATTGTGGCAGCAATGCTTGGAACATTCCACACTGTCTGCAGTGAGGCAACATCTTTCTCTCCTGTCCGAAGACATAGATTTATTAAATTTTCTATTGGGTCCCAAAATCTCCACGTTCTAAAAGATTTATTTATGCTACCTATAATGAAATTTGAAAATTGTCCCAAATGGAAGCTGAAGCACGTTTAAGACAATTTGATAAAGATAATATGGGTAAAGTTGTTGCTGTTGTTGATAATAGCATTTATGCGCTATCGTCTCAAATTTATAATTTAAATAACATTCAATCAATCAGGATTTACAAAGCGTGGCTAATCACCCGATAGGGTAGCCAGGTGTTTACAGGTCCCGGAGGCTTATTTGAATTGCCAGATCTTGATGGCCATTCGGAATTCCGGACGTGAAGTGATGGTCCTGAGCTGCGTGGGAAGGCTGTTCCAGGTCTTTGCTGGGATGTGGGAGAAGGAACATCCTCCACTTCTGCTTCAGTAGATGAGGGGAGTATGGGCAAGTGAAAGGAGGCGGAGCATAGTCTTCTCGATGGTTGGTGGAATTTCAGGTGGTGGTTAATGTTGGTGGGTCCTTGGTTCTGTACAGTCTTGTTTGCGTGGGTCAGCAGCTTGAATTGGCATCTCTTCTGTACAGAGAGCCAGTGGGGTAGCCTGAAGTGAAATGTGAAGTGGATTAGTCGGGGAAGGCTAAGGATGAGTTTGGCTGTGGCATTCTGTATGGTCTGAAGTCTCTACAGGAGGTGTGCAGTGATTCCTACGTAGAGGGAGTTGCTGTAGTCCAGTCAGGGGATGATGAGAGCTTGTGTTACGGTGCGCTTCGTGTGTAGGGGTAACCACGTGAAGATCTTACGTAGCATGCACAGAGTGAGGAAGCAGGTGGAGGAGATGGTGTTGAGCTGTGATTTCAGGGTGAGCTTGTTTTCAATGATGATTCCAAGGTTTTTGGGCGTAGTTGGAGGGGGTGGGTGCGGGTTCTAGGTCTGATGGCCACCAGGAGGCATTCCATGTGTTGCTGCTGCTGCCAAAGATAAGTACTTCCATCTTGTCTGTGTTCAGCTGCAGGCAGTTGTTTTTCATCCAGTCGGTGATGTTTTTCATGCATCTGTGGAAGCTGGTTCTGGTGGTGGTGGGGTCAACAGTGAGTGAGAGGATGTGTTGAGTGTTGTCTGTGTAGGAAATTATGATGAGATCATGTGATCTGACGATGTTGGCCAGCGGAGATATATATGCTTTGAAGAGCATGTGGCTGAGGGGGGAGCCCTGGGAGACACTGCAGGTGATCTGCTTGGGTTCATAGGTCAAAGGTGGGAGGCGGATCCTCCTGGTTCTTCCAGTGAGGAAGGGGGTGATCCATCTGAGCATGTCCCTTTGGATGCCAATGTCGTGGAGTCTTTCGATCAGCGTGTGGTGGGATACGGTGTTGAAGGCTGCTGAGAGATTGAGGAAGTACAAAGTTGGTGTTTTTCCTCAATTGAGGAGGGTTCGCATGTCCTCGTCGGCTGCCATCAGGGCAGTTTTGGTGCTGTGATTGCTGTGGAAGCCGGATTGGGAGGCATCAAGTAGCTGGTTCTGCTCCAGGTGTGTCATGAGTTGATGATCTTTTCCAGTACCTTGGCTGGGAATGAGAGCAGGGAAATTGGCTGGTAGTTTTTGAGTTTGCTGGGATTGGCGGAGGGTTTTTTGAGTAGTGGTCTGATTTTAGAATGTTCCATGGTGTTGGAAAATGTTGCAGTGGTGATGGAGGTGTTGAGTAGGGCGGTAAGTTCCAGACAGTCCTTTGGTTTACGAGGTTTGAGAAATGTCTCGGGCGGTCTGTAGGAGCTCCAGAGTGTATGGATTTCATTGTGGAGGTGGTGTCCTGGGTGGAGAGGATATTCAGGTGGTCAGTGTGTGGTTCTTATTGGTTACAGTGGTGGCATATCTGTCAAGGGAGTCTGTAGGTGTGGGCTGGGGTTCAAAGTTTCTTTATATGGTTGCGAACTTGTCATGGCAGAAGTGGGCAAGGTTGTTGCACATCTTCTCTGAGGGTGTGATGTTGTTTTCGCTGGCAGCCAGGTTGGAGAATTCCTAACGATATTGAAAAGTTCCTTGGTGTTGTTGGTGCTGGTTTCGATGCATGCTGAAAGGGCTGTCTTCTTTGTTGCCCTCATCAGGCGGTGGTAGAGGTTGAGGAAGGTCTTGAAGGCTGCCCTGTCAGAGGTGTCCTTGCTTGAGCGCCATCTCCTCTTCAACTGTTTGCTGTCTCGGATCACTGTTCTGAGTTTTTGGGTGTACCAGCCAGCCTTTTTGTTTAAAGTTTCTTTATTGAGTTTTGCACATACCACAAATAAACAGCAATATATCAAAAGTGCATCTTAACCCCTCGCAATGTGAGGGCAGCTATAGAGTTATTGATTAACAACCCCAATGTCAACCCTCCCACCCCAATAAAACCCCCACCCTTCTTCCCACCCCTCCTCCCACCACCCCCCCCGGCCGTTGAGCATGTCCACACTTATTATGTTGCGCCTTGAGGGGCCTCAGGCATCTGTCCAGTAAGGCGCAACAACCTCAAATATTTGGGGCATGTAATTTCGTTGAACTCAGAAGATAGCAGCGATAAAAAGGGTTCCCACAATGCTGGGAATGAGGCACTCTTATCAGCAAGCGAAAGGGAGATCCTCTCCATACCAAGAGTGTACCACATGCGGTGCAGCCAGCCTGTATAACTAGGTAGGCGACTGGGTCCCCAGTGCGAGAGAATATTTTGAAGAGACACCCCCAAGGCTAGTGCAATTTGGCGGCCCTTGCGTGATTTGAGAGGGAACATGAGGGCGTTTGGTAACCCCAAAAGGATATATGCTGGGAACGGGGGTAGTTCTGTGTCAAAATGTGTATCTATGTCACGTAGTACCTGTGCCCAGTAGGACTTAACCGAGGACAGTCCCATAGTATGTGAGTCAAGGTGCCTTGCATACCACACCCGCACCAACACAGAGGATCTTTTGATGGGTTGCATTTGTGGAGACGGGCAGGGGTGTATTTTGGTGGCTGTTTCAATGCTAGTCACGTTGCGCGCAGTGTGTTTAGCCCTGTAGTAAATGTCCTCCCATTCCCTCTAGGTGAGGGCACGTTCTAATTCTAGTTCCCATCTCTTCTGACTCTGTGTCTTATGAGGATTTGGGGCCTGTCTGATTAAGCCATATAACTGCGATGTGAGGAGCGCGTCGTCTGTTTTAGAAAGTAACCACTTTTCAAAAGCAGTGAGATGGTGCTGCGCCAATGGGCGGACGTCCGGATGCATGACCCAGTGCCTTATCTGTTGATATTGATAGCGTTCTGATTCGGGGAGACCCTGCTGACTACGGAGGTCCTCAAATGAGAGTGGGCCTGTCTCATCGAAGAGGTGACCAATTGATCTACTCCCCTCTTCAGTCCACCTTGTGAAGGCCTTTACGTCCATTCCCGGGGAAAAGGAGATATTGTCTACAATGGGCATCAGGGGGGACGGAAAGGTAGTGAGATTTCCAGCTAGCCTTTTTGAAGGAATTTCTGTGGATGTTGCTCTTGATGGGGGCGATGCTGTCTGCGCAATTGGTGATCCAAGCATTGAAGTTTTTCACTCCCTGATCAAGGTTGGTGGCTTTAGCAGGGTTGGAGGTGTTGAAGGCATTCTCCAGCTGGTCTCTGAGATGTTGGTCATCTTGGGGGTGGAAGTGCGGGGGCTGGAGATGCTGAAGTGAATGATGGATTGATCAGTCCATATGAGTTCAGTGAAATGGCTGTATTTGAGGCGGTTGCTGGAGGTGAAAATTGGGTCCAGCGTGTGTCCTGCGGTGTGTGTAGGGTCATGGATGATCTGGCGCAATTCAAGGCTGCTCCTACTGTCAAGGAGGTGTGCGGTGTTTTTGTTGTTGGGTTTGTCGATGTGGAAATTTAGGTCACTGAGGAAGATATAGTCCTTGGAGTGTAAGGCTAGGGGTGCAATGAAGTCTGCGATGGTGTTGCAGAAGCTGGAGTGCAGGCCTGGGGGTCGGTATTAAGGGTGGGCGAAGTGCCACTATGCGGCTTTCCACTGAGTTGAAAAAAAACTCTGTGAAACTCCGCTCCGCTCCCCTCCACCTACAATATAAATTTAAAAAGTAGGAAAGAAACGCTTACCTGCTCTGGCGTCTCTGGGCTGCCCTCCTCCTCGCCGTGGTCTCCTCCACGCCATCCGCTGTCCTCGCTGGTTGCAAACCCCTACGTTGTACGTCTTGGGAGGACTGCGCATGCTCGCATGCACAGTCCTCCCAAGACGTAAAAACTAGAGTTTGAGACCGGCGAGGACAGCGGACGGCGAGGAGGAGAAGAGACCATGGCAAGGTGGAGGGCAGGCCTGAGACGCCAGAGCAGGTAAGTGTTTATTTTCTACTCTTTGGGCATGAGTAGGCAGGGGCTAACTGTGCTCCACCGTGGAGTAAGAGTTTTTGCCTGAACTCCGCGTTCCCAACAGAGTGCGAAGTTGGCAAAACTCCGAAAACTCCACCAGTGGAGCAGAGTTAGAGGGTATGCGTGGGTGCCTCTGATGGTTGTCTTGTCATCCGTGTGGAGCTTGAAGTTGAGATGTTCCATGGGGGTGGTGTTGTTGTTGGAGGTAGTACACTGTATGTTCTCTTTGTGGATGATGACTGTTATTCCACCCGGCTTGTGGGTGCTGTACTGGTTAGTGATTTTATATCCGAATGCTTAGCGATCAGGATTGTTCCCTATGTTTTGACTGTTTCCAAACTCGTTACTTGTTGCAACAATGTCCTGTTCCCCCCTACACAGGGTATTGTAGATAGCTCATTGTAGCCTTCAATTCCAACTTCGAAGGCAGATTTTAACAAGCTAAGCAGACTCAAAGCATTATTGTTTCAGAAACAGGTAGCTCTCACATCGGCTCGCAAAATCTTCGAATTGCAGGTTGCTAGAACTTTTAGCGAAATACAGTCATTGTTACATACAAACTTCCCTCTTCATTTCGGGGAATTAGTGCATTTCATTTTTAATGCATCTTACATGGCCAGTTTCGCACATTTTTATGAGTTTGTCAGTTCATTTCAAACTGTCTTTGAAGTAATACCGGCTTTTATTCATTCCATTTTTGCCAGAGTGTTTGGAGGATTTCCCCTGCTGTTGTTCCTCATTTGCGGCATTCTTATCCTATTTTTGCTTGTCCACAATGAACGTTCCATGCAGGCCCTCTGGAACTACAACTGCTCCAGTACTATTGTGGTTACCTAAGAAGGGTAAACCCAATACTAGTCTCTGGGACCTGGGTAAAGGACAGTACATAAGAACAGTGGTCCCAGAAAACGACCATACAATTCAAAATCCAAGATTACAACGTAAATATAAAAACTGAGACACAAGGTATTCGTTGCTCCTAGTGTTTAATTCACACTGAGCATTTAGTCTGTTATTGACATAATTCATACATTATTATATACAGTGATATCCCTAGGTGGGAAAAGAAGGGAGGGGGAAGGGGGAAAGAAAGGGAGTGAAGATGATTCAGGTGAGGTAAGGGTAGTGACTTCAAGAGTGTAGTTTGCATCAAAACATAACAATATAGTACTCAAAAGACATGTGGCTCCTTGATCGAGCCTATTAATCACAATATACACAAAAAAACTTGTATCGCCATGGTGATAGTTAACACAGTACTAAATCTCTGGTGTTAGAACTGGCTTGGTAAAAGAATGTCGACGTTTCGACCCCAATATATCAGTAGGCTATTCAAATCCTTATGCCGGGGTCTTCATCAGGACTGTGGTGTGAGGGTGGGTGAGGGGATCTAGGGAAGAGCATAAAAATGACTTAAAAAATATAGTCATACAGATCAAATAATGTATGTTATAGAATGGAAAGAATGGTAGATTACCATAAGACGCCTCTGATGAGAGGCTGAAGTTATGCGGGGGCCTATGTGGCTCCTAATGACCGGGAGAGGGAAAACAGCACCTGCGAAAATAAGGTGCAGAATAAATGTTCGAAAATTCTTAGTTTAGCTGCCAAGTTCAATGTAATAGAAAAAGGCATCACTCACTATAATTGTAGATGTCACTGTTGAATGCCCAATTAATCGGCGGAAGATATAAGTAGTAATCTGAAAAGAGAAATGAGGGCTAAGCAGGACCGTGCAAGCATGCACACAGAGATAGTAACACACCATAAAATTACGCGCATGTGGTAGTGCCTTTGTCAGGAATAAATGTATTGGGGTAAGTCTTAAGGATCAAGTCAGCACAAATATGCACCGGTTTGAGCCAACACATTGTTGAAAAGAGCAGAATGAAACACTAGTCAGCCAAAGCAAATACGAGAGCACTGTATGGTCGTAAGGTTCAGAAAAAACTCCTAAAAACAACCAAATGGTTAAAGTTTAAAGGGAAGCTGAAACAAGTTAACGCGTTTAAAAATATATCCGAGTAGGTTACAAAAACACCGGGATTGTGTCTGGAAATGCAACAAAGTATCGCACTGACAAAGAAGGACGGACGCGTTAAATAAGCCTAATTACCTGCTTTAGAACTAAGGGCTGGAACTTTCAAGTTTCCTTCGCGTCTACAAATAAAATCAAAAAAGGGGGGTTTTAAATACATTAGACTGGGTACACGGAAGACAAACCATCAAGGTCAGGTCATCTCAGGAACACACGCGCTGGCAGAAAACTCACCGCAGTTCTGTGGAGACAAATCCGTGCGGACAAACGACACCGAGGGCTGGATTATACTGAGTTAAATAGAGGCAAGAATCAAGCATGACAGGGCAATGCGTGCATGCGCTGAATGCTACCTCACCATGGAAGGAGAGGTGGTGCACTGAAAACAGACTTAGATCTTCAAAAACGTTGCAAAATATTAGGAAACAAGTAATGTTTTAAGTAACGTGAGCAGATACACTAAAAAAATTTACTAAAAAAACTTTTGGCATGTGCAAATGAAATGAAATGCTACTTAAGGGGTGTCTTGACAAACTGGCATATGAAGTATTTAGTTCACATTTTAAAAGGTATATTAACATAATTATGGTGTCATGTGAAATAGTTTAAGAAACTGGGTTCATACATTTCATATGCTCATGAAGTGTGCATGGAAAGCATATGATATCGTGTCAATGGATTGATCAGAAAAAATAATAAATAACACAGATGGTTACTACATAGATAGACAACCTTATACAATATTTTTAGAGGTTCTACCCCGATTGTAAATATAAGGGGATACGTTGCATTATCACAGATATAGTAAATAAAAGACTGTACATATCCATAACGTGCATAGGTCAAACAATCACTTAGGACATTGCCAGAAGGGAAACACAATACCTAACCCATATTAATAAGCACAATAAAGGACAATAAGGTCTGTAGTTAGATTTACTCAATACACATTCAGATGTCTGAAAAACAGGTATGCACTATTCCACAGGCAGACAGGCAAATTGGGCATGACTAATTTCTGATTCATTAAGACCATTCTTAATGGAGTCCAGAAGGGACATCCATTTGCATTCTCTCAGGTTTAGAATTGCACCAATATTACCTCCCCTCGGGCCCAGTGAGGCTCTTTCTAATACTACCCATCGCATTTCGTCAGGGCTGTGACTCATATTTGAAAAATGTTCCACCAGCGGTGCTCCCTGTACGCCACATCTAATACGGCTGCAGTGCTGAAGAATCCGGGCTTTGATCTTTTGTTGGGTTTGTCCTACGTAGATGAGATCGCAAGGACATAAGATGGCATAGATTACGTTATTGGTGTTGCAGTTGGAAAGGAAATTCAAAGTGATAACATGGTCTTTGTAGGTAAGTTCTTTCGTTTGGATTGTTGTGGGGCAAGCCTTACAATTCCCACATCTGAAATGTCCCAATATCGGTGGTAGGTTCCACATAGATGTAATAGTGGGCGTCTCAGGAGTTTCTAAAAAGGAATGGACCACATGTTCTTTGATACTTTTGGCCTTTTTAAAGGAATGCATAGGAGGATTGTCTTGTCCAATGTCGTCTGATATTAGACCCCAATGTTTATTAATGGTCTTCTTAATGGCATGGCTTTGAGTTGAAAATGTTGTTACACATATCATCCTTTCCATGAGTCCATCATCCCTCTCTTTAGGTTTGAGCAGATCTTCGCGAGGGCTATACCAAGCCCTTTTCTGTGCCCGCTTGGTAAGTCTTTTAGGGTACCCACATTCCATGAGTCGGTTTAGTAAATCATCTGATTGGGCCATATAGTCGGTCTTCTTTGAACAGTTTCTGCGGATCCGTAAAAATTGCCCAAAGGGGAGGTTATCTCGGAGTCCCCTTGGGTGATGGCTATTGTATCTAAGCAAAGAGTTTCTCTCTGCAGGTTTGCGATACAAGGTAGTGTAGAGGTGGTCATCCTCAGATTTGATGGTAATGTCCAAGAAGTCGATTTCCTTTGAATCTGAATGAATGGTGAATTGGATATCAGGGCTCCTCTCATTAAGCCAGGAATGGAATGAAACCAATTCAGTTTGATCTCCAGTCCAAATCAAGAGTATATCATCGATATACCGCCTCCATAAGGATACCTTATCAAGGTATGGGTTTACCGCCCCAAATATGAAAGATCTCTCAAAATGGTCCATAAAGAGGATGGCTAGATCAGGGGCGAAGGCAGCGCCCATAGCCACTCCTTTAGTTTGAAAATAGAAATGGCCATCAAAAAAGAAAACGTTTTTCCTCATAGCAATTCTGAGGAGGTCTATAATAAAATCTGTTGGTACGGTCATGGGAGCCATTCGTTGATCCAATGCCTCACACATTACTTCCAGGGCAGCTGTTTGTGGTATGCTTGTGTAGAGAGAGACAACATCACAAGTCACAAGAAGTTGACTATTTGGATCATATGGGCGTTTGTCCACTAGGTTTATAGTTTGCATTGTATCCATGAGGTACGCCCTGGTGGTTTCAGCCCAGGGTAAAGTCAATGTTAGGGGTGGTTACAGAAAGAAAGTTATTAGCGGGGTCCTGTATTAATTGGTTGATATACTCCTCGGTATATGACAAAAGCTCGCTCTCTACAATTTTACTAAAATATTGACTAAATCAAGTCGTTTTCTGGGACCACTGTTCTTATGTACTGTCCTTTACCCAGGTCCCAGAGACTAGTATTGGGTTTACCCTTCTTAGGTAACTATCTTAGAGCAGGTGCACACCTGCGAGGTATACTATTGATTTAGTCAATATTTTAGTAAAATGGTAGAGAGCGAGCTTTTGTCATATACCGAGGAGTATATCAACCAATTAATACAGGACCCCGCTAATAACTTTCTTTCTGTAACCACCCCTAACATTGACTTTACCCTAAATGAGAAAATTGTACGCCTTGAACGTTTGGAAAAGAAATTGGTTAGAACCCGTTTACATGGACATCTACTGACCAAGTATTTGCAAGCGAATATCATCCCGGTAGGATTGCAGGTACGGAACGAACCGGCCATTTTCATAGACATACCCAAATTTAAAGAAGGCTTTAGTTACGTGGCCAACAACTGCTCCCGGCACTGGATGGTGCTGGGAGTAGAGACAGCAGCAGAACAGGTCCAAGTACTAATCAGTCAGATCACTGCTCTCAAGACCGAGATAGCTGGTGACACTGCACTTTCGAACGCCAAAGAGGCCATGGAAAATCTAGACAAAACTCTCAAAGATTTTGAAACGACAACACAGATCAAGAAACTTGAAAAACTTGCAAAGGACGTAAGATACTATGAAAAGAAGAACACGTACCCATATCTCCAAGAAGATTACTATAAGCAGGATAGCCAGGGGCGCTTCAACAACAGAGGTCGAGGAGGATACCGTGGACGCAGGAACTTTACAACTTTTTCTGATTCATCATACAGCACAGATAGTGACACTGAACAACCAGGCACCAGTGGAAGCTACGGATATCAGGATACATGAAACCCACCGCAGGGACCCTACCCCTCTCCTTTTTTAGGAGATGGACAATGGAGACCCCCCAGAGGTCATGTCGGGAACTGGCCAAGGGGCCCATTGCGAGGATAACCAGCGAACAACAGTTGGGAGAGAGGCCGTGGGAAGACGCCGAAACAGGTTCGCTTCCAACCGGAGAACCACGAAGAGATCCAAACCCGACGCAGGGTCTACAGATGGTGAGGAGGCAGCAAAACCCTGTAGTCAACATCTCCTCCTACACACTCAAGAATGAAGAGACAAGTGTCTTGAGCAAAGGACTTTCTTTTGTTCCGACAGCACGTCCAAATGAATTTGCACTTAAGACTGAACTTCACCGCTTTTTCAGAAAGATCCGTCTAAGGTATTTCTTCAAAGAATCTCCCAGACCTGAAGCAATGTCTCCTACAGGACTACGGATTGCGTCTACATTTGTTCCACCGGCCAACCGCATGACGAATAAGATCCTTGCATATGAGAGTGTGGTCCTTAGAGATATCTCCAAATTAATGAAGGAACATAAGCATACTAAATATAACATCACCAAGCTTGAGAGGGATGCTCTGGACTCCCTGAGAAACAATAAGAACATTGTAATCAAGCCGGCAGACAAGGGGGGCGCGATTGTGGTCCAGGATCTGTCCAATTACAAGATGGAAATTTTAAACCAACTCCAGGATGGAGTTAGTTACATGAGAACTAATGGAGACCCTTCTAAGGATCTGGCCCAAGAAATATTGGCTACGACCACCCGTGGCTTGGATCAAGGCTTCCTAACAAAGCATGAGTTCTTGTACTTAAATCAAAAACAACCGCGACTGCCAACACTCTATACTCTACCAAAGATACATAAGGACCGACAGAATTCACTGGGGCGTCCAATCGTCTCAGGATGCGGTTCAATGCTAGAACCACTGAGCAAATATATTGATCATTTTCTAAAACCACTAGCTGAAACCACCAGGGCGTACCTCATGGATACAATGCAAACTATAAACCTAGTGGACAAACGCCCATATGATCCAAATAGTCAACTTCTTGTGACTTGTGATGTTGTCTCTCTCTACACAAGCATACCACAAACAGCTGCCCTGGAAGTAATGTGTGAGGCATTGGATCAACGAATGGCTCCCATGACCGTACCAACAGATTTTATTATAGACCTCCTCAGAATTGCTATGATGAAAAACTTTTTCTTTTTTGATGGCCATTTCTATTTTCAAACTAAAGGAGTGGCTATGGGCGCTGCCTTCGCCCCTGATCTAGCCATCCTCTTTATGGACCATTTTGAGAGATCTTTCATATTTGGGGCGGTAAACCCATACCTTGATAAGGTATCCTTATGGAGGCGGTATATCGATGATATACTCTTGATTTGGACTGGAGATCAAACTGAATTGGTTTCATTCCATTCCTGGCTTAATGAGAGGAGCCCTGATATCCAATTCACCATTCATTCAGATTCAAAGGAAATCGACTTCTTGGACATTACCATCAAATCTGAGGATGACCACCTCTACAGTACCTTGTATCGCAAACCTGCGGAGAGAAACTCTTTGCTTAGATACAATAGACATCACCCAAGGGGACTCCGAAATAACCTCCCCTTTGGGCAATTTTTACGGATCCGCAGAAACTGTTCAAAGAAGACCGACTATATGGCCCAATCAGATGATTTACTAAACCGACTCATGGAACGTGGGTACCCTAAAAGACTTACCAAGCGGGCACAGAAAAGGGCTTGGTATAGCCCTCGCGAAGATCTGCTCAAACCTAAAGAGAGGGATGATGGACTCATGGAAAGGATGATATGTGTAACAACATTTTCAACTCAAAGCCATGCCATTAATAAACATTGGGGTCTAATATCAGACGACATTGGACAAGACAATCCTCCTATGCATTCCTTTAAAAAGGCCAAAAGTATCAAAGAACATGTGGTCCGTTCCTTTTTAGAAACTCCTGAGACGCCCACTATTACATCTATGTGGAACCTACCACCGATATTGGGACATTTCAGATGTGGGAATTGTAAGGCTTGCCCCACAACAATCCAAATGAAAGAACTTACCTACAAAGACCCTGTTATCACTTTGAATTTCCTTTCCAACTGCAACACCAATAACGTAATCTATGCCATCTTATGTCCTTGCGATCTCATCTACGTAGGACAAACCCAACAAAAGATCAAAGCCCGGATTCTCCAGCACTGCAGCCGTATTAGATGTGGCGTACAGGGAGCACCGCTGGTGGAACATTTTTCAAATATGAGTCACAGCCCTGACGAATTGCGATGGGTAGTATTAGAAAGAGCCTCACTGGGCCCGAGGGGAGGTAATATTGGTGCAATTCTAAACCTGAGAGAATGCAAATGGATGTGCCTTCTGTACTCCATTAAGAATGGTCTTAATGAATCAGAAATTAGTCATGCCCAATTTGCCTGTCTGCCTGTGGAATAGTGCATACCTGTTTTTCAGACATCTGAATGTGTATTGAGTCAATCTAACTACAGACCTTATTGTCCTTTATTGTGCTTATTAATATGGGTTAGGTATTGTGTTTCCCTTCTGGCAATGTCCTAAGTGATTGTTTGACCTATGCACGTTATGGATATGTACAGTCTTTTATTTACTATATCTGTGATAATGCAACGTATCCCCTTATATTTACAATCGGGGTAGAACATCGAAAAATATTGTATAAGGTTGTCTATCTATGTAGTAACCATCTGTGTTATTTATTATTTTTTCTGATCAATCCATTGACACGATATCATATGCTTTCCATGCACATTTCATGAGCATATGAAATGTATGAACCCATTACTGTTTTCTTAAACTATTTCACATGACACCATAATTATGTTAATATACCTTTTGAAATGTGAACTAAATACTTCATATGCCAGTTTGTCAAGACACCCCTTAAGTAGCATTTCATTTCATTTGCACATGCCCCAAAAACTTTTTTGTACATTTTTTTGGTGTATCTTCTCACGTTACTTAAAACATTACTTGTTTCCTAATATTTTGCAACGTTTTTAAAGATCTAAGTCTGTCTTCAGTGCCCCCACCTCTCCTTCCACGGTGAGGTAGCATTCAGCGCCTGCACGCATTGCCCTGTCATGCTTGATTCTTGCCTCTATTTAACTCAGTATAATCCAGCCCTCTGTGTCGTTTGTCCGCACGGATTTGTCTCCACAGAACTGCGGTGAGTTTTCTGCCAGCGCGTGTGTTCCTGAGACGACCTGACCTTGATGGTTTGTCTTCCGTGTACACAGTCTAATGTATTTAAAACCCCCCTTTTTTGATTTTATTTGTAGACGCGAAGGAAACTTGAAAGTTCCAGCCCTTAGTTCTAAAGCAGGTAATTAGGCTTATTTAACGCGTCCGTCCTTCTTTGTCACAGCGATGCTTTGTTGCATTTCCAGACACAATCCCTGTGTTTTTGTAACCTACTCGGATATATTTTTAAACACGTTAACTTGTTTCAGCTCCCCTTTAAACTTTAACCATTTGGTTGTTTTTAGGAGCGTTTTCTGAACCTTACGACCATACAGTGCTCTCGTATTTGCTTTGGCTGACTAGTGTTTCATTCTGCTCTTTTCAACAATGTGTTGGCTCAAACCGGTGCATATTTGTGCTGACTTGATCCTTAAGACTTACCCCAATACATTTATTCCTGACAAAGGCACTACCACATGCGTGTAATTTTATGGTGTGTTACTATCTCTGTGTGCATGCTTGCACGGTCCTGCTTAGCCCTCATTTCTCTTTTCAGATTACTACTTATATCTTCCGCCGATTAATTGGGCATTCAACAGTGACATCTGCACTTATAGTGAGTGATGCCTTTTTCTATTACATAGAACTTGGCAGCTAAACTAAGAATTTTCGAACATTTATTCTGCACCTTATTTTCGCAGGTGCTGTTTTCCCTCTCCCGGTCATTAGGAGCCACATAGGCCCCCGCATAACTTCAGCCTCTCATCAGAGGCGTCTTATGGTAATCTACCATTCTTTCCATTCTATAACATACATTATTTGATCTGTATGACTATATTTTTTAAGTCATTTTTATGCTCTTCCCTAGATCCCCTCACCCACCCTCACACCACAGTCCTGATGAAGACCCCGGCATAAGGATTTGAATAGCCTACTGATATATTGGGGTCGAAACGTCGACATTCTTTTACCAAGCCAGTTCTAACACCAGTGATTTAGTACTGTGTTAACTATCACCATGCGATACAAGTTTTTTTGTGTATATTGTGATTAATAGGCTCGATCAAGGAGCCACATGTCTTTTGAGTACTATATTGTTATGTTTTGATGCAAACTACACTCTTGAAGTCACTACCCTTACCTCACCTGAATCACCTTCACTCCCTTTCTTTCCCCCTTCCCCCTCCCTTCTTTTCCCACCTAGGGATATCACTGTATATAATAATGTATGAATTATGTCAATAACAGACTAAATGCTCAGTGTGAATTAAACACTAGGAGCAACGAATACCTTGTGTCTCAGTTTTTATATTTACGTTGTAATCTTGGATTTTGAATTGTATGGTCGTTTTCTGGGACCACTGTTCTTATGTACCAGTACTATTGTGAGCGCATACTTCAGTATTTTGGAATATTTTTACTACAAGAACTGAATCTTGATGACAGATAAGCTGCCTGGTTTACCTGCATACAACCCATGTTCCACTGCCTCTGGTGCCCCTTTGAATGGGCACTAAATATTTGCCTGGCTTTGCAGACACCCATGGCTGTGGACATTGAACTGCTAATGAGTCCTTTAGCGACCCATCTTCAGGACTGTCCCTGGGTTTGTGGATTTCCACAATGCATTATTTGAGCCTCTCACTTTTGAGGAAATATGTGCATTGGCACATGGATCATAGTATACAGGCTCTGTCCAAACGGATGCAGGTTAACCAGTAGCTATCTCAGCATCGGCTGGGACTGAGGATCATGTCTGTTCTTTGGAACTTGTAACTTGGGTTGTCAATCAATCATCATCTGCGGAGTCTCACCCTTTTTTGGAGCCCCTGTCCTTTGAATTTGCGAGTAATATCATGAATTCCTCTGAAACACCATCCTTTGACTATTTTTGACTACTCATTTTCTAGATAATTTCTTTTCCATTATAATTTTGTGAATTGCTCTTTGAGTTTGTTTATCTTTCGATTATATTCGTATTTTTTAGTGCTTTATTGTGCTATTATTCTAACTAAAGAGAGGGTGTTGTGTTTCTCACCTGGCCCATTGTAATTTTCCTTATGTTAGCCTGATAATGCACATCGAAGGTCATTTTGGTTTTGCACATGTTACTAAATATCACGCTTGCTTTGTGCCGTGTTGTATTTTCACACAGAACCAGCACATGTTTTCACATTTAATTTTTTTCCTGGGATTTAGCCTGTACAGCCTGAGCAAGGCCAAGCAACATTTCCACTTGTTATTTTCTCTGGTCAGACACTAGCACCTAGACATAATAGGAGAATGCAGCTGCAGTTTTAAATACACATATCTTGTCATAATAATAATTCGAGATTTGTAAAGTGCGACTTATCCCCCCCTAAGGGTATTCTGGCACTGGGGGTTGTTGGAAAGATTAGGTGTTCTATTGCCCAGAGTCATATGATGCTGAGCTGAGCTGTCGCCTGTGGCAAGGATCGAGCCGTGAGCCCTGCGCTTCGGAGTCAGCCGCTCTGGCCGCTGCTTCACACCTCTCCCACTCACCCATATAACTAGGGACAGGGGTTCTGAAAAATAGCAGACTTACTGAGTGCAGGTTCTGAGACAAGAGCGCTGCGTCAGCCAAGATGTAGAACATCCTCCTATGTATGCTAGGGTATGGGTCAGCCACCGAACCCAGAGATCTATTATTTATAACTTCTTAGCTTCAGTAATGGGGGAAAGTTTAGGCAGATCTGTCACAAAACATGGCAGGACTCCTTATTGTATATGGTTTCTTAACCATGTTGCAGACATTATTGGCATGTATCTAATTAATAATTGTGGCACAGTTATTGCATCTTAGAGCACAATAGTTCAATTAAACATTGTAAACTTCCTTCATGCCTCTATTTTATCTTATTGTGGACAAGTAAGAGTGAGAGAGCAAAAGGGTGTGTCCTGTTACCGCGGATGGGAGTGTTGTGTTCTGGGATACCAAATCACTTGTCTCTCTGGAAAGGTTAGGACGGCAAGTGAGGCACTATAGCTAGTCGTACTCGGGCTCATAGATACTGATGTGGTATGGTAACTCAGTACCCTACATACTGATGTTCGATGGTCCCAAGCATAGTTCTGTTCCTGAGCAGAATCCCAGCTCAGATGTTGCATGGGTTCTAATAAAGGATGAATGATTATAATGACATGAAATATTGCAGAGATTGGTCAGGAAGGGGAGAATTAGAGCAATAATTAGTTAGGGTCAGACTCACTATTATAGGTGTAGAAGAAACTTAGTTAACAATATTAATGGAACTTAATAATTATATTGCACAAAGAAAATATTGATTGAAAAGAAATACATGTCACCTATTTGAGGGGAAATGAATTTGATTTCAACACAGTTTATTTCGGGGTAGAAAGAACATGTTATACCAACAATAGATTCCTTATAGTTCTGATGCAGTGACTGTGTTTTGGTAGTGGCTCTAATGGTTATTTGAGTCTGGATGGGATGGTGGTGGTGAACATATACATCCTGAGCATACCAAACAAATGTTGACTATGGTAAAATCAAATAAGCAAATACCTGGCTATCATCTTTTAAGGATAAAACTTTAGAATCATTAATGTAAAATGCACCAATTGATCATCAGGTTAAGAGTACATTTAGTACATTTAGTATTGGTCATTCCACTTCCTTAATTTATAATGCACTGTTCTCTGCCAGATATTTTTCTCGAGTGGCTGAACTTTCCAAACAAACACCATTAAGAAAGCTTTCAAACATAAATGAAGGAGAAGATTTGTTAAAGGTCAAGAACAAAAACACAATGTGTTGGTCTGAAAAACCACAAAGTCTTTGTACAAAACAGCTATCAGTCATAATTTGGAAGCTGAGGAACTTCAAATCATCAAAGTAAACATTTTAAGCATTTTAGTGGCTTTAATGTAGGCTAAAATGTTTTCATTGAAAGCATGGTTGTAAAAACAATGGATATGAAATAGAATGGAATGTCAATAATTAGAAGTCCAGAAAAATGTAATCTAAATGGAGATTTCTTTTAATCCCTCAGCTGCTGAGGCTTTTGAACCCCCAGTCCTGAGATATTTTTTGGATGTTTGGGGCACTTTTCACTTAAGCCTTCCAACTTCTTTTCAACAAAAGGGATCCAGGGCAAATTTGCATCCTTTTTCCCACATGTTGGGGACTCTAAAGGTCCTATGGTTTGTGCAGTACCATGGAGATAACAGAGAAATTGCCAAAATATAGCAACATTTTATTTTTTGATGCAGAACGGGAAACAGTGCTGTGCAAGGTTTTTCCTGCCCTGCTAGGATTACCATGTGCCAAGCTTTTAGGAAGAAAGAGGAATGTAAACATATTTTATTATCACAGAATCATTCTAAGTGGTGGTCAAATTTTGCTATTGTTTGCGGCTTCTACATACTCGCAGTTCAGATGAAAAGTAAATGAAATTCTGAATTCAGAAAGGGTTCATTTAGATCACTCCTGGTTTTCCTGAAGAAACTGATAATTGAAGTAAAAGAATATTCAAAATAAGCAGGAAAAAAGTAGAATTAAGAAACAACATTTTCATGCGTATTTGTTTACCCCTATAGCAATTTGCAAAAATCAATGTACCATTATGTCCATCAGACTCTCTGATCACTGGGATATATAGAACTTGTAAGTTGTCAAAAACACACAATACCAATAAACAATAACTGAGCTATAGCTTATAATGACATTTCATTGCATTGTGATCATGCAGCAATTCATATAGACACACTTTTTTTGTTCAAGTAGTCTTTATTGGTTTTATCACAATAAACAACAACATAAAGACAGTGATAAATCTAAATTAATCAAAAAATGCCTTCATCCTTAAGAAGCAAATCACATTAAGCAATTACAATTTTAGGCAAATATAGATAAGGCGTACAGAAAAAATAAGGGTGGGGGCTTAAAGATTGTGAGTAGGTCTACACCTAGATCCTGATCTGCAGTCCTGTTGGTATATTTAGATATCCTATTCATAAACATATACATATCAACTTCATAATGAACTTAAGGTACACATGGTGTATTCGAATTCATTAAGGCATACCAGATACCATTTACCCATGGGTATGAGTGCCCAGTGAAATGAACTGTCAACACATTAGTATGTTAGGTACCGCAGGTGATAATCAAGTGAGTACCAGGGTTGTATAATTCTCTTGAGGGCCAAAGAGAGAAGGCGTAGTCAGAAGGTGTCTCAAGATACTGGGAATGTAGATTGAAATGTCCCTCATATATTGAGTATCTCTGAGTATAAGGGCATTCAAAGTTAAAGGAGGTAGTGTCAAGTGAGGCCCACATAGGTCTGTGTGGTCAGCGTCATGGGGAGACTTGCACTGAGGTGTTATCTGCACCTCTGAGTAAGGTGAGCTATCCTTGCCACATCTGGAATGAGACTATGTTGAAGTTTTTCCAATTATCAAGATCAGTTTGCATGCAAACATCAGCATTAGATCTAGTAAGCATTAGTCATTTTCAGTTTTCAGTGGGGTATCTAACTAACCCAGTGATACATATGAGAATTTCTGGGAGGGGTTAATGTTCAAAGTGTGTTTTTGCATTTAAAGGCATTGTCCTAGTAAGTCTGTAAGATGGGGCAATAAAAGAGCATGTGGGACATATCGCCGTCGAGTAAGCCACAGTTCTAGCGTTTAAGGTCCTGTATAATGTTAAGTTTGTGGAGTTTAACTGGGGTCTAGTAGGCTCTATTAATAATGATGTATTTGGTTTGGGATCTTGTTTGTAAAAGAGGATCTGTGTATACAATTCCAATAAAATTTTATATTGCTGCTATTCGGTTCTGCCTCCCACTTTTGTTCATTGCGAGTGTCAGTTTTATGGGGGTTCGGTAGGAGGAGTTTGTATACCTTGGACACAGTGTGTCCAGCTTTGAGTATGTGCCTGATTAGAGTGGGTACTGATGGATTATCAGTCTGTAGTGGGTGTTTTGAGATCTACTCTCAATCTCTCAAGAATTTATAGAAGTCCATGTTATCTAGTCTGAATTGTGCTTGTAAAGTAGAGAAGAGCTGTGGTAGATTGCCCACAGAGATGTCCCTGATCAGATTGATTCCTTTTTTTGACCAGTCGGTAAACTGGCTGGCCATCTATTTTGAATTTGGGGTTGAGCCGTATGGATGTCATGTTGGAGTTACAAATAGTGGGCCCGAATCACAAAGTTAAACTGAGACCAAAGTCTAACTTTGCGACTTTCGGTATTCACAAAGGGCATTTACGAGCGGTAAAATTAGGCTTTTGCCTCAGTTATACTCAAATTTTGAACTTTGCAACTTTTGGCATTTACAAAGGTCATTTATGAGTAGTAAAGTTAGACTTTTGCCACAATTAAACTTAAGTTTTGGTCTTAATTTTAACTGAGACCAAAAAGTCCTTAGACTTAAAGTTCTCCAGGGTTAAACGTAGGTATGACCAATCAACTTCATCAAATGCTTTTTCCGTGTCTAATGTAATCGGAATAGTGGGTGACTTTGTCATTTTTGCTTTCTCTAGAATGTGGCACAGAATTCTTGTGTTAGCAATAGATAGTCTATTGTGCAAGAATATCACTTGGGAAGAGAGAATGAATTTAGAGATAGCCTAATGGATAATATCATAGTGTATATTTTACAATCCAAATTGATTAAGGAGATTGGCCTCTAATTATTTGGAAGCAGGGTATCTTTCCCTCCTTTGGGATTACTGCTATTATAGCCTCTGTTGGTGTACCTATAACTTGACCTGACTAGGGTAAATGAGTGTAGTGCCTTAAAGGGGGTGGGATAATCGATATAGAGAAGGACTTGAAAAGTTGTGCATTGTAACCTTATGGCCCAGGTGCTTTATTAGACTTCAGTTTTTTAATGGCTTTCGCTATTTCTTCTGATGTTATTGGACTGTTAACCTCTTCCGTGCTCATGATGGTTCCCGGCCATCATGAGTCACGGTAGTCGTGTGCTCATGGCGGCCGGGAGCCGTCCGAACGTTGCAGCTCCACCCACGCGTGGTTAATTCCCCGCCTGTGTGGGAGAATTAAAGAGTGGGCAGAGTTCGGACGGCTCCCGGCCGTCATGAGCACACGCCTACTGTGACTCATGACGGCCGGGAGCCGTCCTGGGCACCCGAGCGCCATGCCCAGCCCCACCCCCCCTCACACCGCGGCGGAATTTGCCGCGCAGCGAAGGGGTTAATCAACTCGTTTTCTTGTTCTGTCAGTATAGGTTGTTTACCTTTCTCCAGGCATCATTTACATTTCTTATGGTCTAGTATGGTGTTATCTTCAGAAAGCTTTTTGTAGAAGTCTTTGAATACTTCATCAATCTTATTGAGATTAGTATGCATGATGCCTTTCTGGTCCTTGATGGTGTTGATAGCATATTTCTGTATTTTATGTTTTAGATATGACGCTAAGGTTGTGCCTGCTCTGTTGGACTCACATAACCTAATATTTTTTTGTCTTTAACTCATATGCCCACTCTAGTGCTTATAATTTTATTATATTCATATTTTTTCCTCACAATCTTGTTTAGAGTAAGGTTGTCTCTACTGGTTGTTTTTCTAGCTCTACAATATAATTTTCCAATTTTAGGAGCTTGCTATTAGTTTATTTATTTTCGATCAGATTTTAAGACCCCTCCAACTATTGGTTTAGTGCTTCCCATCTAATGAGATCAGAGGGATCATTTTCTTTATTGTCTATTAGGAAGTTCTTAATTGAGTCCTCGATAAGTTCTTTGTTGTTTTGATGAGATAGGATTTCATCATTAACTCTCCAATGTGTTTGTTTTGGGTCTGGTGAGGGGTCAGTGATAGACATAGTTATCTAGGAATGGTCACAAATCACTTTTAGCTCAAATGTGGTTTGATCGACCTTACTTAGGGAGTGTCCGGATATTAGTTGGTAATCAATAGACAAGTATGAATTATGGGGAAATAGGTAAAAGGTATAGTCCCTTTCCTTTGTTTTCTGTGCTCTCCACGCATTAATCATATTGAACGTATTACAGAGGTTTTTAAGAGCTATATGTGTTTTATTAGGGTGGAATGCACACTGTGAATACCTGTCTAATATAGGATCCAGGGGTAAATGAAAGTCCCCTGCCAAAATGAGTGTAGCTGAGGCAAGGATCACCTTGAATTGTGGAGAGAGCTCATTCCAGAAGGAGTGGTCATCTGTTGTGTGTGCATAGACATTGACCACAAAGAACTCAGTATTGTTCTTGTAGAGTTTTGAAATAATCCATCTCCCTTGTGCATCCAAGAGACTTGAAACCATTTCTATTCTTGATTTCTTATTGATCAGTGTCAAAACCCCATTTTTCTTACCAATCACGGCGGTGCATGATGCAACATCTGAGAATTGATTATTTCTGAGTGACATTATCTGTTTGTTTTCCTGAAGAAAGATGATATCGTCTTTCAGTTTGCATAGATAGTCAATGATCTTCCTTTTTTTGATCGGGTGGTTGATTCCTTTTACATTTAGAGAGATTATCTTAATGATTTGTGGAGGGTATGCCATCAGAATTTTTGCGCTCATGTGGACCTATGCCTAAATTTCCTGTGGTTAATAATGGGTTGAAGATTCTATAGATCAGGCCAATTTGTGGAGTCTGGTTGGAGGTTGAGTGTAGTGCAACATAGTTATCATCTTTCTTAATGGAGTGTCCAGGATACCCATACATGAGACACAATTGGGACCCAAGTGGGATGTGGGATGTTCCGAACACCACACTCACACTAGCAGAGCTGAACCATCTCATATATGTGTTGACAAACAATATGTATAAAATAAAATCAAAACAGAGGATGAAGTAGAAAATAATCAAATAAAGCGCTAAGACCCAAAAGTCCCTTCCACTAAGGCCCCACCCCCCAAGTATCCGACAGGAATGGCAATAGGAGAAGAACCACTCCTCCAGGGAAACAGAACATCAACATCAAATCAATGAATTTGTAAAAATTTAAATTTTTGTACTGAGGGGAACATTTGTTAAGCTGTGGTAAGTAGCTTTAAACAATGCAGTATTATAATCAAACTTAAAACGAACTATAGTTGTACTTATGTCATACTGTACTATAGACTTCTAGTCTCCTGAGGCGTATTCTGAACATGAAAGCCTGTTAATTAACATTATGGTCTACTCTAAGTATGCAATGTGAAATACATTGCGGTAGTGTCGTTCAAACCTCAAGTATTGAAAACAACTCGGTATTATTTAATGCATTTTTAGAGCTAACTGGGAAGGTAAAACATGGCCGCCTCATACTTTACTCATTGAAGTTGACCGCACGATTAGAGTATGTGAGTGAAATTAACACAAAGTATGCAACTCGAAACTCTGCTGAGTATTCATAACCTGATGGTGCGGGGGCGAGGGTGAGCCTGATGCCTTACTGCTGAAAGGCACGCTAAGTTCTTCCTCCTCCTTTCAGATGGCACGCACATCGAGGCATGCAGAACAGCTTCTGGGGGAGAACGCCGGTCTTAGACGAGGAGCCGTGAGGCGATCGGACGCAGTACCCGGGAGGAAAGTACAACTTTAGACGCCTGGAAAAGGAAGAAACACCTGGAGCTGGGATGAGAGAAGCGAAGTGAGTGACCTGGTTCTGTGCTGAGGTAAGGGGGTGTTCCCTGGTCGAGGAGTCATCCTGTTAGACCTGTCCTGCCCAGCTGGGGTCCCAGAGCAAGATACTCCCTAGAAAGAAGCTTCTTTTGTGCCCATAGTCTAGGAATGAGAAGTTGCACCGGCTGGTCAGTCAGCGGCATGGGTGAAGGAGCTCCTTGGTTGTAAGGGGGACAGTAGTTCGTACACGGACAAAACAGTGGAGAGGTCGCCCATATATTGATTGGATAAGGCATAATTACTCCCAGATCTGCATGGTGAAGCATGCAGCAAATGGTTCTGAGGGCAACAGGAGCAGGAGGGGGAGCCACAGCTTCCAGCCCTTCATCCCTAACCCAGAGGGCTAAGAGGAAAGCAGCACAATCACGCATTCTCACAGTAAGAAGAGATAAAATGTCGCAAAAGAAAAGTGGTGCCCCAAATCACTCAATGGATCAGATATCTCCAGGTCTTTCAACCCAGGCATTGGCCTTCTCAGGGTTTCCTCAGGAGCCTGTTACAGGAGTGATACCAGAATTTGTCAGTATTCTAAAGCCACTGGAGGCAAGGAATCCAAAGCCCTCTACCAACTCACAGAATATTACTGACACTGGAAGTGAGCTAGCGGATCTATTAAATACATCTGAGGAGAGGAAGGAGGCGAAAGTGGTGGATAAATCCCATAAGGACTACCCTTCTATTTGCAAACAAATCGCAAAATAACACTTGAGGACTCTAATCATCAATCTAAAGGCCAGGCAGGCGTAATATTGTCTAGGAACTCTGCAGTATCAAATTCTACCGAAATCTGGCCTGGCCAAGACTCTGATCCAAGGGGTCAGATGGAAATAGGGAAAAGTTTGGCTGTACCCCTTCCTGTGACTCAGTTGTTTCAGGTTCCTTGGGACGCTCGCAGAATCAAGTATCCCAGGATCTCTCGATGGAGGTCCAGGCCAATGCTACGGGCCTCCAGAATTGTCAGCAGCTTGTTGAGATTTCGATTGAGAAATCTAGGGACAGAGATAATCAGTCCTCTATGCACCAAATGCAACAGTTCTTTCAGACTATCCTAGTGGAGATATGAGAATGCAAAATTTCCTAGGCGCAGGAACTTGCCTTAGTTCACCAAAGGCTAGATAAAATTGAGGGTATGGTGCAACAAATCCCAGAGCGTATGAAAGAACTGGAGCAACGAGTGTCGGATATTGAGGACCACTTACTGGCTTGCGACAGCGATATCGCTTCTCTTAAGAAAAAGCTGCAGCCCTCACAAATGTAAATGGACGAAATGGAGAATTATGCGAGGCGATCAAATCTGCATTTTACAGGGATTCCGGAGGACAGTGAACGTTTAAATGGCTGGTCTTATCCCTTGATGTATATGGAAACGTTGATTAAAAAGCATATACTTGAGAATGCACCGGAGGACCTTACTATAATGAGGACGCATAGGGTTCCTACTCAGAGATTATCATGGTCTAAGTACCCAAGGACAATGATTGTAAACTTCTCAGAATTCAGTATAAATGAAGCCATTACAAGTAAGGCAATACAAAAGAAGGATATTGTGCTATGTGATGGGTCCAGGGTGGGAGTGTTTTCTGATATGTTTGCATTCTCAGCGCACCGGTGCAGAGAGTTTGTGGGGTTGATTGGCCAGTTTAAGAGCGTAGGAGCATAGGCTTCTATCGTTCAACAGTCTAAATTAAAGATTTTATTTAAAGGCCAATTTCATCTTTTTTCTACCCTTGAGGAAGCTCATGTGATATTACAAAAGGCGGCCCAAGCAAGCAGAAAGTAGGACCATCTAGGGTGGGTTCGTTTGTTGAAGGTTGGAAACAGCAATAGGAATTTAGTAATTAGCTTGGATTTACCAAATCTATTCATGATTTCTTGGAAACTTTATTAGGCTTAATTCCTTCCACTTTTGCACTTTATACACTGTATTTACTTTGCACTCTACACTTTTTTCCCTTTTATATATATGAGCTGTTGGACTTGGCCCTTTTTGCAGGGTCATCCCTGAACTTTTTGCCTTCCTCCTGTATTTTTTCTGACCTGTTGTTGGCTGTTTTATGACTCTGGGCACTTTACCACTGCTGATCAGTGCTAAAGTGCATATGCTCTCTGTTATAAATTGATGTATGGATTAGTGACTCCATGTTTGGCCTATTTGATTCACTGTCAATCAATCAATCAATCATAGAATTTGTAGAGCGCACTACTTACCCGCGAGGGTCTCAAGGCGCTGGGGAGAGGGAAGGGGGGGGTGCTGCTACTGGTCGAACAGCCAGGTCTTGAGTAGCCTCCTGAAGGCCAGCAGGTCTTGGGTCTGTCGTAGGCTTAGTGGAAGGGTGTTCCAGGTCTTGGCGGCGAGGTGTGAGAAGGATCTGTCGCCGGTGGTTGTTCTTCGAATGCGAGGGACGGTGGCGAGGGAGAGGTCGGCGGAGCGGAGCTGGCGGTTGGGGACGTAGAAGAAGAGTCGTCTGTTGAGGTAGGCTGGGCCAGTTTTGTGGAGTGCCTTGAGTGCGAGGATGAGGAGTTTGAAGGTGATCCTCTTGTCGACGGGGAGCCAGTGCAGGTTCCTCAGGTGGGGGGTGATGTGGCTGTGGCGTGGTACGTCGAGGATCAGGCGTGCGAAGGCGTTTTGTATGCGTTGCAGTCGCTTGATGAGCTTGGCCGGGGCTCCCGCGTAGAGGGCGTTCCCATAGTCAAGTCTGCTACTGACGAGGGCCTGGGTGACTGTTCTTCTTGTGTCTGTCGGGATCCACCTGTAGATCTTGCGAAGCATGCGGAGGGTGTTGAAGCAGGAGGAGGAGACTGCGTTGACTTGCTTGGCCATGGAGAGCGTTGAGTCGAGGATGACTCCCAGGTTGCGTGCGTGGTCGGTGGGTGTCGGGGCTGCTCCCAGCGTCGTTGGCCACCAGGAGTCAGACCCTAGTACAGTGCACTGGTTGTGCCCAGGGCTTGTGACTCAAATGCTGCTGGTGGGCTTGCAGCACTGGTTGTGCCACCCACAGAAGCAGCCTGTAAAAGTGTCTCTCAGGCCTGCCATTGCAGAGACTGTGTGCAGTCTGGTACTGCCATGTTGACTGGGCAAGTGCACCCACTTGCCAGTCCCTAAACCTTCCCTTTTCTGCATATTAGTCACCCCTATGGTAGGCCCAAGGGCAGGGTGCATTGTAGGTAAAAGGTAGGACATGCCCTGATGTGTGTGGCATGTCCTAATAGTGAATTACAGCCATTTTCGTTTTTCACTATTGCAAGGCTACCTGTTCCCCATAGGCCAGAATGGGCAGTTTGATTATTACATCTTATAATCCTAACTGACCCAGGGAACTAGGTAGAAATTTGAGTTTAGTATGCCTGAACTCAAAATGATAAAATACATCTTTTAGTGAAGTTGGTTTTAACATTCTGTGTTTGAAAATACCACTTTTAGAAAGTAGGTATTTTCTTGCCTAACAATCCAAGCCTGCCTCTGCTAGGTTGTGTATTCCTTGTCTGGTTTGTGAGTGACAGGGGCTGGGGGATTCCAGGAGACAGGGTGAGTCAGCACAGGGCTGAATAGAGAGATCTGCATGGAGATGGGTGGGAGGAGTTGCACCTGGGACCTGAATAGGGCTGTGCCTTCCCTCCACAATGCTGGCTCCACCTCCTGTGGTGTGTCTGATGTCCCTGGCCTACACTGTGAAAGGAAAGAAGGAGTCTTGTCAACAAAGTGCTCCAGGACTGACCAGAACTGGTTTGGACTAGACAAAGGCCTCTCTGCCTTCAGAGAACAAAGAGAATATGTGTATAAAAGAGGGGACCCAAACCCCAGAAGATCAGATCACTTTGGGAAACAAGAAGAACCTTTGCTGAGGAGAGGAACCAGAGAGAGAGACTGCAGGAGGAGACTATCCCTATGCTGAGTGCTGTTTGGGGATTGGCCTGCAGTGGTTGCCTGACTGCCAAAGAAAGGAGAAAGGACTTTGTGCTACTTTCAATTCAACTTGTAAAGGATCTCCAAGGGCTTGAGAGAGAGCTTGCCTCCTGCTGAAGTCTCAGGGACAACAGACTTCACCCACCAGCTCCCCAAGAGTTCTTTTGAAGTGCCTGCTGTTGTGTTGGGCCTTCTGAGGGACTGCGTGTCGCAAGGAGCTGGAAGCGCGACTCAAGAAGAAGAAGCGTGTCGCCGCCGCAGCCGCTGTCGTCGCATCGCTGAAGAAGGGTGTCGCCGCTGCCCTTCGCAACGCAGAAGCGCCTCGCATCGCCGGAGAAGAGGATCGACGTCGCATCAGACGCCGCCGCATCATCGGAGAAGCGTTTCGCCGCCGTAGTCGCTGTCGTCGCATCGCTGAAGAAGGGTGTCGCCGCTGCAGCTGTCACATCGCATCGCCGAAGCGCCTCGCATCGCCGGAGAAGAGGATCGACGTCGCATCAGACGCCGCCGCATCATCGGAGAAGCGTGTCGCCGCCGTAGCCGCTGTCGTCGCATCGCTGAAGAAGGGTGTCGCCGCTGCAGCTGTCGCTTTGCATCGCCGAAGCGCCTCGCATCGCCGGAGAAGAGGATCGACGTAGCATCAGACGCCGCCGCATCACCGGGAAGCGTGTCGCAGGGTCTGTCGCGGCTCAGAAGAACCGTTGAGTCGCCGCACGGCCATCGGGCGTGCACGCATCGTGTCGCATCAAGAAGAAGACGCCATTTTTGTTTCATTGCACCGGATCTTCATCGCATCACGGTGCTGCTGGTCGCATCGCCACGGAAGCGCAGTAAGAAACCGACGCATCACCTCCCCACGCGGAGAAGAACCGACGCATCCCCTACGCAGCAGTAGGGACCCGACGCATCACCGTTCTTGCGTGTAAGGAACCGACGCATCACCTTCCCTGCAACACTTTCGTTGTATAGCATTACGCTTCCAAAGGCACATTGAACTCAAAGTGTCGCATTTACCATCTAAAGAGAACTAAGCTAATTCTACCATTTTTAAGTACAGTATTGTGGATTTTTGTCGTTAGTGGTCTTGTGTTAAGTCTATATAAAGAATACTTATTTTTAATATACAACCTGTGTGGTGTCCATCTGTAGTGTTGTCACTGGGTTACTGTATGTGTTCACAAATGCTTTACACACTGCCTCTGAGATAAGCCTGTCTGCTCGTGCCAAGCTACCAAGGGGGTGAGCAGGGGTTATTTTAGTAGTGTATCCCCCCTTACCCTGACTAGACGCAAGGGTCCCTATTTGGTCAAAGGTACCTACCTCTGCCAACTAGAGACCCCCAAATCTAACATTGGTGGTCAGTGGTGAGGATTCTGGACTTGCATTTGTGACTGATGTACAGTGATTGGTGTACACTGCTAGTGAGTGCAGACCAAACGCAACCACATACTATTTTTCCCTGTTTCCCTTTGGACTTTGGTTTTTTAAACTCTGGTCAGTTGTTGCACCTGTTGGGCCTTGTCAAAATGGAAGTCAACTTTTGGCCCCTGGATATCTACAAGATAAGGGAACTAAAAGTATTTTGCAAGGAGAGGGGGCTACCTGTGAAGAGGAGATCCACAAGGCAGGATCTTGAGGCAGCCCTGCATAGCTATGAGGTGCTACGCTGGGAAGCAACACTAGCAGATGACTCTGAGGAGGAATCTGAGAGGGAGGATCCCCAGCCAGAATACCAAGAGGGCAGTGGCCCTGAGGAGGAAACATTTTGGGAAAGATTCGCTCGTGAAGAGAGGAATCGGATTCGTGCTCGTGACTGGAAGCTAAGGCAGCTAGACCGGGAGTGCGAGGAGATCGAGCGAGCCTTAGCTGAAAAAGAAATGTGTGAAGCTCAAGAAGTGAGCTTGGCTGAGTTGGAAGTGGAGTCCAGCTCAGATGGTGGCAGCAAAATTGAATTAGATAGTGCTGAGGGAGCAGTACACACACCCAGAGATATGGCGCCTGACTTGGAGGGGGTTAATATACACCAGGAGGTTCTAGGATGTGAGGTAGCTCCAGTGGTGCGCAGTGTCCCTGAGGTGGATTGGGGAACTGGCACAGGGGTTCATAGTCCTAGTGGTGGGAGAGACACTCTACTGACTCTAGATGAGAGGTTCAGGGAGAGGGGTTCTCCCATGGTTGAAGTCCTGGTGTGTGAGTGTGAAGACCGCCCAGAAGAGTGTGGGTTGAGTGATAGAGACAGTCAGATACTGTGTTGCCAGTCTCAGGAGAGTGGTGTGGGGTACGTGTGCAAGGCACTGGATGGTGAGGTGAAGGATAGTTTGGTGGGTCTGTGTGATCCAATTGAGGGAGAGCATATTGTATGTCCCTATTTTCCAGAGCTATGCCAACACCTGGTGGAGTGTGAGTTCTCTGACCCCAGGGAGCTCACAATGGAGGCAGACCTTTTGGTGGATTCCAGAGGGTCTGAAGAGGCATTGGGGAGTGACCCTAAGAGGAGTGGCTCAGGTGTCTTCCAACCCAGAGTGGTGGGAGAGGTTCAGTGTAGCCCAGCTAGGTCCTGTGGTAGTGGGAGGGGTGTAGGGGCTCACGTCCTGTCTCTGCGGAGAAGAAGTGAGTGTGGGACTGCGTGTCCCAAGGTGCCCAAAACCCAGTCTCAGGGCCTGGAGGGTTCCTTAAGGGAACACCAGGTTGGGGGCCTAGACTGTACTGGTAGGCCATTTGAGGGGAATCTCCCAGGGTCTAGAGAACCTGGAGCATCTGTAAATGGAGCTCCAGTGGTTCTGGTGTCTGGCAGTGCTGCTCCAGTTGGGAGGGTGCAGAAGTCCAGATTGAGGGGTGAGAGGGGGATGTGTTCCCCAGTGGGTCAGGGGCCAGCCAGAAGGGCTGAGCCTCCTAGGAGTGACCATGGTGACACCACTTCTGTTTTGGGGGGTCTTCACGCACTAACAGGTGGACAGGGGTCGGGAGATCAGCGACAGGCAGACTGTCACACAACACATGAGAGATGTGTTACCTTCTGGGGGGACATGCGTGCTCCCCAGGAAGTCCTGGTGCACCAGGCAGATTCTTACACAACTCTAGAGGAGTGTGATTCCCTTGGGGGGGGTTGGTGTACCCCCCCCGGAAGTCCTGGGTTGCCAGGCACAGGTCCAGCCTAAGGGTACAGACCTTGGGTTGGAGGGCCAGGTTCAGGGTGTCCCCCCTGACCTGGAGGAAGGGGCAGCTGCTAACAGTGCCCCTAGTAGTTTGTCTTCTGGGGGTACCGCTCCTGATGGGAGGGGGCAGTACTCTGGAAGGGGGTGCAGAGGGAGGGAGTCATCGCCTCTGACCCCGGTTCAACTGGAGGGTTTAGACCCTAGGTTGGAGGGCCAGGTTCAGGGTGTCCCACCTGACCTGGACGCCCAGTTGCAGGATAGAACCCCTGAACTGATGGGCGAATTGTGCAGGACACCTGCCACAGGTGCCCTGGCAATGCTGGAAGGGGGTACCACTCCAGGTGGGAGGACAGGGTGTGGGAAAGCCCACCCCAGTCTCCAGTCCAGCCGCCGGGTACAGGCCCGGGGCTGGTAGGTCAGAGCCAGGATGTCATACCTGACCTGACAGGAGGGAGAATGGACAAAGGGTGCCAAGCACCTGGGGCTACTGCCCCCGCTCTCTGATGCCACAGAGGTTTGAGAGCCCTGAGAGGCCTACGGCCTGGGTCTCATCCCTGACCACTGTCAGTGGCCACTGTGGCTTGCTGTCTGTCTGTTGGGACACACCTGTGAGCAAGTTAAGGTTAGGTGTTGAACAGGTGGTGTCCACAGGTGAAGAGAAGGGTTCCCCATGGATTAGCTTGGTGGGCCCTGAGAGTATGGACAGAGGGATCCAAATAGGTTCAGATTGGCGTAGAACTGGAATATGCCCCTGCTGTTGCGGGCCAGGTCCAGGTTCTATCGCCCAAAGCAGGGAAGCCCATCAAGGTAGTAATTGGTCTACCCTGCGTTTTGGCTGGAAGGGGGTTGTGTTGGACTTGGCCCCTTTGGCAGGGTCATCCCTGAACTTTTTGCTTTCCTCCTGTATTTTTTCTGACCTGTTGTTGCCTGTTTTATGACTCTGGGCACTTTACCACTGCTGATCAGTGCTAAAGTGCATATGCTCTCTGTTATAAATTGATGTATGGATTAGTGACTCCATGTTTGGCCTATTTGATTCACTGTCAGACCCTAGTACAGTGCACTGGTTGTGCCCAGGGCTTGTGACTCAAATGCTGCTGGTGGGCTTGCAGCACTGGTTGTGCCACCCACAGAAGCAGCCTGTAAAAGCGTGTCTCAGGCCTGCCATTGCAGAGCCTGTGTGCAGTCTGGTACTGCCATGTTGATTGGGCAAGTGCACCCACTTGCCAGTCCCTAAACCTTCCCTTTTCTGCATATTAGTCACCCCTATGGTAGGCCCAAGGGCAGGGTGCATTGTAGGTAAAAGGTAGGACATGCCCTGATGTGTGTGGCATGTCCTAATAGTGAATAACAGCCATTTTCGTTTTTCACTATTGCAAGGCTACCTGTTCCCCATAGGCCAGAATGGGCAGTTTGATTATTACATCTTATAATCCTAACTGACCCAGGGAACTAGGTAGAAATTTGAGTTTAGTATGCCTGAACTCAGAATGATAAAATACATCTTTTAGTAAAGTTGGTTTTAACATTCTGGGGTCGATTCCGATTCGGGCCGGAAAAAGCACCGACCGACTCGGATCCGGAAATAATACCGACCGACACGTACCCGTGGCGTCCGACACGCCAAGTACGATGCAAGGCGTGAAAACTCCGACCGACACGTACCGAAACCAAGTCGACCGACCGAGCCGCACGGAAAACAGCAATCCAGCCGGAAAAACACGCGAATCCAACCGACCGACATGCACCCGGAACAAATCCGACCGAAACGTACACGCGGACTCCAAACCGCAAAGTACGATGCAAGGCGCGAAAACCACGAGCGAGTCGGACGGAGGCCAAGCCGTACGACCGACACGCATACAAAACCGAGCCGAAGCAACACAAAACACCGCGACCGACGCGTACGCAGCATAGAAAACTGCACAAACACAGCGCAAACGAAACGGAGAACACCGTACGAGACAAATGCAGGGTCCGACTCGGTCACAAGAACGTTTCCAACATACACAAACAGCACAAAGGAAAAAACACCCAAAAAAGGCCAAACAAGCAATTACCAAGCCAATAAATACTGGGTGGGGTGGGGACAGAGAACAAAGACACACCCACAACTCCACCTATATAAAGGACACAAATCACAACCATGAGCCTTTGCAAATGCCATTCCACTGCCAGCACCCAAGAGAAAGCAACCACACACCCACAGCTCATCCCTCACACAAGCCACACACCATCAGCACACCAACAAATACCTACCTCACATACACCCAGCAAAACACACACTCACACACCCTCACCTGCACACCAACACACACATCACTCACCATCACCACCCATCACCATGCCCCCCAAGAAGAATCCCAAGTTCCTAGATAGTGAATTGGAAGTCATGGTAGACGAGATCCTCAGGGTAGAGCCACAGCTGTTTGGCACACTGGTCCAACAGACCCCCATCTCCCAGAAAACCAAGATGTGGGAGAGGATCATCAACAGGGTGAACGCACAATCACCATGTCGGCGCACAAAGAGCGACATCCAGAACAGGTGGTATGACGTGCGCAGGAGGGTACGGGACCTGCTGAAGAAAGACTACATCAACAGCCAACACACCGGCAGTGGCCCTCCTGCCAAGCCAATATACCTCAGGCCCTGGGAGGAGAAGGTGCGGGCCATCCTTCCGCCAGTGAGCGTATATGGACTAGAGGACATCCCAGAGCCTTGTGAGTACACAACAAATGTACACAATATACAGCCACAAAACACACACATCACTGTCAAGGGGAGAGTCAAATCATGCACTCATAGCAATTACACAGCAACCAGAACAGAATCATCCCAAAATGTGTATGTCAGTCAGATAAACACAACACATGCCATCAAAAAAGTCACATCCAACTGTGCCAACACATGTACAAACACAACTACAACTACAGCTAGGCAGTGGCACACATAGAACTAACAAACACATCCACACATGTAGCCACCACAACAACACCAACACACAGTGAAGACCACTCAAAGGAAGGAATCCTGTGTATGCTGGCCAAGTCAGTGTAGCCAATAGCATCATGGGAGTCGCAGTCACACATATTGCCCCCCACAACTGTCCCATCAACACCACCCTGAACCATGCTCACATCACAGGAAGTGGAGAAGGACTCACAAGATGGCTGACACTGGCTACTGCTGTGGGGAGCACAAGGCCCTGCTGGCAACTGTGCACCAACAAACAGCAGGACACCACTGAATGACATCCTGAGAGACAACTTACACTCCCTGCAATGCAAGCACGTTCCATGGTGGGATATCTGGCTAGCTGGGTGGGAAGGGGGACTTGCAGCACTGACCATAGTCACAAGCACCTCCCCTCACACCCCCCAACACAAACTCCACAGAACCCAACTGGTAGAATGCAATGCCCCCCATCCTAACACAAGATCCCACAAAGAACCACCACCCTGGGTTATGTTGTGTGAAGCACAGGGACACTCTTGGGACTTTTAGCCAAACAACTGCCAGGACAACACTCCCAGCCATCCTGTCAGCACAGCCAGCCCACCCCACAGGGAAGCAGAGTCAAAAGGAAGGAAGCATGGGCATGCTGGGAAGGGGGTGGAGGCAATAGCATGATGGGAGTCGTAGTCACTGATATTGGTCACCCCCACAACTGTCCCATCAACACCACCCTGAACCATGCTCACATCACAGGCAGTGGAGAAGGACTCACAAGATGGCTGACACTGGCTACTGCTGTGGGGAGCACAATGCCCTGCTGGCAAATGTGCACCAACAAACAGCAGGACACCACTGACTGACATCCTGAGAGACAACTTACACTCCCTGCAACGCAAGCACGTTCCATGGTGGGATAACTGACTGGCTGGGTGGCTGGGAAGGAGGGCCGGCTGTCAACCAAACACAACCAATGCAGACCATGTTCACACCCCAGAAAATACATAGAAATGCCCAAATAATGCAGGACAATGTGCCACACCAATATCAACCCCTGACTGTGACGACTTAGGACAATGCAATGTACAGGCCCGCATCCAGAGGCACAGTCACAACTGTCATGTGTGTCAACCATTGATGCCTGCAGAAACATAACATACATTGTTTGTGTCTCCCAAAAACAGGTGATGATGGGGACACAGCAGCAGACGCTGAGGAGTCCCAGTCCCAGGCTCAAGAGGATGCGGAGCTCACTGGCGTCGTACAGCCTCTGTCCTCCTCGGACGATGAAGACCAACCTGGCACATCCGGTGCAAGTCAACATGCAGCACCAGCAGGACCACCAGCTGCAGCACCAGCAGGACCACCAGCTGCACCCCCTGCACCCACCCCTCCAACGACTGTCACCACGAATACCATCCCTGCCGACATGGACAGAACAAGGAGCAACACCAGCACAGGGACCCTGGACCAACCTGGGGCCATGGACACCACCACCACCACCAACCCCCAAGGTGGACCAGGGTTATCTGTGCATGCCACTGCACACACTGCACATGTCAGCAGGGGTGGTGGGAGGGGTGGGAGACAGAGGTCGCTGCTTGCAGACGTTGCTGGTGTGCATGATGACCCACAACTGGTACGCATAGCTGATGCGTACCAGTCCAGCACCGGAGAGCTCAGCCAGGTAGTGGGGCTCCTCAGAGACATGAAACAGCAGCAGGTTGCCCATCATGCCCGCTTGGACTCCCACATGTCCCATGTGGAGTCACACATGTCCCGCGTGGACTCACACATGTCCCGCGTGGAGTCCAAGTGGGATGCACTGCATGAGATGACGGCGGTGCACAGGGACATTTTACAATGCCTCCGCCAGATGAACAGCAACCAGTCCACACCTCCCTGTGTGCCAACAACATCTGGTGCCGAACAAACTGCAACTGCCACAGGGAGGGAGGAGGACTCTGGCGGAGAGTCCCCTGCACCGCAGCAGCCTGTACTTGAGGGCCCCCCCCCAAGAAGAGGGGTCGTCCGAGGAGGGAAAAGTGAGAGGCCGATGGCCAAGCGCAACTCCCAGGAAGCCTGAACCTGTTCTGGATGTTCGCCTTTGTGCACAGACTGTTCACCCTGTTGACGGCAACACTACTCCCACACATTGCATGGGGAGTACAAGTTGGACCAATGTGTCAGACAACTGTGGCCCCGATACTGGGGATCCTGTCTACCAGGACTTTCAATTCACCTAGGAACTTGGGATTGCAAGATTTATGTACAGCACTACCCATCCTATGCACTATTAACACAAATGTATCACAATAAACACACTAATACACCATACTTGCCTCTGTCATGATTCCAACGTGGGTGCTGTTATGGGGATGATGAACTGCAAAATTACACTGTGTATGCGAACTGCAACAGCAAGGACAACACAGGCATGTGAGTACAGGCAACGTGACACACATGAGGGAGACACACCACCAGGGCTACACAACACATACACACCTAGGCCATCTGACTCATTGCCTACACTGATGTTGCCAGGGAAGACGGTGCAATGCACAGACACCACACCCATTCCCAGTTGTAGTCAAGTAGCCCACACGTGCACTAAGCAAATGGCAGTCAAATGTGTGACCACAGACAACGCACATCACAAAGTGAAGCACAGGTTTATTACACAGTTGCAACATGTCGTAACCACTACAGATGCAAGGTAATCCCACCTGGCAGCGGGCACACAGTCAACAACTGTAGACGGAAGGAAGTCCATGGGTGTGGCGCACATCACCTGTAGGGACACAACAGCTACCAGCCTGGATGTGCAATCACGTCGTCGGTGGACACAGTTGACCAAACGAATCTGAAAGTACCCTGTGAAGGACAGAAATGACACACAGTCAAAAGCAATGGAGTACAGGACAGAACAGCAAAACTCATGCACAATACATGTTACAAGATACCCACCCAGAACCAAGTTAGCATGTCAACACTGTTGGGGAGTACAGCCCACCTGTTAGCACACATCGCAACACACATCCAGTCAAGTAGCCCATGGACACACTCCAACAGCACCAGAGCACCACCCACACATCATGCCAACTCACATCATTGACATGCCACCTCAGGATACTCACATTCAGCTAAAGAAGTTGGTGATGAGCTGTGTGCGGACATCACCATCATCATCATCATCATCATCATCGTCACTGGCATCGTGGTCCAGGCCAGGATCCTCCACAGGTGGCGGATGTTGGTCATTGTCATCCTGGATGAGAGGCAACTCCTTCCGCACTGCCAGGTTGTGGAGCATGCAGCAGACGATGATAATCTTGCACACTTTCGCAGGGGCATATGGGAGGGACCCTCCGGTCTTGTCCAGGCAGCGGAAGCGGCTCTTCAGGAGACCAAATGTCCGCTCAATCACTCTCCTGGTCCGACCATGTGCCTCATTGTAGCGCATCTGGGCTGGTGTCACAGGGTTCCTGAGGGGTGTCAGCAACCACGGCATGTTGGGGTATCCCGAGTCACCTACGGACAGACAAGTGCACATTAGCTGACTTGGAAAAGTGGGCGGAATACTACAGATCAGATCACACACAATGGCACAAAGTCAGTACACACCGACAAGCCAGGCACGCTGGTTCTGCATCTGTGCCATCATCCTGGGGATGCGACTACTCCTCATCACAAAGGCATCGTGTGCTGAACCAGGGAAACGGGCACACACGTGTGTGATGAGTCATGTCTGCAAGACACACCACCAGTGCATTGACCGAGTGGTAGTGCTTGCGGTTCCTGTAGGCCTGCTCCTGGGCCTGTGGTGGTACCAAAGCCACATGTGTCCCATCAATGGAGCCAATGACATGCGGCATCCTCCCCAGGGCATAAAAGTCACTCTTCACGTCAGTGAGTCGTCGCAGTCTAGGGAAATAGATGTACCGGTTCAGGAAGAGCAACATTGCCGCCAAAACATCGCGGAGCACACGGCTCAACATGGTCTGTGACATCCCACCAGCAGTCGCCACAGTATGTTGGAAGGTACCAGTGGCAAAGAAGTGTAGGGCTGCCATCACCTTCACCTTGGGGGTCAGCGCTGTAGGATACGGCCGGCCAGGCTGCAAATGTGGGGACAACTGCACTGCCAAATCCTCAATCAGCTGCCTGGTGAAGCGGTACCGGTCGGATGCTGTCCCGTTCCACCATCGTTGCCAGGTCTGGGAATGGTCGATGGACAGCAGGAGCCCTGCAGTGCAGAGGAGAAGTAAGCAAGATTGTCAGTCACCCCACATATGCGGCATTGAACACACTCAAGATCCCAACATACATCATTATGAGGCACAACTACATGAAGTGTGCAGTACCGGAAGGACATGTATGGTACATACATGGCCAACATCTGTCAACACGGTCCAACAGGTGGCATCAATTAGTCCCAGGTTGTCCCATTGGATATCATGAGGCCGTGTCACAGTTCCCATCTCCTGCTGCCGTGTCACAATAACCCCCACAGTGACATGTGAGGACAGATGTGCCCCAGGCACCACAGCTCAACGACAGGTACATTCCCAGGGACCCTGTAATGCCACATGGACACTGGCATTACATGGAGTATCATGTATACACCACAGCAAAACAACCATGACCCCCACAGGTAGTGGCCCCACTTGCCACGGCAGGACAGACATGGACGTCTGTGACACACACACGCACAACATCAAAGTCCATGCACACACAACGTGGATGTGGAGACTGTCTCCCATTGTGCACATGAAATCAGAGACATTGTAAACACTACATGCACAAAGACTGTGGAGGACCATCATTATTGTGCCACTGGGACACCCTGGCTCAAACATACCGTCCCACATGGGACTCACGGGGTATGTGACATGACATACACATACACCACCGTGAAATGTGACCATGGCACATGCACAGATATGAACAGTTGCACATCACAGTGGTCATGTACACGTAACACCCAGGATCCTGTCCCCATGAACACGTGCACAGCCTGGGGGTGGCTGCCCACAGGTGACACCCACAGGACAACATGTACACCAACATACACACAATAGGAAATGCAGCCTTACATGCCTTATGATAAAGTTTGGACAGGCTTTCGTGATGTAGGTGTGCCCCTCACTCCCTGGGAGCTATCTGTGGCTGGCATATGTCCATCTGAGACAGGCATGCTGACATATGCCAGTCACATGTACAGTGATGCGTTGTACTGCAATGGACCGATCGGTGCCTCCGGCCGGCCCATTGCATTCAATGTGTGCGGGTACGCGTTGTACCCCTGTGCGCGTTGTACTGCAATGGACCGATCGGTGCCTCCGGCCGGCCCATTGCATTCAATGTGTGCAGGTACGCGTTGCACCCCTGTGCGCGTTGTACTGCAATGGACCGATCGGTGCCTCCGGCCGGCCCATTGAATTCAATGTGTGCGGGTACGCGTTGTACCCCTGTGCGCGTTGTACTGCAATGGACCGATCGGTGCCTCCGGCCGGCCCATTGCATTCAATGTGTGCGGGTACGCGTTGTACCCCTGTACGCGTTGTACTGCAATGGACCGATCGGTGCCTCCGGCCGGCCCATTGCATTCAATGTGTGCGGGTACGCGTTGTACCCCTGTACGCGTTGTACCGCAATGGACCGATCGGTGCGCACCCATTGACAATGGGCTTGCCTGGCAACGGACGCGTTTTCGAATTTCGAACGAGTCGGTTGCTGTAAATTCAGTTGGTCACCCACAACAATGTTGCAAAATCATGTATGTCATGAAGTTGAAGATTTGAAGGATGCTGTGGGCGTGTTTTGGTGCTGCTATTCCATGGATTGGCCAGATTCAGAAGATGCAAACGACTTGGACCTATCACTTTGGACACAAGGGACAGTATCTGCCTCTCCAGCACATATATATTGCTGGCTGTTCCCCTGAGAGCTCACTTGCCTGCACTACATGCTCCAGGACGACATCTGCCACTGCACTGCTGCTGTCTCTGCCCCTCTGGACCCTGCAATGACACGTACTGTGGAGAGAGCCCCAGCCTTCAGCCTTGAAGAGAACCAGGCCCTGCTGGACAGCCTACTTCCACAGTACAGCAAGCTGTATGGGACACCAAGGGAGCAGGCGAGTGTTCTGTGCACTGCCTTTCTGAATGTGCATTTTGTGTGACTAGCAAGGCTGAAAGTCTGCACGCCACTGGCTAGCAGGCTCACTGAGTAGTTGTCACCCCCCATAGTGTGTAGTGACTTGCACTGGACAGGTATGATGCAGTGACAGTGCATTTGAACATGGTTTTACTTCCCATGCAATGATACCATGTAGTGACGTCTGGCAAACTGTCCATGGGCAGCTTTGCACTGCCTGTGTACATCATGTGCCCCTGTGATTGAGACATGTATATACAACTGTGTCATGCACGGATATGTTGCATGTGTGGTAATGGCCTTTTCACTTTGTCATCCTGACAGGTTAATGCCCATCGGAAGCAGGAAATCTGGAAGGACATCGTCCGGGCCGTCCGGTCCGTGGGGGTCTACAAGCGCCGGATCCGCAACTGCCAGAAGAGGTGGCAGGACCTTCGGGGCTGGACCCGGAGGATTGCACGGGTCCAGCTGAAGCTGTCGCCTCCTCGCAGGAGGGGCGGAACATGGACCCTGACCCCCCACATGCTCCAGATCCTGGCGGTGGTGTTTCCAGACCTGGATGGGCAGCTGAAGGCCAGACAGCAGCAAGGAGGGGTGAGTCAAAGACTGCACTGTGAACTCTGTATTACATGCTTTGTGCCCTCCTCTGGCCTGGTTCAACTGCCACAGTGCAGCAGTCATGTTGTCCAGGAGCCATGTCCCTCTATTGTGCACTGCCCACTGCTCATCTGATACCCAGGTGTGGCCCTTACATTCAGGGAATTGTGTCACTTGGGACTGTGTCCTTGCAGTTTGCTTCACTAAAGGTGGGGGACAGCATCTGTTTCCCTAACTCTGTTGTGGGCATCATGGGTGGGTCCATTGTTCACACAACGCCTGGGTTTGGACATGTGATCTGCGTGTTGCTTTGATATGCGGTCCACTTGCTGAGCGGAGCCACCACATGTGCCTGGGGTATGTGGCACACGCCCATGCAGTGGGTGGGAACAATGTTTGGGCCCCAGGAGTGTGCAGATTACGTGTGTCACACATACATAGCCAGCTATCCACTGTCCAGGGCACATCCCTCATTCATGTGGAGCAGGACAGTCATGCCTACTCCAGGCCATGCAATGCACTCTGTACTCCCACTCCCGTGTATCAGCTGACACATTGTGCACAGTGATTTGACCCCTCAGGTGTCTGCCTCTGTGTCAGTGTGCTGTGGATTAGTTGCCAGGACTGCTGGGGTGTTTCTTGGTAGGGGCTCAGCATGCCCCTGGAGATGTGACCATAGGAGACGATACTTGTGTGTCACATAGGTGTTTGATCAGCTGCGCGTGCAGACTGGGGTATGCGAATGTGAAGTTCAGGCAGCTGTTCCCCATTCACAGCAAATTGTGAGGGGCTCAGGTTCAGAGGGTAGTGTCACAGGTCTCCCATATGTCCAATAGGTGTGACCTGGACAGATGAGGGTTAAGATGATGTGTTGTGTGGGGGATGTACATGTGCACTTGTGCAGCTCCAGGACTTGCATTCCCCATGACCTACTATTGTGACACAGTGCATAGTGTTGTTGTCTGGCTGCCAAGTCATACATCACTGAGACAGTGATGTATGACTTAGCAGTCATGCCTCTGCCATGGCATGTGTCAACTTATTTGTGGTCCTGCAGGGGAGTGACATGTGCTACATGCACACCATTGTGGCGATGGCTATCAGGACATGGGTGCATCATGGTGTCTGTCGCTGGTATGCATCACATGCATTTCCTATTTGACTCTGGGCATCCCTTTCATCCGGAAACCTGTACTGACTCAGTGGCAAGAGCTGTGATGTGTGCATGTCCACATGCCACACCGTGTCCTCTGCACTGTCCAACTACTGTGTACTTGGTGCATGTGTCCACACTGGGGTGTTGCAATCCAACAGACACCAGACAGATGGGTGCAAGGCCATGTGGGATGTGAGTGACATGCTTGGCATCAGACTGACAATTGGCTTCTCCTGTTCAGTTAGGGCACTTTTAGCAATGTACAACTAATGATGCCAGGGCTTGCTCTGTAATGTGCTGTGCTCACAGTGGTGTGTGCGTTTGGTGCAGGTGACTGATGTCTGACTGTTTCCCCATTGTTTGCAGATACATCCACGGCCACGGAAGGGGACAGCTCCACGGACCAGGAGGAGCCAGAGAGCCAGACTGGGTCAGCAGCCGAGGAGTGGTCGGAGGGACCCAGTGGCACGGAGGGCGAGGGGAGCCACACCGAGGAGTCCTCAGCACCATCCACCTCAGCTGAGGACCAGAGCAACTCGGAGGATGACTCCCTTGTGGAGGCGGGTGTCAGCAGCCACCACACCCCAGCTAGTGTTGCTGTCCCCGCCACCACCAGCACCACCACCGCCCTCCCATCGGCTCCCATTCCCCAGGTCCGTGGAGGCTCCCATGTTCGGGAGCATGTCTCCTTTGGGCCAGGCACCGCACCCCTGCCCCTGTGTCCCCTGATGCCCTGAGTGAGGAGTCTGTGTACCTCCTTCGCCAGCTCCATGTAGGGCAGACAGCCATGCTGAGTGTCCTCCATGCGCACACCGCACTGTT